>CM056552.1:14205000-14805000 GCA_029721515.1 Synanceia verrucosa
AGTCTGCCTTGAGTGGCGTAACACAAGACACACTTTCCTGTAGGAGGGCAAAGGAAGTTAGAAATGTTTCTTTTTTTTATTTTTTTTACCAGCAGTGTATAACAAAAAGAAGCAGACAGCATAATCATAACTGCAGCTCTAGGCTTTTTTTTTCATTGATATTGATATTGAGATGCAAAATGGTGTGAGAAAAGGATAAACACATTCATATGTATTACTATGCAATAGATTTTGAAACCTGTCAGTACTGGGATATAGTGAAACCTTCTCACATCCTATGTTTCAACCGGTAACAGATACAGAGTAGATTATATTTTCCTGGCAGTAAAAGTGAAACAAGTATTAAATATGTCATCAGCTGTGAGAAGCTGCCAGTTGTTTTAGTTTTTGTGGAAGTAGCATGCATGCATGCTCTTTCATTATGTGTCATCTATCTCTGTGCTCCGTCTCTCTCCACCCACCAGTCCAGTGTCGTACTCCTCCTCTGCCTCGTGCTCCTCCACCACGCTGGCAAAGCTGCTGGCGTTGGAGGAGGAGCGGGAAAGGTCCTGAGCCTCTGGGATGGACGGCGCCCTGCAACACATCACCAGACTGCACACCTGGGTCACTCTGACCGCACAAACACCTGCATATGCTCAATCCACTCAGGTAAATGTTTTCTTTCTATATTTCTATTTATTGCATTCCCATCCAAAAACTCTAATTAATCCACTATCTTCATTTCACAGCACCTCGGGCAGTACTCTTAAGCAAAGTGACAGCAGTGTGTTTGCATCTGTGCCAGGTAGCTTTGAAGCTGTTCTGTAGTTAATGCAAGCCCTGTATCTAGGGCAATACTTAGCAAAACTTACAGAATAACACAACATTTCTGACATACCCACATTAAACAGAGAGCATCCTTTAAGACTCAGTAAACAACTATTTAAGCCAAATCATTCCAATTCTATCAACAATTCCAGAAGATATCTTCTCCCATATTAGCTTCAGTCTATGCAAGTGTCGTTTTGTAAATGTAAATGTGTAAAAATATTTCTTTATTTAGTTTCCTATCTTTCATCTAAACTAGACATCTACATAGTTCTGCCATGCAGATGCTGCAGAATGAGAGGACAGTTTTGTTTGATTAACAATAACCAAACATGGACATTGTAAAAAAGAAAATGTCAACTAGTTAAGTTTGTTGTTTCATTAAAAAGAGAGGCTATCAATGGTCATGAGTTGCTGTTCCAATCTATACAAATGTGATCCCTATCCACCCATCCAAGGGATCAGCTATCATCGAATAACTTCTCAGTGTATGCGAATGCTGTTACATAATGAACTTAATGATAGTCACCTGTTCCTAGTGGCAGGGAACTCTGGAGAGCTGTGATTGGAGGAGTTGTCTGATCTGTTTTCCTGCGAAAAGTGGCTCCCCTCCGGTGTCCTCTGGGTGCTGGGTGACACCTCTCGGCTTCAGGACAAACACGGAAATTAACAAGTGTTCGTACCATTGCTGATATTTTTTTCCCTCATTGAAGTGCTGCATATTACATGAAATAAAGGGCCCTGTTTTAATCGTGCAAGAGCCAGTGGGAGGCAGGTTTTAGCCAAGCTTGTTGCGGGTTTAAATATTATTGAGCATATGGACCACATTGTTTATCCTGCTGTAACAGCATTCCCACGCAGGTTTCACATTTCACATTTAAAATGTGACACTGCCTCTGTCTGATGTTTATTCTAAATATTAATGTGTGTGCATGTGAGCTGAGACACACACACACGCACGCACACACACACACACACACACACACACACACACACACACACACTCTCAACCCAAACATGGGCAACCCAACCTAACAAATAAACAAGGCGACAATCAAGGAAAACCAAGCCAACTAGAGCTTGTATCTTAAGCAGTGTGCCTTCTAATGGTTCTGATTTCCTCATTGTAATGTCTTGTCTCCATCTGTTGCAACACTCATGTCTCTTCACTACCCACTCCCTGCTGAGCAGCTCCGCTCTGTCCTCTCACCTCCTCTCTTGGACCTCCTGGATGTTCTCGATGCCAATGGCACTGCTGCGACGGGAGCTGAAAGGCCCAGACTTCTTCCTAGTTGGGCTTTTCCCAGGAATGATCAATGACTGACGGTGGACAGGGAGAGGAATGTCAGAGACACAATATGCAACTCGTATAACCATTTCACACCACAGCATGAATTATATACGGTTCATGACAGGGACGGCTACTGAAGTGAAAGATGTTCACGTGTAGATATATGCTGTGAAATAAATTATGAACTGATGGCTCCATGAATCCTGTAATGACAAACATATTTTAGAAATGTGTGGGCTTCTGGCATGCATTGATTAATATATAATATTCTTATTTTGGCTCTCATCGCTGATGAAAAAAATGTCATGAGAAGCGTCCTGTTGGGTTTTCTATCTGGTATTTATTTTAAGCACTCAGGTCAGACTGAGTTTATTTGTTCAGATTTCAAAATGTCTGGTACATACCTCTAATTAAAGATGCAGTATGATACATCAAGGAGTGACCATGTCTAAGAACATATGTGGGAGGAGTACCTATTTTTTCTCTTTCAGTGCTTCACAAATCTCTTAAAATGTAAAAGTGAAATAAAGTGAATGAATTCCGACATGAAGCCCTGAGATCTGTTGCAATGGAATTTATCAAGAAAATTCTGAAATGAGATCATCTACCAGTAAAAAAAGATCACATTACAGACAAGATTTGTGAGATAAAAGAATTCTTGCATCATTTAGTCTGTGATAAATCATTCCCTTTCTTAAATGAATGAATGTTAATTAATCTACTGTATGAATGAGTGAATAAATGAAAATCAAATTAAAACCATAACAAATACATCAATATCTGAAAACCTCTCACAGCCACTGGGACTAATATTTTAAACCATAAACTATTTACTATACACTTAACATACTAGGCATTCTAAGACAAAAGCAAAATGAAGACCAGAGACAAAAATAGTAAACAAGAAGGGAAAAATATACATGAACCTCTTCTATTGTTCCTATCCCTATGGCACTGCCCCGGCGTCCATATTTACTGGGACTTTTCCCTGGAACAAGCAATGACTGAGTCGCACAAGACGGGGCAAGGGAAGCACAGAGAGAGAGAAAGAGAGGGGAGATGATAGAAAAAGTAAGAGGGGAGGAAAAGAAAAGAACACATCAGAAGATCTCATGCGCACGGCAGAAAGAATCCAAACAGCAAGGTGCAAAAGAGCTGGAGAGGGAGCTTGCAGCATGACATAATATGGGAGATGTGATATTGAGGAAATAGTGAGGATTCATTTCAGAGCAAATGCAGACTGAGGTTCCAACACAGCAGGAGTGTCAGCAGTTTCTGCCCTGATTACAGGTTTGTTTTTGATGCATTCAGAAGAAAAAAAGAGGGCTGACGAAAGGAGAAGCTGGGGTTTGGGTTGGGGAAATTAATTTAATCCCAATTCAAAATGCGATCAGTCAAATTCCAAATTGCAATGAATGTCAAAAGAGCTGAAATGTAATTAAACCCATCATGCAAACAGGACGCTGTGCTTCTTGCATTTTTGTGCCATGCATACTCTGTAGCTGCACATGCACAAGGCTGCGTTGAGAGGTTGTGACATTTACAGGAAGAAACAGTCATGACAAAAGCACAGGGAGGAGCAAGGGAGTCTGGGTAGTCATACAGCTGTTGTTCACTTCAACACTCTGGATAGAGACTAGACTGGGGCTCACAAACAGTCACTCATCTCTCATTAAGAAGGAAATCGTCTGATTTATTCCAAAACGAACATTATTTTTAACATCCTAGATACTGTATCTATAACTGCAGCTCTGTATGGTGATGATGGCACTCTTAAAAGATGAGGATGAATGAAATGCTGAAAATGAATTATGTTGTTAGTTTCCCCTGACAAAAAAAACAAACAGGCATTATTAGCAACAAGATGAGCCGTAATGGAAAAAGACAATCAATATAAGCTGCTTTGAGTGCATTTAAAATGCCAGGAATGCCAAGTGAGTGTTTGATGATAACATACTGGTGAGAGTTAAGTGAAACAAAGTGCCAACAGCAGGAATTTGTGCTGCATATGACAAAGATTGGGGTTAGAGCGGTCTGGTGTTATCCACTGTGCTGTGAAAGGGGACAGTATCCTGTATCCAGAATGTGTGAATATGTGTTACAGTAGGTGGGCATCATGGGAACCAAAATGGGCTACTTACAATCCCTGGGGTTTTGGGACTCTCTGCAGTATTGTGGGTGAAGCTGCCACTGTGACTAGTGGAGACTGTGTGTGACTTCTTGTTAGTGAGGCCCATGGCATCCATAGACTGGCTTCTGCTGCGGATGACCCGCTACAGAGAGAAACGAGGAGATACTGTCAGTGGATCCACTTTGATATTATGTGGACACGCAATACACTGACTGATTTCTCAAAGCACTGCATACCATATAATGTATGCGACTCTATACTCAAACTACATTCCAGTAATTCAAATTAAGTCAATTTCAAGAGTGGTCCAACATGAATATGTCAATAAATAGTGCTAACGGATAGCTTTGTTCTGTCAATGATGAATGTCAGTTTTATCAATCATGAATATTCACAAATTTTTTAACAGATATTGTTTGTCATGATCATAATAAATGGATAGCAATTTTCATTAGCTGAAATTCTAACATAACAATGCTATGTAACAAGCGTCAGTGTCAAGTCAGTGTTTATTTTTGATTTCACCTTAGACACGAACAGCAGCTTCCTGGGTGAAAGTCTTGTGTTTGTTTGACTGTTTTAACTAACAGGGACTCTTGATTTGAACAGAGACGTTGTTAACGTTATTAGTGACACGTGTCAAAATGTCAGAAAGTCAAAATGTGACCTACGAAAAGGCCTATCACTAATATATTTCTGAATATGTATGAGTATAATACTATATCCTTAGAGATGTGCTTTTAGAGAGGTGCTAATGTGTCTGATTATTTTGAAATAAATGTGTTTCATCTCTGAGGGCACAAATGTGTGTTCATGGACGTGTGTGTGTGTGTGTGTGTGTGTATTTGTGTGTGCACATGACCGCTCGGTGGTTTGTGCTTAAACATGTGACTGCAGGACTATATTTGAACACTTAGAGGCAGTGCAGGTCAACAGGCAAGAGGGAGAAACTGTGTGAAAGAAAGGCAGGTTCACAAAAGGTCCACAAGAGTGTAGGCTTTGTGGTGGAGGATGATGAACCGCATCTCTTGTCTAAAGCAGCTATTGTGGGGTTTTGTGTCATGGGAGGGAAAGATGAGGTGCAGTGTGAGCAAGGAAGACAGTTTGACAGATTCAGAGGGAGGAAGAGTGGGAAATATTTGCAGATGTAATTTGTGGAGGTTTGAGGGAGAGAAATACAGGCAGCAACATGGTTCTCGACAGGAAGAGAGAAAAACAGAGAGGATTTGTGGGCAGGAGTACATCTATACAGCTTGTATGGAGAATAAATGGATCTGAAGATAGACTGAGACAGAGAGAAAAGTAGACATATTTCTCTAAATTTGCATGGAAATACAGAAAAGATGGCAGAGAACTAGTTGGTGACAGAGAAGAGAAAAACAGCGAGGGAACGCTGCCCATGGGGAGACATGCAAACTGCATCATCAGCTCCATAATGAGGGGTCATTAAATCGTTCATCAGACACACACAATCACGTCCGACCGCTGAGCCTCAGCGGCCGAGCTACGCTCCACCACCCTAATGGTCATTGATGGAGCACTCAGTGAGAGAAAGCGCCTTTTGTACACAACAGGACTCTCACCAGCCTCAAAACCACACCATCATGTGAAAACACACCGAGTTCAGCAGTCACAGCCAAGTGGAGAAATCAAATGCCACAGAGGACTGGTCCTTTGAGATAGTGCAAACTTTCTATGCTTTGTTTCCTCATGTGTGAATACCCAGAATCCCGGCCAAGAGACAGCGGAAGGGGGGAGAGTGTGCCCTTAAAAGTTCCTGCAGTCATAACCATTCTCTCTCATGCATGTGGAGTTGCAGATTAAAGGTGCACCTCGTCAAATGAGCGAAGCGGCCGTACCTTGAAGGATTCAAAGAAGCCTCCTCCCCCTCCACCGGCCCCGTTCTCCAGCTTATCTTCGTCTCCACCCAGACCCATCATGGACTGGCTGTTGATGTGGACTTCCTCATACAGAGTCTCCAGCAGGGCTGAACGTGTACGCTCCTGACAACAACAGAAGCAACACATCAGTCAACAGGACAACAGCACATCACCATGCACAATTTGCATTGTGGTTGTAGAAGGATTGTATGACATTAACTTACACTTCTATGGTGAATTTTCATCTAAAACTCTCTTCTCACCTCGAGCTTTGCAAACTTCTCAGCCTTGTAGCAGGCGCACTCTGCATTGATGAGCTTTGTGAAGAGGAACTCACGGAACTCTGGGCCCTGAGGGAGGTAAATATAGAGAAGGAAAGGCGGAGAGGATGAAGGTTTATGGTGTCTGCTTATAAAGAAGGATTGAGGAAGTGTGACTGCTGACCTTTTTGAAGATAGCAGGGTCAGGCAGAGCAGGCCCAAAGAAAGGTACATCATCCCGTGCTGTCACAGACACCTGAAGGAAAGGCAGGTGAGCACAGCCTAATATGATACACTGTGATGTGTGATGTTCACGCCACACATAAGGATAAAAGCTCCTGAATAATGAATGAGTGAATCTGAAATGTATTTTGCTGTTGATCACAGCTTCATGAAACACTATCTGTCTTTGGAACCAACCTTGTAGGTGACGTTGTCCGTACACGCATTCTCCACCTGCACCACCACATACGCATGCAGGAAGTTAGACTGGATCATGTCTGGTACAAAGGGCGTGTTCTCCTCCTGGAACACGATGGCTACAATGTCGTTGCCTATGTGCCTCTTCCTCTGCAGCTGGATGGCACAGAAAAAAAACTAACAGCAGCGGCAACATCTCAAATAACCAGTTAGAGAATCACAATCATGAGTCTGACTGGGACTAAATATAGTTCAGAGTTGGACAAGGCTTTTATCCAAAAGTACAACCTCTTCTCTGAGATGTGTGACACCCTGGTTTTATACTTACATCTACCAAATCACTGAAATTCTGGTGTAGTTCTTCTTGTTGAGAGGAATTACCCACACTAATTAAGCTATATCTGAGTAGCTTACAAGAAATTAATTATCCACAAAATGTAGTATAAAAAAAAATAATACTATAAAATAAAATAATAAACCCAACTGACCTACAAGCCTCCATACATATTTGTCTGATTTTGTGGACTGTTTAAACAACAATTAATGCTGATCTCCTGCTGTGTCTTGCGCTTGCTGTCATATGTCTCTCTATGACAAGCCACTATTTTAGGCCCAAGCTTTCAAAGGGTGTTGATGGTGTGGAAATTAATGGATCTGAACACCGGTCGAGACACAGCAAAGTCAAACGAAAATTGTTTATGATTCTGCAGATGGCTGACTGTCAGCGACCCAAATCGTCGCTGCTGAAGAGCTGCATTTTACTTGTTGCCAAAAGGCATGAAGTTGCCAAAAGGACACTTGTGTACTCAGAGGACAGAATGACTTTGCCCAAGTATAAAATTTGTATTCAGGCAATATCTTCTTAAAACACTTGGTGTTGCCAAGCATTAGGGACACCGTCTTCCTCTGCTGGAATATGAATCTATGCTGTCACTTCAGAATCTTTTGCTATTCTAATTTAGACAACTTGGAAGTTTCCATAAATACTAAGAAACTATTTCAGCACGTGACAGAAATTAAATATGTTCTTTGTGCAAAAAAAGACTGAGTTCATGTAGGCCACCTAAGTAAACACTGTGACACCTGCACTGCAGCAGCAGGAGCTGATTACCATCCATCAGTCATCCGCCTATTTAACACACTCAACTGCAGACATCTAACAAAGCCACTTCCCACCTGTTCGCCGCAGTGGTAGATGGTGCACTCTCAGGAGTTGACCAACTCTATACACAGCATACAGCAAATATGTACTCTGAGATTTATAGATTCTTCTCCAGTTATCAGTCTAATTACTTTACAGCATCTGTCTGCCAAAAACAGAACAGCCAACCATCTGTTTCAGACCATGGCAATAATTTTCTGAAGTCGTATATCTGCCAAAAATATGCCATGAAACATCCTTGGTTCAAACTGAAATAATCTAACACCACTAATTTCATTTATCAAACACAGAAAAATGTCCCATATTGTTATTGCTCTCAGTTTGATCGACATAAATGAACAGTAACAGTCTCTTGTGGAGAAAATGCTCCAAACCTACCCTTAATTTTTTGATATATAGAATGATGAAACTGTAGTTATCCTTGTTAAAATGGATTTTGAGCGAAGACTGACAGTGAAACAGGATAAGTGTGGCTGCAGACGCAAGGCAGTGAGCCAGGTTACTACTCCATCATCCCTGAGCTTATTATCTGTCAGCTCTAATATTTATTCAGACACAGGGGTTTTCTCAGTCCAGATAGCTGAAGAACATTCATCCCACTTTTCTCTGTGCAGATGGACTGTCACCACGCTTAAAACAAACTAAGCAAGTGTGGGGCTGGATTGAGACATCTGTTAATGTTGTACAGCTGCTCAAATCTAATCACATTCAATGAAATTTAGTTACAGTATTCCTCCCTCCTGAGATAATGTAATGTTTTTACGGTTGCACTTTGCCTCCTTGAACTCTTTGAGTTCCCTCATGAATCATCCCATGTGGGTGCTGTTTGCTGTGTTTATGTCCTCTGTTTCTCTTTGTGCCTCGGCAATATAGACAGTCTGTGCAGGGTTACTGTGGTAACAAAGTTCAAACCACTTGAGGCACTGAAGAGTAGCTGTGGACTAATGCAGCTTACTGCAACATTTCATCATAGAGATGAAAGTCTTCAGCCACAAACCATCAGCAGAGTCACTTCAATGCCAGCAGAGAACACTGACTGCAATGCCTTTTGGAAATGGTAAATCTAGGCTATAGTCTGTCATTCTGTTCAGAAGCACTTTTTGTTATACTGAGGTGAAATGGTTTTTTCACCCTGAAAGCAGTCAGTCAATACATTATGTGTTCAGAAAAAGGAAGGAAAAGAATCAGACCTCTGTGGCAGCTGCAGGACTGTAAAAACTCTGACCAATCCCTGCCATTTGGTCTGAATAGAAAGAACCAATCAGATGCCTTCATGTCTCATACTGCTCACGTCCCCCCCTCGACAATTTCGGTAGCCGGGACTGGAAGGGAGTCAAACCCTGGTTCCCCAGGCCGATGGCATGTGCAGCCATCCACTGCGCTACCGGCCGGGTAGCAGATTTAGAAAGAGAAAATATTGTTTTTCAGATATTCACTTTTTTTCTAGTTTTGGGAACTTTTTAAGTTTAAGTAACTAAGTTATGTTAGTGTAAAATGAGCCGTTTATATCTATTGGGACATCTGTCGCTGCTGCAGTCCGACATGGTGAGGAGTCACAAGGAGAGAGGCCTTACAAATCAATTAGTGAAGGCCGTTGAAAACTGCCCTGAAACCACAGATTAGTTTCCCTCATTAATCATTGTAATGTCACTTTACCTGCTGTGAGTCTCCCTCTGTGTAAGGCAGCTTGGTGGACACATGAAACATAATCTCCTTATTATGGAAACTTGTGTAGACAGATTCTGTGCCTGTCTGTCCATGAGTGACATCAAGCCCACCCCGAAACCTGAAGAAGAAAAGGAGAGGAAGAGAGAAGAGATTAAGAGCAGAAGCATGAAGAAGGGAGAGGGTAAAAGAATAGAAGAGAAGAAAATAGGCAAAGGAAAGGTGAGGAAAGGCTTGAAGTGAACAGCTGAGAGGAAGACAAAAAAGAGACGAACAAAGCAATGTTAGGTTTGGACAAGTGGAACATAAGTGCATGCTCTCAGGACCACGTTCATCCATCATTGAGGGAATGCCAAGGGCACTTCTTCTGCCTACTCAATCACAATGTCAGCAGCTCTACAAATATCAGGGCACTCTAAATCGCTTGTTATGGGATTCGTTTAATGCCAACTGTGATCAATGGCAAAGTGAGTGATAGTCTGCGTCTGTCAGACTGAGAACTACGCAAAAGCATTTAAATCTGTTGCTGAGAAAATGTAAAGAAATTGAACTAAAGTGTCCAAACCCTTTAAAGTCATGAAGCTCAATTTTGTGTCCCAGAAACTCCAAGAATTCAATAAAGGACAGGCTTTCTTCCATGTTCCCAAACAGCTCCTCCTCGGATGTCTGCATGGAGGAAGCGAAGCACATTTTCAGGAGGAGTGACACATGACTGCAAAAGCTTGAGAAGAGCTGAGCAGTGGTATCTCTGAAGCACACTCACCTGGCCAAACTTTTGATAAATAACCCCAAACTTGAAGTTGTTGCTGATCACATGCTCATCAAAGGTGACAATGAGCCTTGATGCCTGAGGTAGAGAGAACAGGAAGTTTCCAGTCAGGTTCATGGACACGTGGTGTTTGTGAACAGCAGGAGGAAAAGTTATGAATCAGAATGAGGATTAGTGCACACCTTTGGGTAGAGGACTGGATAAAACCTATCCACGTTTACTTCTTCACAAACAAGCTGTAAGTGAAAAAAGTACATTAAACATTTCATTATAAATATGTGCTGAATTACAGTTTTGTTTTTGCTATACAGTATATTCTGTGCAGTAATAATTGCCTACCTTGGCCATCTGAACCACATTGGGGAACTCGGTAAGGCAGGAAATGGGAATCACATCATGATAGGTTTTTAGCTTTGTGCTGGAAGATAAATATTTTGAAAAGTCAATATGCTCACTGTTTGAGACATCCACCTGTTTTAATTATTTTATTTCCTGTTCAACATTCATGCAAATGAATTACCAGCTCAAATGGGACTTTTGCTGTACTGTTTATATGTGGAGCTAGAGGCAAAATGTGATGTATTTGAAGCAGTTTTGCCTGAGAAAGGGTCGAATGGGCATTGCTGCTCTATTTACGGCTTACAATAAATAATTTTACGGTTGTTAATTATAAACAATACCAAGAAAACTGTGCCACACTGAGCATGAGTGCTACAAATTCATCTTTGTCTGTAGCCACATTACTGCCTTGAATTGAAAACAACATGCCAGAGACTGTTCACCTTGGAGACCCGCTGCAGATATGGGTAATTCATCATTAGTTTAGAAAATCAATGCATAAATTTACCCTGTAATGTTAACATCAATCATCTGACACACCGTTACTAAAGTAAATGTTTGTATGCAGATTAACAGCAAACAAAACTCCTCCTGAGGAGCTTCCACCCCTCACTTTTAACAGAAAGTTCTTCCTACACCAGTGAAAGGTAGTGCACAATCAATTAATACGATCAAATAACAATTCTATGGAGAAACAACAACAATTCTAATTGTCCTCACATAAAAATACAGTATAAAAATAATAGGTTGTTTGTGTCATTTGAAAATAAAAGTGAAAACAATGGAAACCCCTCTCTGTGCGCCAATTATTATGGTCCAGTTTGAGTTCCCTTCACTATAATTGGACCATTCCTGTTTGGACCAATGATCAGCAGAAAATATGGAGGGAGCTCATAAAGAAATAAATGAATTTGAATGGAATATATATAAAACAGCTGAGTCATTATTTAACCAACAGTGTGCATACAGACCAGAAATGACTTATGTTAGCAGCTTGGCATGCTGTACTCACGTGTTTGCCATGCTAACATAACACTTCCTCAGAGGCCTGCACTACATAACTGTTCAACACAACAAGGACTACAGATCTGCTGTGCTGGAATAAATTAAAGAACTAGAAAAACTGGCACTGTGACAGAAACCACAGGCACATCAAGCTTTGCATTTCTCTACATGCTGATATGTTCAACAGTAAAATAAAAATAATAAATAATAATAAAAATAAAAAAAGATCTTGAGTTGTCTTAGATCTCTTACAGATGCTTTAAATATAGACTGTGAGTCCTTTGACTGCTCTGGCTGAGGTGACTGAGTTTGACCAGGGTGACGGAGAGACTGTGGGTGGTGTTCATCTAGTGGAAAAAAAAATCACTATGTAAAAATGTTGTGGGCACAGTGACCGCAACCCCTCAACATACTCATCCACTCTAAAGCTCCATTAACAAAGAGGGGATGCAGCTACTAAAATCTGGAGTGTCTTTCATCTGCTAAAATTAAATCCACAGGTTCTGCCTTGCTTCGTCTCGTCTGTCTATAGCAGGATGTGAAGAGAGGATTTCGGAGAGTGAGCAGGTGGGAGCTGTTATACTTGTACAACATAGCTTGTTGAGCTCTTTGTGGCATAGTGTTTTAAGCCTTTTATATGGAGGAGGTTGAATAAATGATGCTCTATGACTCTGTTGGACACTGGCATGTGTTTTCTTGTGTTCTGTTATTTTCCAAATATGCAGTGACATTATTATTTCCAAATATTATCTGAATCAGTTGAATCATTTAATCAGTTTTATTGATAATAGTAATAATTCTATTGCTGAGGTATTTATTGTTAGATTTCAGAAGCTGTATTTGATAAGGAAAAAAATGTTATTTTTCACTTTACTGCGAAAGAAGAAATGACATTAGATGCTTCATGGGGCAGATATCAACCAAAGCAGGTGTTGTGAAGCTGTTCAAAGATTGTTACAAAAAAGTGTCTTCCCATCTGAAACATGTAAACACGCCACTCGTGTAATTATTGCTGCTTCCTGGTGTGTTTTAAGCACACAATTTGTCAAAAATACTAGGCTGCATAAAATGAATGGAAGATGTCTGGAGTGATATATAATTGAAGATGATGAGAAAATGTGTCATGAGAGAAGCCTTTCTGCAGTGCTGCCTATTGTCAGCAATCAAACAGGAAAATACATTTTCAAATTCACTCCACTAAACACAACTTCTTGAGCGAAAAGCTGGAACAGTCAAGTCATGTGTGAAATACTCTATATACGGTAGATTGGTTTTGTTTGGAGGATCTATGAGTAAAAGCCAAAAATCACTGCATTACATGGATATTTGAAGCCAGGGCTGTGATGCAGGTTCAATGTGAGAAAAAGACCATGCAGAGAGAAGCACAGAAAGGGGAAATGGAGTAAAGACAAAGAACAGCAATGGATATTGCAAAGGAAAGGACCACGAATAAGAAGAAACTCACGAGAAAAAAAGGCACAAATGAGAGAGAAAGCAGGTCAGAGATAAAGATAAAAGGAAACTGTACCGAAGCATCAAGCGCAGATGCTCTTGATCCCCAATGACATCATACTTCATGGAAAAGACCAAGTGGCCCAGGGCAGCATCCATGGTGTAATAATTAAAGTGTTCCTGCGGACAGATCAGCAGAAGAGCTGTGATGATGAATACTCCTCAAGCAACTAAAAAAGGTTAAGGTTACTAAAAAAAATTATATAATATACTAGAAATGGAGAGGAGTGGAGAGACAGTTACAGTCTGTCAATTTAGGAAAGTAGTCAAAGTGCCCTTGAGGAAAAATTGTGAAACAAGGTACCAACTTTCACTAATCCTATTATGAATTCACAACTGCTGAGGTATATAACAGACATACTGTATTTACAAGTAGGAATACCTTTACTTGTCTAACATTTAGCATTGTGTCTCTCACTTTGTTTGGTGTATGTATGTAATTCAGTGGTGACAGTACAGGCTTTCAAGGGGAACACAGACCTTGGTTTTGATCTCACAAGCAAAGACTATTTTTTGTTCTCAACTCTCTGCAAGGCCAACATGTTGCTCTGTGTGCCTGAAACATATTCATGGCAGAGATAATCCCCACACAGACATATGCGTATTTTGCCTTCATTCCAATACACAAACCTATCATTCGTATTTTTTGTAGTTTTTCTTGTTTGATACATTTTTTCAGGGGTGACTTAGATCACGGGCGACACGGTGGTGTAGTGGTTAGCGGTCCTTTCTGTGTGGAGTTTGCATGTTGCAGGTGTCCCCATGTCTGCGTGGGTTCTCTCCAGGTACCCCGGCTTCCTCCCACCATCCAAAAACATTGGCTAATTTAAATTGACTGTAGGTGTGAATGTGAGTGTGAATGGTTATCTGTCTCTATGTGCCCTGTGATGAGCTGGCGACTTGTCCAGGGTGTACCCTGCCTTTCACCCTAAGACAGCTGAGATAGGCTCCAGCCCCTCCCTATGAGGATAAGCGGTAGATAATGGATGGACTTAGATCACTAATATCAGGCAAGTAAATGAAAAATAATGGAAACAAGTGACCTTTCTCAAAACCCATTTTGTAAAGCATATAACCAGACCTCCTTTGTCCAATCCTCACCTTGCCCATAAATTGCTTCCTGTAGATCTTGGCGGTGCTATTTGTCTCCAATTTGATGTGAGAGGCAGGACAGGCCGGCTGATCTGCCTCTGGTGGGTCTTTAAGCTCATGATTGGTTCCCTCGATCCAGTAGCCTCCAAACTGGGGCAGCAGGATGAGTGGAAAAGGGCCAGTGCGACCAAGAACCTGATGAGAATGGACAATAATCAAGCACAGTATTGTTTTCACAGTGGCTTGACAGTGTCTGAAATCTACACAGCATATACAGTAGTACATTGTGTATGAGTTATTGTATGTACCTCATGAACGCTGGGATAAGGGATGTAGTCCTCTTCTGTCTGCAGGGAAGGAAATAAATATGAGTCAAGCTGACAAACAGATGCTTCTATTCTTTCAGTTTTCAGGAAAATGACAATGAGCATACACACTGTGACAGAATATTAAGTATCATCACACATTTCTCAGGGTTACATCTCATATCTGCCAAAACTGACAGGTTAGGAAGCTGTCTGAAAAGCTATAGAAAATGGATGGATGGATGTGACATATTGCAATTTAAGGTAACACTTTATAATACAGCCTGGCACAACTGCACTGCAAGACCAGCAGGGGTGGATCTATAGGGGGGCGAGTGGGGAGACCACCCCAGGGGGCCCCTCTCCTGTCCGGAGGGCCCTTCCGCTGTGATAGATTAGCACCCCATCCCACCCCCCGACCAACATCGGAAATACGCCCAGGACCTGCAATCGCACACACCACAACTGTGCTGCTATTGCAGTGTATTATAAAGTGTTACCCAATTTACTTCTTTGGCAAACACTTCCCTTCAATTTCAGATAGTGTCACTTTCAACAACCTCAGCAGAGCATGGCCGGATTTGTTACGTAGCAGAAGTGAAAGTAAGTACAAGAGAGCTTTTTATACTCAACTCAGTGAAACTACCAGTCCCTTGCACAAAACACAACCTTTCTCATGACACTGCATTATTGTCAACTGTAACCATGGAGGTGGTACTGACAGAAAATGACAGAGAATATCTACGCCAAAATGGCAATCAATACGTTTTATTGATGTTTAAGGTAGATAATTATTTATTAGGTTTTTTTATTTCAAAGTGAACACTCTCTGTGCAGTTCAAGTCAGTAAAAACAACAGAATGGAAAACACACCACACTGAATGACAAAGTCCATTCACATACAGGACACATCCACTCACACATACACAGGTAATAATGCTTCATCAGGGGTTAGGTTAGTCATTTTAAAAACAGAGATCAAAAGTATAACCAGAACAGGATTGGGGTAGCTAGCCTGCTTGTCAACAAGGTAAAACAGTCAGTGATTTAGGATCCCAGCGGGTGAAATTAGGAGAAATCATAGTGAACAGACAAAATGTGTGCTCAGCCTGGATTTGAAAGTAGCACCAGAACTCATCTCCCAAATGTGCAGAGGGAGATTATTCCAGAGAAGTGGAGCTCAGTGTAATAAAGCTCAACCACTAAAAAAGATCTTATTAAACTGAGGAATGGTTGAAGTAACAGGCATCAAGTGAACAAATGGTGTGATGGAGTATGTAGAGAAATAAATCTGGAGATATATGAGGGAGCAGTCCATTTAAAACTTTATAAAATAAGAAGCAGGAATTTGAAATCAGCTCTTCTGTGAATGACTACCCAATGCAGAGACATTAGAAACTATGCAGTACTGCTGTTGTACTCTATGATTCAACGTCTTAGCTCTTGTGAGTCTATTCTCAATGTTATGGAGGCATGTAGGAGGATTTCAGCATCTGGTAAAATGGATTTAACTGGGCTAGTTTATGAAGGTGGATGAAGAAAGTACATGACATTACTCAAATGTAGAGGAACTGAAGATCATTCTCAGATTTGGCTCTGAGAAAAACAGCATGTGGTCTTGTGTGCATTCAAAAGCAGAAAATTACTGCACATCTAGAGATGGACAAGTTACAGGCATGCTGTAATTTAACCAGCTGAAAGGAAACAAGTAAGTAAAATATACAAGTAAAATATACATTCAAACAGCAAAACTGACATAGGCTATGATACACTAAAGTATATCCCTCGTCATATTTTGCTGCTTGGGCGGGAGCCCCCGGCCTCAGGCAGACTTTTGCGTAGCATCTTGGTGCAGAGGGTTTGCAGGTGCTTATCGTCATGGAAAATAAGTACTGGGTTGGGGTTGGAAAAATCTTCAAGGTTTGGCTTAAAATAATGTTGGCAGTAAAAATCACTCAGGAATTGATTTCCCACAGGACACAAGAATTAGCGTTCAACAAACCAAGAGCCACAGCCCAGGTGTTGGTATTTTATGTCATTTGAGTGACACAAGGTTGCCCAAAATATATGTCTGCATATATATTTATCATTCATTTAAGATAAATTCAGTCTAGGGCTGTTTGAGCTAAGCTCATTTGCACTAATTACTGCTGCAAGATGCATTAATATTTTAGACCACAGTTGTTTTCTGACTTTGTGGCAACAGTGAAAGCCCTTCCCTTATTTCAGTGTGGCACTATACCCACCCCCTGCTCAAAGCCAGGTCCTTAAAGAAATACTTATCCAAGTTCCGTGTGGAACCTCATCCAACACCTTTGGGTTGCAGAAACAGCAACTGAAAGCCGGGTGTTATCGCTCACCATCAGTGTCCAACCTATAAATCCCTTCAAGCTAGACTCAAACATTTTGTGGAGATCCTACCTAGAAAAGTAGAAGCATGCTATTAGCCCCTGGTTTCAGAATGAGATGTTCAAAACTAATAGCTAATTTGTTGTATATAGTTTGTCCTTTCTCTTTGTTCAAACTCCATAATACACATCCTATATATTATGGAGTAGCCAAAGCCTCAGCATCCTCATCCTTCTTATTTAAGATGACTACTATCATCTGACCTCCCTCTGAGAGTATCTCCCGGTCTTCACTGTCAACTGCATTAGCCCGTCTGGGTAATAGGGCAGCTTAAGATTTTGCAGTCGTCCCTGTTGAGCCCAGTCGGTGAGCATCCTAAAGGCTGTCTGACAGCTGATAAAGAAAGGTTTGTAACTCTGTCATTACAGATGTTTTACTACACGGTGGTCCAAGAGGAGATGTGAGGATTTGCAACTTACTTTGAGGGGAGGAGGGAGGGGACATCTTTGCTCATCCATTCTGCAACCCTGTGGAGAGAAAAAAGTGATAGGAGACTGAGGGAACAGGTGGAATATCTACTGAACAGGTTCACACAGAGATAAACAAAGACAGACACATGCACAGAGCATTTGTGATTGCAATGTCTTGTGCTGCAGCATGGAGCGAGATAATTCTTTGTGACAATGATTTATGTTTACATAACGCAAGCTCAATCCCAGATGGGCCACAGAAAGAGGAAGTAGAGAGGATTGATATCTTAGGGACTATATAGCGAGTGAAAAAGATACAGTGAGTCCATGAGAACAGCGGAGGTGTTTCCATCAAATCACACAGCATTTATCATAAACCACAATTCCACTTGAGGGGCGAAACAGCTTTGCATCTACTCTATCTATCATTATTCTGCTGACTAGTGACAGTTCCCAGAGCACAGAGAGAGATGAGGAACAAAGCTTTCCTGATCAGTGGCGCCTTTTGTGTGGAATACCCTGCAGCAACATTTGAATCACATCAAATTTGATGCTCATTTTTTTTAGGATGAAAGAAGATCAAATGGAAATTGGAAATGCTTTCATTAAATTCATTCTTTGAAGATGTTCCACTTCTTCGGTTTCGCTTTTCTTCCCTTGTTCCCTTAACTTCTTGGAGAATGTGCATTGCTAAAAAAAAGGCTCTCTGTTGTCCGCAACTCAGAAGTGCTGCTTCTGTGCCGTTCAGGTGCTTCACAACCAAAAGTAAACAAAAAAATACAGTTTGAATCCCCCAAGATAAGTAGCTTCAGACATTGTAATTAAAATTATTTCATTAATACTACATATCTTCACTTTTTAAGCTCCAGCTGTAGAACAGTGTTTTACATTATTCTAAACCATAATCATGTTTTTGCACCTCTTCCAGCAGTATTCTCTTTTACTAAGATACTATTATAGTAGACAATTCAATACGAGTAACAGTGTTTCCAGGATTTCACAACCAGGTTGATCCAGACACAGCAATGCTGAAGTTACAATTAAATCAATTAAACAAAAAGACAAAATACAAAAAACAGAGCGATATGCCATTCAGCTAAAAGGGAAATTTGTGACTGCTTATGGTATTAGTGTTACTATATCAAAATAACACTGATTTAGACAGAATCTCCTGTTCTTGCTTGTGGTTTGTTGTCTGGCTTGCTCAGGAGTTGAACATCACCAGAAACAAAGCAAACTGCACCACAAATTCATGACAACATTTCCCATATAGAATGCAGTCAAAGACTATGTGAAGAGAAAGCACAAAGGCTCTGTTCAGCACATTCAGAAGCATCAGGTTTCTTAAGGCAGCCTAGGGTTGTCACTGCTGTGAATACAACAAATTCACACATTAATGGCAAAAAGAAGGACATGAAGACATACACATAAAAGTGTTGCAGTAACAGGGATGTGATCTGGAATACACAAGCAAGAAAAGTATGAATTTCAAAATACAAGTAAATGGAAATTTTATGTCCAAAGAGAGTGAACTTCGAAGGATTCCCTTTGATTAAAGCTTGGGAGGAAGAGCAGAAGGAGAGTTCAGGCGAGAGGGACCACTTACAGTACCTGCATCCTCTCGATCATGGCAAACAGGTCCGAAGTCTGGGGAAGAGAGTTGACACAGATCCAAAGAGCGACATGGGTTTGACAGTTGATGTGACTCAACCTTCATCTCTGCTCAGTGCATGCTCCTGAATGCATCCCCTGCCCCACTCAATACCAGTTTCACTGAGGCTTCATTCAACTCCTGGAGAATCGTTACTCCACACTTGAAGACAAACACACTGTAAACAAGTAACTCTTAGGGGAAAATGAGCCTCAGAGCTCCACAGTGCCTCTCTCTGTTGCTACAGCCAACAGCTCATCTGGCAGCATGCAAAGGATGAATTAACTGGAAGGTACTATAGATGGGTGAAAGTCAGGAAATAAAAATAAATTCACTCAAATGGTCTAACCACTGAGTGACATGGCAACCATCAAAATATCCAGGTGGAGCACTGTGCAGTGCTGCTCAATAGACAAAAAACACCTCTGAATGTATAGTTACACCATGCACTGCTGCACACTTGTCCAATTAGCAGAGCTACTGGTACAGGTTAAAGTAACACCCTTGGGCATGCATTTTTCATGTGCAGAGCAATGTTGTGGATTTTAAGCAACTGCAAACTGAGCTGAAGAGGATCGCAGTAGCTCTGGCAGTGGCGCTTGTTGCAGGGTGAGCCCTCCTCTCACCATGTAACGCAAGTGGACTGAAATGCCAAGCTGATGTTTCCACATGACAGCTTAAATTTACTGAGGGCACTGCAGGCTGTGCAGAACACACACTCTCACACACAAAACCCACTCGAAAGCGTTTACGTGCACGCACATGAACGTTTTCACACGTGCATGTGCTAAACCCTACTTAAACGTACGAAAGCACCACCCATAAAAACACATATACACACCTGACCCTGACCTATAAGCCAAAGGTGCAGCCTGGGGTTTATTGTTGCATGTGAAAATAAACAAGGCCATATGATATTCAGGGCGATACTGCTCTCCTAACTGCAAAACAAACATCAGCAAACATTGTTTTATGCTGACCAGATTATCAGTGAACCATACAGTAACCACATCAGTGCTGAATCTCTCCTGAGAAAGACATGAGGCAATGCACTCTTGGATTGTTGACGAGTCAGTTTTAGTGCAGCAGAACCATATAGACAGAATACCCAATATACAATCATAATAAAAACAGTATCACCACAGAATTTGTTAATTGTATTTTTTATGCTATCATCAGGTTAAAAAAAAAAAAAAGTTATGTGGTCAGTTTCTCTGCAAACTAAGTTGATCTGTATGGAGTTAAAAACAGATCCCAGGGCAGTGGAGCATGTCTCTATCCGTACAGTGTACTAAAAGTCAATTGTACCATCCTGCAGTACCAAACATATTTCTGTGTCAAAGCTAACTTAAGAATTAAACAGGTGACAATAACTGGAGCGAAAACAATCTCTCACTTCCAGTAAGTGAAAAGTACTCACATCACTGAGGCATCGTCTCTTGAGAAAAGGCTTACTGGGGGGACTGTTGAGTCCGTCCAATAAAGCATCCTTAGCTATCCTAAGATCCGTCATCATTCCACAAGTACGGATGCGCGCGAGCTGACAAGAGCGAGAGTGCTGATGTCACTGTCAGCCACGAGCAGAAAGGCCAGATTGATAATGAGACTTCACGCTCACTGTCACCTCAGTGATAAACAAGGAGAAGAAACTTGATGGCTGTCAATCAGAATCCATAGATCAGTGTGTGTGATTTAAGAGCATGTGCTGAGGTGTGAGAATGTCACTTCCCTTCCTTCCCTTTTTACATGACCACCCCCCCCACTCCCTCCACCAATAGAAACACAGCTGCTTTGTAAGAAGCAAGAGGAAGGGAGTAACAGCGTCTCTCCCCTCCCTGCTCCATGTCTACTCTGCACAATTATCTTCTCTTTTTAATGCACACACACACACACACACAAACACACGCACACACACACACACGCACACACACACACACACACACACACACGCTTTGTGTATTTGTGTATTGTGGGGGATATTACATTTACTTACGTTCATTTCCTAGACACTTCCCTTGACCCTAACCTTAACCATCAAAAATAAATGACTGACTCCAACCCGTACCCTAAACCTAACCTAAGCCTAATTCTAACCCTAACCCAAAAATCAAGTCTTAACCCTCAAAAAGCTCTTTAAAGGTCTGTCAGAAAGTGAGGACCGGCAAAAATGTCCTCACTTCGCAAAAAATGTCCTCACTCCCATGATCTAAAACTCAAACAGCCAAAAATTGGTCCTCACCAAGATAGCTGTACAAGTACACACACATGTACACACACACACACATACACACACACACACACACACACACACACATGCACACACGCACACACACTTGCATATGGACAGAAAACTGCAGTTCTCTTTTTTTGCTGAATCATAATATGAGACTATTCTCTTCCTCTTTTCTTTCATCTTGCATTTCTCAAGACTCCTCTGCTCCATACAGAGAGACAGGCATACAGTGAACATGTCTTTAACCTCAAAGGTTAAGGACAAAGCTTGACATTTCCATAGATTTTACAGCTTATGGTACAATTCCTTTTACAATAGTGTTGAGAAGTAGGTTAATTACACCTGACGTGCTCTCATAGATTGTAAGTGCTGATTAGGAAATGTTTGAACTAATTTTGTACAAGCACCCAGACAGATTTTCCACCCTTTTCTTGCAATCGGTGCTTAATAATATAAAGTGGCCATCAGAAATGAATGAGCAATGTTAATAAAAGAGTGGTGCACTCTGGGGACTCTTACACGAAAATGCATTAGGCACTTTTAATTGTTCTTGGTGAAAAAGCAACAGTGTGAAAGCACTGCATGTTATCATTTCCACCAGGGGAGGTATGTGAGACAGGCAAGCAGCCCAGCTGTGTCGATGCCACAACCTGGTGAGGGACTAGACCAACCTCAGCACCCCTAAAATCACCTGTACACAGCTGTGTACTATGACATCAGAGCAAAAGAGGAGGCAGACAGAAGAGGAAAGAATAGATAAAAAGATGAAGGATGTGCTGCAAGAAGAAAGTAGGAAGTAGGAAGGGAGCTGTCTTTCTGTGAAAGCAAAGTCCTTTCTGTGCAGGTTTTTCCAACAGACACACTCCCAACATCAGATATCAACAAGCACTGACCTACTTTACAAAAAAACACTACTGACAGCTTTCAAGAGGAATAACATCTCTCCATACACACCGATCAATCATAACAATATGACCACTGACAGGTGAGGTGAATAATGCTGATCTCATTATCCTTTCTGTGTAGAGTTTGCATGTTCTCCCCGTGTCTGCGTGGGTTCTCTCCGGGTACTCCGGCTTCCTCCCACCATCCAAAAACATGCATGGGGATTAGGTTAATTGCCTAATTTAAATTGTCTGTAGGTGTGAATGTGAGTGTGAATGGTTGTCTGTCTCTATGTGTCCTGTGATGAACTGGAGACTTGTCCAGGGTGTACCCTGCCTTTCACCCTAAGACAGCTGGGATAGGCTCCAGCCCCCCCATGACCCTATGAGGATAAGCGGTAGAAAATGGATGGATTGATGTGCAAGAGGATAATGATGCATAAAAACATAGAGAACAGCCTGGATATTATAGCAACATTCATCACCAGACTGAACAGAGACCCAACATTTCACATGAAGTGAGTGTTAAGCCTAAGTTATTGTGTTTGTTGTTGATTGTAGTTAGGTCCATGAACGATCATCTGGTGTGTATCCACAGAGTAACCATTGAGAAGGCTACAGACTTTTCATATATCACTTTTGGTGGACCAGATTTGGCCCACAGGCCGTCTATTGCCAGCTGCTGCTCTGCATACTCCTCTGGCATTAGTTTTACACGTGTCAGTTTCGACACAGATTAACTTCGATTTTTATGGTAAAACTTACAATAAAACCAGAAAATTTCTACTTAGGTTTAAAGAAATATTGTGTTTTATGTTAAAAATAAGTGTGTTTGTTATAGGTTATGTCAGTTTAGGATGTGTCATTTTAAAAAAAAAAAAAAATGTGGTTTGGGGTTTGTAGTGAAGTAGTAACATTTTACAATTTAAAATAAGTCATTAACAACGAATCAAATAGTGGTGCTTTGTTATCAAGTTACTATCAGCTGTTTATTCATATTCATTACATAATGTCAGGTCACATTTTCACTACAAATGGGAATTTTAAGCCCAACCATTTTACCATTTGCTTTGGTTGGTGTTTCTGGACCAGACCTCCTCCCTACATAAACTTTACCACTCTTTATACTACGTAACTAGATTTCCTCCTTTACATCCGCCATTACAGCTACATAGCACACCACTATTTACGGCCACTGACCAAGCTGCTGTATTTGACGAGTTGCAAGCAAGAACGTGTTGTAGCATCATAATTTGATCCTGAGGTTACATTTTATTACAGGTGATGGTCATTATTGTTTACTCAGGTCTAGACTGGCTTTAGCTGAATGCCAAACTAGGATTTGAGAACATTTACACAAGAAAGCTGAATACTAATTATATACTTGGCTGACAGTCATGTATAATTGTTGTGTGATGGCAAATGTGAGGGAGATTAATTACTATTCAGGATTGAAACCATGAACACTGACATTGTTTCAGTCATAAAGCCTACTGATTGCGAAGCTGCGCTGGTGATTTCAGCTCAAGCTGTTAGGAAAGTGAACCTGCTGTTGTACAGTCCGTGGCGTGATCTAACCGAGCAATATGTACAAGAGAAGATCAGCACCAAACAAGTGAAAGCACAGGATTTTTTGATTTTTGATTTGATTGTACTGTACATCTGAGATGATTACCAGCAATTGCAGTGTCTCTGTGCGTGAGAGAGAGATAGCAGTGTCGCAACTGATCAACGGTTTTATTGATCAACCAACTTACTTGGCTGAATGGATGAGGAAGTCGATAAAACAGTATGTGAGTGAATACTGAGGTGCATTAAACCCATGAACCACATTTCTACTCGGTCTGCCAGCTGTGGCATAAAGCTCTGACTCCAATACTTCATCAACTCCTCACAACCAGAACCTCATTTGAATTTCCACAGACAAATTGTCAATGATTTGCAACGCAATGCAGAGACCTCACGTCTCCTCACTACCCACCCCTCCATGCTCTCTGGGTTAGCCGCATTCTCAAAGGCAATAAAGTGAAATGGAAAACTAAACTTCAAAGAGACTCAATCAATTGGCACAGAAGCCTATCATTTCAGCCAGAGAAAATCCATCAGGGTCCATTCATCAGGTCTGGCTTCAGAGACTAGCCTGACCTTGCTGTGGCCACTGGGGCCTGGAGTCCACACTGATGGACCCCATCACTGCCTCAGACTGCCACAGAGGTTACGGTCTACAGAACTGCTGCAAGGTTTTCTGTATGTTGAAGCAGATATCCTCCCATCTTCACTACGGAAAAAACAATGAACAATCAAGTTGAGACAAAGAGGAACTGTAAATCACCCGCAAACATCTCATGCATTTTGATTAACATCTTCTGGGCATTTGTATGTATAATGCATTAGTATCCCTAACTGCCTTATCAAGGATTTGAGCACAAAATCCGTGACCTTTCAGCAGAGCACTGTTGAATCCATTAATTACCCTTCTACTGCTAATGTGACAAGGTGAGCAGGTTAATGAAATCAATGAGTACTCTACTCCCAATTCAACCTTACACTTCTATAGCCTTGTTGGACTCACAGTGGACACGTAAAGAAAAGATTAAAATCAATATTGCAGAGTCAGAGTTAGTGTAATTCAGAGATTAAGGCTAGTGTATCCTTGGGTTTACATCTGTGTAATGCCATAACCCTAGATTCTTTTATTTTTATTTTGAAAATTGTCCTTTTTTTTTACATATGCAATACATATGTGACTGATGTGTAAAATTGATGGAGTTCCCCTCTATTCCAAACTGAATGCATGTGTTATTTGTGTTAGTCAATTGAATCTTTGTGAGCAACAGCTGACAGATCTGTGGCTTTGTTTGAAAAGCTACTCCTATACTTAAGCCTGCTCTTAAATGTGCTTTCGAGTCAGTTTACCCTTTTTACCAAGGCTGACACACTGCTGAACTCTGTAAAGTAGCTACAGGTAACAACCATGCTTATTCATTTCACTGATCTTGTAACTTCCTGTACTTCTTGTGTTCATCTTTCTACTCATGTACTATGAGCTTTTATAATGTGGTTGTGTTTGTGTGTTGTTGTTTTTTTAATCTTTTTCCCGTGTTGTTGTTGTGACTGCGGCAAAAACAATTGAGGACAAATAAAGGTCTTGAACTTTCAGACTTCGAGATCACAACTTTGAAACGTTCAGGCCGTCAAGTCTGATCACATCTTTGAAACGCACTGAAGCGAGGTGTGACGAGTAAACCTTCAATGCCACACAAAAGAAAACACAGAGAGCATCTCTGTAGCCACTTCTGTGTGCAAATGGCAAATGTTATACTTGATGTCAATACAAATTAGAGTTTTAGTGCATTTATCACAGATTTTGTGATTTGGGAGGAAATCCAAAAAATATCATTCTGAAAAAAGTCAAGTTCCCCTTTAAAGAGCATTTCACTTTAACCACTGTTAGCAAAAATGAATGAATGAAAATGAAGTGTCACATTCTTGTTTAAACACTAAAACCTATAACCTCATATATGTATATATATGTGATTACAACTTGTGTCACTAGACACACACACAAACACACACATTGGTTTCCATTTTATGAAATCATTAGGTGTACATTTTGACAGACATCGATATATAAACGTGAGCACTGAAAATATTTCACCAAAACAAGCAAATCTTTCCCTGCAAGTCTACTTTGTGCAGCTCCATACAAAGCTATGCTATTAATCCCAATTTCGAACAGATTTTCCACTGCATGTGTGACAAAAATAATATCAATGTGCCTCCTATGGCATTAATCAGAGAAGAACAACTGCTGCAGATCTATATTTGTCCCAGAAGCCTGTGACAGAGGGCACAGACTATGCTGTCAGCCACCACAACAACCTGCCAACAGCTACCAGGGGTGGGGGGCATTCAAGCCACCTTTCACCTGGTGGAACAGCTGAAGGGTATGATGTGTGGAAAAGATGAAGGAAACCAGTAGGGAATAACAAATGACAGAAGCACTGAGGGTAGGGATGAACCAGCAACTCTGTGTACAGGATATCAATGAAGCCTAATACTGATCTGGCCATAAATTTAAAGGGTTTAAGGCTGATTTACACATATATTAAATATATTCTATATTAATATTCTCTCCTGTCCCTGAAAAGACCAAAACAGATGGTATGTTTATCTGTCTCTTAATTCTTTCTGAATTATCTACAGTGTGACACACACATCCTTGAAAACTTGGAAATGATGGACCAATTTTCCAGTCATGGAAATCATGTGAAATGAAAAAAAAAACAGTCACATGTCCTAGAAATGGTTAAGTTGCCATTTTTCCAGGATAACTTAACTGTTTGCGGGACATTTGGACCTTTTGTGTCATTTTCCTGGAAAAAATGACCTGGACTTTCCTGGACTGGAAAACTCCAGGATGCATGGGAACTCTGAATATGTAACAGTAAGATAACTTACATTATTGGTTTTCATTTGTTAACAATAGGAAAAGTATAAATTACCACCAGACTTCCTTAAATCCTTTAAATAAACAACTAAGGATATGGGTCACTCCCCATTAGACACATACGAACATATCATGGATGGACCTCCTTCATAATTAGAGAAATCTGGTGAGGTGGTGTGTTCCTGGAAGACAACAGTGGAATAACAGTGGAATAAACCCTCGGTGGTTTGTTGTGTTGGAGGACAGAAAGCAGAGCTTACTGTTATCTGAAAGACTTTCATTGTCATGGCTGAATATTTAGATAATATCAACAATGACTGTACTGATATTCAGAAGACTTCTCCTTGGACACAAAAACAGACCGGATCAAGCCAGTAAGAAAAAAAGGTTTTCTTACTCTAGTGTTGTCAGACACTTGATAACAATGCCTGTCAAAAACAAGCAGTTTGAATGAACATAACATTATTCTGATGTGAAATGGGAAAGAGGCTCTAGGTTGAAAAACCCCATAAACCACCTTCTAAAGGCCAGTATGAACAGGAAGAATGAATACAGAGAACTATGTTTATATACCTGAACCAAAATGTTGGCTGTAAAAAAGTGAAATTGTATGAAAAAATCTGATATTCATTTTTTAAAACACATTTTGGGCATTTTCCTCACATTTATCTGGACAGCTTCTCGGCACTCTCTCAGTATGTAATTCCAGCAACTGTGCCAAATGCAAACCTGAACAGAACAGAACAGCAGGTCAAAGTGTTGTGTTACCTTTGAAAGTGAGGGAAGAGGAAATGGTGGGTGGGAGTGTGCTAGTGAGGGCTCTACTTCGTCAGAGATATGAGGGATCCTTCCATCTTGTTTCCTGTGAGTCAGAGAGGATGGAGGGGTGGGAGAGAGAGGGGGGAAGGGGGGAGGGGGTAGAGGGAGAGAGGTTATGACAACCTTGAGTTCATCTTCTCATTTATAAAATAAGAGCCCCGGAAAATGTCTGTAACACAATTGACTCACCCCATCAAAGAGGATCATTCAAGTCTTATTGAAAATAAGAATGGTGTTATTATTACACCACCGTACTGAGAGTTTTTCTTCACTCAGGATTAAAACAAAAAAAAAAAAATCATCACACCCCAGCTACAGGTTAAGGGAAATGAGGAGTGTGATTAGAAGTGAGATTGTGAAACAGAAAAGGTCAGGAGAACTGAACAGTGGAAGCATGAATCATAGAGATGAGAAAGAACAAAGTGAAAAGATTGATACAAAGGAGAGGAAGAAAGGTGCACAAGCTTTCATCTCTTAACCCACTGGCCTGGCCTCTCTTTATCTGTTCCCCTTCCGCAGCCAATTCAATTCTCTGTGTGATTAGAGTGAAATGCCAGTATGACCAGGAATCTGGTCACAGCATATCACTTCACACCGTCTCACACAACAAGTCAGTTGCTAGAACTGGCAGGCCGTCTGTGCATGCAACCTGTTCACAAACCTGCAGCAGAGGGCATCTCTGAACGCTGCTTAAGAGCAAAATAATCACAGAACAATAGCACAATCTCAGAAAGGATGGAATTTTGCTGGAGAATTGTACACTCACATATCCTCCATTCTGCCATCTTGGCTCTGTGGTGTGTTGAAATGTGGTCAGTGGTGTTTCTTCTGCAGACAGTCCATTATTAGGTATCGCAGCTTTGCTTATCTGAAAATGCTTTGCATGTTACAACTGTCTATAAGTCTGTAAGTCTGAGTAAACAGAGCTGCACCTTTATGACAACACACCACTGACCTGGAGTTGAGGTTAAGAAATCTATTTGTAACATAGTAGCAACACTATTCTTTGTTGCCTCTGATCTCTGCTAAATCCCAGGAAATGACTGAAAGAGGTTGTCAGATCTTTCCTGCAGCATCCTCAGCTTCTCAGAGCCAACATTCCCCTAGAGAGTGAACTTTGTTACGTCTTTCATGTAATGCAGCCGTAACACAATGAAAATATGACCAATGCAGCTTCAGGCCAAGAATGATGCATCCAAATCTGCCAACAAAGAAGTGGCTTACTGGGCTTGTTCAGTCAGAGATCTGCCTACTTTATTCTGAGGAGAGAGGAGGGTATAGCACAGTCAAACACCGAAGATGACACAGACTTCTGAAACACACACTTATTATCTGACTATTCCGTTAAAAGTCTTGCATCCTTAATCATGTTTTACCCTTTGTACAGTAGGTTTGAGTCACCAGCCCCCTGCTTCAGCATGCAGACAGCAAAAGGCAAAAGCATTAGCCAGAGAGGTGCAAATCAATCTTGATTTAGGAAAAATTCCATTGACAGTAAGATGATGGCTGCCTGAAAGCCTGCCACTCTCGCTACCGATGGCATGCTTGGAGGCTCTCATCACGGGTAGATGAATAATATTTTTGTGTTGTGCGTGTGTATGTTTATACTGTCGCTACATTAATTTGCAAGGCAGATAACAGAAATATATCTGGCAAAAGGGTAAATGCTAAATTTGACTCAGAGAGATTTCATGCTGCCATATTCTGATGATCAGAGCAAGCACACGTTATCAAATACCACCATCCTGACAGATCACACGCTGATACTATGACATGGATCAAAAATCAAAGAGTAAGTAATACATCATCTGCTGCGAAGGCATTAAAGCACACTTCCTCAGTAGATAAATATTAGCATGCAAGTAGCCTGGATGAAATATGAACTGTACTGTACAGCCTGGATTAATGTCACAACATGGAAATCTGTCTTGAAAAACTTTCAGCGCTTGTGCACATATTTGTGTGTGGAGTGCCTTCCATCTCACAGATTGTAATAAGAAGTTGATATAGTCACTGTGACATCACCCATTGGTTTGTGGACTATGGTTTTGAAGCATTCAGTTTGGCATTTTGGTGGTGAACAAAATGTCACTATTAACTTTCATGAACTGAAAACACACTGTGAAAGATGTCAGACACTCCCAGGCAGGACAACACCACGAAGGTGACCTTTCAATCACAAGGTAGCCCCACCCAAAAGCATCCACAAATGTATGGTCTATGTAATGCTAAGTGGGACCATAATTCACTAAATGAACCTCATGCTGTATTGAAGAACACTTTAGACCAGAGATTGAAACAATAAACTCATGTTTACAATGTTTATTGAGGAAATAAATCAAGTAGGTGGCATAGTGATGCAGTGGTTGGAATTGTCGCCTCACAGCAAGAAGGTGCCGGGTTCGATTCCTGGCCTGGGGCCTTTCTATGTGGAGTTTGCATGTTCTCCCCGTGTTTGTGTGGGTTCTCTCCAGGTATTCCGGCTTCCTCCCACCATCCAAAAACATGCATGGGGATTAGGTTAATTGGCTAATTTAAAATGACCGTAGGTGTGAATGTGAGTGTGAGTGGTTGTCTGTCTCTATGTGCCATGTGATGAACTGGAGACTTGTCCAGGGTGTACCCTGCCTTTCACCCAAAGGCGCTGTTTACACAAGAACACATGCAGGTAAAAATGACAAAATACTTTGTCAGAAGTGCCTTTTGTTTAGACGGTGACAGCGTTATTGGGATATGAAACCACCCTCCAGAGTGGAAAACTTGAATACGGTCCCGTCTCCACTGCCCAAGACGCAAAACTCTGCTCAGATTTGCTCATGTTGCGTACGCGTTTACGTCACATGCATGTGCCAGTAGAGGGAAATAAACAAACAATAAACTGACAGCTCTAATAAACATACAGGAGTCTTTCCACCAAATGTACAGAATCTACAGATAGTATTACTGAACAGAAAAGGATCTGTAATTACGTGCGGACATGGCGGTGTGTGTGATAGTAAATCACAGCACCAACTAGCCGCCTGGCATGCATACCCAATTGAATTCCACACACTTTCACGTCACCGTATGCAAGCAGATTTCCTCCCGAAATCACTCGTCTAAATGTGGAATAAAAAGTGACGACGCGATGCCACAGAGTTGTGTTTGTCAGTCTAGTGGGACTCTGACAGTTCCAATGACGACACTCGTTGGCAAATCAGTGGAAGGCAGTTGACTGACGTCACATTTTAGTATTGTTTCGGCTCGCTTGGAGCCAAGGCTGAGGTGGTACGAAAAAGTACCTAGTACCAGGTACCAAGTACTAGTGGAAAAACTCCACAACTGTGTAGAGTCGTGCTGTACCGTACTGTACTGCACTTATGGAAAAGCGCCATAAATAACCTGTTCTATCAGGATCAATGAAACACTCTGTGTCCGAATGAGCTTTGGACCCGGTGACTGGCATCGGTCAGTGCTGTTCACAGCAGCAGCAGGTGGCAGGGTCATCAGCAGGATGACTGGCATGCAGGAGGCACATCCCAAGCAACAGTTATCTAGCCAGCTGAAACAATGAGAGAGGCTGTGTTTTGCCAAGATGCACACACATGATCCCAACTGAGAGTTTCTTCCGTCAGTCAACAGAGAAAGGAAAATGCTCACTTTTTCTCTCCTTTGCTGAGTGAAACACTCACACCAACGTTAACACAAGATCCTCAGTGATGTGTTTTTACAAGCCGAGTATGTGGCCTCTACCACAAACATATAAGGTTTACTTTTTTCTGACCATACATTCGTCTGGCAGCATCTCTTGCTCTGAGGTAGACACTACGCACATAGCTTCTTCCTCTTTTTCCCCTCCATATTGAGATTGATTTCTTGTTACAGCTGCCACAGTTGTGTAAATGTGTCACCTAGCAACATTATCTCCTGAATCATGCTGTAAGAAAACAACAACACCAACAATACAGATGAATGAATGTGAGAAATTTATGGGAATATTTACTTACTCATGAGTTATTTTAAAGGAAAATGATGTTTTCAGGATACTGATGGAAGATAAGCATTCGTATTCTGATCATTTCACAATGGCTTCTGCAAGTATGGATTGGTAAAACCATAGATAACAGAAGAGGGATGCCACTGACTGGGTAAATTTGGGCATCTGATAGTACCATCACCCACTGCTGCATGAAATTTGACTTTCGCCTTCCTGATGCATTGTTTCAGAACCATGGGCAGTGCTGTTTGGTGTGTGTCGGTGTAGTACTGAAATGGTGAAGGATCGATGGAAGGCTGTGTACTGCAAGAATCTATAATGCAATAACACGATAGAGGGGTTACAGTTCTATATAGTGAGATACTGTAAGACAGGCTAAATTTAGAACTCTGTGTGAAAGAACAGTTTTCCAGCTTTAGAAAGTTTTATGCAGTCAGAACATTAGGCTGCCCACATCTGAGGCAATGTCTGCCATATAAACTACTCATTAAAATCAATATATCTTTTTGAAAATGAGTGCAGCGTCACAGAACACAATATTGCATTCAAGTGTATCGACATTTTCTTGTCTTACATCCCTAGTTTTAGCAGACCACAAACTCCCTCTACTGATTCGAAATAATCAATCAAAAATGATAAATAAACCAGTGACATTATGTTGCTAATCACCAATAGGGACTCAAAATAACATATTTTATAATGTCCAAATGAAGCAGCAGATGAAACAATCCACCAGGGACGGACAGTTAACTTTGTGATTTATGTCTATAATTTGGAAATAAATGGTATTCTCATTCCACCTGCTGGATTACGACACTCTCCATGATATAATCAGCAGTTTTTATGTTCTAAAATAGACACAAAGTATTCTGAAACTAAATATGTCTATGTGTAGCCAGCAGCTGCCTCCACAGACTGCTGGGACCGGTTCTGAGACTGACCCCCTAAATACTGGCTGAACATGACTTCTGCATGTCTGCCAGATCAACAGATGCATTGGTTTCTCTGGCAAACGAAAGATAGCCACAGGCACCGCAGGGAGGATCAGATATCATCCGGCTGAGTGCCGCTATGATAGAGTAACTTTTTCTATTAATGGTAGAATCATTTTGTCTGTGAGAGCTTACCGAACAGGCTTTAGCAGACAAGCTCTCCTAGGCAAGACGACATTAGGGTGTCTTGCTTTAACAAAAAATTCAGAAGTGCTATCCATTCCTTACCAAATATATCCCAAAAGGGGTAATGATTCATGTATGCTGCAAAAAAATGAATCACACTTTATCTCACATATCTGATGTCCAATAGTAATGATCCAGAAACCCAATTCTGTTAAACCCACCTAATGACAGCAAGCCAAGGAAGTCATTTCAGTAACACAGGGCTTCATAGATGAGATATTTACTCCCACTCACTTTTACAAAAAGTAAAGATAGGAAAACAACAACTCGGGTGCAGCATGCTTATCGCCCTGTCCATTAGTCAGTGACTACAAACCACCAGTCAGACAACAACAATAGTTTCAAGGTTAATCTGAAGAATTTCATCTGTCTTAATCTGTCAAAATGGTTACAGCCTAACTGTGCTTACATCAAGTTCACTGGAAACTCTATTATCAGCCAAGAAGATTATCATCATCATCATCATCATCATCATCGTCATGTCAGCCCCTCTCTTAATACTACCAAAACACAAACCCTGGAGTTGAATTTTGTCAAAGCACAAACTTTGCAGACAGTCTGGTATGTTTTCGTCTTAATCATTGCCGTATAACAGTCGAGTGAATCTCGACTTAATGTGAAACCTGTGAGATGAACATATTGTCTTTCATTTTTTCATTGGAGCAGGTTTTGCCTTTCTAAGGCATTAAACATACAATTCTCGCTCTGTGCTTGAGTTCTTAGATTCATAAATACGGAATAAAAAGAATTTTTGCTTTACAAATAATGTCTTGCTTGGCTGCTCTTTCCTTCTGCCAGCACCACACACACACACGCACAGTCAGAGACACACACACACACACACACACACACACACACACACACACACACACACAGTCAGAGACACACACACACACACACACACACAGTCAGAGAGAGACAAAAAACCCTAAGCTTTGCAGGTCCACTTAGTAGAGAGCAACTAATTTAATCAAGCACAGCAGCTAATGCACAATGAAAGCAGAGTCATTTACTCGAGAAGCCAGTCTGGTGCTTCCTGTGTGGACAAGATGGAAAAGGAGAGGAAGACAGAGACAGAGAGAGAAAGTTCAACGATAAAGAGATCAGGACAGATCAGCTCAACAACAGGCAGCTCTTCTTTGGCTGATGCTACATCTGTTTCTCTTGTATCTTTCACTGACTAAAGCTCTCTAAATATATCTATATCTCCCAACAATCGCAGTGCACTCCATCATCCCACTCCACGCTTACCTATCTGTAAAGCTGCCTCACTTGCGGCAGAGTCCCGTCTCCTCAACAACTTGACGCTCCTCTTCGTACTGCTCCCTGTGTGTGTCTGACTGTCTCTGGACTCCAGCACCTGCTGCCGGGGATCAGTTGATGCTGAGAGTAGCCCTCCCTTTCCGTCCTCCTCTCTCCCTCTCTTCCCCTTCCTCACATGCGTGCATCTTTCTGTTTTTATTCTGAGGCGAGCTCAAGCGTTTCTTTCTATCTCCTGTTCTCTCGCTCTGCTGATGCCTTCTCTTCTACCCCTCGCTTTCCATCTCTACCTCCTCTCTTTTCTCTTGTTCTGTGTGTGACAGAGAGCTGCCCATCCAAGCTGTAGGTGTTGCTTTTGCTTATTGTTTGCTTCAGTGAGTCAGCTTGTTAACAACAGATTCTGCTCGTTCAATAGGACAAAACGCTGTAACTGAATATAGGATTGAAAGCAAAGGTTTCCCAAAGAAAAAAGGGGATATTAGCTCATCTGAAAGGCAGCATCACATCACTCTGTGCTATTATGTGCCTCACTCTGTCAGCTTGTTCCAACATCATAAGCCTCTTCTGCAGAAATTAGCCTAACCATCCCATTGTCCATTTCACACATTAGTGGCAGGCAGTTTACTGAAAAGCTCTCAAATGCTGTAAATGCAGATTTAGCAACATGCTTAAACATTATGGAGGAAATCACTTGCTCAGCCCACAGATGAATAAGCACAGATCAGTGTTGTCCGAAGTATTACTGAGTAATCACATTTCCTTTATTCTCAAACACAAGACAATACAAGACGTCACTACACATTACACATTATGCGAACAGACACAAAAATTGTCTTGCATAAAAATCACATTGGAGCAGATCACAGATCAGGCTATTCTAATAAAGCGTTTGTATCTGAATATAATGCACTGTAATTCATAAATCAATGCATAAGCAATGCACACAATATAAAGAGAAACAAAACCCTTTCTCTTAATCCTTGTTCACACTACAAGACTGTCAGTGTCGTGGACTCTCTGTGCTGTTCACACTTCGCGACTCTCTCCTCCCTGGTCAGAGTGTTCACACTACACGACTCTCCATCAGCAGGCGTGGCTGACTGCCATTGTTCTGACGAATTGTCCCACTTCCATGAAATGTCCCACCGTAGGAAGAAATGACAGACGTGTCTGCCGAGCTGTGCTACCTTGTACAATTCACAGTGAAGAACAAGCCAAGTAGACAACATTAACAAATATATATATATATATATAATATGCTCAGACCATATCTGCACATGTCAGTGCTAGCTTGAACGTGGCGATGTAATTGTGCCTCATTAGTGGCTAAATTTGCTCATTTACCTAGCATAAGTTAGTTTTTTCAAATAACAATCTGACCAAGCCCCAAGAAATGACGTATTGCGTTGTGCACATGTGCAGCGGGGCTTGGTAGGATGTCTCGGCAGGTAGGAAGGATTTACAGAACACCATACTGCTGTAGCCTGACAAGCCAGACTATGACATCAAATGTATAGTTTTGGGGCAGTCCATGGGCAGAGTTGAAGCCTGCAGGTGGGACCAACCATTGTCATTCAAAATGCATCTGCACATAATAGGCCAGCGCTATGACCAATCAGAGCAAAAGACAATGTGACGCTACCAGTCACTAGACCATCCTGCAAGGCAAAAATATTTTCTGCTGCTAGGGTGCATCTAGATTTCTGGGCTCATACTGCTGTCCAGTCAGTAGCCTCTCACTAATTCCTGGTCAAATGAGCCGCTCGTTGTGTTCTAATACGCAAATGATTGCTGTTTACAGTGAGCACTGAAACAGCTCTGAGGCTGACAGGAGATTTTATTTTTTATTTTTTCCACAAAGTTTATTGAAGAACATCTTTTATTAAACTTGTGGGATAAAGAAAATGTCCCTGGCATTTTTTTCTGTATTTCACTATAAATATGAGCGACAACATTAATGAATATATGGACATACTGCCTTCCAAACACTAGAACAAAGCCTCTTCTGCTATCTTTGAAGATGGATTTCAGCTGTTTCAGTGATCACTGTAAACAGCGACCATTTGCTCACTAGAAAACAACGAGTGGCAAATTTTGACCAGAAATTAGCGAGAGGAGGCTGACTGGACCTCAGTCAACAGTGAGCTTTTCATTGTAAACATGGACACAGAGCAGAACGCAGCCCTCCAGGATGTTTGTGAGCTACCATGTAGTGAAAGAACAAAAAGAGAAAGGTTGATGATGATGTTGCTGCTGCTGCTCCTTTCAACCATGTCTGCTCTCATTGGCTCTTTTTACGTCAGCGCGACTCGAGTGGATATTTAGCAGACCAGACTGGCCGACCTGACAACTGTCTCACCCCGAGCTGGGGGACGGGGCAAAAAAACAGTCGCCAACCCGCCGATTGGGCTACAAACCATGTAGTGTAACTTCTGTACTTAAGTTACACCACTTCTGGAGTTATTTTAACCCAGACCATGATCTTTCTTAAACTTAAGTAGGTAGTTTTGTTCCTTAAATCTCACTACGTTGTTTCCTGTGGAGATGATTTTTATTCTGAAAGACAATGAAAAAATAGGAATAACTTCCTGCAATGTCATACGAACATTGTACTACGTTCATGGATAGACATAGTGCTACTGACATAGTGCTGTGGATAGACCAAAAACTAAGCTCTATAAACGACACATCCCCTTCCCAAACATGTTTGTGAAACAGTATCAGAGAAGATCCCGCTCCAGATTTGTATGCAAATCCTCTCTCCTTCTGCATCTTTGCTCTGAGGCATCACCACTGAAAACAGATTTAGGTTTCAGTTACAGTTTTACTAAGAGGACCAAGCTGCAGAAAACGTAATGGTAGTAGAGCCAATCAATAAACCAGGAGCCCGCAGGCCCTGAAACAAACCCATAAGGGGATGTGAGCCAAGCCTTTTGGCGGCCTATTGCCTTGTCCACACCCTTGTGTGTGTATAATATTACAGGTAGCCAGGATATAACAGAATGAAAGGACCACACAAAGCCTCTGTTCTTCTCACTTACTGCTCAGGAGGTTCTGGGTTACAGTGGATAACCTACATTGTGGTTTTCCAGTCAAGGTCCCAGGTAAACGGTTCTACCACTCACCACGTAATGACAGAATTACCCGGGGGGGGGGGCAAACACCTGACCAGAGTTGGGCTCAGAAAGGAACAGAAGTATTCAGGTTAATCAACACCTCTCTGCCTGTTTCAAGCCTCTGAGGTGCCAGTGAGGTGGGGCTGGAAATGAAAGAGGATCTTTGCTTACATGGAGGCAGAACAAATGGGAGTCAAATCAGGTCAGGAGGAGGTTCCCCTAAACAAATTACCAGTATCTTATTCCAAGTGAGTACATGACTATTCAAAATTCTCAAGTTAATCAGACAGTGTGCAATTACGAGCAATTGTATGTGGGTCACGCTGAGACTCTTCTGACTCTTTCTTTCCCACATTTCTCATTTCATTAGTTTCATCCTCCTTTCTGCCTGTCTCTCATTGTGACTGTCTGCTTCCCTCTCTGTTCACAGTCCTCTCCTGAGGCAGCTGGACTAAATTTAATATATACACACACAAAACAAATCAGTAATACTTAAATTTACAATAAATTTGTCCTTGTGACAGACATCAAATACTTGAAGAAAACAAAATTTGCTCCAAAAGTCCCACACCTTTAGCCACCTTTAAACTGCAGGAAAGCTGCAGCCTCTAGTGACACCTAGGGCATATATAGCTAAAATCATTGTACAACTGCCTCTGCAGCTGCTGCTCCTCTCAGTGAGCTCAAAAGGTCTAGCAGCTCTATGGGTGCGTAAAACCTTTAACATTCAGGGAGATGAAGGAAAAGTACACGTTTTATTATTGCCGCCTATTATTGCCTCAGTTTTGTGAATTACAGGCTTTTCGAGAACCCCCGCTGTCACAATTACTTGTAGTACTGTAGGCAAACTTGCAAGTTGTATAGAAATCCATCTGACTGAACTTGATCTGTAACTGCATTTGAATGGAGATGTGTGCAGGCCAGTACTGAACACAATAACAACAACCAGAGCTGCAGAGAAATTACACTTTTGGCTGCACACAGCACAAGAGACAATGCTTTTACAAGTGAGTCCCCTATTGGTTTGCATTGTGCACATACATGAGGATGCACATGCATGATTGTGAGTATGTGGGGAGGCACATTTTACATCCTGCAGCTGGTTTCACACTACTCTGCTGATTGCTAACAATGACAGGGAAGATTGCTAGCAAGCAAACATGAATGTTACAAGATTTGAAGTAATATTTTAAAAAACATCGCTGAAAAATATTAATGATGAAGGAAGTGCATCCAACAGTTTTAAAATAAGAGAGGAAAAGAGGAAGAAAAAAACTTTCTATGTAACATGAACATGTGTAGCCTTGGCGTGCAGGACTTGACCATGACCTTCATTCCCTTCACTGCTTGAAAGGTGTGAAAGGAAGCACTTCTTCAATACAACAACAGTCTTGTCAGCACTCCCAGAACCCTGCTGACTCTTGATTACCTTGTGTTTGGGTGGTGAGGGTGAAACCACAGGACCTTCAGTGGGCAGTATGGTTCACCGACACAACAATTCCCTGATTTCCAGTCAAGCTGTCCTCAGCTGTTGTTTTTTACACTTCACTGATTGTGATTCCATTAAATCAAGATTTTTGTAAATTTGAGTTTTATAATAAAAAGGGATTAAAACCAGTCAAAATGTCTCACTATATATTCTCTGTCAGGGTCATGAGGGTTACTTATCTCCTGCACTGTTGATCTTATTCAAAGCTGTAGTGGGTCTGGACTTTGTCCCAGCATGCACTGGGCAGGGAACCCTCTGTACAGGTCACAGAGAGACAAATTCCTCTTTCACACTGAAATTAGCAAATTAATGCAGGATTTTCTAATCCGGATTGACCCGCCTTGGCTCTGCATTAAGACGCTTTCACACTGCCAGCTGTGAGACCTCCCGCTGTGAGAGCTGCTGCCTGTTTTTTCCTCTCTCCAATATGTCATCGCGTTGACAACGCCATCATAACAGATTTAAGGCTCCGTCCACACGATAAGAGCACGATAATGCTCGTGAGATTTTTCTTTGTGGATTCCAAAGTTTTTTGTGTCTACTCATACAACGTTGCTGGAAGTATTTCCGTCTACATAGGAATGCGATCACGATACATACATATGTATGTATATATACATATACATATACATATACATATATATGTATGTAAATATCTGTATATGTAAAAAAATGAATAAACACACACACACACACACACACACACACACACAGACGTCAGTAGGACTCAGAGTTAAATTGCCAATTACTCCATCTACATCAACTCTCTTGTAAACAATACTGGTTTCAAGGATCGCCGAGGTACATCTTATATTCAGTCAAAGTTCTAACATCAACGTGTGTTCCTTACATACTATTCTAAGTTAAGAGAAACTTAAAAACATCCTAAATTGATTGAGCAGTGAGTTCAATTACTCTGCTGTCTTTCCAAGTGCCCCAATGACTAATAGGTTCATTACAGTCATTATGTGGACATGCAGGACTGTCAGCAGCTGCTCCAGGAGGGCATGTCGACTGCTGAGTGAGGAGCACAAAACTGAGACAAAAAAAACAACAACACAACTGACCTCCAGCAGAGACTAAAGCACCGAATGGGAAGACACTAGCACAGTATGTGTCCATGAAAAATAATAATTGATTAAATGTTATTTCATTTGCAAGAGAAATCAACAAAAACCCAAACTATTTTTCATTTCAGACCACAAGTGTTTCTAAATCATGCTGTAACTGTCATTTAGATATCTCATCAGCAAACCTTTTCCAGACAAATGTGCCACAATTCATCTTGCCTTAGATATAACAATGTTATGTATTCTGACATAGAGAATATACGTACGTCATCATATGAATGTGACAGATTCATTCTATTTTTGAACAATGCCCATGAATGCCACAAAGCAAACCTGAGCAAAACAATCATGCTGCACTGTATGAGTCACTGTCCATTGCTCCCTGTCATCCTACATAGTGATATATGTCCACTCATGAACTCGTCTCCTGAACTGAGATGAAATAGAGCTTGATTACAAGGATTCAACCTTCTGATAATGATTAAATGTCTATTACTGCAAGCAATAGGGCCAAGCTTTTCAATTAGTTAATGGAGCGGCTAATGAAGCACAACTGGGAGGAATACACAGTTGGTGTGTGTGTGTGTTACAATGTAAATGTAAAATGTAAATGGAGAAAAGCACCTTTCAATATGCAAAAGGCAACAGCACTTCTTTTTAATCTATGTGTGGCAAGTGGGTGGATAGCATTTCAAAAAGACCCTAACATGCATGGCTTCTTTCTCATCTACCATGGCAGCTGCAGTGTAGCATGTATTTGACTGAACAGGTGCGCTGAGTAACAGGCGAACCCCATCTGCTAAAATTATCTCCAACATCACCGGGCTGCTCTCTCTGTGCCCTCTGCACACCCTGCAGAAGGAGACCACATTGCAGCTGCATTAGGTCATGATGTCTTCCTCAGTGAACTGGACACACCCATAACAGCAACCTTTTTCCTGCGTGGTTTTGATGCTGCTGAGTCCATCAACTACAACTTAAAATGTGGAGTTTTTTACCTATGATCAAACTCAGACACTCATGACCTGGATTTAATGAGTGCTGCCGTTCCATCTCTAAATTATATTGAAAAAGGTTGTAAGGCTGTAAGTTTAGAGATAACATTAGTCACATTCATTTTATTGTGCAAGATATGAATAATAAGATAAGGGGTTTGACAAAATCAATTGTATATGAAAATATATATTGCATCATGTTTCAGTACATAAGACTCAAGCTAAAGAGAATTATTATAGGATTGGCACATATTGCAAAGCAACTGGATTCTTGCAATATCACAACATCCTGCGAGAATTAATGGATCAGAGATCACATCAAAAACGTGTCAGACAAGTAATGAGGGGCAACTGTTCAATTCTACAATGAGACTTAGAGACTTAGACAGACTTTATTGTCATTCTCTATGCAGCAGGTGTATACAGAACGAGATTTCGTTCTTCAATTACAATAATAATAGGAGCTCCTAAAGAGATTAGCATAGACGCTGGTGTAGCCTCAGTTATATGAGACCAGGTGAGTATTTCTTTATTTGTGGAGGAGAAAAGCAGTGATGACGGTGATGTTTTTGATCTTCTCTCGACTGACTTCAACAAGAGTTTGATTGACAGATGTTTCATCACCTTGGCAGGTGTAAGTGCAGGTAAAAGTGTTAAAGACAAAAGACAAACGTTAAAAAACAGCAACAATTAGTAAGACCAAAATCCACTGTGTGGTTATACTTGACACTGTATGTGAGCCAAAAAAGTGATTTTATAGACAATCTGTCCAAGGCTTGTGTTCTGTGATCCCAGCCATAACTGTGTGTAGAGATGCCTACATTTACAGAACTGACGGGCACGGTAGCAACATGCAAATATGAAACCAGTAAATTTGGGCTCAAAGAGGAAAAATGTAAATGTTCACTCTTGAAGCAGGCTGTGATAAATTACGAATTGGACTGACATACTGTGATATAGTGAGTGCAAAGGGATGAGGGAACTGAAGTTGACTGAATTAAATCCAGGCAAAAGCTATAATTCTCAATTGATATCACCAGCAGAATCTACTTCAATGAGTGGAGATGTGGGGAAGATGAGGTTAGAGCGGGTTGAACTCAACTATGCAGAGCAACAGATGGTCCAGCCAGGTGACAGATCGAAAAGAAAACAGATAACTTCACTGGACCCTGGTCGACAACCGGCCATTAACAGCGAGCTGAAGAGGCACAGATGCCCAATTAGAGGGCTCTCTGCCCCACTCTCTCATCGTCCTCAGGACCACTTCATTACCACCAGGCTCCTGGTGTCAGTCAAAGGGCTGCTCAGGATAGTAGATGGTTGCAGGGTAACACACATACCTCCAGCTGTGCATAGACATAATATCTCACATTATCTCATGAAGGAGCCCCGTGAGGCTGACCAAACACTTTAATAAAGAAACATTTTAAATTCATAATTAGATTTCAAAACAACTGCTCATCCTGTTGTTCCGCTTTATTAGGTGTCTCGCTGGACAGTCATTTTATTTGTAATATGCCATTAAAATGCATTGAATCAAGTTGTTGATCAAGGATCAAAAATGGTCTAAATCCAAACTCCACAATGGCACTTCTTGCAGAAATATCCCAGCATTTATTCTGGCCTCCTTTGTGCAGCACAGCAGGAGCTTCACACCGATGAAGATAAGCACCATTATCCAGAGCAATCAAGTAAATGAGTGTTTAATTGGGAACACTGTGCTGTGAGCAGTTTTGCGCTGTAGAATAAGTGTGTTCTTTCATGGAGAGCGTCTCCTCCTTGTCCAAATGATTGAAGGCTACTCAAGCCACATCAACACAGACAGAGAGCGTTTATGTGCCAGATGATGGAGAATGGTTGTGCTCAGCAAGAGTGACAGAAAAGTGTGCTTGTCCACACACACACACACACACACACACACACACACACACACACACACACACCTGCACCTGGCTGGATGAGGACAATGTTGTGTTGGATTTGAGGCAGCGGCACATGCCAGGAAAGCCAGTTTTTGATGGCAGGCAACAGAGATGGAGACTGAAACATAATTAAGCCATCTCTTAAGTCATCTAGCCATATATTTTTTGGAACAAAACTGGATTTGGAGAGAAAAAATAATTTCAAGAAATCACTCCCGGTGCCCCAAGAGGAGAAATCATTGAATAAGTATGCTGTTGATACTTGGGCTTTTTAATCCAAGTGCACCCCAAGACTGATGGAGTATACAATTGGCATAATGACTCAGTGATTATAATCAGAGAGCTGTGATGTGGATTGCCAGCCTGAGGCGCCATTAGCATGTGCTACAGACCTGTTTACAACAGAGAGAAACCAGAATCATGGTGATGAAATTTAGTGGGTGTCTGATGGTGCAGTATTCTCCTCTGATGAGCCTGGATCATCCCTGCACCTTCTATTTCCCCTTTCTTATATATCCTCCCATTGTCCTTTCCAGACTCTTTATGACTCTTTTTTATGAGTCTGTAGCCCATTTGATGTGTAATGATGGAGCTACAGTTTTTTTTCAGCTGCTGGCTGAGGGCAAAATAAAAAGAACAAAACTCCTTTGAACACAAGAATACAATTTATTACAAAATATAATTAATAATTTGTGCCTCTCTGTGCTCTCTTTCCATTTTTACCTCTAATTCAGCTCAGAGATGGACCAAGCCCAATGTCTTTTGTCCTTTGCTAATTACCCATGATAATTAGCGCAGGTAACCAGTGTTTATGATGGCAATGACATTTGCTGCCTTGAATCTAGGGCTGAAACAATTCCTCCAAAACCTCATGCAATTCATGCAATGAAAAAAGGAAAGCTAGCACAGCTGTTCAATTGTATTTTCTCTTGTGGATATTTACTTTTGCGCTTTAATAAAACAGAAAACATTTCATATCTGACAACTCAATTAATCAATGGAATAATTGGTTGAATACTGAATAATTGATAAATTCTTAGTCAACTTACGACTAATCAATTAAATTAATCAACTGATCGGTGAAAAGAAAAGAAAGAAAACTGTTTCTTCACAAAGACCCTCACATCAATTAAATGTTGTTTTTACTGGTTATGTGTTCATAAGTTTCATGGAAATAAGATGTTCAACATAAAAGTAGCAGGTAGTAGGCTGAAGAAACCTTAGTGGACAAAGATTAAAATGGCGAATCAGTCGTCTAATCGACTAAAACGAACGGCTCTGAGCATTACTAACAAAAAGTGCATGGGTTTGTTATTGCACTACAGTGTAAATTATTAGAAATCTTCATTGGTGTTCAATGTTTCTAGTTGACACGTTAAAAGGTGCGTGCCCCACATGGCCACACACACACACACTCCATCTGTTCTTTCCCCTGTATTTACAGCCACACAGTCCCTCCTTCATGCTTTGGGACTACAGTACCTGACAAGAAGGCAACAAGAGGAAAAACATCTGCTTCTGGTTTTACTGTTTTAAAAATAAAGGTCTTATCAGCCTTGACCTTTTTTAACTGTATCTTTACTCAGGTCATCAGATTCTCATCATTTTTAAAAAGCACCTTTTTAGAATAAAAAAGTTGAGTTAACTGGATTAAAGAATAAAACAACAGAAAGGCATGCTGACAGAAAATCAGCCAGCCAGTTATGGTTGATTCTGCTTTTAGATGAAGTTAGATATTGAATCAAAAGTGCAGCCGGGAATTCACGTGGAATAACAAGGAATAATCTTGTAGACAACATTACTTCGAAAGTTGGATATGCAGCAACTGGGAAACAGTGTTTGCAGCAGTCAAGCATGACATAATTTTCTTTCATGCATACAGATATTTTATAATAAGGAGCAAACTCACCACAAGGTTCTGGTCCTGGAGAAGGTCTTGTCGACTCTAGAGAGAAACAGTGACAACAGATTAATCTCAGTTGCAATCTGAAAGTTGATAATAAAATAAACACAGAACAGAAACAAAGAAAAACATGTTACATTTTTAACAGATGGAATTATTAGTTCCAGGTGTATCCTGCCTTTCACCCTAAGACAGCTGGGATAGGCTTCAGCCCCTCCGCGACCCTATGTGAGGATAAGCGTAAGAAAATGGATGAAGATGGGGAAGACAGTGAGCAACATTAACATTCATGTGGAGCTGTCTTATAAGACACAATATTCACTGTTATTATATTCTGAGATAAATAATGAGGAGTGTCTAGCAATAAATCACTCACAAACTCCGCTGATAAAATATGAATCATGTGTCACCGCAAAGCATATTTCCAACCTCAAAGGAGAATGTTTTCACCAGCTCCACTGGGAGGGTAGTGCTTGGTTTTGACTATTTTCAACATGATGGCTTGGTCACAGTGGCCCATTGTATTACCATCTATTCACTAACCTTACTGGAGCTGTCTGCTGTGGCTGCTGATGACATGCAGATGTAAAACTATCATGCCAAATGCTACAATTGCTAACTCAAAAATACTGGTTGGTGCAGCTTTTTATTTTTGCATTCATGGAGACAGATGAATGTGATCCACATTGCCTCCCTCTACTGCTCCGTTTTCTTTCTTCCACTTCATTTATCCACACCTCTGCCTGCCAAACGCTTGCTGAGTCCATCCAGAGGAGGGAGATGGGAAGGGGCGACTGGCAGATGTCCAGAAATGTGTAAATGGGGTGGTGGCCAAATAGTGTGGGTTTCATAAAAAGGCAAATATTGCTTAAGCTAAAAAGGCAAAATAAGGCAACAAAGGTACACTATATTGCCAAAGTATTCGCTCACCCATCCAAATAGTCAGAATCAGGTGTTACAATCACTTCCATGGCCACAGGTGTATAAAATCAAGCACCTAGGCATGCAGACTGCTTTTACAAACATTTGTGAAAGAATGGGTCACTCTCAGGAGCTCAGTGAATTCCAGCGTGGAACTGTGATAGGATGCCACTTGTGCAACAAATCCAGTTGTGAAATTTCCTCGCTCCTAAATATTCCACAGTAAACTGTCAGCTGTATTATAAGAACATGGAAGTGTTTGGGAACGACAGCAACTCAGCCAGAAGTGGTAGGCCACGTAAACTGATGGAGTGGGGTCAGCGGATGCTGAGGCGCATAGTGTGAAGAGGTGGCCAACTTTCTGCAGAGTCAGTCACTACAGACCTCCAAACTTCATGTGGCCTTCAGATTAGCTCAAGAACAGTGCACAGAGAGCTTCATGGAATGGGTTTCCATGGCCGAACAGCTGCATCCAAGCCATACATCACCAAGTGCAATGCAAAGCGTCGGATGCAGTGGTGTAAAGCACGCCGCCACTGGACTCTAGAGCAGTGGAGACGTGTTCTCTGGAGTGACAAATCACGCTTCTCCATCTGGCAGTCTGATGGACGAGTCTGGGTTTGGTGGTTGCCAGGAGAATGATACTTGTCAGACTGCATTGTACCAACTGTAAAGTTTGGTGGAGGGGGGATTATGGTGTGGGGTTGTTTTTCAGGAGCTGGGCTTGGCCCCTTAGTTCCAGTGAAAGGAACTCTGAATCCTTCAGCATACCAAGACATTTTGGACAATTCCATGCTCCCAACTTTGTGGGAACAGTTTGGAGCTGGCCCCTTCCTCTTCCAACATGACTGTGCACCAGTGCACAAAGCAAGGTCCATAAAGACATGAATGACATGAGTTTGGTGTGGATGAACTTGACCGGCCTGCACAGAGTCCTGACCTCAACCTGATAGAACACCTTAGGGATAAATTAGAGCAGAGACTGAGAGCCAGACCTTCTCGTCCAACATCAATGTGTGACCTCACAAATACACTTCTGGAAGAATGGTCAAAAAGTCCCATAAACACACTCCTAAACCTTGTGGACAGCCTTCCCAGAAGAGTTGAAGCTGAGGGAGGACCGACGTCATATTGAACCATGTGGATCCATTAGGAATGGGATGTCATTTAAATTCATATGCGAGTCAAGGCAGGTGAGCGAATACTTTTGGCAATATAGTGTATATGAAGCTAACAAAGCATGTGGGATACATCAAGGCATTAATTACAAGAATATTGCCATTCAGTTTTCCATTATATTGCATTTAGGGAGTTTTATTTGTGTGGCTGGTTCTCTCTTTCCATTCATACAAATAATGCAGGACAGGAACTCCCACATGGATCAATCTTTGAAGTGGCACCAAAGAAGATGCTGAGTGCGGACAATCAATCTACTGATAATCAACACTTGTCCCGTCCTCCCAGGGCGAAGCAAATCAAATAATTACAATTGTACCATTTTCATGCCAACACATCCACAGGCACTCGCTCCACTCATGAGTTACATCCCTGCTAACAGTATCTTTTAAGGGAATGAGGAGGGGAAAGCAACTGATTTAAATAGAGTGTGTAATAGCAATGTGTCAGGGTGACCCAGCTCTGCGTGTGTTACTGCTGGGTCGTCTGAGTTTGTAAAATTGTCAAAGAAACATCCTCATCTCATCTCATCTTTTCCAAAATGTCCCAAGACATAAAATACAATCCCATGTGGCATGACAACTTGTGTGACTTTGACATGTTGTGGACTACAAAGCCAATTCACTAGTATCTGTTGACACTGAAGGAAAGATAGCATATTGATTATTTATGTGTTTTGTGAAAAAAATGATAATTCAGGTTCCCGGCAATGTCACAAGCCAGGATTTACCCAAGGAGAGTCTGGAGCACGGGATGCATGCAGAGGCAACATTCACTGCACAGCTCATGTGATTTACTATCACCGCCATAAAATATTCATACAAAGACATCTTATTCCATTTTAAAATAATTTATTTATGCCAAGGAGAGTTTGAGATGGAGTGCACAGTCTGATACTGTATGCTTTTTTCCTACTTACAGAGCAACTCTAAACCTTATTTGACTTGAACACGCCCTCTCCACATATTGAAATATGTGTATTCAAACACAGACACATACCCTGCTTCATCGCAACCACACATTCACTACTGTGCAGCATTACAGACTGGTAATAATAAGCATGAGCATAAGGCATTAGGGGTGCAACTAGCAACTATTTTCATCAGCCATAAGTCTGCATATTATTTTATATTATTTTTTATTATTTAGATGAACATTTATTCGTCCCGCCAACAGGGAAATGTACATGTTACAGTAAGAAATGGATAGTGTAACAGCATAAGGACCTAAAGAAACAGGACAACATCAGTAAACAAGAAAAGACTAAGCAGAAACATAAATGCTTTAAAATAACTAGTCAACAGTGGTAATAGTAGGCAATAGCACTAGGCACATGTTGAAACTAATCCCAGTATACAGGTACAGTAACAGTGTAAAAATGATACATACAAAAACATACACGAGACCAGATGGATATAAAATATAATCAGTGCTGTACTTTTAAATGAATATTTGAAACATGTTGAGACTGAAAAAAAGAAACAGTAAGATTGCACATAGTAAAATACTGACTTAAATTATTGCACAGTGAGAGGGATGTAGCTCTCCACGTTTTATTGCACATTATGTCCGTAGTGGAAGTAGAGAACACAGCTTGTCATCATTCTCCTGTACACCATCACCTCCACAGGGTCCAGAGGGCAACCCAGCATAGAGCTGGCTTTCCTCGCCTGTCTGTTCAGTCTCTTCCTATCAGCAGCAGAGATGCTGCTGCCCCAGCAGACCACTCCAAAAAAGATGGCTGATGCCACCACAGAGTCATAGAAGGACTTCAGAAGTGTCCCTTCCACACCAAAAGACCAGAGTCTCCTGAGCAGATAGGGTCTGCTCTGTCCTTTCCTTTACAGTGCATCTGAGTTGTTTGACCTGTCCAGTTTATTGTTCAGGCAAAGACCCAGGAACGTATATGATTTAACGTAATTAATTTAATGTCAATTCCATACCTATTACACTGTATATGAAGCCACATTTGAACAACCGGAGCCAATGAATGATTTGTATTTGTGCTTGAATTGATTGATTTTTAAAAGGCAGGTTAATTTTATCCATCCATCAATTTTCTACCGCTTACCCTCACATAGGGTTGTGGGGGGCTGGAGCCTATCCCAGCTGTCATAGGGTAAAGACAGGGTACACCCTGGACAAGTCTCCAGTTCATCACAGGGTACACATCACAGGGCACATAAAGATAACCATTCACACTCACAATCACACCTAAGGGCAATTTAGATTGGCCAATTAACCTAATTAACCTAATCCCCATGTCTTTATATGGTGGGAGGAAGCCTGAGATCCTATGCAGACATGCAAACTCCACATAGAAAGGTCTCAGGTCGGGAATGAACCGGTAAATTTTATGTTGATCAAAAATTAATCAGTCTTGTGTCCCTTTAGAAAACCTATAATTTTAATGCAGCAGGGTTTGACCCTGCCCTGTCATGACTCTGGTGTTTTCAGTCCATTTTAATGCATTTCAGTGGACCAAAAGACAGGAAACAATCCAACAAAATTGTGTTGCTATGCAACAGCTTTGGTCGGTCTGTTTACTTCATGTCCTTCACATACACTGCAAGGAAAGGAAATAAACTGAAAGACATATTATGTTTGAAACTATAAATAGTCTAAATATTGTGTGTATTTCTCCATGAAGTGAGCATTGCAATATTAAATTAAATGCCAATAAAAAGACATGGAAATACAATTACAGTATGGGACTTTTAAGTTATTCTTTGAGGACCAGTGGGTGAATATTCACCAGCATTTCCACACCATTGGGTGGAAGGATAGCCAGTGGTCCAACCAGGGCAGTTAAATGTGTATGTCTGTGCATCCCCCTGTTCCTGCTATAACTAACTCACCAGCCTGCTATGACAGCATCTCTGTCTCCCTCTTCCCGTCACTCCTATGTCAGTACTTGTGTTGGTTATAAAGAATATTAACTCGAATGAGAGAAAGTGGGATGATGTAAGAACCTGAAACAGCATCACCACTGTGTGTCTGTCTGACATCAAATATGATATTTCATGAGCCTCCTGCAGTACACACTCAGTGCTGACATTAGGCACAACTCACCTTTGTGCATAACTGTGAAAATGTATTTGACATGCAAACAGTGACATTATGTATGTTGCTGGTGAGGGCTTTTCCTTTTGCTGTGTTGTTGTCCCGTGTTGAGAGTGGAAATATTCATTTGCAAGTCAGCGATACGGTCAGTGATTATCTTCCTGCTGACACAGACAACACACTGTTTTGGTGTTAACAGTCACGAGTGAGAAACAGACCATCACATAAACAATTACACCTCCATCTGCTGTGGAGGCTCGACACTCTTACTCAGAACAAGGTAACAAAATAGGCTTAAATCTTCAAACACTGAAACCACAGCAAGTGTTCTTCTCAACCAGAAAAGAAAACATTCTTCAAGCGAAGTGGATGAAGTGTTATCATTCAGAACAAGATTGTCAATTATCGCTCATCAGCTCTCTTACTCTGAGGGGTTGTTACATTTTCCTATTTCAGTCCACTCTAATCTAAACCAGCTGGTTTATATGTCTATTGACATGGCAGTGAACCAGAATTTCACCAGTTAATTAAATTCATGTTTTGGAATAATTGGACAATATTGGCTGCAGCTTCAGTCGAAGAGACATTCAAAACCTTAAGGGGGAAAAGGCAGCTTTTGGCTGGTTGTTGTGAAAGAGTGCAGCTTGGCAGAGTTCTGATAATGTAAATGGTAAACATTTTAATCTTCTCAAAATCAGGCGACGAGCTGAAGTGACAAGTCAACAGAGGCAATCATCAATATGACATCTGGACTGATCATCAACTGCAAGAAAGCCACAAAAACAAGACTTGCACTGGAGGGAATAAAAATAAAAGGGACAAACTAAAGCTTGAGTGCCCAAAAAAAAACTACTTGGCCCTATTTGATTGTGTTAATAAAACATTGCAGTTTAGCTTGAAATAAGTGCTTGTGTTTCCTGGGTGAACTCTTCCATCCTGACCTTCTACCTACACAGCCTACAGTTAAAAACACATTTATGATCCACCACAAACAAGCTTGATCTCATAACGTACTTTAGGTTTCACTGTGGGAACAAGCAAGAGGCCGGAACCAGGGAATGTATATTCATTGATTATCAAAATATCCAATGACTAACTTTCTGTTCATCAACTGATCATTTCAGCTCTACAGCAGATGTCTGCCACTCTAAATGCATCACATCCATGAAAAACAAACACACAAGCAGCTGAACAGCTAAAACGCCTGAAAGTAAAAGTGTACTGGCTGCACAGTCACACCATCCTCCCCCTCAACACCACCACCAAGTAGGTATAATACCTGCAAGGGAAACGAGAACAGAGCAAGGGGTTACCTGCACATCTTTCACTCAGATGAACAGTGGCCATTTGTCTTCAGGCTTAAAGCTTATTTTACTCACCAGCACAGAACCAGCCAGCTATTAAACCACCAGCGTCATCAATTACTTTTCTCAAAATCTTCAGTTTACTATCACAAACAATCAAGTCACTCATATCAAACAGGCCCAAGCTTGTGTAGGGGTGTTTACAAGGGGTATCAACCTTGTCACTTGATCCTTTGGTTTATGGATTTAAAAACACCTTTCATGCAGTAAATAATTAAAAAAGAATGCCAAAGGATTGGTAGAAACAGCATGTCATTTTCTGTGAACTGCAATTTCCAATAAATTGAACAAGGAAATTGGGTTGCAAGAAAATCACTTCTTCAAGGACAAAGGTTGGTAATTTGATGGTGCTAGTCCGTGCTCCATCTATTTCTGTTTGAGAATCTTTTCTCTGTTATTCATTAGGCATTAGTTTCCCTGGAGAGACTCATTTTCAACAACAAGGTGTTTAACAAAAGAGGAGACAAAAGAGACAAATTTTGTTGACATGCAAACAAACCAAATCTGTTCCACACATAAAAGTGAGAAAGTAAAGAGCTAATTTCTTTTCTTGACACCCTCACGCTAACACATCTCAGACAGCTGCATGCTTTCAAAGAATTACAAAAGGAGGAGGTCTGTGACTGAGGACGGACTGATCAGAGATGCACAGGAACATGTGGGGAAAAGAACACAATCCCTCTAAAGGAAAGCTATACAAGCTTTTTCAGGGACAATCTAAGGGAATATGGGGACAAGGACAGGCTATAAAAGACTGCACAACTGCACAATGCATCAAAACTTGAAATTTTCTGTTCTTATTGCCCAGGAAGATCTTCCCAACAAATCACTTATTTGCATAAATAGTAGGGATTCAGCCAGATCTCATACACTGCTCGCAGTGACAAAAAGTAATGCAGTGTAATTCATATATAACCCATGTAATCAGTTTGTAGGTGACGGAGGAGGTTTAAAAACAGATCTTTCACCCAGGAGGCTGCTGTTTGGACCCCATGTAAAAATCAGAAGGCAACATTGAGCTATTTGTTCTGACATTTGAAACTAAACACACAAAAAACACACTTTTCATAATAATGCTACTTTTCTAAAAAAAAAAATACTGTTCATAGAATCTCAGGGCTCATTTTGATAACAATGTGGTTGTTGCTGTTCCAAAGATGGTGTCCTCCGTGCCCTGCATAGCACCTCCTAGTCTAATGTCGGTTGGCAGTATGCTCCTGTGCTCTAAGGCTAGCTTTCAACATGACTCCTACCATGCAAATGTGAAATTGAGCCTCACGAGTGTTCAGACTTGGCAAAGCCCACAAGCAGCAAAACACAATAGTAGAAGTAATTTCACTGCTTTGTGAATGTGCTGCGCGGCTCTCTGCTCATGAACCAAACACATTTCACATCTCAAGATCAAAAGATTCACAGTCTGGCGGCGACGAAAACCATCATTCACATTCATGAAAGGCTGTGACGACATAAAGTTGTATCCTTCCTCTTTCACACCCTCCTTTTAATCATGCTGATGAGAGATTTAACTTATTCACTGCCACCAAAGGGAAGATGCAGCTAATTGCTCTCTTCCCTTCGAGTGAAATACACTCCCTGAAGAAATCAATAACAAACAATTAATTTTGTCCTTTCTGCAAATGACACAACACTTTTGTTGATGATGAACAACCAGTGCTTTGTTTTCAACATGTAGAGAAAAGGCAGAAGGTAATGAAAGCGTCCCTTTAAGTCATGACCATCTTTGGATAACTTTTTTCCACCGATTGACTGACTGATTCCCTCAAACTACCAGTGTTTTTACAGTACTTACTGTGACAAATTGAAGCTATTTTGCTGAGTCTGCACTTATCAGCAACTTCTGAAAAGAGGAAAAAAAATAGGTCACCATGGCTGATGACCGTGGACGATCAATCATCACCCTCATGAGCCGATCACATGCACTGGAGCAGTCCCTCTAAGCTCTCCCTTAGGGCTCATTATTTTTGTATCTCAGCAGCAATTCACCACAAATGGTTGAAGCTGCACATTTCGATAACACAATGTCGCCAGTCAGTGACCTTGTAAGAGTCATCTGCAGTTGTTGAGCAGGTGCAGTGTAACTCCCTGATGCAACAGGTACTCCATATAAAGCTGACACACTCGGAGAGATTAATCCACTATTATCTTACCCTCCATAAGCTCCAAATGTGAAACTCCTTTTCCTCTGAGGCATCCTGCTGCTGAGTGGCTGATGAGACTCCCAGGTGATTGCAGTTTTGCAGCACAACAGTCATCCCTCCTCCTCTCGCTGTTCCTTTCTCTATGCACCTCTTCTCTTCTCTTTCACTTCTCTCCTTCCTCCTTGTCTCAGCCCTCATTGACTGTGTGTGTGTGTGCGTGTGTGTGTTTGTGTGTGTGTGTGTGAGTTTGTGTGTTTTGGTCTAAGAGTGTTTTATGTGTGTCTTTGTGTCTCCTCTACACTCTCTGCCTAAGTAGCTCCTGTCTCTGCCAGATTGTGAGAAAGGTGTGTCCAGCTGTCACATTGTCCTGGAAACAAACAGGACTACTTCTCAGGATCTATCTGGATAATTTCTTTGCCGTTTCCAGCAGGAAAAGGACACAAAAAAATGCTTAAATTTCCCAGTCTAACGTCTAATGACAGCTAAGTGGGGAAGTCGTTCTCATGATGTGAATCACAAGAGCTCTTTACTCAAGAAGAAGAAGAAGAAGAACTTCTTTATTAATCGCTCAATGAGGAAATTACAGTTTTCACTCTGTTAATGTATCTTTTCTGTTGCACATCACACAATGCATTAGTGGAGAGCTGTCAGAGCAAAGGGGCTGTCCCATATCCTGGCGCCTGGAGTAATTGGGGGTTTGGTGCCTTTATCCTCGGCAATGCCCAGGAGGAGGAAGTAGCACCTCTCCAGCTACCAGTCCACTCTGAAGGCCAAGCTTATTATTGTTAACGAAAATGGATGAAATAAAATTGAAAAAAAACAAAACAACACTTTCGTTAACTGAAACGTCATGTTATCTATTGTTGAGTGTTATTATTTTATATTTTTTGAATCCTGCACCTGACAAATAACCCAAAGTATGAAACAACTAAAGCTAATACTAAAACTATCCAAAATCTAATCATTTTGAAAAACAAACAAAAATGAGCAAACCCGCTCTACAAACTAATTAAAACTAACTGAATCAGAGGAAAAAGTCAAAACTTGATAGAACTAAACTATGATGAAAAATCCCAAACTATTATAACCTTTCTCTAGACTTGGTCCAACCTAGACTTGGACCCTCTGGTTCGAAGCCCAAGTCACTACAAACCAAGATACTGCCACCCCCAGCAGTAGTTCTCGTGGGATGTAGGCATGAAGACTTAATGGCATGGCTGGAGATTCAGGAGGGATCTTTGTTGTCTTTACGAGCAAATATGTTCATTATTGATTAATCTGCCAATTGTTTTGTCCATTAAATGTTAGAAAATGGTGACAAATGGCTGATATAATTCCCCACAGTCCAAGAGGATGTATTAAACCAGCTTGTTTTATTTGACCAAATGTCAAAGATATTTAATTTATTGCAGAAGACTATGAATAATATTGAAACCCCACATCTGAGAAGATGACAAATCAATTAATAAATCATACAGATTACTTACATATCAACCAACTAGAGTACATGGATCTTGATAAAAAGAGTCTGCTCTTACAGTGACATTAAACCAAATGGAAAGACTTGTCAAAGTGAAACGTTACATCAGGGTGTGTGGAAAGTGATATCTTTGTCAATCTGCTGGCAGAGCACGTCTGCTTATGGCCAAACAAGAGTGCAATCCTACGCCAGCTCTGATGATCTTGTGTCTTATTTTCTCTCCTCTCCATCCTCCCCTCTGCTCTTCTCTCCTTTCATGTCCTCCTTCTGCCTCTGGTCTTCTCTCTTATTTACTATTTATCTGAGTAAATTATTACGTTTTCTGCTGTGATGAGGCAGTATATACTTCCCTACCCTGTCTGGAACAACTGCTTTGATTGTCCTTGCGTCCTCCAAAGTACCAGCTGGGTGCCCTTATGACTCCCAGGTCGACCTTTTGTGATTCTATTAGGTTTGACTGGACTCTGGCCAGACATGGACTATAAATCAAATCAGAAGATTAGAGGAGAGGACACAGGAATGTGCCATGCATATCCAGAATGGCGCCACCAAGGTCTTTCAGCTCCTTTATTGATTAACATTGATACTCACTAACACTAGCTTATATGTGTATCATGTCTTATATGTATTTTTTTAGAAACAGAAATTTGTATTAAGAGTAAGTGACAGCATTGCAGACAAAGAACAACTTACCAAACAGTGATTTATGTGATAGATTTGGGTTATGACTTCAGGGCTAACATCAAATATATTTATATTTGAATGCAATATCCATCTTTACCAGACAGATTGCCAAATAAATGACTCCCACTGAAGTTGCTCTTCTATGGTCAGTTTATCTGCCAGTTTTTTGAGGCTGATTTATTGTACTGGACAAGTATTCAAATGTGCTTTCATGATATAGTCCATGGGCAAAAATTAGCATTATTCTGCAGTCACATCCTTTTTCAATCTTTTTTTAGCAACAGTGTACACCTCCTTTCCAGCCAGCCTGTCCTGGTGCCTCAGCTGATAATAACACTGAAATGTCTCAAACTGAATGATTCTCCAGAGCCAGAGTTCTGCTGACAAACTTGTTATTGTCAGTACTGTAATGTTGTTTCAAGAGCTCTTTTCACTGTTCCTTTTCCCCTGTGTGTCCCTTAAAATATGTCCTTTGTGGAGATGTGGAAAAAGGGAAAAAAAAAGCTATTTACCCAGAGTGATTTGTGTGAGGCAGGTGAAAGAGAAAGGGCAGTTTGGTGTAATTAGTCTATGTCTGTGGGTTTCATTCAGGAGATGTGGCAGACTGGCTGGAGAGCTCTTTGAAAGCAGGTCAGCCTTGACTTTGAGGACTTGACTGGCAATGGGAGGACAGGGACAGTAATGAGAAGCTGCCCTCTGTGAGATGGGGTTCAGTCTGCCCTGAAACACTGCTGTCGCAGCGGCTGATAAATACGTTACTAACAGATCACCTTTAGAGCAGGAGACACTGACAACAGAATAAATAACTTTGCTACAGAGACACTACACCCAGATGAATATTATCAACATGCTGTGAGGAGGAAAGAATAGTATGGAGAATTAAATGATAATTGCACAGACAGAAAAACTAATATAGGCATTATGAAAAGAAGAAAATTAGCATTGAGGTTTCTCGTCTACAATAGTTTGACATCAATGAGGTAACATCATCGCCGAAAAAAAACACAAAACATTCAGCCTTGAGCGCTTCATAAAACAATTCACTCATACACTGTGTAAGAAGTGGCTGTAGTAGTCCAGTAGTGGGCATAGTCACCATGACGTTACCCACTGGTTCGTGAACTGCCATTTTGAAGCCATAAATTTGCCATTTTTGCCATCGCCATCTTTGGTTATTGCAACCACATGTGACAGTCAGAGAAGCTTGGAACAACCAAGTTCAACCGAACACTGAAGACATTTCTAGGCAACCAAAAAGGATTAAAATCAACTTTCATGCACTCATTCATGCCTTTCAGTTTGATTTGCCAGACAACGGACCACTCAGCGTCCCGTAAGGAGCTACTGCAGCTGCCTGCGTGGCTTAGATGTGTGAAACAGTCAGTGCGGTCACATGGTAGGATCATATGATGTTACAACTTGGCAGGTGGTCTCTCCCAAAATCCAAGTATACTTGGAGTTTGTTTAATTCAGATAATGGTCAACGACCTGGCTGACTCCGCCATGCTAGGTTGCACTCTAGTCCTTTAAACAAGTGGTGTTGGAACTACTTCCGGTTGATGGCTACTTAACAACGACAATAAATAATCAATGCCTCCTTCCACTTCCAGGTGAAATCCCTGGCAGACATTCTCAAGCAGAACGCAGGACGCTAATACAATACGATACCGTTCACAAGAGGCACAAAGCCGATTAACAACGTCTTAAGCTGGAGGGTCCTATCATATTTGCTATACGATCCTTAGCCTCTGCACATGAATTTGATACGTTTTGATGCCTTTATTTTACGATTAAGGTCGTCCACGTGTACGCAGTGACTGAGACCACAACATGAGACAACATGGAGCAACTGTTCGTTCTTAACAACGTTGCCACCTTAAGAGGTGCACAGGCAATGTTTTGGCCTTTACTTAGTTTTGCTGTCATTAGTGTGACTGAAATATGGTTCATCCAATCACCAGATCTCTCAGATCACAGGTAAGGTTCACATATTAGTGCCTTGATCCACTACCTGAATATACACTGAGCCAACATCCACACTCTCCTCAGGTCTTAATAGTCAGTAAAACCTTCACCTGTAGCATCAGCTAGTCTTATGTGGGTCTTCAGCACTAAGAAGCAATTATATAGTTACAGTACAGTCCCTCCCTGTGGGAACAGCAAAGCAGGACGTAGAGGCATTAAATATTTACCAGCTGTATGCACAAGTACACTCCTGACAAGATCTCAGGGACAACAGTTGCTGCCTCAGTGACCTAAAATGCCCACAATCATGTTTTCTTTTCAGTTTTGTCAAACTTTCTGTGGTCTGAATTTTGCTTTGCTTTGAAGAGCGCCACTGACCTTTTATCCAGTGTGATATTTCTTGCAATCCTATAAGCAGTTATGGGCCAGATTTTGCAAAATTATCAGTTGGAAGGTGGTTAAAGAGCAACCGTCAAATTTGGAACGCATCAAGTATTCAGGAGAAACTGAATAATCACTGTATTCTGGGTTTTATGTAAGAATGGCAAACAGGAAAGAGGACGCAAAATGAAAAGGAAGGCAAACTAATGAAGTTGTCTTGGAGCAACACTACCCCTCGCTGTTAGCCAGGGGAACTACTTTTCATCCTCACAAGCTGCTGAGTGTCTCAGGAGCTGTTTGAGAGCACTGTTTGACACAACTTTGAATTTTAAGCAGATAGACACCACTGCCTTTCAAGCAACAGTCTACTGCCTGTGATGCCCTTCACAGCAGAGAGACAAGAGAGCAGGGGAGACAAGGAAACACACCAGCTCACAAACAAAACCTGAAGATTTGATCTGACACTGTCCACGTTACTGGTAAGCAAAAAAAGGCTCCACAGGGGCAGCCCTTGTTCTGTAACCAAATGCAACAAATGAGACTTTCTCTCTCTGCCACAAATTGCAAGATCTAGATCATCAGAGGGTGCTGACATTGTATAACTCATCAAAGACAGACAGATTCCAGCAGGATTTCAGGAGCCTATTCTTGTCCTCCATCACTGAGCCCCTCTAGATCTTAATGTCATGAATTTCACAACTACTCTCCAGGCCACGATAACAGAGAAGGGAGGTGGGGGAGCATCACAGAGAGGAAAATTAAGGCAGAGGAGAGAAGAAAGAGGGTGTGTGTGTGTGTGTGTGTGTGTCTGAGGCTGGCAGAAGCGGTGGGGATATATATAGCATGATTAGATGTGACAGGATCCAGTTGCCTTTGTTTCTACTTTGTGTACGTACACCCTGTTTACAGTCACAAGGGGGTTGGAGAGGAGACAAAGAAACATGGAGACACAAATCACACCAATGGAGTGGGGGATACTGTGAATGTTCCCTCAGAGCGATGCAGAGTGAGAGCTCAGTGTACCACTTTATAGCAGCTTTACACTCACACAATCCTACAGAAAGACCCCAGCAGGACACGTTACTCATCCACAGAGCAGAAGCCCATTAGAACAAATAAAAGAGAGATGCCCCGAGTAGAGGAGAGGCAAGGGAGAGAAAAACCAAGCTTTTTTTCATGCAACTATTGAGTCAAGCAGGAGGAGAGAGCCCCGAGGGTCTCATCCTTGGATTAATGACTATGCAGACAGAGGAGCAACAGAGACTCGGTTAGGGGATGACTTTGATTTATCCACATGAGAAAGCTAGACAGTTAGAGAGAGGAGGAGAGATTTCTATTCACGCAGCTTCAGCAAAATAATCATTCATTCAGACTTCAGGGCCTGTCCACTGGCAACAACCTGACCTGCACTGAGCCATCAGGTTCTTCCTATTCAAGAAACCCATACAGAGAAGGATGAAGCCCAAGTGTGGCTGTTAATATAAGAAGGAGGTTGTTAATGGAAAGCTATCCACAAGAGAGTTTTGTCTTATTTCCTCTCTTTTTGGCATCTGTGGATGTAATAATTGCAAACTGGTATGATGCAAATGACCTGTCACTTTGCAGTTTAACAAACATTTAAGTATCTGAGAGAGAAAGAGAGACTGTTTAATTATGTATTGTATCATTTTCACATTTCCAACAAAACAACACTTTTCCACCAGATTATGAAGTCATTAATCAAGAATCTGTACTCTGAGTTACTGGAATTAATCATGTTTCATCTTCATACCGGCACCAAAGTGATCCTTTCGCTGTGTGTCTAAAAAGTAAGACATGAGAAAATTTGCTAACCTCGGAGTGCGTTGGACTGATATTAGCTTCAGGTGAATTTCAGATTACATGAATGTGGACTCTGGTGTCCTTCATCTCTTCTACTGGAGTCTGTTAGAGAGTGATCACTTCAGGGTTCAGCATGGGGAAGAGGAATGGTACTATCCCAACAACCCCATCAGTCTCATCAAAGAGACATTGAGACTGTGACCAGTCTGCTTGAAAAGAAGCTGCTGTCTCTCAACAACAGGACAATAAAAAACAAGAACTGCTTTCAGCACCATGGACAGCAGCAGCAGAAAGACAAAGGATTCACTTAATCTGACCGTTAGCTGAATCTATAATTACAAGCTAAATTGCATGGAGCAGCATTGTTCAAACTAGCTGAACTTTAATTCAAAATCAAGATCCATAAATGCCTGTGTTTTGATGAAACCACAAATGACAGAAAATTCATCGGAGAATAATCCCAGATTATTTAACTTCATCGATTTATTTTAAAAAAAAAGCAGTTCCACGAAGATAATTGCTCCATTTGGTTTTGCAAATGATGGCACTTTAATTAGAAGAGATTTTACTGAATCTTTGCCTCACAGGCATGGCACTATCAGCAAATTAAATTCACATTAGATAAACTTGAGTTCAGTGGATGCTTTCCAGGCACGGGTCTGTCCTGGAGCCAATCAGACGCAATTCTTGTCATACATTTATCAGAAACAAAAATGTAAAAATTGTGTTCGCAAAATGTTTTAAACTTATTAGTGACCAGTAAACATCCGGCAGGTACAGAGCAACTTTAGCACCCGCTTGAAGTTGTGTTAGTGTCTGCCTGACGGATGTGAATTTAATATTCAGTCTCCCTTCAGCTCTGTTTTTAGTTTCCACGAACCCCTGAGGGAAATATGTGGCTCTTTAGCCGCTAAATGATCCACTATGTTCTACACACTAAGTGCTAACTGTGTCTGTCTGCCATTTGGTGCATGAATTTGAATCAGTTTAACTGGGCCACTATAAATGGATAGCTCACAAACACACACGTACATACACATGCTCTTAACAAATGCTGATATGTGTGCATGAACATGTGCAGGCTTTTAGTACAAATTATAGCTCTGAGATGTGTCCGAGCGAAGCAGCTGCTGAAGGTACAGAGTCCCAGTGTGCAGCATAATATCTGTGTTCAGACCTCAACATGGTTGTTGGCTACAGCCCTCGACTTCTGACTTCAGTTGAGGCATCAAAGGGCAAAACAGCTTTTTCATTTGCCTTTGTTCCCACTGTGGCATTTCATCAAAATCTCATGGTGCTGGCAATATTCAATCCCTGCTGTGGCCCTGACCCTTTGAGGGCCACGGGATCCCAGCTGGGATTTGCTAAGCTTGTTCCTACGACTTGCTGTGACACAATCTCTGGGACAATGTTTATCTAGAGGCTTGTAAATCAAACATACAGGAAGTCTAAGTTCTGTCATGATGTCCTTGAATTTATTTCCATAGAACATCAGAGCATTGGAATTACAGCAACAGTGATGGAAATGTATGATATAAGGTTTAGAAATACAATAAAAAGCTTCAAATGTCAGTTATACTCTCAAATTAGCTGAGCATGATGTAACAATTTGTTTTACCAGAGTGGATGTATGAATATTAAACATAAAATACACTCCACTACACAAGAAAAGAGGGTAAAATTATCCTTCAAATCAAAAAAGGCTCAAACATGTTTAGCAGCAGTCAGCCTGGAGCCAGCTGGTATAAAATCTGAGAATCTGGACCCTGTATGATAAAGAAATGTACAATATTTCAGCTGCCAGTCTGATGCTAGCAATCCATGAAGGCACACATGTTCAAGAGAGGAAGAGGTCTAGGCCATTCTCTGTGTCTTATTTTCAAGTCAGGGATACATACCTCCCCTCTCTGTTCCACCTTTCAGACAGAAACCAAAGCCTATTCAGGATGTCTCTGTTCTGGAATGATGGATGACAGAGGACACAAGGTCAAACCAAAGACAAGCAGAGAAGAAATGCAGGATTAAATTTAAATTCAACGTATCCTTGGAGACTGGGTCTCTGAATTGAGTCTGGAGTACTTCTTTGCAGGCAATTACATACAACCAGATAAAAACAGTGTATGTAGAACATGCATCGTTTCACACCTTGTAGAGGAACAATATGCATGAGCTTTGAGACTTTAATCTGTGGTTGCCTGCTCAAACAAATGCATGGTTTCATTCATACTTGGTTGAATGAACACAGTTATTTACAACAACTCTTTCTCTGATTGCCATATCCTTCCCTGTGGGGCACTCCAAGAAGCTGTCTCAGAACCACTGCTTTTGTCATTACGCATGTTCACATTTGACAACATCCTCTGTCAACTCACAGACATTTTTAGTACACAATTCCTCCTTTTTTGTATCCCTGCACTGCAGCTCAGCACACAATACATAGCCAGTGTATAGAGATCTATCGATGTGACTTATTCATAAAATCTTCAGATAATATAAACTTGGAATGTATTTTTGCACAGAATTACACATTATGATGAGATAATTTCATGGCCAATTAGAACATTTATATAAAAGTATGAACATGTCAGGGTTCATTCGGGTATCTGGGTATTAAAACTGTCAAATTATCCTTTATGGTTGGGAGTCCTTCCTCATCATGGGGGAAATGATAAACATACAACATGTTACATGTTACACATAACAAGTCTGTGTTAAAATCGAATGTTTTGTCGAACCATCTGTCGCAACAAATGTCATACAGGGAGTCAATGTATAAGACGCTTTGCCTCAAGCAGGGTAAGAAGAGGAGATGATGGAGATACAAATTAGACCTCAAATTTGATCAGGGGATATGAAAAAACTCAATTGCTCTTGTCAGAGCTTGTGCACATACATGTGGGTATCTGGAGTGCCCACCCACCCACAAACTGTGAAAGAACACAACCCTGTCAGTTCTTTGTGGGCTGCATAAAAAAAATTGACTGTCACCTGCAGGCTAATTAGAATAGAAATCATGACTACTGAGCAAAGACTTGATGATTGTAAGTTAGTCCTCTGACATCTTTCAAAGTGCAGCTCATTCTCACTAGATCCAAACATACCATAATACTGATTCTGTTCTCACTTCATTGGCTCCCGATTTCATCTGGGTCAGACAACAAACTGCTACTTATCACCTACAAAACGCTTCACAGATTAGTGTCTCCTCACTTGGCTGAACACCTAAGACCTTATATCCCCCCTTCAAGTACGTTCAGATCACACCATGCAGGATCTTTTTATTCCAAAGATTAATAAAAAAAAAAATCAGACCCGAAGATCCTTCATATTTACCTGATGTTTTTATTTACACATCAATAAAAATGTTGTTTCAACATGCGTTATATTTTATATTGTCATCTTTTTTTTTATAATTGTGTTGTTACATAAATAATGAATAATATTAATGACTTCTCCCACAGGTAACTCTCCTCTTACTGTCTGTAGTTTAGGGAAATACTTTCATTATCATCCTAATAGTAATATAATAGTAAAATACATTTCTTTTCTTTGTTAGTACATTCTGTAAATAGTTATTATTTTACCATTATTTTTTTTTAATGTTCATTGTTTGTTTCTACTATAACTTGTTTACGCTGCTGCAGCAAGTGAATTTCCCCCAATGGGAGAGGAATAAAAATGATTAAATTATATTACATCATGTTAAACTGTGTTCTTTGTTCTCATGAGACCTTGGCACAGAATGCAGGCATTTCAATGGTAATATTCACTTTTCAATACACTCTTCTGGATGCTCAAATAAATACTTATATGGGACAGAGGCACCTTATTCTGATAATTATTATTATTATTATTATTATTATTATTATTATTATTATTATTATCATCATTATAGTTGATCACTTGTGGTCTGTACAGTATGACGCTACATATCACCTGACAAAGTCAAGTAGAGTCAGGTGACTAATAAATCAGATCCAGTGTATGTTCAAGGACACTCACAGCGGGAGGAATACATCCTTGAATGTCCAGAGGACGAACTCATATTAGATCTTTCTGATTCCGATCCTCCTGAGAGACAATAACTAAATAAAATCGGTTCCCTCTGTATTAGACAACTACATCTATTTATTTACTTATTTTCATCAATGCCTGTGATGATGCAAAGTACTGCAACCTGCCTATTAGGAAGGCATTGAAATATAATACAGGAAACAAAAATGAGTGGGTAATTTTGGAGCAGGTAATCATCCTCAGAGAAGCCATAGCAGGGCTGCATCGTGGAGCCTGTGATGAGTTAAACTGAGAGTGTCCAACAGTTAGCTATATTTCTGACAATATGGCTGACATAGTGTAATAATCAAATTACCCATGATGCAATAAGTGACTGTTGGTTATCGTTCTGAAGAGAAACTAAGCATGGATGTTTAACTTAGAGCAAGAAGGTGCAGCAGATGAGATGTTTCTGCAAAAACAAGATGTAAGAATTCTATGTGAATGTTAAGATAAAAATCAATAGAAAGACGAGATAGAAGTGAAACACACACATACACACATCTTGTCAGGACATTTCTAACCAACCTTTGCTTAGTCACAGCACAACCACAATTTCCAACATGCAGACTGCGCTTCCGAGAAAAAAAAACACATCCTGCAGCTATTTCACTGCTTGCTGCACACATTAGTTATTATACAGAGAGAACAGCAGCGTGGATGGAAAATATAATGACTTCTTCATTGTATGCACTGAAGAGAGTCATCCAGCAAACTACATAGCAGCAAATGATTCCACTAGATTAGGGAGAAGGTTTTGACTGCTAGTTTTCACTTCTGTATATTCCTTTCGACATTTTGCAAGCACCACTGCAGTCACAATGTACTCTGAAGTGCCAGTAAAGATGTAGAATGATGCTGTCTGTCAGCTGAATATCTAATACAATGGTCTCTTTGCATTGTATACTGTAAAACAGAAATGCCAGGTCTCAGGAGGTGGTGGTTCAATATATTTTCTGCTGCTCATGCTTTAGTTATTCGTCTAAAAATATTTGTACAGCAGAAATATCCAGATTTATCAAGTATTATAAAATGATGCTTTGAAATGAAAGCATACAGTATGTTTTCCACTTCTGAAGAGCAGCTTAATCACTCCAAAGTGATGACTCTAAAGTGAACTTTGTGCAGTATTGTATAGATCACTGAGAAGCCAACACCATTGCATCATAATGCATCATCATGCACAAAACATGGTTGTTTTGAAGGACTTACAAATTAATACCGCTGAGAGAGTTATTCATTAAACTGATCCCAACAGCCAAACATTACCAGCTGCTATGTAGAGACAATGTTGAAATAGTGTGAATGAATGAAACCATGTGGCTGCTAAAGCTTGGAGAGGAATTGACAAACTCTTTAATTTACAAATAGGAAATAGAGGCAATAGGGTAGTTACTAAAACACCACAAGCAACAAAGCCACAAAGGTTTCAAATAGAATAAGTCCACATTAAAGCATCGAAAATGTGTTGGCTATAAAGAGCTGTAAGATGGAGGAAAGTTTTCATCCAACTCAAGGACATGAGTTGAACTGAGCACAGTTTGCAAGTGGCCTCCAAAAGACAGCAAGTTTTTCTGAGCAGCATCATGGACTAGGGACCACTGTATCAATGGGAAACAGAAAGACTGAGCTGGTGTCAGATTTAGCTGCATGTTGCCTTCCGTAACTCTCCACTCCAGAGTATCTGAAAAAAACAAGCATTGAAGGTGACCCTGAACATGCAACACACCCCTGTTGACAGGCTCATCTGTCATTTCAGGCTCCAAGCTGAACACTCTGCTGCCGATGCTTAGCACATCATTCTTTAACACAAGGTTCAGAGATCTCGACTCGCTCACTAGCGAGTCAGACAGAGCCAACTCATTACTGGTCTGAAGTGGAAGAGAGGAGAAGGTGGAACACAACCAACAGCAACAAATTAAACAGTAAAAACAGATGTAAGCTCTATTGAATTGTCATAACCCTGAAAATAGGCGCTATCAAGAGGAATTTACAGAGTACAAAATTCCTGCTTTCTCTGCAGAGTCAACCACCAATGTATAAAAGTAGTCATGTCTGCATGGAATCAATAAAAACATTTGGCATAAATGTCACAAATGTGTGACATCATCTGTCAATTCTGAAAGTTCTGAACATTTTGCAAATCCACTGACAATTGATTTTGTCAACAGAACGACAAAACGGATATAGTATTTTATGCGCAAGGCAGGGTGCTTAATATCTAAACTTGGCAAATTCCAACAAACACCAGAAAGAACATGGTGAACATGTCGCAATATATCCTGCATACTCACATTAATGATTAAGAAGATTAGTTAATTAGTAGATCAGCTAATTAGCACCAAGCAACTAAATGAGCTCAAAGCAAAAACACAGCAAGTGCATGCACACATAGCAGTGCTGGAGCAGCAGTCGAAGAAGAGAAAGAATATATTAAACAGCAATATCCATAGATTATGTCTTACTGTTGCTGTTTTGTGATCAGAAGTTGTGTTCAAGGGCATTTCAATAATGCTAATAGCTACTCCAACGTCTCTGGATCCTTTTTGAGTCATTTACAGATATTTGTTATTTATACAGCTTTTAGGAGCGTCCTCGAGCCTCCCATGTGAAAACCATGGTGAAAAATGCCGCATTCAACATAACGCAATAACAAATTTCTAACCTCCTACTCGAGAAAACAGGCGACAGTGGAATTTAAATGTTCCTACTTGTAAATTTGGGCAAATCCACCTAAAGAACCAGTTGTTTGATGTCACACATCATCAGAATAATGTGTCGACTGCACTGCACACAGTCTGGCATCATGCACCTGGAACTTTTAGAGGTCGGTAGATGGAAATTTTAACTGAGAAAATGAAGCATAATTTTCCATCTGGTGGATGAATCTCTGTACTACATTCATCCAAATGGCTATCACTTTTCTTTGAATGGGAAGATCGAGGTCAAGTGTTTGAGTTTTCAAAACAGTCAAAAGCATTTGTATTTAGCAGGATTTAAAACCTACAGAGGCATGTAAATTAAATTAAATTAAACATGTTTTCCAGTTATCTGAGGGAATTTCAAACAATGGATGGTAGCCACCCAACTGGTCAATTTGAAGATTCTGCCTCATGCCTCCACTAAAACCTCTCCACCTTTGCCCTCTTTCATTAGCACCAGCTTGTGGACAAGCAGTGTTCAGATATTTTTATATGGTTTACTCCAGGATTTGAGTTACAGTTGCATCATTCTGAAAAGCTATCACTCTAAAAGTTTTTATTTAATTTATTCAATTTCATTTATATATACCCAGTAACATACAGTACATATGATGGTGATTACTTTATCATGATGCAAATATTATTCAAATAGACCTAATCATTGCAGAGATTATTCTCAGTTCATGTTGGGAATGTCAATGTCGACCAGAGGCCTGAGCCTGAGGCCAAGGGTCCTGAAATGCTAACAGAGTCATTAAAATGCCACTTTTTAATGGTTCTTGGTGAGGTGATTCCCTGTGTGGTCAGCAGTGATGGAGGCAGATCATCCACCTTGTTAAGCATTCTATGAAAAGGCAATACAACCTTGACATTCTCCACAGGATACAGTTTTCTGCACTGTGAAACCCAAACTGACAGTCATGAATTATTCAACCTGAAATAAACAGGAAACCAATACAGATTGCTTTCTTGTTTACTGAAGTGGCTTGCACTTCCATGACTGTCGATGATACTAGAATAGAGGCACTCAACTGTGGTGTTGGAAATAGTTTGGAAAAGTTGTCAGAGCTCTGCATACAGTCAGTGGCTTTAGTGCACAGTGACTGCCTTTTACACGTATCACACACAAAACCAGTGCTTTCTACAGCTAATGACACACAGTCACAAATTAAAAAGTCAGTGTGATTTCAAAAGTTTCTTCTCAAATAAAAGCCCGCTTCTGTCTCACTCTGTAGCAACAAGAGTATTTTCTCCACTCCAGAATACTTTCTTTAGACATTTCATGAAAGATTGGACCACAGGTAGGCCTACAATTCAGTGTTACACTGGAAAAACTGAAAATAAGATGCAGTCAGGGGATCATAGTTAAATACAGTTGCCTGACAAAAAGTTGTGGTTCAGTGTGTTTAAACTCTTGACATAAATTTTAAAAAAATGCAATGAGAAAGAAACGAAGAGTGTTTGTGCCGTAAAGGTTTAGACCATGTTTCCTCTCTAATTAACCACTGAACATGTCTCCAATTATAAGGTTGTGCACTAAAACCTCTATTGGTACTGCATCTTTTCAGGTATTTTCAAGATTGAAGATTTGGTTTATTGTCATTTCACCAAAGTATTCACATACACTGAATGAAACAAAATGTCATTCCTCATCAACTCCTTCCTTGATACCTTCAGCTATTTTCAGCACTGAAGTCCTGAGTCTGTATATAGAGGGCGAGGGCATGCTTCTGCCTTTGTTGCCAACTCCATGTAGAGGCAATAATCTCAACAAACACCGGAGTCATCTCAAACACCACAGGAAGTGACCTGAAGCTCTCGCCACACACAGTGTGTCAATAAAACAGCAGGTGTCTTTTTTCCTCTTCACTCCAGTTTTACTCTTCCCACAAGGTCGGTGACAATATCTCACCTTGACTTCTGTTTCATATTTACTTTGCTGTCAGAAAGGTGAAGTGATGATTGCAATCAGGGCAACAATTTGTGTCAATAATTGCTAACTTACCTTTAAGTTGCTCCTCTTCTCGTCAGATGTCCCTGTTAACTAAGAGAAAAGAAAAGAAATTATGAAAAAGGACAGATATGCATGTCTGAGTTTTGACTGATGGTACTGGAAAAAAGCACAACGAGAACCAACAAAGTAACTTATTCTAAAAAGCAAAGGTAGAGAAGCTTCAGCCACAGCACTTATTATTATATTAATCTGTCAGTATGATAGTATGGCAGTGTACACTCCTTGCACGTCCCATTGAAAATATTATTTGCATTGGAGCATTTGACTGATGTGTTGACTTAAATCTGGCACACATCCTCAAGCAGATTAAACCACCCACCTCCCCACATTCTGTGTGTACACTGAATTTAACTGGCAGCTGTAAGAACGCACATCATGAATATCAATTATTGCTAAAGTGAAGCTGTGAAAATTAGCCGGGGCGGTTCTATTGTGTAGGTTAATGGAAACTCAGACAGGCCTTTAACTGGAGGGTTAATGGCAATACTAAGCCAGCGTGACAACTCTGTCCTTGAGCTTGAATAATAAATTGAAAATGTGTGTGGGCCCACATGATTGGCTGGAAAAATGCGTGAAAACAGTGAATTTATTAAAATAGAAAAAAACAAACAAATAATACCAATGAAAAGAAATTATTTTCATTCATTTATACTTGCAATGTGCTTCTAAAACAGGCATCTATAATTTGAAAACATGTTACATCTAAAGTATATCATTAGATATATTACACTAGTATCTTCAAGTATATTTAATCTTCTATAAATATAAAGCATATCGAGACATGTGCCTGAACCTTTCATTTTGAAATACCAGTTTTGCCATGCTATTTGATCATATTTCATTAAAGTTATTACAAGGAGCCTACAGTATTAATTGAGATTGTTTGATAAGCAGGTAAATTCATCACAATCACTTTAAGAATCCTCCCTGAGTTTTGCTGTTGCTAATCTTAACACTTCCTGCATCTGTGTTACACTAAAACACATCCAGTTGTCTGAGGAGTTTCTTGATCCCAATAATTTCCAGTAGCAGTTTTTGTTGTTAATTCCACACTGCAAACTGGCTGCTAGTGCATCAAATGCATAACAGTCTGCAGCTGAAAATAGTCCTCAACAGTCACAAACTACTCCTGTTTGAGTAATGCTTGCAAAAAGATGCACAGCTGTTTTACAAAATTACTTTGACTTTTTATAAAATGTTAACTAACCATAGTATTTAAAGGTGGATGGCTTGCAGTAAAGAATCAAAATGTGGACACTGTTGGTTTTAGTCTTTCTCTAAACTTTTTTTTCCTTTATCCCTGAGTAGATATTTGGGATACCTCCATAAAAGCAGCTTTCATTTCCAGATGACTCCTTGAAGTTACTTGGGATCGTCAACGGCTGAAAGTTATAGGAGGTAGAAAACCACACCATCATCTAAACTCAGAGAGGTCATGAAATGAGCTCTGGTGACACAAATTACTGAAGCATCTGGCTTCAAACTCCATTGATTATTGGTGGATGTTTTTCAGACAAGAATCCTGCAATGAAAACTAAGACGTTTTCTGGCCTTTAAAGTCACACAGTGGTTACACATCCTGACAAAAGACAATGAGTCACTGATAGTGATGCTTACAGTAAAATAATTTATTAATAATAATAATAATTTATTATTTTTCATTTTTAACAAATGACCTCACATTTTACCTCCAATCAAGGTTTGAGTCCCACACTACATGAATTGATATTCTGTCAAATCAAAAGTCGTGCTGCATGTTCCTCGGACAATAATAGGGATAATTTCCGTTAACAGAGCCATTATCATTGTCACCACCATCTATAACATATCTGTGGGTGCACTAATCGTAATTAACAATAGGAGGTGGATATAATCAGCCGCTCCACTTATCTTAATCTACCTATTCTACGAAGGAGAAAATGGAAAAGAAATACAGGTAATCAGTCAGTAAGAGCTGTAATCACAATGCCTTGATGAAAAAAGTGAGATAGTCATCACTGAGACTGCACGCTTTCAGGCAGAAGTACAGCACAACAAATCATTTAATTACAGCGTGTCTGAACATAAAGGAGAAAACAATAACGTAATAATAATGGCAGCTCACCATGAGTGAACCCGGATGACTCCATGAGGTTGATATAATTTAGAAACCTCAGTTTACTTGCTTTTTTTGCCAGCTCCACATTCATTTTGCCACCAAGCTGTTGTGTGGTAATAGCTGGGGAGGACCGATCAATAAAAATATAGAATGTTTTGCTTTTGTACCTTCACCTTTGCATACATGTGGGTCAGAGTTTGCATAAGCAGTTCACCTCCACTGGCTGATAAAATAGATTGGTCAAACTGGATTGCGCCTTTGACTCTAACATGGTAAAAATGAAAACATCTCAAAATATCTCCTCTCCACCATCGTTTTGGTATCTGCTTGACGTGGTGGAGAGGAGGACGTGTTGCTCAGGCTCTAATGCTGACAGCCTGATGCTGCTCTTTGTCCTCCTGGAAATATTCTAAATTGTCATATGGAGTATCTCTGTGTGTTTTTCATTGTTGTTACGCTGTACAAACAACTTCTATTGCACGTCTGTCCATCCTGGAAGAGGGATCCCTCCTCTGTTGCTCTTCCTGACATTTCTACCATTTTCCCTGTCAAAGGTTTTTTTTGGGGAGTCTTGTGTCGTTAATGAGAGGGTTATTTTGTAAATGACAGATGGTGTCATATCCTGTAGAGATCATAAAACTGCCTGAGGCAAATAAGTAATATGATATTGGGCTATGCAAATAAACTGTGCTGCTCTAGAGGACATAGAAGACTATATTCCCTTTATATTCAGAGGACTTGAGAATATTTGTCAAAACTAAAGAAAATCAGACACAGGTTGGGCTGAAATATGACTTTTGATGAGCGGACAAATTGGGTGTAACGCTGGCCTTTTTTATTTAGAAGGAGTGAACATCACGGTCGTATTATGTGCAACATCCATCCATCCATCATTTTCTACTGCTTTCTCCCATCAATTTAAATTAGCCAATTAACCTACTCCCCATGCAGAACCCACGCAGACACAGGGAGAACATGCTAACTCCACACAGAAAGGCCCCGGGCCAGGAATCGAACCCAGTATCTTCTTGCTGTGAGGCGACAGCACCACGGTGTTGCCCTTATTTCCTTCAATAAACAAACAAACAAAGTTCAATCAATGGATATAGTCAAAAAGAACATCTTGAACATGCAGGCATCTCAAAGTGGAATGTTATTTTTTATTAATGCAAAACAATGTCTGATGCAACAAGTAATTATTAAAAGTACAGCAAAGTGGGGAATAAAGAGGGCTACACTTTCTACTGCCAGGTGTCTGAGAATAACTTCATTATCTTTAGCATCATTCACTGGAAGACCCAGGGTCAGGTTATACTAAGGCAAACACTGCATAAGTCAGAACCACTCTGCCCTCAGTTGCTTCTCTTGTGCTGAGTATAAAAATAAGTTTCCTGCCAACTGTGACTGGACAGTACACTCAATATGTTGTGTTGTGAGACACAAATACAAACCCAGCTGTAAACCACGCCACAACACCAATGACAGTAAAGCACAAAGCTCTGAGAAAGCAGCGCTCACACAGTCCAGCTTAGCAGAAAGCTGCTCTCATCCCTCTCACATAAACATCAACGCAGATCGAAGCAGGATGGAGGATTGAGATCATTAGAGCATCCACAACATACTGCCAAATAACACACTAAACACAACACAGTGTATATGTGCGACTGTCTTCTTGACACAAGCATAAAGCCTTTGATTTGACACCAAATCAAAAGTTGACAACATCACACAAAGCTCAAAATATGCAATGTGTCAATAAGTACTAGAATACTGAACATATGCTGCAGTTAAGGCACAGAATTGCTTATTTAGGAGATATAAAAGCCTAGCAAATAATGCTTTTAATGCATTTTTGATTATATGCAATGTCTAATAGCCCCTGAGGATTGACAAAATGTTACAATAATGGAAATAAGAGTACGCCAAACAAGCTGTGGCTGGCAAAGGCAGATGTCCCTGAGAGCTGCAGGCATGGAAAACATTTGGAGGAGACGGAGAAACAATGAGCTGCCAGAAGGTAGAAGATGAAAACATAGACGTAAACAGTCTTCACAATTAAGTGCTCATATTCACTGAGTACAGGACCGGAGGGATATGTTTAGTGGAGCAATGATTCAAGGAAAGTGACTGCAGGACATTTTTATAGGGAACTGTGAACTATTTAGGCGTGGAATGAAAATAGTGGTATAGGTTCTAGTTTTCAGGATAATCACCTACATAACCATAGAAATCACTGAAGCCTGAGTCCAGCAGGGCAAGCAGTCACATTATCACTTTTTCAGTTCTTTTAATCAAATCCCCTGTGAGTAAAATCTCATAATAATCCTAATATGAACATATAGAGACTAGGGCTGTCTGCGTTAACACCAATTAATCTATCATCATAATTAATCTGATTAAAAATTTTAACACAATTAACCCATCTTCAACACAGAATGGTTCTGAATGTCTCCTATTTCAGGCAGTTGGTCCAAGTAGAGTTAGCGGCTCAAACGGTCAGTCGATCCAGTAGTGACAGAAACAACCAGACTAGTTTCTACTTTAACCTTTACCATATTATTGTAATCATGACAATGAAGCAAACTGTAGGCCTAACCATTTTTTTCCTAACCATAACAAAGTACATAACCAAAAATATTTTTCCTAAAATCCAATTGAGTTGTTTTTGTTCTCTTGTTTTCTTTTCTTTCATTCTAGAGGGCATGAGTAAATTACATATTTCCACATTTTGCACATTTCACAGTAGAGAAAGCTGGTGAGCTGTGCTGAACGGATAATCATGACACGAAACCCCATCAGATGTATAAGGAAGCATTTTGGTTTCAATGTACAATGCAAAAAAAGCAGGAGGCACTGTTACAACATTTCTGATTTGACTTCAAATGAATTACTAGCTGCTGCTACTGCACTGAAGAGACTATGAGAGGTGAATTGTGAGGTTTTAACATTACATCAGAATTAAAATTTAATTAAATTGCTGACTGACGGCACAGTGGTGCAGTGGTTAGCACTGTCGTATCACAGCAAGAAGGTACCGGGTTCGATTCCTGGCCCGGGGCCTTTCTGTGTGGAGTTTGCATGTTCTCCCCGTGTCTGCGTGGGTTCTCTCTGGGTACTCCGGCTTCCTCCCACCATCCAAAAACATGCATGTTTAATTGACTAATTTAAATTGCCCGTAGGTGTGAATGTGAGTGTGAGTGGTTGTCTGTCTCTTTGTGTCCTGTGATGAACTGGAGACTTGTCCAGGGTGTACCCTGCCTTTCACCCTAAGACAGCGGGGATAGACTCCAGCCCCACCACGACCCTATGAGGATAAGCGGTAGATAATGGATGGACGGTGACTGAACAGGCATTTTCCATCAATGTGATTCAGTATATATTTGTGATTATGTTTTAGCCAAATGACAGCCTTACTGTAGGACTCAATAATAGCCTAGAAGCTAAAACAAACAATAATCATTATAGATTATCAGGGGAAATATGAAATAAAATGTAGTGGTGTAGCTCAGATCCCTCACCTTCCTGGTGTACAGGTTATGGAGTCAGACTGCACCGATTCCTCATTAGTCTAATTGTGTTTCCCTCCTCTCTTTACTCTCTGGGGAGCAGCAAGGCAATGCTTATCTCACTGACATTTCACAACGACGTGCTCTCTGCATGGCTGTGTGTGAGCGAGCAGAAAGAGTGAGTATATGTGACAGTGGGGTTGTCGGGGTACAACTATTTTAAGTTGAGTAAGCGCAGCTACTTTAAGAACTTTGTGATTTCTGAGCGCTCTGCAAGCATTGTGCATTGAAAAAGTAATCATAATTCTGAAATCCCTGTTGAATACACTGATTTTCCAGCAGGGGTTTTAAGACTGTGGATAGAGATTTATGTGACCCTGCATCAATGCATTATTTTATGTATTTTTCATTAGTGCATTTGCTTGAAGGTCTTTCACAAAGAGGTAAATCATGCATCCATTCTTCCAAAACTAATAAACTTAATCTGCGTATCACCTCAGTAATGTATTACTCACTGTAAAGAGGAACTTGATTCATAAATCTGCATTTCTGTGGCAGAGAAACAGGAATGAAGAGAAGCTTAGAAGTTCGAGATCTTTTTTCAGGACGAAGGCGTTATCATCATGAGGTCTGACTCATGTCTCCTGCAGGCTTGTAAGTGATGCACTGAGGTTCAGACTCTTCCAACCTCACATCATCTCTATTACATCACCATAACCACCACATCACTGGACTTTCTGGCCCTGGCCTCGATGGGTCATTTGATTACATCTGACAGGCTGAGGTTTACGTAAAGAGAGAGCGAAGTAGATTTACATCATTTGCTTCTCTTTGATATTGTCTATTAATCACTGCATAACAGAGACAGCTTCCACCAGCAGATGCATCCTCCATAAAATCTCTGTCTGGAGTCATTTTGCCTCTGATTTAGATGCTTCAGAGCTTTTCTTACATGAGAAAAAAAGGTTTGCTTGTTCCAGCTGCAGATGTCTTGAGCCTTACCTTGCCAGGGAGACAAGAAATTTATTTACGACACGGACTGCAGTGTTTCAGTCAGAAAAAAAAATATTGTTTAAGTGTGTGCCATATCAAATCAATCACACTTAGGTTCTGATTGATTTGTTTGTTTCTTCTCTTCCTACCTAACAATCAACATTTTGACATGCTGCTCTGATTACTGCAAAGTGAATGTAAGGTAAAATCGACCAATCAATCACTTGGTGAGCTGGAACAGATTCTGACATACTGTATCTAGCCACATTTCTTTTTAAAACAGATGACGGCTTAAACCATCATCTCACTCATTAAATCTGTGGCCTTTACTATGTGGTGTTGTGCTACCGCTGGTTTTAGCTGAAGCTTCATCATTAAGCTGCTATAATTTCTTCTGAATCTCATTAATTAAGGTGAGGCAGGGTGCCTAAACTATAAAATTCAACAAGAAACTAACACATTGTCACTCCAAACTCCTCGAATACCACGGCTTAGTCAATGGCCCAGCATTCAAAATAAATTTGATAAAACTACTTGGTTAGTCTTTGGAAAAGATAATGATTGGGTTAAAATAGGCTTCAGATGGGACATGTACAGTGGTTTCCTGAATAAAAACCTCCTCTCCAACTGGCCCTTCACAAACTTGCTCGCTATTTAAATTACATATGTTGCTCTGACAGTCTAATAATGATGCAGATGAGTTTACATTTGTGTTCATTGAGCATCATACAGATGCTAAAAGGGTAATTTCTGACCAAGTGGCATATCTGATGAGTTGAGGGTGAGAACAACTTCTGGAAAACAAGAAAAGAAGCAACAAGAAAAAAAAAAAAAAAAAAAAAAAAGAAAAATGACTCAAACTGCCTCTCTCAGAAAAACTGGCTGTGCTGCAAATGTCATTGGTCATCAACAGCCAATCAGAATTTGGGGGTTTTCTTTTTTCCCAATCCATGTGTTTTTGTTTCAAAGCACTTCCTCCAGGCACATGTAAAATGTATGAGCTGTTGATTGCAGCCTTTTTTAAGTGTCCCAAGTGTTTATTTGAAAAATTACAGCAGACAAAAATGTTGCTTGGAGGCTCTGAGATAAGCTTTTCTTTTCTGATTTTTAGTGACTGTAGTACTTTTTACTTTTCTTTTTACTTTCTTCTCTCTCAGAAACATAACATCATAGCAGCAAAATGATCATTTACATGTTCAGACAGTTGGATCATGACAGCAGCACACATACAGTATATTCACATTTTAGCTGCTTGGAAGTTGGAGGTGGTTGTCATGACACTACTTCATTACAGAGGTGACAGATCCAAGGTCCTCATGCTGCATGAGTAATGGAAGGGACTGTGCAGCCAGCAATGCCCATCAGCCTCAGAGCGCCTGATGACTCTTATCAGTACATTCATTCCTGCCTCCTGACCTTTCCACAGTTCCAGAGTCGCCCATTACCCCGAGACTGTTCTTTGTTTGCATAACAGACGCTGCCTGATCAATGAACACTGTACAGCTCCCAGCATGAAGGAGTGGATCAATAGTAATAAATCACGTCTCTTTCAGCTGATCGCTTTGGCTTCATGGCCTCATATCAATGTTGTTTCCAGCAGCAAAGGCATCTGCACCCTAAGTGATAAATGCACTGTACTCTAACTGCTCAGCTCTAAACAGCAGACAGACACAGTTAGCAACTAGCTGGTAAAAACAGTGGCGCATGTAGCAGTAAAAGAGACAGATATTTCCCCTCAAGAGTTGGTGGTAAAGGAGAGTAAACAACTCAGAAAATATGCTTTGGTGTCTCTTTGAGTGTTGGATACGTAACTGTTTTCTGAACTGTTCAGTCCAACTACGTTATAAGTATTTATAAGTATAAGTTTATTGTGCTTGTTGAGTTGCCCAAACAATCAACTTAAGAGTTAAAAGAGCAACACAGCTGTAAACAGAAGACTTCCTGCGTGGTTCCTTCGAAGACAATGCACCCCAGAGAGCCCAAACACTTCAGGCCTGTGGTCCTCACTTCTCACCTGATGAAGACCATGGAGAGGATCGTGCTGAGAAACCTCCGCCCCATGGTGAGCTCATATCTGGATCCACTGCAGTTCGCCTATCAACCGGACATCAGAGTGGATGATGCAGTTGTCTACCTGCTGCAAAGATCAATGTCTCAACACCGGCAGCAGTGTGAGGATCATGTTCTTTGACTTCTCCAGTACTTTCCACACAATCCAGCCTTCCCTGCTCAGGGGGCAGCTTGAAAGTGCGGGAGTAGACTGTCACATGGCTGCATGGACCATCGACTACCTCACCAACAGACCACAGTACATGAGGCTTCAGGGCTGTGTGTCAGACATGGTAGTCTGCAGCACAGGGGCCCCACAGGGGACAGTGCTTGCCCCCTTTCTCTTCACCCTGTACACATCGGACTTCAGCCACAACTCTGGGAGCTGTCACCTCCAGAAGTTCAATGATCAATACAAAGTAAAAGCCTTATGAGAGACGATATAAATACCTTTAGGCAGAGTTAACAGTTTTTGTGTCTTATCTCCCATCAGTAAAACAAACACAATGAATGCTAGGCTTTCATATCAGAACAGGCTACAATTATCAGAACAATATGAACAGCCAGGGTCCTTCTTAAACTACAGCAATAAATGCCAAATAAAAGACTATGGAAGAGATGATACCAACCTATTTAAATTTCCTGTGATCCAGCTGTGGCTGCATTAGGGTGACATAACATTTCTTATCATAGGAGTCAGTGTCGTCAGGGGCAAGAAACTTGAATCTTTCAGCTACAGAGGGCTGAAAAATATTGCTCCTTTACACACACATTGACTACTTATTCAAAGAGAATGGTGTATAGTACATATTTATCTATATAGCCCCAAATCCCAAACAACCTCTCAGGAATCTCAGATGTATTGTCATCTCATCTCAAAAATAAATAAAATGCCCCCCCCGATCATTACTAGGAAGATACTGGCTAACCCTGTAATCCACTGGTCTACTGTGCACCGCCTTGGTATAGCATTAGGGTTGGGCATCGTTTTAATTTGAACGATTCCGATTCCAATTTCGATTCCTTTATTCAATTCCGGTTCCTGACGATTCTCGATTCCGATTATTTTAAGAGGCAGGGTCAAAAAAAGTTTTGGATATTTTAAATGAGCTAACTAACCAACGGTCTTTCTGAATGAAATAGTCTGACCTTCTTCATCAATTTTAATTCTATAAACTTTTTACTTTTATGAACTTCACTATGAATTTCTCACAGGGGTGTTTTCAACTACAATATAAATGTCAAATTTATGAACTCTGGAGCCGGAGGATGAGGCAGCGGAGGACGGTCGGCGCAGCGCGTCAAAGACGGGGCACTCATTTATGTCTACTCCATGAACTCGGAGGAGGTGCTTTTTCATGTTCGTCGTGCACCCTCCTATGCACAAAATAATCTTGTCGCAAGTGTTGCATTTTGCAGAGACTTCGTTCTTTTTAGAAAACTGAAGCCACACTTTAGACCGCCAACGCTTGCTATCCATGCTGGACTCGCTCGGTTAAGCAAACACTTCCGGTGGACGCTTCTTCGTTGGTGTTCAGCGGCTTCTTCTTCCAGTCGGCGGGCTGGGTATTGAAACTAGGAATCGAAATTTAAACTTTTGAACGATTCCGGGAGAATCTGAAATGTAGTCCCGGTTCCAATCGATACTCGATACTCGATACCCAACCCTATATAGCATGCAGGATTTAGCCATAGACAATGTGTCATCCTCCGCCCCAGCATAAAACCCCGGGCTGCTAAAGTTTGTGTTATTTAAAGGCTCCCACTGTGACCCCGTGTTTCATAACCGACTGGGTAATCGTTGTGCACACAAATTACACACCAAATTATGATAAACATGATTACTCAGAGATGTGTATGAGAGACAAACGAGTCGTCATTATCATAATTTCAGACCCATTTGTCATTTGTATTCCTTGTTCCTGAAGAACAAGCTGCTTTTTTAAACATAATAACACCATGGAGTTTCAAACCAAAGCAGTTCTTACTTGGAGACAAAACAAATGTTTTGTGCCATGCAATTTTGTACCTCATCTTCACAGAAAGAAAAAATACTGAGAGTCTGAGAACGCATTTCAGAGGAGAATCTGTAAATGGTGAAAAGCTGCAAGACAGAGAGAGCATTTCCACACATTTCCATACTGTGAATTCAAAAGCTGCAACAACCCTGCAAATACAACTGTCTCCAATTTAATGCATTTCAACAGCACAACAAACCTACAGCCCCCAAAATTACTACAGATTACACCATAACGAATTAACACCTCTCATAATCTAAGTAAAAACTGACAAGCATATGACAAGCTTCATAACGGATGGATTTATTGCACTGAGCAGCTACAGTTGGCGTACTCATATCTGTATACATCTAAATAATGTGCACAAGATTAAAATGATTAAAAAATGAATAGAAATATTATCAGATGAATAGAAATATTATCAGACAACACAGTCTCAACCTAGTGTGTCAAAAAATGCATGGTCAGGACCCCTGAATGTTGCATACCGAATCAAAAAGTGTCTTGTGGCGTTGGTTTCTGATGCATGGAAACAAATACACACCCACTCTTGGAGATACAGTGACACTCAGATATTTGACGCTTAGTGTTTTCCAGTTTTATTTTGGCAAAAACAGCATTTTTGGTTAGTGTGAGATCTCTGAAATGAATGGATGATGGAAAAGCCAATCTGAGCGTCACATATCTCCTGAAGTGGGTGTGTATTAGCTTCAATAGAGAGCCCTCTATGTCAGATACCGATGGCGAGAGACACTTTTTGCGTCAGTACACAACGTTCAGAGGTCCTGACCAAGCTTTGTTTTTTGACGTACTGGGGTGAAACTGTGTTGTATCAGACAGACACTGAAATACATGTAGCCACTGACACAGATACAGCTCTAAATATGACCAAAACCATTTCTGTGATGCACAATAAGATCGGAACATTAGTTTCAGAATTAATAGTAAAAGTGAAGAGCTCTCACATAAAAAATACCCATACTTGACTTACCAATGTTTACAATATGCATCCAATAAAAGCAAAAGCCAACGTAAAGGGTTGAACAACTCACTGATTCTATTTAATAATACCACAGTATTTTAATTACAATTTATCAGTGTCTGAAAAGCTGGAGCGAGTAAAGGTTTTCATAGCTGTAATATGTCACTCCTAAACTGACTCAGCTGTAGTTTATTAATGTTAAAGGTACAATTTCCACTGCTTCCATGCAGTTCTCAACATGGCGTCAGCTGAGGCAGCGGGTTGCAGCTGATGTAGCAAAGAACAACAACAACCATGCTGACAGAGATAACAGTGTTGACGTTTGAGGGGAAGCAGAGGGTTGGAGCTTCTGCATCAGTGCCGTCAGCTGGGGCGCCGTTATCAGCAGTAACCACCGTACCAGTGCAGTGCATAGCGACGGCACATGTAACGAATATATGCAAATATATGCACAGGATATCAGTATTGGATCTTCAAAGCTATTTTTTCAGGTATATGTTATCTTTATTTTCCTAGTCTTCCAAATTAAACTACTAATGAACAAACAACAATATTAAGAAAAGACAGGAAGCAATGGTTTCCACGGCAGAATCACTTTCTGCCACTTAACATTGTTCCCACTCAAATAGTTCCAGGTCTCATCTATTAAGGTAATGAATTGCTGCTGCTCATGTTTCACAGATGCACCATACCGCTTCTCTAAAACGTCTCCACAAACCGCCTGACATAAATTGAAATCTGGCGCTCTCTCTCAGGCACAGATGACTCGGCTGAAACCTCATATCCACTCATTTTCCTTCTGATAATGCAAAGACATAGGGATTTGTAGAATTCACAGAAAAATGTGAAAATGTGATAATGTTGCTCGCCTTGCCTTGTCCCGGCAAACAAGAATGTAATGAAAGCGGAGGAATTTTTGATAAGGTGCTCCGTCTCTGCCCGGGAGCTGATACCTGAAGGATAATGAATTCCTCGGCACTGTGAACCACAGTGGCAAAAGCTATCAAAGAACAAATCAGTGACACCAGGAAAAACAAATAGTGTCCTTCTGATAATGTCCAGACCTGTCATTGGCAAAGTGCAAAGTTGGCTGCGAGGCATTACTGCTTACTATTATTGGAAGAGGGAAATGATTGGGCTGGTGTAGTTCTTCTATCTGGCAATAAAACTGTTACATGAAATGGGATCTCTGGCAGCACCACAGAATACCAAACAAGCGTCCTGTTTTTAATGGTTTAGAGAGATGCTATTTCTCAGATTTACAACATCACCAGCAGACTGCACAGCCACATTAGGAACAGAACACAAAGACAAGGAAATTATAGACTACAACTCTTTGACAAAAAGGCGTTTAAAAAATAATAATAAAAAAATATGTCAGTATGACACAAAGCTGTAGAGCTAACTCTTCTGGTCTGTTTACAAGGATTGCACTACAGTGATTTAATATGTTTAAGTGCTTGTTTTCTTTCTTCTCTTGTCTGTTGGTTTATCTGTATGTTGTCATGGCAATATTTATATCGCACAAACTGTGAAATTTGACATATGAAATTAAAGGATTAGGAAGCAGTGATAAAAACAAAACATAAATATGTAATCTAATATTATCCAAGGCAGAGCTAATCTATCTGCATGAGAAAATCACTTTTTGAAACGCAGAAAACGACAAAAGAAACATTCATGTGAAAGAATGTGTGGAAGAAATAAAGCTATGAGCTTCAGAGGAGCCTTTGTGATTTGTGATAACACTGAACATTCATCTTTAGAGGAGAGATGGAGCTTCACCGCTGGCTAATATAAGAAAGTCACACTCTGACACCTAATAACGGTCAATTATGTGTAGGTGTCTCTAATTATGGAGACTAACGTTTTTTACACAGACAACTTGAAATGCTGCTCCCACTCTTTGTCTGTCTACTTTCTAATATTCTCTTCACTTGCCTCCCTTTATTTAGCCTACTAATTTGACAACAGAAAAAAAAAATGAAAAAAATGAAAAAAAAAAAACCCTGAATATAGTTGGGGGGTCAAACACAAATAAACCTGGTAAAATGGTAAAAATACATATCAAAGGTGATTCTTTTGCAGAGCAGTGTGCCAGATGATGGTGAAAATTATCCATCAATATCTTCAAAAGAGAATACTACATCACAACTCGGAGTGAGAACATGATTGGAGTAGCTTATGGTTCAAAACTGCCAGTCAGCGAGGCAGACATTTTTCCACATTAGTCACAGTCTGTTATTAGCTTTTGTCCTTTCACAGAGGCAAGATGGCTTCTTTTCTGAGGTAGAAGACAGAATATGCAGTGCTAAATAAAATTGTCAGACCACCACCCAGTGTAAGGTGTTGACCAGAGCTGCCCTAATGAACACCCAAATGCTTTTATGTTTCTGTCATGAAAAAGGAAAACATATCAAGGCACATTCTACTTATTTTTATCTCATTTTTATTGAGATGCAAAATTACAGTTATTTACTGTTATTCCTGTGTTTTAGTGGTTGTTTGTTATTCTTGATTAATTTAAAAAAGGTGAATTCAGTTTAAATTCCTCACTCCTGTTCAAAATGGTGAAGCGTAGGGAACTCAGTGAGAAAGAAAGAGTCTGAATTAAAGCTCTTCATTATGCTGAAGGCTCTTTGAGACAAAACAGGAAAGTTAGTCTAATAAATGTGTTAAGCACTGTACATGTGGCAGGAAAGCTATAAATTGACCTGTTCACATTTGGTTAGTAGAGCGCTGAAAGGATTTCTTGCTGGCTAACAGCAGTGGGACAGTCATTCATTAAGAGAACTCATTAATCTTTACTCTTGCTATTGTCCACTATTTAGTCGATTGTCAGGAAAGTGTAAATGTCCTACACTGAGCAGGAAAGTGAATATAAGTATAATCAGGATGAACATGAAGAGTTAAAAGTAAAAACTGCTTAACAGCAGAAAATACCTTTGACTATTACTCATGTATTAAGATAAAATATGCTCCATTACTGCCATGTTTATGAAATCCAGCTGATAAAAGCAAAATATTTTACTGGATTTGGTTAAGGCAAAGGTAATTTCAACTACCTTGTATCGTGCTGCAACTAATGATTGTTTTCATTATTGATTAATTTGCTGATTACTCAGATTCACAGACTTAATGAATAGTTAATTGATGATTGATTAAAAAAATGAAACAGTGAGAAATCCATCCACCAATCCATTTTCTACCGCTTACCTCATAGGGTCGTGGGGGGGCACATAGAGACAGACAACCACTCACACTCACATTCACACCTACGGTCAATTTAAATTAGCCAATTAACCTAATCCCCATGCATGTTTTTGGATGGTGGGAGGAAGCCAGAGTACCTGGAGAGAACCCACGCAGACACAAGGAGAACATGCAAACTCCACATAGAAAGGCCCCGGGCTGGGAATCGAACCCGATACCTTCTTGAGTACACCACCGTGCCGCCCACAGTGAGAAATGCTAATCACAAATACAGTACTCAGAGCTCAAACACCTCTGTCCAACTGATAAAACAACCTTCAAAATAATTAAAGATAGAATAAATCTTCAAATTGAGAAGTTGAAAATATTAAATGTATTCAGCTCTTCATATGTTTTATAAACAACAATGTTTAAAGTAGTGAGTAAAGCTGTCTAATAGCTGTAGTAAAAGTACAAAATTTCCCTCTTAAATGAGTAGAAATACAGTTGAATACAAGCATCTCTAATACATACTGAAGTACAATACTTGAGTAAATACTTAGTTGTTAAAGAAAAATGGAAAGAGAAAGAGGAATAACCTCAGTGAATGTTTTTTTAACCTTTTCAGTGCACATTACTGCAGAGCGAGAATATGAGTTTGATTGGGTGTAAAGATAATAATTCCCAGAAAGACACGTCTTTCAGTTCTCGGGCTGAGCCATTAATCACATTTCAATTACAACTACAGGTTCCAGCAATTATGAAAACAAGATAATCAACATAGAAAAGATTGTTCTGCCACATTCCCACCTGTATATAAATATATCTGTACAATAAAAACTATATTTATCTCACGCATCATTTGCACTCACTCCACTGTATTGCTCTATTTTACACAGAGACAAAGTTATCTCAAGTTGAGCTGCTGTTAGTTTGTTTATTCATATTTTATTATAGGATATTTCATTACTTTGTGTGCTTCTGTCAGTTCTTTTTGTATTTTATGTTGTACTATGAGATTGCTGTGACTTTGTGAAGAGTCAAAGTCCTCATATATGTACCCATACTTGGCCAATATATGCTGATTTTGTTCATGAGCTGAAGTTTAAAGGAGACACATCATGCTCCGGCTTAATACTTGTATGTAGTGAAGGAGGCAGAGAAATGCAGCCAGTAAATGACACAAACTTGACCATTTCTCAAATGACAAATGTTTAATAAGATACTATTACTATTCTCATTTGAGTCTGGAGTTGTCCTTAACTTGAGAAAATTCAATCTGTAAACAGACTCTACTTCCTGTGTATCATAGTTTACTACATAGCACACCTATGTGTCCGTCACAGTGCCTGAACTAAAGTAGTCATGCTGTCACATAAGCATGCTTTTTTTTAGTTCAGGCATTGTGAAATGAGAATAGTAATAGTGTAGCCCATCTTATTAAACATCTGTCATTTGAGAAATGGTCAAGTTTGTGTCACTTACTGGCTGCATTTCTCTGCCTCCTTCACTCCTGTTAAATGGATATCATTAAATCCAAATATCATCAGAAATACTCCAAATTACTTCAAAGTGAAATGGGTGAGTAATTGATAGTCTCTTATCCCAGAAATAAGATGCAATTTGTATAAAACAGAACTTCCCTTTTAAGTGCCGGTCACTTTAAGCCACCGTCCCAAAAAAGCCCAGTCTGCATGTGACAGAGGAAGGGGAGCTAAATCTGAATTGCTTGATAAAATGCATCATTTATGATCTCAGCAGACCTCAAAAAACTGACTGGTTTGTCTTCTTTCACAGTTTGTAGGTTGGTAGGATTTCCAGAGACCCACATGAATGAGCCCAGTCTTCATCCATACTATTCATCTTCAACAAATTAAAAAAGGGGGGAAATTCACCCTAATATGAAATTGCTGTATTTGTGCACTGAGAGCTGCACAATTTGTCTCTAATTCAAGAAGAGAAAAGCAGGTCTGACATTCAGGACAGGTGATGGATCTGACCGCACAGCATGGGCTGAGGTTATGGCATGTTTCTCTGCACCCTGCTGGGCATCCAGGACACCCACGACTGGAGGCTGGGTCATCAATAGAATGCAGACTGACACACATTCCTCATGTAGACTGCAGATCAATTACATAAATACTGAATCTGCTGCTCACTCTCCTTCATTTTATGATGGGACAAACCAGTGGGCATAAAACTACTGAAATAAGTACTACGGTCTGCAGTAACAGCTGCTGCGGAGATCAAGGGATGAAATGGAGCCTGGATGACATCGCTACCTGCCGTGAATAGTCCAATATTTATGAATAATCCATGTCACGTTCACTCACTTAAACATATTCACACAGCAAGAGCTGCAGAGCACTACCACACATTTTCTCTGCCAGTTTAATGCCTTGCTCAGAGACACAACAGTACAGGATGTATACACTTCCCTGCTCAGGTTAAAGCTCAGCTTCTGCAACCAGCTCCGATAATTATATATAGTGAAATCTGAGATATGGAAAAAATATTTAAAAAAAGGGGGATAAAGAAGAAGGATGTGTGATATCTTCTGCAATAAGTTTCACGCTCACTGCTGCCAAAGCAAAAAACAACTGAATAAAAAAATAAATAATAATAATACAGCAAATGGAAAAACTGACTCGTGGTTTAATCAGGATTGTCTCTGCATATTAAATCATAAAAGCATTATCGAAGTTATTTGTGGGTTGCTAAATGGAAACTGGGATGTTGCAATTAATTACATATCAACGGTTTAACAGTAAGTCAGTAATCCTAATGCCTAGGAGTCATTAAGAATACCTCATAAATTACAGCCTAAGGGGTAATTACATTCTATATATCTAACTGCCTCCTTCTTTGTCAAATGCACATGCTCAGCCACAGCATGCATGAGATTTAAATACTGCAAAAAAAAACTCCAGTTGTTAATTGAGGGTTTTGGACCACGTGGAACAACGCGAGAGTACGCTGACCGAACAACAATTACGCGTGAACGATTGCTATAGAAAGTTATTTCCTCTTACCTTGGATTGTGAGAGGAGTCCTGTCTGCAGGAGAATTTGCGTCTGTGGTTTTAACTCTGCAGAGTCTGAAGGGATTATTATGGTCGCATAGGTGTACTAGCAGGTTGATGGGTTTGTCGCTGTTCAGCAGCCTGCTGGAGGCTGCACACTGGAGAGGTGAGCTCCTCCAGATCCTCTGCGCGCAACAACCCGCATCTGATGCTCAAGTCTCTCCTTTCCTTTCTTTTAAATCAAACCTGCTGACACCGTCACGTGATCACTCCCCACCGTCCAATCCCCTTCCTACTACTCCTCCTGACACACACCAAATAATGGTGCAGCTTACTACGCAGCTTTTAACAGAGAAAAACATTCACGTTTGCCCTACCACGTTTACCCTGCGTAAAATTGGCAACTGTGCATGTATTTAAAGCAAAATGATGTTTGGGGAAATTCTGATGGATTTGCACTACACACTTACTGCAGCCCATACTGAGACTCTCACTCATTCAAGTTCAGGGAAATATATTTGGTGTTTTTAGGAGCATTTTTCCTCCATCCAGTACATCTGTTGGATGTGACCCGACTGCCTTCCAAACACCATCCTCTGTTTAGAGCTTTATCCATCTTTCGTGTCATTCTGTGTCCATCAGCGATTCGTGTGTGGCTCATTTGCCTCCGGCACTGCTGATGCAAAGGATTCAGTGTCTACGGCTGCATGAAGTGAAATGGATCCAACTGGTGAAATTATGAACCCCATCAGGGGAATGGATAAGAGCGCTGTATCGGTCCTGAGCCACCAAAGCATGAAGTTAGGTTTAGATATAAGATTGGTTATGTTTGGGAATGAGATGGATGAGTTTGCATTGAGAATTTTTTTTACAGACTTTGAGACTAAAGTCAAAAATTTACGAGATTAAAGTCATTATTTAAGAGAAAAGTAGTCTTTATTTACAAGAAAAAAAGTTGAAAATTTACGAGATTAAATTATTATTTACGAGAAAAGAAGTCATTATTTACGAGAAAAAAAATTTACGAGTTTAAGTCATTATTATGAGATTTAAGTCATAATATTCTAACGTGTCGTTGTAGAGGAAAGTTAGAAAATTTGCAAATTCCTGGATCAAGAAAGCAAGTAAGAAGCAATCAGAAGATGATTGTGATTACAGCAAGGAACAGAGCATTGTGTGATTTCTAGTAATATGATTCACGTTAAGAGAAGAGATATTGAAACATCTACAACTCCTAAACATTTTTAAGATTTGTGAAAAGTATACTGGGGGCATGATAAGGGTCAAAGATATTTAGTCTCTCCAGTTTACTTGTGCATATCGTAATATCTTGTGATTTAAAACTCCTACGGCGTAAATTCACTGCCAGTGCCATTCATTATGATGGGGATTTTCCTGCCAATATGGTGGTGTAAACAAACAAAGTCACTTGACTGCCGGAGCTCTATGCCACAGCTAGTGTTGCCGAGCACTTGGCGGCGTTTTATGAACCTACGCCTGGTCTGGTGCTGGCACCGAGTCAGCACGGTGCCGCCTGTGATTCTTTTGATAGTGTCAGTGATCGATAATCGGTGAATGGTTAAGAGGAGGTTCTATTGAGTGACATAGTGTCTGATTTATTTAAAAAAATGTAACAAATGAAAGTGAACTACTTCATTTTTACGACTGTGAACTTAGTTTTCTTTTAAAGTGAACTATGAACATGAACTAGAAGTGTGTAAAACAGAAATAGTTCATCCTCTGGGGAGAGTAAATATGTCTACATTAGATTAGTATTCATGTAGAAACTGACCTTATTAACTCACTGAGTGGCAGCCATTTTATAAAACAGAAAGTGCCTAGTGCCAGCATTTTTGCCCAATTTTGAGTCATATTTCAAGACTCATGGGATATTACTCATGTTACTTCATATAAAAATGATCCCATCTTCGCAAAGAAGTTTGATATAAGTTTGTATAACTAATTTACACTCTTTAAACTGAGTTGTAATAGTTATCAGAAATGCTGTTTCATGGCAGTCACAAACACTAAGTCTCACTTAAAGCTCAACCATAGGCTGTGTACAAAGATGGACGTCATGCCAGATCCCTGAAAGTGAAGCGAAAATATATTCACCACCCCTGGTTGCATTATTGCTCATTATTCACTCCTCTTCCATGTTCACAGATGGACCAAAGTAAAAAGTCGCAGCACTTTTTTTTTCATTTTTGGTAGTTCTTATCACACACTGCCAGTGTTTCATCAGTTGTTGTTTCTTGTTGCAGGAAAACACAGACATGTGGCACGTCAGACAACCTTTTATTCTTTCACAGTCAAACCTGCAGCCAAAACAGTTGATCCTGTGAAGTCACACCATTCGTTCATATCTATTTTATTTAAAGGACAAATAAAAATCCAGGAACAGTCGAGAGGAAAGTCCTCCTTTGACTGTCTGTTCTATAATACATGCCAAACAGCCTGCAGCAGTTGAGCATCTCTTGTGTAACAGCATTATTTTGATGCATTTTAATGAAGAGCATATCACCCTAAAACCTCACTGTTTGTGGTCCCACTTTGGCTGCTATGAGAAGCCTGCAGTCCTTCTTTCAAAACTCCCAAACCAGTTTTAGGGTTATTGTCTCACTCTTTAGCGTATAGATTGCATGCTTTAGGGCAGCATCAAGACTGCCCCATTTATTGCATTGCTGTGTGTGTGTGTGTGTGTGTGTGTGTTGTGTGTGTGTGTGTGTGTGTGTGTGTGTGTGTGTGTGAAAGAGACAAAATCCTGATAAGTGGCTGCAGAAATCTCTGGGCCATGGATTTAATGACTCTGTAAACATTTGTGTTTTAGTGTGTAGGATTTCAGACAATATGTGGCCCCACACTGAGCCCATAGTGGTTCTTCTTTTTTTTTTTTCCTCCTTGGTTCCTCTGGGTTTTTTTGTTGTCATCAGCCCAGCTCCCACAGGTTTTAATTCAAGGTTCACCACTATCACCGTCTTCTGTGGTGACATCAATACACGTCTGAGAATCAAAAAACTATTCGTGCCATAGCAGCAGATCATCTCACCATACCATTCTTTTGAAATTCCTTCAATTCACCTCCATTTCCTGATCACCGTGTCTTTTTTCTGGACGAGGACATTGCAAACTTTTTATGTTGTGTTTTGAAAGCAAGCACTGTGTAAAGGTACATATATTTCTCCTTCCTCCCACGCTATGACCTCATAACCTTGAGCCATCTGCTTCACAGTTGTGCAGGTTGGCAAGAACCTCAAGTGATCACAGTGCAAAAGCTTTACAGTGAAAGCAGCCAAGCAATTTTATTGATCTCAACTTCTTAAATGTTGATGTTTTAGTTCTCAGATTGCTTTAAGAAAAGCTGTCTATCATAATAACTACATTAAGTTAGTCTGACAAAATAATAAAGGCCACAAACTGTTACCTGGTCACGTGAGCTACTCTTTTGTTGTTGCACAATACAAAACATAAATATTTAATATGACAAGTTTGAGCAAAAATAGATGAAAACAACCAGTAAATAACCAAATGTACAGTATGTGCAGGTTGGACTTATTGTACTTATACTGTTGCAGCTTCTACTCTACCTTGCTGCAAAAATAATTTACTCTTGTGGGATAATAAATATCTGAACTGAACTTATCGGAGACAAAATAATGTGAACAGTGTAATATAATCCAATAGCCCCACAATGATGCTACCATTGAGAGGGCAATCATGCTTACATTGTATGAAGTCCCATTGGTCTGAGCCCAAATGTAAAATGGATATTGACTTTTTGGAACACCTTAAGCATTAAAAGCAATTCACTCATCTCTTCTGGTGCAATTGTCATTAGCTGGGAGGTTTATTAGATTTCTATGGCAGAGGAAAATCCAATTTCAGAAATCATCCTGTGACATTCAGAGCACAGGACGTGTTTATGGATGAATGTCATTTGGATTTGCCGAAGAAAAAAAAAAACACTCCACCACAGAAATGGTCCAGTTAATGTGGAGTTTAATGGTGCTCACTTCAAAATTCAAAGTATAAATATAGCAGCAAACAACTATTTGTTAGTGAGGAATATAGACGAGTAATGCCTAAAATGAAGTCGTTCTCCCTTTGTGTGTGTGTTACAATGACAGTTCCCTTGTGCTTTGTGACATAACCAGGCCATTTATGGACATTAGTGTGTTTTAGGGCATTTGTGCCTCATGGACACCACTCTGCACCGCTCTCATAGGGTGGTTACAGCACCCCCCCATTATATAATATGCATATAAACTATGCATTTTAATGATAATTTTGACGATCATTCCCATATTTGTGAAAAGAACAACATACCACTTGGTAGAGGAAGCACTGAATGAATAAATGCAGAGTTTTCTTCAGAAATATGATCTAATATGGATGGAAAGGTGAGCTAGCTTATAAACTGTGGACAAAGCTAGGAATTGCTAACAGGCTAATGTTCCAGAACTTTCCATCACATGAACCACGAACAGACCCACCTTACCTATGAAAGAACAAATCAAACCTCATAAAGTGTCTTTCTACTGTGTGATTTAAGTTAGTGCCTTTTATTCACTCATTCACGGTCACTCTCTGATATATTTAGGAAAGAAATAGGCATCAAAAACAATTTACTGTATGTAACTTTTATGTAACTTTGTTTAGGACAGTAAGCACCAAACCAACGTATGGATTTTTGTCATGTTTTAAGGTGCAATGTCTGCTTGTCGCGTACATAACAAACAGACATGCGCCAAACAGGAAACAGAACAGCTGGAAGAGGATGGAAACCAAGCAGAGTGAACAGGTCTGTCTCTACAGACATCTGTATTATCCTTCTTCAGAGGAACATAGAGATGCTGTGAGAGCACAGAACTCATGGAAAAAAATCGCGGAGATCATGGGGAAGGATGAAACGACATGTAGGAAGATTTGGAAGAATCTTTGTGACCCTTTTGTTAAAACCAAGAAAAGTAGTGGTTCTGCATTTACCAGTGGGTTGTGGATGCATTTTCACAACAGTGACACCTCTGTTCGGGAGAGGATTGCAACTACAATACTGCAACGTCTGTTGTGCGGCAGTATAAATGGTTTGAGCATGCCAATGACGTCAGCGTCTATATGTCTTTGGTTAAGTCACTGTCTGTCAGTTCCCACTGGCTCCCACGTAATTCGAACAGTGCTGAGAGTCATTGGCAATAAACATGCTGTAAATTACATATTTAGAACCTGTTCATTTGTTTTAGACATCACATTATGAGTTTGCCCTTTGTGGTGTGTTATATCGATAATTTAAGGAATTTCATTCAATGATAATTTTATTCATTGGGCTACTTATTGTAATAGTAAGAAACTATAATGTCAAAATACCATTTTAACTGTGAGTTTCCTGGTATGGTATTGAAGGTTACTTGTCCCAATTGACTCTGAGCTAATTTAAAAATTCCAATCTTATAATCACAGTGATTTACAGTATAAACAGGGATTATTTGCTGTGCAGTGTTTTTGTAGCGATGTGAAGACTGTAGTCAGGCAGAGTGAGATTTCGAGCATTGAAATCAGTGAACAATCTGCCGCGCAGGCCGAGCGAGGACACAGTCTGCCTGTTGGGAGAAGGGCATCAAGGCTGCCTAATAGATCTGTATTCATTATTCAGACCTTGGCTCCACGCTGCACAGAAATTTTACAGGGAAATGTCAACATCATGTGCCTGTAACGAGCAGCACTGTTGTTTCATTTTAGAGTTGAAAGGACTTTTTTTTGGTTTAATGTCATGTAGAACAAATCATTTTTCACACATTTGCAATCTGATCTAGAGAATGCAGTGGTTTGCAGTTTGTCATCTTGTAAGATGTAAGATTATTATTTCTTCTCCAACACATTTTAATGCATATTGGATCAACCGTTACAGTTTTAAGATACGTTTGGGAGATTGAGATAAGTTAAAGAAATGGTCAGACATTGTGAAATTTAGTTGCTTTTTTGGAAGAGTTGCTTTCACTTTCACTTTAGCTTAGCTTAGCACAAAAATGAGAGGGAAACAGCTAGCCAATGGCCAAATTGAACAAAATCTGCTTCATTACCTAGTCTAAAGCATTTAAACTACGGCTACAACTGACAGTTATTTTGACTATCAACAATTTTTTTCTCAACATCATTTAAATCTATAAAAGGTAAATATTAACTCTTTCAGTGCCAGCTGTTTTATAAAATAGAAAGTGCCTTGTGTAGAGGCCACTCCCACCAAAAACACCACTTTCTGTCCAGAATCCATCCGTTTTGTCCACCACTAGGGTACCATAATCAATTCATTTTAGCGAGTTGTGCCCCATCTAACAAGGACAAATCCACTCATGCAGATAAATCGCAGATGCGAGTGGGCGTCATGATTCTCCATAAGTCGAGTCGAGACTCTCCTGTTAACCAGGGAATATTATGTCCTGCTCTGCACTGGCAGCGTCTGTATAAATAGACTCTCCACATGAGTCAGGATGCACTTGCATTTCAGAGTGAGAGACAGCATGACCCTGGAGGACGGTGAACATCAAACTGCTGGCAGTGATTGTCATGCACCAGCTTTTCAATAGTCTCTCTCATTGGTTTATGTCACCTCAATTTAGAGCCGCTGTGTCTGAAAATGACAAGTTTGATGATGGATGTTTTATTGCCAAGTAGAATAGGCATTCACTCTCCCTGGAAAATATCCTTTTAAAATTCCTTTTCATTTCACAAATCAAAGGTAATTCATCATTGTTCCTGCTATTTGTACCACTACGTGTTGTGTAATTTACTTTCCTCTCCACATGAGTCACATTTTATCCACATGTATTCTGGTGGACTGAGAATGCACACTGCTGGGGGAGGACTGATGACAACATTTTATGTGTGCTGGTTTTTCAATAAGCACTGGCTGGTGCAGTCATTCTGTTCTCCTCCCTGCATGTGCTTCCATTATTAGATGTTATCAACTAGTGAAGCACTTCCGACATCCACTGTATCTCTAAGAAAAGCCCCTTTACAGTTTTGCAAGAGCTCAGCTCATCTGTGGATTGGTAAGCGTTCACTTTCACTCCGGTACATGAGATGGTTTTCTACTTTTTTGCACAAGGAAGACCATAAGATTAATCTTCAGAGCTGCAGAGATGCATGTGCAAATTGATTTGTCTGCACAGGTTCTTTAATGTAAGCTCCACATGATCCTGACATACAGTACAGTATGGGTGATGCTCTAGGATAGATGGTGTACAACAAAAGAAGATGAGCAATCACGTAGGACGAATGTGCACTTGGAAAAAGAATTCAATAACGTGCTCATGGCAAAAAAAGAAATCACAAAGCTTCTTTTCAGCAGACAAAACAAGAGGAATGTTATCAGCACCTCAGCATCATCTGATGTAAGTGTTCAGGATTCTCAGGGAACATTTTAGTCAGTGCTGGAAGACATGTTCATTCAAAGGAAGCACAATAACAAAAGACCTTTAGTGTCAGTTTCCTGTTTGATGATTTTAGTAGATTAATAAAAGTGTTTCATTTCCTCCACTTATCTTCAATGCCAAAGCAGCACCTCTATCCTTTTCTGCAGCGGCAGCATGGTTGGGTGATCTGTGCCTGCTGGTCCGTGCTGCAAGCTCCATTGAGCCTGGGATCGATATAACCCGGTTTAATCTCAGTGTTGGTGTAATAACCAAGAGCATTACAGTTGGATGCCTATGAGAGAAGAGCTTCCACCAGATCTGAGGAAAAAAGACGGTGGGAGGATGGAGGGAGTGGGTAGAGAGGCGTGCATGTGCACTGTTTGTTGGGATAATAAGTTCAGGGTCAACCAGCAATCTGTTTGTTGTACATAAAGACAGATCGAGTGAGGACACTGGATCTGAAACGACATGACTCAGCCTAATCTTGAAAAATATTATAGTTGTTTGCAGAGAGAGCAATTATAATTCTGAATTTAATTTACTAAACGCCCGCTGTGGAACCCATACGTCAACCACAGGTTGGCTCCAAGGCTTTTCACAGAGAGAGAAAAACAAAATGTTTATTTTACTACTTATGTTACTTCTTTTAATCTGCAGTTTATTTCAACAGCTACCTTCAGGCTGCAGCATCATGTCTGTCCCATGTGATCTTTTAACTGCCAGCCTCACAAAATACACATGCGTGATGAGTCGATAGGTTCATCTATCAAGTTGGATTTCTTGTAAAGATCATCCATCACACATGTACCACAGGCTTTATTTATCTGGTGAGACAACATGGGTCAGACAACACACTGGGGCAGTGTCAGACGTCAAGAGATAACAGAGTGTAAACCTTTTTAGAGGGCTGTTATGAACAAGTCTATTCAAATACTGCAGCTGGGCCTATCTGCACCTACCACATTGTTAAAGTGATACTTCAAATATAAAATAGTTAGTTTTAGGAACAGATTAAAATATATAATATATAAAAAAAGTATCAGAAAATACATCAGCGTTTACATTTGACTTCACACAGCAAACAGACACCTGACCTCCATTTTTGCTCCAGTCATTATTGCTGCTGTGATCAACACAGTACCAGAGGATAATGTCCATTCAGTTGGCTGATTATATTCACTTTAGGTGCTTATTTGGTATGAATGTTCACTTTTATACAGGGGGATTAAAAGAAAACTGCAGCCATCTGGTTTTCACTGCAGAGTGGTTTTACCTCATTGTTTCTGTCATGCAAAATTAAATTGCAGAATGGGGCTGAATAGAAATTCAGGTGCATAATAGGGAGCATTATACTTTGACACTCTCTGTCTCTCCAAAATCTAACTGTGTACCACTATAATGATTTACTTTATGGCAGTCAGCAAGTATCTATAATTTGTTGTTTGTTTAAAAATATTATGGATTTCAGATTTTCTACATCTGAAGCATAAGTGGCTGTGGAAAATGTAAGCTTGAGCCCCTGACTTCATTTAATGTATATCAATATATAACAGTAAGCATTACAGTGACAGCTCACACAGCATGCTGTCCTGAAGGAGCAACACTGAGGATGAGTCAGTCGTTGTTTCAGTAAACTATTTAAGCATTTCCCCTTATCTCCTAATCCTCCCTCTGATTCACTTTGCATATATCAACCGACAAACACACACACCTGTTTTTTTTTTTAATGAGATGCTAAGAATGTTGTATGTGTTTGTGTGTGAGACTTGGCTAAGACTGTGCAATTGAACTATCTATCTATCTATCTATCTATCTATCTATCTATCTATCTATCTTTTTAAACCTCCCTGAACTTTTGGAGTTTTCATTTTGCTTAGCTCGCATTTCATTTTGCATCATATTTGCATTTTTTTGCATTTAGCTTATGTTCTCATCTGAAGCTGCTTACACCAAGGGAACCAGCTGAATACATTTTCTGAATTTCCTGGTGTGCTATCCACCTCTCCTCCCATTATTGTAGTGCAGGTTAATTATACTTGGCAGAAATGAGTCTCTTCTTCCAGGTGATTTTCCTATAGTCACAACTTGAAGTTCCCATGTGGTCTTTTGCGCCACACCAGTGCATTTGCACCACTGGCTGAGCAGTACTACAAGCCCACTGTGGGTCTCTTGGGATGGAGGTTGGTGAGGTGGAGGATGGGAATCCTGGGCTCCCTGTGGTGGAGCTGCTGAATTATTCATGTCTCCCTACCATGCCTCCATTCCTCTCTGCAGTGCATCGACTGAGACCTCCATAACTGTGTGAATGAAAGATCTCTGACTCTCCCCTTCACTAAATCTTCAATGGAGTGCTCTTGGTTTTTGCATCACTTTATGTGGAAATGGCTACAAAATGCAGCCATCATGATACCCCGAGGTATCACAGGTGCTGGGGCTGATTGTACACAAAGACAAGGCAAAATGAACAGCCTAGAAGCTATTTTACTTCCCTCATTATGAAAGCAGAACATAGCTCTGTGTGTTTGCTCAAAGTTATAAAAGAAAGATAAAAACACCACCACTGAAATCAATATTTTTGGAGGAACGTGCACCACAGTCAGACACACATCTATCACGTGCACATACACGAGTGCACACAACTTTGTGGAGGGGGTAGTGTTAAACAGCGACTGCGCTATCCTTTGTATAAATAGGAGGCTCTAAATTTGTCTGACCTTAGATAGTGTGGAGAAAATGGATCTGCTTGAGGGAACACTTGTACTTGTTACTTCCCATCAGCCTCCTTCAAAATGTCAAATTTGCTTTTCTCCTTGCAGACACAAAGCTGCAACTGTACATCTCCACCAGCTCAGTATTAGGCCGGCTAATGAGAATTAGTTTTGCTCTTCATTAGTATTCACCAGAGTCACAGGAAGGCAGGCCTGCCTTATTATAGGAAGATTCACCACAGGCCACTGAGTCTCTCATGGGGGTTAAATACATAGACAGCAGTATAACATTATAGATCACATATAGTGTTTCATGTTTTTTTAAACCATCCTGATGAAGACCTGATGACCCCAATGAAATAGGGAGGGAGGCCTGAAATGGAGTATGGAGGAGAATAATTTTTAAAATCTAGCATTTTTTTGTGGGTTTATCCATCCATCCATCCATCCATCCATCCATTTTCTACCGCTTATCCTCACATAGGGTCGTGGGGGGGCTGGAGCCTATCCCAGCTGTCTTAGACCGGAAGGCAGGGTACACCCTGGACAAGTCTTCAGTTCATCACAGGACACATAGAGACAGACAACCACTCACAGTCACATTCACACCTACGGTCAATTTAAATTAGCCAATTAACCTAATCCCCATGCATGTTTTTGGATGGTGGGAGGAAACCGAAGTAGCCGGAGAGAACCCATGCAGACACGGGGAGAACATGCAAACTCCACAGAGAAAGGCTCTAGGTCGGGAATCGAATCCAGTACCTTCTTGCTGTGAGGCGACAGTGCTAACCACTGCACCACCGTGCTGCCCTGTGGTTTTATCAAAGGCTTAAATGTCCACAAACAATAGCAAACACACAAACAGATCACCTGCATGGCACCAGGGTGCTGCTGTTTGGTCTTTTATTAGCCTGAAACCAGATTTGTCTTCATCGCCACAGGTTTCCTTCATGTTTCTTTATCCAGCCAGTGACTTGAAAGGAAAGTACAAAGTGAGCGGTGGGCTGTGCACTGCCTCCTGCTGTGTTTTCAATGCATCATAATTCCCTCCACATCGCCTCTAGAACACATCATGTCCATACAACTGTGGTTCACTCCTTCGCCCCCTCAAACAGCAGCATCCTCCTCACCCTTTTATGTCCAGCTCACCTCCTCGTAGTTCAGACACTCATGCCACGCTGCTACTCCCTTGTTCTCTCCCTCTGTCTTTATCTCAAGGTTCATTTCGCTGTCATGCTGCTCACACTGCGTCAGTCCTGAATGTCTCAAGCTGTCACAGTTGTCACTGTTGATGTACAATGTCAGAAATAATTACTGAAGACAGAAAGAGAATAACAGCATGTTCTCAGGCCATGTTGTGTACTCCCTCTCTCTCTCTCTCTCTCTCTCTCTCTCTCTCTCTCTCTCTCCTATCATAGAGAGTCACTGAGCTCAGAATAGATAAGACAGTAAAACAAATGTGTTGTTCTTTTGTTATATATAATTAGGACTTTGGGGATTCTCTGTTTCTTGACTCTGTTGATAATTGACACTTGATACTCATACTTGAGCTTGATGAAATGATTGATACCACTCTCAAATGACAGTTTTATCAAATGACTTTCAGCAAGAAAGTGATTAATGGATATTTTTTTCAAATGCATGCCTCTTATTGTTTCAGAGCACAGTTTTCTCTCAGTTTTCCATGTCAGCTAGAAAATGTGTTTCCTTCATTATAGTCAGGCAGCATCAGTGTTTAATTTTGTTTCTTTATGCTTGAGTAATTATTGCTGTTTGGTTAATTTGTCTTCTATCTGGAAAAGTCCACATACAAGTCCCCTGGGATTCCCTCTAACCTTCATGCACATTTTCTTTTTTTTCTGTTGACATAGTGCCTTTCATTTCCAGTCATTTTTGTTTGTGTCTGAAGAAAGAGCATGGAAACCAAAGAGCAGCTGCATCCTAACTGTGGCCACTGGAGCATAGACTGCATGACCCTGAGGGATCAGGGATCTCAACTCAATTCGCATATAAAACTCTAAACGTCACACAAAGAGATTGCAATTGAATTCAGGAGGTTTTCAGTTGCTTATGAAGTTACCAACTCAGCTGATAAGGTACAGTGCCCTAATCCTGCCCTCCACCCTCCTTGACTGCCTCTAAAACAAGCATCTCAGCGATACACTGGTATCTGAGGTGATCAAGTTCAACACTCTGTGAGTGTGAACTGACTGTGCACAGCTTGCTAGAAATGATGACTCAAAAACTTGCAGATTTTTCAATTATGAAACTGCAGGATATAACTACAGCTACCATAGCACCCAGAACTGTCTGTTTGTTGTAAAGTCATGCTCCATGCTTTATTTAGTCATTTATTTTGTTTAATACAATTATTTTTTGTTAAATTAGATGATTTGGAGTTTAAAAGAATTTGGTCCTAGTTTTGGCAATCACTTTTATCTGCAATGATAACATGATATTTTATAGTTTGATCTACTGTACTTACCAGCATTGTGTGCTCACAGTTTTCAGGCTTTTAGGGTGCACTCACTTAGTTTTCAGTCAAAATTAAAAAACATGAATGAAACAATGAACCTGTTCACACCTGATCAGACGGCTTCCCCAGGGTCTGACAAATGATGCTGAAATGTCTTAAACATGCATTCTCTGTCATAGCCAGCAGGGGGTGACTGCTCTGGTAGCAAAAAGAAGAAGAGAAAATGAGCTTCCATCTCACTTAAATTATTTTCTCAGTAAACATTGTAAACATGAGTTCATGGTCTCAGTCTATAGTTTCAAGTCTTCTTCAATCCAGCATGAGGTTCATTTAATAAATTATGGTTTAGACTTAAATAAACCATAAGGTTAGGGACGCTTTAAGGTGGGACCACCAGTACGTTTTTAGTTAATGAAAGTTAATAAAGGATTATATTTTCTTATTTTATCAAATCTTATCTTATCTTAATTTATCTTACCTCATCTTGTCTTATTATAACAACCTTAATGCCCACCTTAAAATCTGTTATTCAGCATTAAATGTACGGTTGTTTAAGAGACATTTTCTTATTATTTTTATTATGACATTTTATTTATCAAATCCTGACAGTAAACTATAAAATGAATGACTTGGAAGTTAGATTCAGTCAACGATACTACTGCACAATACTGCTTAAGTATTGCTGTGATTTTGCCTCTTCCAGCTTCATAGCTGCATATATTAAAATGACAACTCTTAGGTTTCTTAAGAAAACTTAATTACGAAATTAAATTAGCAGTATACATTCATCATTTGTAGGAGAGAGCGAACATGGAGTTGTTTTGCCAATGGGCTGTTTGGCACTTTACAGCTTTGCCTCTCATTCACCCATGCATTCACATATACACTAACTGCACCAAGCTAACCTGGCTGAACTCTGATCAATATTTATTCTAAAAATGTTACACTGTATTTCCCCAAAGGGGGGTGATCTTCTCCATCACACACTTCTGAAATCTTCCTCATGAGGATACAAAGCACTGACTTCAGCAAAGTTATCCTGAAGATTAAAAAATAATTATCATCAAACATACTCTCTTGTGCTTGTGCATAATAAATTACACCCTTTTGATGATGAAAAAATAGACCTGGTAACTGGAGCTGGACTGAATATAAAAATGCTGCCACTGATCGTTGTTTCAGTAACACTTCAGGAGGCCACACTTTGTTTATTTACCTTCATATTATTACTAATATCTACAGTATCTACACATTCAGCCCACACATTCTGAGGGTTTAGTACCCTGACTTGGCATCATCCATACATACACTGGACTATCTAAAATCATCTCGTTCAGCACCAGGTCACAGTGCTGATGGCAGAGTGCCAGAGAGAAGACAGCGCCCGAGGCGGACCAGAAAACTCAGATGACATACAGTATTCACCAGAGGCGAAGGATTAATGAACACTCCACAGGAGCCACATTAAGAATAACAACAGGAAGGCTCAGCTGCATGACTCCAAGCAGGAGAGAAGAGGATTCAAAGTGTAAATCTGTGCTTTTGCTCTTCATTTAGTACCAAATGTTTCCATACAGTCATATTTATGTTCAACATCCTCACAAACATGACATGTTGCCAACTTTTTTGTTTTATTTATTATTATTGAAGAAAACAAAAGAAGATGTGAATATTTACAGCAGGGGTTCTCCGATCCGATATTGATATTAGATATCGGTCCGATATCAGCAAAAAAAATGAGTATTGGATTATATCGGCCTGCATCTAAAATCTTCAATATCAGCACTCCGATACCAGCGGCCACTTTCAGACTCCACTCCAGCTCTTCTATCCAGCAGCAGAGCCCAGTGATCACAACAACAGCTGTGCTAAGGTGCTAACAAAGTAGCAATGAGTAGGAGTGATGTCAGCTGTGTGGCAGCATTTTTTTGTTCAAGTCCGAAAAAGATGTTGCAGCTGAGAGCAAAACTTTTCAAGTAGTGTCCTGTGGTGGCATAGAACCTCATCAGCATTTGAACCAGCATCACAAAAAACAGCATGAGGATTTTCGCAAGATAAAATATTAAAAGTATGTTTGATTCATGTTGATATTGTATTGGCTCAATGTTAGTATCAGCCAATCCTCAAGGCTACAATATAAGTATCGTATCAGAAGTGAAAAAGTTGTTTTGGGACACCCCTAATTTACAGTTGATTGAATTTCTATTGTTGCACTCATAAACAGTTGACTAAGTCTCATATAAGTATAAGAGTATAAGTATATATTATATATATATATATATATATATACATATATATACATATATATATATATACATATATATCTTATATAAGTATAAGATACAGTAAAGAGCTACATTCAAAGCATTTTTTCTCGCTGTATGCCGATGACATTTTACTAATCCTACAACTAATCTGCTGTTATCATTCTCAACAACAGTATCAATCATCAGTGTCACTGGAATTATATTAATAATGCACAAATATTATGTTCATTTCAAAATTTGAAATTCATTCAGTTCATACATGTGTTACATGTTGACCAAAAGACCAGGAGTCACTTCTGTCTCTGTTTTAGCTTAGAATAAACATTAAAGCTTGCCTGGACCTCTGTATGGGTGTGCGGTGGAAGGATCATTCACCTTGATTGTTCTTATTGACAAGCTCATTTTTTTATGTGCTCCGGCACCTTATTTACATGCAAAGTACATCTATTCATCAATGAAATAAACTGTTGTATACCTTCCAGATTCATTAAGAATTGCAATGTGAAAATATTATGTACTTCTCTACTGTAATCTAAGTCCTTCAGAGCTGACCAGCAGATCGTTAAAAAACCTGCATACGTTTTGATGGTTTATCATTTTAGGATTGTTGTCAAAGCAAATTCTGAGCTGATCATGAGTAAGTTACTGATACACAAACTAGAAGGCAAACTGCCCTTACGGCATGGGTAAATGCAGAGGTTGAATTTCATGTATGTACCTGTATATATGTAACATGATCAATAAAGCTGCTTCTGTTCTGGTTCACATCAATTCTAAAAGCCTCAACCAGAGACACAGTGGCAATCTGGCTATCTAATCACAACAGGTGAGACATCCAAGCAGGAAGTGGGAAGGCTGCCACCAGTTGCCAGTAGGGAACCACACACCCTACTCTGCATGAAGGAGAGTGGAAATATGTCATTATATCATGTGGGCACAAAACATGAGCAATAAAATATGGTATGCCCAACACCAAATGGACAACACCTCTCTCAATAAGCCTTGCCTGGCACATGCAAAGAGGTACCCTAGACCTAGAGTACATTTATTAATGTAATATACTCTGAAACAGCACCAATAAGAAGGACTCAGAATCTGGAAGTATTTTTTGTTTGATTTGTTTTCAATCAGAATTTTTCAGTCTCTCATATAGAGAGGAAGGGTGGCTGTCTATCTGCGTCAATAATCAATAATTTATCAATTTGAAATTGGTGAATTTTTGCACTATACCTATTAATACTGTCCTAGCATTTCTACACATGATGTGGTAGAAGCATATGGTCTATATCCTGTAGCTACAGTGTCTCCAGTGTCTCTTTAGTCTGGTCTAAAAATGTGGATTCTGTCTTGACTCAGAAAAACACACAAATGGACCCAAACGCACAGTAAAGCAGGCAAACAGGAACAATTCAGAGATTAAATGCCAAAAGTGAAGCTTTAGGTCTGCAGATAAAAAAGTACAGGTCTAGATAACAGAGGCTTGAAAGCAAAGACACCAGACAAGAAAGCAACATGGCAATTTTGACAATCTGGACAGCAGTGAGTGGAAATGGGCTGATTAAATATCTGCAGGGATGATGAACAGGTGAGCTGGGTTGAGGACTGGGACTGTGGCTGATTGGAGGTACAAAGAGGCACAGCTTGCTCAGTCCAATAGATGGCAGCAAACTAACTCACTTCTCATTTTCCTTCTGTTGCTTAAACCAGAGACAAAGTTTTTCAATATGATAAACACTTTTCTTCAATGATAGCTTCAAAGTTTGAATGTAAATGAAAATGTTTATATGTAACTGCATTAGAACTGCATTAGAAAATTGTTTTCTTTGTATAAAGTACTTGTATAAAATATAATTCATATCCAAATGGTTGAAAATGTTTTGTACACTGAGTACAGGATGTTCAGTCACTATGTCAGGTTATGTACACTTTAAATTCAACTTGGTGTTCTTGCACTTGCAGCCACAGACGAGCAGGGGCGTGTCTAGAGGGGGGTGGCCTGGGATGGCATGTGACACCCCTGAAATCTGATTGGCCACCCCAGGTGCCACCCTGCATGATGGACTATCTGACTATCAGAGTGACTGGGTTTCACTTGAGGTTAAGAAGAAGTTGATGCTAATCCTGAAGAACAGCAAATGCAACATGATTTATAAAGTCAACCTTTTGTTATGTATTTATTTCGTCCTATTTGGTCACTTTGTATTATGATTTAAATGAAAAAATAAAAGAATATGGCTTTGTATTACACTTGTACCGTCCCATTCTGTTGTGTCGTAATTACTAGTTATATTTATATTTTACTTTGTACTAACATTTAACATGTAAGATCATTTTAGTAGTCAAATTAATACACAAATACAAAAAAAAAATGAAGTGATGCTATGTTGATCCCCCACATGACTTAGTGCCCACTTGGCCCACCCCTGCAAAAATAATCTGGACACACCCTTGCAGACGAGCCAGAGCCAAAAGCCAAGAGCCAGCAAAATTATTGTTACTGAAAATGAGTGTTTAAAAATAAGAAGAAAATTGCTTCCTTGCTTTTTGTCTTAATTCTAACATTTTATTGTTGGTAAAATATGTAAAAAAAAAAACCAACAAAAACACAAATTAGGGATAGTGGGGGAACTGCTGAAGAAAGATTAAATCTCAAGAAAGACATTTTGCTTTCTATTTGTGAAGTGATTCCAAAGTTGATGGTCTGATGTAACACTTGTCACTTCCTGTTTGTATACAGTGGTTAAGTGCCTTGTTTTTTTTGTATACTAAAGCAGTATGGTATGACAATTTATGTGTAGTACATTTAGTATAGAATTAATATGTAACATGGACACAAACAAATGTCATGGCAGACAAGCAACATATTCTCATCCGAGCTTGCATGCTTAACATTGTGAATTAAACAAAAAAAACTTGCTTAGGTTTGGACAGCAATACCACATTGTTAGTTTTAGGAAGGAACTATCCTGCATGCAACCTTTAGAAAACAGAGTAGTTTATCATTGTTTGGAAACCCCTCACCGTCTGACTACAACAAGCTGACTCTGAAGATTCCTGTAACGACTCAAACAGCTGAAATTCTTTTTTTCTTGTATCTGCCTCCGGCAGCAAGACATATGATAGAACATTTTGTAGCAAAAATTGTAACACAGAGTGAAGCGATGGAAAACAGGAGCTATAGGCTTGTGCTCTCTGTCTGGATATGGAAGAAATGCTGTATATTTCAGAGAATTGCTGGAGTTGGTTAAAAATCTTGAATCCTTTGAGATTTTGACAGGATTGAAGTGTGGCCATCATGGCTCCCAGCATGTATTCCTCTAGAATCAACGTGTTTGATGTCCAGTCTCCTGTGAAAGCACTGGTCAATTAGCACTGACTGTGAAGGTCACACATCCTGCCCAAGGCCAAATCATCTTATTCGCCTTCTAGGTTTGCTGATGATGCCATTCTGTTTACAGCCAAGTTTATAGCACAACACCACCCACCCATACAGGCTCCTGTCTCCTCTCATTTGTAGTGGGATCATAGAGAGGTGAGGGATGTTGCTCCACAGAGACATCACCCACATCACAGCGTTAGCTGTATCGACACTACACTGGAAAAAGTATTTGCTCACCTGCCTTGACTCACATATGAACTTCAGTGACATCCCATTCTTAATCCATAGGGTTCAATATTACATTGGTCCACCCTTTGCAGCTATAACAGCTTCAACTCTTCTGGGAAGGCTGTCCACAAGGTTTAGGAGTGTGTTTATGGGAATTTTTGACCATTCTTCCAGGAGCGTATTTTTTATTGAGGTCACACACTGATGTTGAATGAGAAGGCCTGGCTCAGGTCTCTGCTCTAATTCATCCCAAAGGTGTTCTGTTGGGTTGAGGTCAGGACTCTGTGCAGGCCAGTCAAGTTCATCCACACCAGACTCTGTCATCCATGTCTTTATGGACCTTGCTTTGTGCACTGGTGCACAGTCATGTTGGAAGAGGAAGGGGCCAGCTCCAAACTGTTCCCACAAAGTTGGGAGCATGGAATTGTCCAAAATGTCTTGGTATGCTGAAGCATTCAGAGTTCCTTTCACTGGAACGAAGGGGCCAAGCCCAGCTCCTGAAAAACAACCCCACACCATAATCCCCCCTCCACCAAACATTACATTTGGCACAATGCAGTCCGACCCCGCTCCATCAGTTTACGTGGTCTACCACTTCTGGCTGAGCTGCTGTCGTTCCCAAACACTTCCACGTTCTTATAATACAGCTGACAGTTGACTGTGGAATATTTAGGAAATAGGAAATTTCACCACTGGATTTGTTGCACAGGTGGCATCCTATCTCAGTTCCACGCTGGAATTCACTGAGCTCCTGAGAGCGACCCATTCTTTCACATATGTTTGTAAAAGCAGTCTGCATGCCTAGGTGCTTGATTTTATACACCTGTGGCCATGGAAGTGATTGGAACACCTGGTTCTGATTATTTGGATGGGTGAGCGAATACTTTTGGCAATATGGTGTATTATCTGACTGCCTTGTGATGCTCTGGCTGTATTGACTTTTAAACAAAAAACATACTCCCTCACCCCATCAGCATTCATGTATCGATTTCATCTCTGTCTCATTTCCCCTTCAGTTAAATCCTCCATAGTGTGACTTAGTTGATGCTGCAGGTTCATAAATATAGCAGAAACATAGCAGAAACTGAATGTATAAGTTGCTACTCAGTATTGATCTGTAACCATGTTACGTAATCCACATCTCAATTGCCTCAAAGCTCAAGGATTGTTTTAATACTTTTTAATCACAGTTTCCTGGATTCACCTTATCAGTGACAGAAGAGATAAGCGAATAGATACCATGCCAGACAACCGTTGCCTTCAATAAACCCACAGGATGAGGGAACAGAGAAAATAATCAAACGCAGAGGCTCTGATGATCACAATAATTAAACATGCACAAATCCAGGGTAATCTGCGGAAATTGTGGGAATTAACTTTTTTAATAAGGGTCGGCTAACCTTGTGTACAGAATATTTATTCTTCTCTGAAGATATTCATCCCCTCCCTTGTTGCTTAATCAATTTAGGCGGAACATGAAGCAACATCAGAGTTGTATCTAACACCAAACATGCCTTTGAACTGGTTGATCCAGTCCATGGAAGAGGGGGAGGGTTATATCTATCAAACAGGGAGGTTCAGGTTCAGGCTGTCTGGCAACAAACGCTGATGTGCCAGGGCTTGATCAAACTTACTCAAATGCTTGCCTTGGTGCCGGGCCTCTCCTGTGTCTCATTAGTCGAGATATTGCTCAAGGCGACCTTGGCAATTGTTTCGAATTCACAGGAACAGATCAGGACTTTGAAAGGTGTTTGGCTGTTTGTTCTCCGCTGTAAAAGTGCTGTAAACAGTTTAACCTTAAAGATCACAGATTATGGATGTTATGTATTATATATCATAGGTTAGCTGGTGTGTGGCTGCTCATCTTGAGAGACAACAAGGTGCTGAGATTTAGCAGATATCTATGAAAGGACACACAGGTGAGGTGAGATGCCTGCCCTTTACAGACAGCTGGAGGATGAGAGTGAAATGGTTCCTGTCTCTAGCGACAACAACCCAAATCTAGCTCATCTTGAGGTCATCCAAGCAGTCTGACATGAGCCCTTTTCTTTTCACTGACCTTTTCTGCACAGATGTGGTTAAATAAACCTTGAGACTCAACATTTTGCCCCTTTAACGTACAGCTGGTGTATTAAACCAGTCATCCGGTGTCATAACTGTTGTGTAATAGGTTAAATGTGACCACTTTTTTATTTAGAGCACAAATAAAAGCTACAGACAGCATTTGGTGAATGCTGTTTAGCAAAGAGTGAAATTGTAGATTCAGTTGTTTTGGGATCAGATGCTGGAGAAGCCATTTTCAAAGACTTTTTGAAGCCAGAGAATCACACCTGGTCGCTCAGACAGTGACAAAAAAAATCACAATATATGTTGTCTTGCTGGAAAATGTTTTCAACCAATACAGTAACCTATCCACTGACCCTCACTTTTTGACTTTATTCTACTTTTTCTTCTGGAAAGATGATAATTTTGTTGTTATTCAAGTTTTGCACTGTTAATATCCAGTAGATTGGAAAACCCTAACCTTAGTGTATTTGTGTTGTGCTTCAATGTGTTAAAATGTTTTTTGCTAGACATTAAATACAGTGTGTTTCTTATGTTTAGTTTGTTCAAAAATGAATATTTACCTTTCATGTGTCCTCAGGTCTGCCTGTTCAGTCCATAACAGTCCACTCACTGCCTTTTTCAAGCTTTCTCCCGGATCTGTCTTCCTCATTACCTAAAGAAAACTGAGATACGTGCTGCCATCAAGTGGCCAAATATTGGCGGATTAAGTTAAACAATAATTGACTCCAAAATCTTTAAATCTGTATGCATGGTTTCTTTTATTCAGCATTAAACCACTTACACAAGACTGTAGACCCATTCAGGACATCACCCATCACAATTCATGTCCCCCCCCCAACAAAAAACACATGCACACAGATATTTTCTTATTACAAACATTAAAATAAGCTCTGTGCACTAAACTGAAAACACTACTGAATGTGTCCCATTAACACAATCCTTACATGCAAAATCTGAATTAAAAGTATAATTAGGGCACAACATGCCTTCAGGTATAAAATCAAAAGGGAACAGGAGTAATTACGGAAGCTAAACGCAGTCCTACAGTATTAATTTATCTTTTCTATTATTCTATTACAATATACAAGTTTCAACGAGTTAAATACTTTATACATTTGGAGTGGGTGAGGCTGTAGTGCGTCATGTTTGTGTGTTTAGACCACCAACTAGGAGATTTCAAAGGCTACATTAAAAAAATCTAAATGCCCGAGCAGAATTGTGAATCTATGTACATAAAATACAGTTTTGATATTTGCAACAGACAACTGTCTGCGAGGGGAAGTACATATTTTGGTGCCATGTCATGTTTTTTGCTGGTGAGAGTGGATGGGTGAGATGACCTGTCAAATAAAAGATATACTATAACGATTTACTATATACAATAATTAACAACCAATTATGGAATGATTGATGATTTTTGACTCCTGGATTGAACATGGAAGCCCTTATTGGACTAAAATGTGCTTCGTACAGACAGTAACAGATATGACAAAAAAGAAAAGATTTTCACACTTTACCATTTAAAAAACATCCAAGTAATCCATCAGCAGTACTTCAGTCTCTTCAGTAACTACAATTCCACACTGGGAGTAAAAAACAAAAAAGAAATATCACGGTGAATAATAAAGTGCTGCTAAAAAGAGAGCCACAAACGACGCATTTCAAGAAAATATGGGTTCAGCAAGTGATACAGCAGTCATAGACAACGACTTGAACAGAAAGGCAAAGTGATCCAGACTATGAAGTTCACACCAGTGACAGTGCAGCACACAACCTGAAGAGGAAGAGAGAGTGAACGCCAACAACACCGCAGAATTCAGCACAGAAGGCACCAAACAAGCCTTAGAATAAGTCCACCACCCTGGACACATGAAGGAACACTGGGGGTTTGACCTAAGACAGGTGACAAACACTTTCAGGACAACAACGAAAAACCGTCCAAAAGGCCGACATCCATTTTGGTCCCTATTATTTCGTGTTTCTGAGGACACTTTGTGGTTGTCACAAAGGAACAGCGTGCAGCATTGCAGGCCCTGACTGCATAAACAGCTCCAAAAAGCCAATTTACCAGATTTTGGTACTGTAGCTCTACAGGTATAATCTCAGCTCAAAAATAGTTAAAAGTGAAGATTGTCTGCTGATAGAAACTTTTAGTCTGGATCAAGCCGCCCTGAGCTTCAACTCCTCTGCAGTGATAAGGCTGTAAAGGATGTAAAGGCTGAAGGCAGAGCAGGCTTGACTGTTTGACTGAAGGCAACTTAATGTCACAAATATTCTGGTGTTGTGAGTCTGATTTTGGGGTTTTGTAGCTGCTGATTGTAAGCGTGTGCTGATCTGATGTCACAGTAAAATGGATGGATGAGTCATTTAATCTACGACGCTGCCAGCATCGGCACTCTGGTGCTGATCTGTGCAGAGACTGTTCCTCTTGCACAGAGCCATGACAATATTAATTTCATCATGTACTTCTATACTTCTAAAAAGGAAAGGTGTAAAAGTACATGAATGGTGGATGAATTAATATACTGTTTTGTTTTCATGACCATATATATATATATAGTGTATTTTCAATAAATACTGTTCAGCAGGCATAAATAAGTAACAAAAGTGTGAGTATGTGCAGTGTAAAGGCTGAAATATACTTCTCCGACTGCGTAATATGTTATCTAACTCCGTAGCCGGAGACCCCTCGAGCCCTTGCAGTTCTCTGTGGTGATACGTGTTGTGCACCCCTACCGTGAAGTGCACCCCCTCGCATTTTGCCTTATTCACAGACAAAAGCAGGAGAAAATACTATTTATGATTTAATTATTTGTGAGGGAGATAGAAGAGAAGAACATTGGTTGCTTTCAGTCTTTAAAGCTCCTCTAAAGAGGGAAAATAACAGATGCTCTTCTTGGATAATAGCGAACGCAAACCAACACCTTTTGGTATGCTCTGTGGAAATATACCCCAGCCATAATTACTAAATGAATTAAATGGATTTTTTGAGCAAGTTCAATGTATTTGACTTGCCTTTCACAAGGCTAATCGACACTTTAGTTCCTGTCTGTCCAAGCTGCTGCGGAGGCGACTTGTCTGGCTGTTTCTGTGTAGGGCGAGGGGCTGCATTTCACGGCAGGGGTGCAACTAGAGGACCAATCTCAGCCCTTGTCGTCTCCGTCTTCCCTTGATGGATTGACGGACAGTTAAAAAATATTTCTTGTGCCTGGAGAGGACGGAGAGGCTTTCCGGCAACGCAGAGGGCTCTCCGTCTCTACGTACAGCAATTTACGGAGTACTGTAAATTGGCCTTAACTGTAACAGCACATCAACACAGTCACACTTAATGTACTCAGAATTAAAATGGTAAATTAGTCCTCATCAGTGGAGCATATTTTGGGGAGAGATAATCTACAGTGCTAGTCTACAGTAATACGGCACTACAGTAAGATTGATATAAAAACAAATATTTTGCACAGTGAACTGATCTCTACAGCGTCTAAATCAGATATTAACAAACTGGCTGTATGGTAACAGGCTACAAAGCACACATCAGAAATATATTCTCAAGTGAAAAAAATAATTTTTAAAAAGGTGTGATTGATGCAGACACTCTTTTTCCTTCTTTAAAATGTTAAAAACCTATCCTCAACACCCCTCTCCACATCAGGCGACACAGTGCCCGTTGAGTTTTAGTTTCTTTGTGTGACACAAGAGCGGCAGTGAGGGAAATGTGGTGACAGTCGTTGTGTCTTTGACCGAGACACTGAACCCCCAAGTTGCTCCCTGGGGAGCATTACCCACTGCTCCAAAAAGTCTAAGCCTAAGGATGGGTTGGATGCAGTAGTCAGATTTCATGTATGTGAAGATTATAATAAAGTTTCTCTCTTTGTTTGTTGTTTGTGTGGAAATTATTCTACCCATGGATGTGTCTACTCCTAGTTAGTAGACCCTTCTCATGACCTCCTCGGTCTGAGAAAGATTTTGTTAGAAGTTAAGAGTCAGTTGCTCAGAGCTGAGAATCTGCTCCCAGGCTGTTGAGTTCCTCCGGCGAGTGCTTTTCCCTCCCAGTGGCAGCCGTCTGGCGGAAGCCGGCTGCAATCTCGTCAAACGTCCGGCCCTTGGTCTCCGGCACTTTGAAGTAGGTGAAGATGAAGAACATGAGCAACAGCACAGTGAAGATGATGAACACGTAGGGGCCACACAGATCCTGTTAAGAGACATAAGAGGAGAGACATGTATTTAGTGGAGTCCAAACAAGGTACAGTCCTCAGTTTCTGATTTTTGTCTTATGGCACAGTGCTGTCAATTTCCAAAGAAATTAGATGTAACTTCACAAACGTTCCCACTCACCTCTACATACTGGAAACACATTCCCACTATGAAGTTAGCTGTCCAGTTGGAGAAACCGGCTACAGCGATGGCTGAAGGCCTGGGTCCCTGAGAGAACAACTCTGCCACAATGAACCAGGGGATGGGACCCGGTCCGATCTCGAAGAACGCAACGAAGGCAAAAATGGCCACGATGCTCACATATGACATCCATTTGAGCTGGTCCTATGAGAACAGAGAACAAGACTGGTGTTTACTACTGGTGGGAATCCTGACAACCACATTATTTCAGGGTTGAAGAGGAACATACCAAAAGAGCCAAGGCAATAGTCATTAAAATGGCAGATCCGGCCATTCCCAGCAGCCCCAGCAGGTGCAGAGACCGACGTCCTGCTCGCTCTACGACAAACAGCTAAAAAATTAATAACATGAGAAATAAGATTAGTGTAATATTACAAAGTAATAAACCAGTTACAACTTATATGCAGTTCAACAAAGCTTTTACATCAGCTGCTTGTGAAAAACACTGTTGTACAGACATATTACAGACCGTCCTTCACCTCAGACATGTCCAAAAATAAGAAAAAAAAAGGATGTTGAAAATGACTGAATTAACCACTATCTGTGTGGAAATAGCTTTTAAACTTAAATTTCTTTTTTATCATTATTATTATTATTGAAAAAACAAAATGCTGTACTCACGGACACCACAGTGAAAGCTGTGTTAACCACTCCGGCTCCAATGGTGGCATAGACGGGCTGCTCAACCTCGGCTTTCTCAAAGATAAGAGTGGAGTAGTAGAAAACCTAGAAAGTAAGACAACCACAAAGAGTGAGAATAAGACAATCTTCTTTTTTTATTCACAGATGACATGCTCAGGATAGCTTCTGATGTGTCTTCTGCGTGAATGTGTAAAGAGTGTGTCAGGGAAAAGTGATGGTTTTCTTTGGTTTGCCTGCCTTTTCTTCAGATTCTCAATGACAGCCCTCAGAGTGAGGAGTGGGATGATATCTAAGCATGGACACTCACAGCATTGATGCCAGACAGCTGCTGGGAGAGCTGCAGGATGACAGCAATCACAAGAGGCTGGCGGTAGAGAGGTGAGCGGAAAAGCTCCGGGATGGTCACCTTCTTCTCCCTCATCATCTGCCGGCTCTCCTCCTTCATCTCCTGCATGTCAGAGCTCACATCTGTGGTTCCTCTGAGCTTCTTCAACACTGAAATACACAGAGAGAAAGCAGCTCGTTCACTCTACAAGCTGCACTTTTCTCCTTTCTTCAGTTCAACCACATTTTTCTTTATTTGTCCTTTTAAAGTCAACAGATTTTTATTTCTTCTCCATTATTGAGGCGGCATGAAAAATCAAGAAACTGAAATATTGTTAGTCAGGGTTAGGATCTACCTCTGTTTGAAAAACAAAAACTTAAATTCACATGGTAACATGGAATGAAATTTATGTTGTAGTGTAGTACAGGAAAAGAATGCATACCCAAGTGAACTAGAGATTTAATTTACTATACGAAAAATAACACACTGAAAAAAGCAGAAATAATATACAAAAACTTAATCTCCATTAATCCTCCGAAGCTCCCGATTGTAGATTAATTCAGTCTTTACTCACCCTCCCACTAGTTTTTTTAAGAAACAGCTTAATAATGACTCCCCTTCTCTTTTAATCAATTATTCACTAATAACGTTCTTTCTTTTTGATTGCAACATTGGACATTGAAATCTGTGATGAGGTGTTTTGTTCTCAAAGGGTCACTACCCAATTTCTGTAAAAACACACAAGCACAGCACAACTAGATTAAAGAATAGCTGTCAGTCTTGTAGGGCTGTAACAGTTACACATGTGGACTCACCAGCCTTGGCCTTGTTCTCTTCGTTCTTATTGATGAGCAGGAATCGGGGGCTCTTGGGGCAGAGAGGCAGAAGGACGCACTGCAACACAGCAGGGATGAAGGTGAAGCCCAAGAGGAGCGGCCACAAGTCGTCATTGCCCATGATCGCCTCCAATCCAAACACCTGAAACCATCACAGATAAAGGTAACGCACATGAACCACCTGCACAGCTCCAAGCATGTATTTGTAAAAGAAACAAATGTTGTCATGTTACCTCATAGGCTAATGACTAGTAATAATAACGTAATAAAAGTATATATGTAATAATGAATCGCTGTCCACCAACCTGTGCAATGAGGATGCCAACCACTATGCCCAGCTGGTGGAAGGTGCCCAGGGCTCCTCGAAGGGAAGTTGGGGACACCTCACCAACATACATGGGCACAAAACCCGTGGAGAGGCCGGAGTAGAGGCCCACCACAAAACGACCAATGATCAGCATTTCCCAGGAGCTTGCCATCTTCGAAAAGCCCATCAGAACAGCTGCGATGAAGGCCAGGATGTTGGCCATGAGCATAGAGTTCCTCCTGAAGGCACCAGAGAACAAGACACATTTAACAAATTCATCTAAAAAATGTACAGATTTGTATGCTAACCTTCTGTTTCCATAGCTTTCAGCACAATATAAAATGTTGTTAAATACGTTTTGTATTTTCTCTTATTTTAGTTGTTTTCTTGTGATTGTCATGTTTTTGTCTGTTATTTCCATGCATTTATTGTGTTCAGTGTGGACCACAGTTAATATATTAACATCATTAAACAGTCATTTGTCACCTTGGTTTGTGTGTGTATAAACGGATCCTGTTCCTAGGATTTTCCCCACAGAAAATCATTCTGTCCTCCAGCCCACAGAAACTAAAATCAGTGAAAAAGTCTGTGTGTGTGTGTGTGTGTGTGTGTGTGTGTATGTCTGGGTTTAAAGACCATCAATATACTTAATGTAAGTGCTTAAAGTGCCTCAAGTACTAAGAGAACTACCACAATGACAAGCTTCAATCTAACAATCACAGCCTTCTTTATATTTTACTGCTTCTATGGAGAAAATATTTCCAGCATTTCTTTGAGAAAAACTCAAGGCTATCATACTGTCGTAATTTCTTTTTCTTTTTACCTTCCAAGGCGGTTGACAAACAGCCCGACGGAGAAGGAGCCAAAGATGCCACCAACAGAGAAGATGGCGACGGCGATGGACCAGATGGCTGTGAGGGAGTTCTTGGGGATGGGCTCTTGATAGCGCTCAAACCACGTCTCATTGATGAACTTCTGAATGATCTGTCACAAGAAGAAACAAAAACACAAATGTTAAATACTTATATTAACTTTATTTACTGCTCTTATTTTTAAATGTTATTATCTCTCTGCCCTTGTATTTTTCATATTTTATGTTATGTCATGCACCATGTTCTGGGCTGCAACAGTTCATCTCCTAGAATGGACTGAAGAGGAGGCACAGACGTTTTATTGCACAATTTAAATTTAGAAACTGAGAGTCATCATGACAAAAGTGATATTGCATCACACTGTTATGGTTACATAACCTCTCGGGAATAAGATGTGCTTTTTCTCCTTCTTGCTTGACTGGCTGAGCTGTACCTGTGCGACCAGCTGATGGCAGCACCGTATGATCATCACCATTTCCTGGCAACCAGGAAGTGTCAAATTTCTCTTCCCTTCCCCTCCCACGTCATCCATCGCCATCATAGGCGACTTTGTTGACAAACATGCCCAGGCGAGCTGGTGACAAGGATCAAGTAGCAGAGCTGGGTCTGCTTGGGTCACTGTGACACTGCTCATATAATTCATAAAGGTCACCACCCTGTCTGCAAACCGCCCGTGACTCTGACTTCACCAGTATGTCTCTGACCCCCGCTCATGACTGCCACTCATCACAAAATGTCATCTCCAGTTCTGTCATGTGCCTCTGTGGAGGTGTAATAAAACTCAGCAGGGTCCTGTTGTTAAGGGTGTTCCTGTGGTGGAGGGATATATACAGGATGGCTCTGGACACACGGCCTGGGTCAAATCCACTATCAACTTACACTCACAAGACCTCGCTTAGTGATATCACAAGTATGTATCATGCGCAGTGCTGCACCCATAACATCACTTCAAAAAGTTCCTAATTTAGAAGAGCTCCTGCTGATCTCTGGCTTTATACAACTGCAAGCAGTGATGGAATATAACTAAGTGAATACACTCAATACTACACTTGTACTTGACCAGAACCAATTCATTAATATGCTTGGATGTTTTCATGTTTCATTGTGTTGTTTGTGTCATAACAGGAAGCAAGTGTCCCTTTAAAAGGACACACCTAAACAGTCACGAGTACAACCAGCTGGTATTTAGACACGCAGTCACATAGTAATTAGTATAATGGAGATCATTGGTGTGTCACTCTGAGCGTTTGATTGTAGTAGAAATAAACCTGTTGAGCAATGAAAAAAGCCACACTGACATTATAAAGCATGATTAGTTTTGGCAGTGAATACTTATGACATGCGTTTTATGGAGCCTACACCTCTAAAGAAAATAAATGACGTGAAATAAAATGTTTTTATCAGACCAAGACCACGGTAACAAAGACAGATCTTGAGAAGTTACATAATCATTATCATGTGCTCTCTTCCCAACTCTTTCTCTGAATAGTGTGCACAGCCAAAATCTCCAGCCAGCTCTGACCACACAAAGAAAACAAGTCGTCTATTCATGCTGTCAGTGTATGTTGTTGGAGCTGGCTGGTGGCCGAGCCATCCAGGTGAGCTCTGGATTCTGAAGGTTCTTTGAACAGAAAAAAAAAAAAAAAAACGAAAAAAGTTTTATCTTGTTTTCTGTGTATTTTTTGAATTTTAAGAACATCCTAAAAATGGTCTATCCCACAGGAAGCCATATTTAGAGGCAGTAAAACAAACTTCATCAAAGTTGATCGCAAAAAGGTCAGTAACCTTTAAGCACCAAAGATGTTCCCACAATCAAACTAACACACCAACAGAACACAGATGACCTTTCCATTAAATTCCCAAACAAGGTTATTATTTGCTGTGTGGCAGAGTCAGGCACGTAGCAGCAAGAGGAAAGAGGACAGGGAGCTGCTGCTCAGCCCTTGAAAGAGTGTATCTAATCGGAGACGCTTCTTCAACACCGAGTAGGACCTGCGTCACAACAACAGCATCACTGCAGCCTTTATCACGCACTGGAGCAGTGGAGAAGAGAGTGATAATCTGAAGTGCTGTTGCCATAGAAAAGTTGTATTAGTGAGGGTACAGCCTCCTAAGCGGCCATTAACTGATGAAGGATTAGGAGCCTGTGTTGAGGGACTGTTTTTCTGCACATGACGCTCAGATCTCTGAGAGTTTGTGTGAGACTTAGGCTGAGTACTGGGAAAGAGGATAAAGAGCCAGGAGGGCAGGTTCACACTGGCCCAGTGTGAAACAGACCACATACAGAACCTCCCTCCCAATCTGAAGCCCCTCACGAGGCACTTTGTGGATCCTGAGGTGCATGAGGCTGAACACATGCTGTTTTCATGGATATCTGGACACTAAACTAACATTTGTGGTCCTGCCAAATCAAAACATCAGATTAACTATTACAAAACATCTGTATGTCTCTATCACAGACTAGGAGCTGCAACGATTTAGATTTAGTCGTCTAGTCTCATAATCGAATCACCTAAGCTAAAATGTAATTTCCCTCATTGAGGGATTAATAAAAGGAATTCTTCTTCTTCTTCTTCTTCTTCTTCTTCTTCTCAAATGTGAGGATTTACTGCTTTCTCTGCTTTACTTAACTGTAAACTACAGTAAATATCTCACAGTTTTCGACTGTTGGTCAGACAGAATGAGTCACCTTGTACTTTAATTACTCAGTTGATTAGTATAAAAATAATTGTCAGATTAATCAGTAATTAATAGGGCGGCACCTGCTTTGTTTTGGTCATAATCACTGAGTCATTTTTTTCTTGCTGAATGGCTTATTTCCAAGAAACGTATAATTTCTGGTTAACACAAGACAAGATCACTTCCTTTACAGAGAAGCTCAGTTTTACAGATCTGTCAATTAAATCAACTTACAGTTGTTGTTACAGCCTTAGACACACAAACAAGAGCTTTCTGAGGGTTTGCACAATCCATGACAATTGCTCAATTTGGGGTCTATAACACTTCTTCTATTCTTTGTGACTCAAGAAGAAATGAAAAGGAGATCATGTATCTATCCACAACTCTCACTTCTACCTATTTCGTGCCAATCAGTGAATGCATCCCGTCTTTCATCACATTTCAGCTGATAAAAGCTGCTCTCATTTACAAAGAGTCCTTCACATCAAAGTCCAGGATGCCTGTGACAGTGTGATGACAGTGGACGGGCAGATGAAAATCAGGCAGTCCTCACAGCAAGAGCATCACAAACAGCTGTGACAGTCCGCCTCCAGCACCCTGAGGACTCTATATGAGTAAGGTAAATAAAAAGAGCAGGCTCAGCGATGGCCTGTTTGACTGGAGACACACCTGTGACCTGTGGACAGACAGCTGTTTCGCCACAGGGTGTGTTCAGACCAACGCAAACTAACCAGATGGAAAGGTATTTACACAGGATGCAATGTTGACATTCTCCCGGAAATGAGTTTCTTTGCTGTCTGTTAATAAAACTGCATTTTGTGATTAGGTGACCTTCGACCTGCTTCATTTAATCTCCTCTGAATTGCCTTGTCTAGATTTTCCCAGCCTGTGCTGGTCAGCAGACATCCATTTTTGGGCATGGACATGCTCTTTCACGCAGGAATTACTCAACAGTCTGTTAATACAGATGTCTTTGGATGTGATAGGCTATTATTATCTCACCTTTAACCCAACCACCCCCATCTATTTTCTGTCCTTCGAGCCTGTATGAAGTACATGCACACCCAGCAATGCCAACCCTGTTATAGTGGGCTGAAACACACTATAAAACCTTCTTGGAGATACTGTTTGAATAACAACCATTCAGATGTTTAACTCACCTTTTGAGGGGCATTGATGACACCTGTGTTGTAGCCGAACTGCAGCGAGCCAATCACAGCTGCTCCAACGCTCATCATCAATGGAAACGTTATTTTCTGCAAGACAATGGAGAACAGAGGAAATCTTGTCAGTGAGGAGACCAGTTTTTACCAGGTTTTCATGCAGTGGACAAACAGTTGTATCATCTTTCCCGGACAATAAGTTTTGCTTATCTAGAAACTCTCACATGTATCAGCTGACAAAAATAAGTTAATGCCAATTTTTAGAGACAAAGAGTTCACTATCTTGGTGCTGTTTTTTGTTTACTTGCGGCTGTGCTTTAGCCTCCCTGGTCTGATGTAGCAAAATGTTCAGGTTGGTCAGTTGCGAATTCTATCCTCACCACAAGTTCATAAGTATAATGAATGCATTGTTTAAAATATCCTGAAATAGTCTGGTATCACTTTAAGCAACATGGTGGCCATTAGAAGATGCTTTATGACACCTAAAGGGAGGATATTTATGTGGGCATCCAACAGCCACGTGTTTCTTGAGCCATATTTACTGAGTTGTTGACAACTTTTTGCTGAAGTAAGTTCTGAGAAGGCTGCAAGTTTTACTCTGCAAACTTATCCAGATATAACTGAATGAACTTGTGTCTTGGAACAGGTCCAGGTTGGATCCAGGTCCTCATGTTATTGTCTGTGTTCCTGTTTCTATTATTACAGAGTTCACTTGCTCCATCTCAGTAAAGCCTAGTAGATTAGCAGAGATGTTCCTCATACCAAAAAGTTAATAAACCAGAGCAGAGTATGTCGCTACCCATTTCCTCCTCACAGATAAACACCCTTTAGCAACAATCTACCTTCACGTCTGTCTTCACCTCTACTGTCTGTACGTCTGAGTGGGAGGCGACCTAAAAACACTGGCAAAGATGCTGCACATGCAGCAGACCACATTTTCCTGTTAAACTGCCCGAAAAGCACATAGACTTAACGTAACATTAACTGCAGAGGAGCTGCTTAATATTTCCATCTTTCATATCTCGCCATCAGTCATCATGCCTGGATGATTTAAGTTTTTCCTTAAACTCAGTGATTCACACCAGATGGGTTCCTCGTTATGGAAACAGATGACTTGACCTGAAGGAGTGATCCTTTATCATATTCAGACAAAACCAGCAGAAATGAAGCATCTTCATCTCAAACACAAACCATTTTAATGTAAAAGATCAAACCTGCAACCTGAGTTATTTTTCGAACGTTATGTTTCTGACCATTGAACAAAGTCAAATATTCTGTTTAACCCGTGAAATAAAGATTTGTATCAGACCTAGGCATAGCAAGGCCCCTGGGCCACATCCAGGTGCACTTTATTTCTTTTCAGTCCTGTCCTACAAAAAGTCTATGCACGCCACTGCCTTTGACCATCCTTTACTGGCCCGAGAGCAGTGTTGTGCTGGGTACTGAAAAATAGTAACTAGTTACAGTTACTAGTTACTTCATTCAAAAAGTAACCCAATTACTTTGTTGATTACTTACACTGAAAAGTTACTGTTAAAAGTAACTTTTTGGTTATTCATAGGATCCTGAGGGGTGAGAGTTTGCATGTAGCTACTGTTTACATCAGTAGCAGATAGCATGAATTCTATGTCAGGTCGATTAATCCAACTTTCCGAGCTGGAGATCCGACTTCTTATTTAAATTGTGACTTGAAGTTGGAAATTCCGACATTCGTGTACAACTGAACGCACCATGAGTTGAATCACTCAAATGGGCTCCCAATGCTGCTGCAGTGATGTTAATGCTCTGTTTTACTGGCCATGTTTGTCACCTTATGCTGGGAAAGTGGGGGACGGATCAGTGTCTATGAATCTGAGGGGGACATGTCCCCTGTTCTTAGTGCCATCTGTGAGCATGAATGAAAGCAATCTGAATTCATAAATCAGGAAATCATTTACCAGGTAATGGACAAATGTAACCTTAACTGCATTTATTCATTTCAAAAGTAATGCATTAGAGTATTAGTTACTGTCAAAAGTAACGGTGTTAGTAACTGGCGTTACCAACTGTGTACTCACTAGTGACCAACTGTGGCATCTGTCTACTGTTGGGTGTTGGGCAGGTCGTCTGTAATGGACTGGATTCCATCCTTGAGACACTGATTCAAACCTTGAGGCAAAAATATCTGGCCACATTTTCATTTAAGCTTCCATAAAGAAAGACAAACCCCCACTGAGTTTCATAAAAAGGGACAATCCTTAGAAACTATGGGAAATGATTGTGATTGCTCTCCTGGTGGTCTGGATAATAACTTTCTCTCTTTTTAGGCGATCAAGGTTTTTCCTCTGTATGATGAAGGGGGAGGGCTGGAAGAAGTAAAGAACACCAGTGTGTTTTGGAGGCAGTCATTCCAGCTGTTCAATCAGCCTGGCTAAAGACACTTCGAGGCCGCCTACACTGCTGAACCAATAGGAGCTCTTCTGAAGAGGGTCATTAAGTCCATGACAGGACTGTTTAGTATACACAAAGGCACACTTTTTCAGCACTGTGGGCCGGGCTCTTAAAGGAGCCACGTTGTAAAAGAGGAGACCAACCAGATGAGATGTCACTCTGTAAAGCCACTGCTGAGTAGAAACGAGGAAGAAACGGCACAAAGTTCCAGTGAACAACTACTTTTGAAGCTGCTTTTTAACATAAACAGAGAAATCCCGTGGGTCTCCTCTGGAGAAAAACAACACTGGAGCCTTGTTTAGATCCCTCCTCCCTCCAGGGAATAGCTGCAATGATTTGCAAAAACACCCATAAATGTTTGATGTCAAAAGAAGTTGGAAAGGCAGAGTGAAATTAAGCAGTGACATCTTTACCTTTAACCTAGATACCAGGAGCTTGGCCTCTGTCTACACATACTGTTTGTTTAGGCCAATGAATTTCAGTCCAAATGTACACTATGTTTTGGGGACTTTCTACAGTCACACCACTCTTACCCATCAAAGTATAAAGGTGGGTGAGTTCCTTGTTTACTGAAACCGCAGCATAAGACATGACTTCCTCATGGGGAGAAACAATTAAGTCACACCCAAAAAAATATTTTATGATCAGAGCCTCTGAATCTAGCCCATGTGACACCCCCCCAGCAGGTTTGTTTACATTTGTAAGTGGACTTTTGTATTTGTCTGCCAGCACTTGATGGCTAAGCTAGCTATTCACAAGGGCCTGGCATTACACTGCATACCAAACTAATCTGCACATGTACTTAAATCTGATTAGAGCAGCAGCAATTCACTTTGTTAGAAGGACAGTGTTACATAATATAAAAGACAAATAACTACTAGAAATGTCCCAAAATATTTCTCCAAAAAGAAGGATATCAATATACAGCATGTCGTGTATAAAAAGGAAAATAAATAAACAAAAAGACCTCTAATATCAGTACAAGCCAGATTTTATTGAATTGGTTAATACCTTGTAGTTAATGAGGGTTTAGAGAGACTTATGGATATTTTCAGATGTGATTCAGAAGCTTTGGGTTTAAAATCCTGTCAATAATGAGGGGAAGTCAATAATCACTTTGGGAATTCAGCTTGGAACCAAAAAAAAACACGTTTGCATGTGAAAAGTATGGTGTAGTCAGCAGCAATACTTCTGCTGTGTTATATTTATAACACTGTTGATAGCAGCTCTGGTTGCTCAGCACCACAGCCTCTCTGCTCTTGTTGGGTAAACAGATCACAGCCAACAGGACTGATAGCAAGAGAATAAATAAAGCACAGGACACAGGTAAATTAGCAGAATGGAAAATGAAGATCTGTGCAAACACTTACTGTACACAACAGCTTATACTCTATCACGCAGTTCCTTTTCTCAAAAGGTACAATGAACGAAACACAAAGAGCAACATATTTTGCCAAATTAGGATGAAAGCAACTTCAATATAAATAATGGTTTCAGTATTTATGCTCGAGCCTCATGCAACATCCAAAATCCCTTTTAACACGATGAGTCCTCCATTACTATGTACACACTTGGTTATTGAATGTGACTTTTTGGGAAAAGACATCTATTAATGCTTAAATGCACAAAGAGAAAAACCAGGAAACAGTAACTGTGTGTGTATGTGTGTGTGATCTTTAACTTGAGTAAAAGTACCAATACAACAACAATAACTTTAAAATGCTCAATTACAAATAAAAGTCATGCATGCACTTTAGTTTGATAAGAATACAGAAGTATTATTAGCAAAACTTAAAAAAATCTTGTTCTTCTTCCCTATAGAAATGTGAGCAGCGTTTACTGTTGTAGTTGTTGAAGATGGAGCTAGTTTTAGCTACTTTACAGTTAGTTCAGTGTTCACTGGTTCCCTCTTTCTGAGTTCAGAAATACCAGGATTCTTCATTCAGCCCACAGAGCAGACTGTAGCATTTCCTTTAACTCTGCTTCTCAGCCTTCAGTACAGTCGTGCTCTGGGTCTCATCTCAGTCAGACACAGAAGTTGTAATATGACCATTTGGCCAAAGCGAATACTTGCTTTGTTAAATGAAACCATGTGGAAAGTGGGTAAATGTCTCTTTGGTGGAGCAGCATAGACATGTGAAACGTGACAAGCAGTCTAGGTATCTTAAAAATGTTTACATCTAAATAAAGCTGTGAGGTAAATGTAGTGGAGTAAAACGTACAATACACCATTCTGAAATTAGTTTACTTTAACAATAATTTAGTCTAGAAAAAAATAAAATGTTTAATAAGTAGAACAAGGTTGCTACAAAAAGTGTCTGCGCTGCTAACATTGCCTCTCAGTTGTGTCTTTTCACACCACAAGTAAAAGTTTGTGTGAATAGTAAAATCAATATAACGGCCGATGGAAACAAGCAAACATCTTGAAGACAACTCCCTCAACTTAAACAGTAAGCCACACAGTCAACCAGTGGGCTGGAGACATCTGTTAAAATGTCTCCTTTTCATAATGATTTCCAGCTTAACTTTATGATACTGCTGAACCTCACATCAGTTCTACTCCCATGAGCAACAGGGGCAATGTGAGGGGTTTTTTTTTTTGTAACTCAGTTTGTGACTCATCATACCCAAACTCAAGTGCTTCCTCTTAAACACATATGACAGCGTTTAATAGTTGTTAAATCAGAAATTGGGCTCGGCTCACTTCCTTGTTGCCAGAAGACAGTAGATGGTTGGAGGCGGCCTACGCTGCTGCCCTCACGTACAGCTACACGTCACCTCTTCAGCCTCAGCTTACAGCGCTGTGGGGAATCAAATATCAGCCCTGTCCTCACCTCCCCTCCTCTGAGCTCTGCTCACCCTCCTCACACTGCTTTCCAAACAGCCTTTAGTGTTGGCTTTAACATGTTTATTATTTTTAGTCTCATGTATTCCATGTGTAGTATATTTTTCAATTAAAATATCTGAGTTTCTTCCTTTGATTGGATAATAAAATGTCTTGAGAACCTCATGTGTGTAAAGTCTGTAAAGTATACAGAGACTCTTTTGGTGATAAGCACTAAAATAAAGTGAGTTTGAAGTCGGATAACAACATGATAAAAAAAAGTAAGTCAAAGGGATGGGCATATTTGCCTATGAAAATCTTTATACCAAACAAGGACATGCAAAGCGACACATGCCATGTCTGTTTCCTGGTAATCCTGGTTACTATTAACTCTAAACATTGTACGACAGTGAGGAACAAAAATTTTGCAAGTGAAACCAAAAGTCGAAAGCGTTTTAAGGCCTTATCTGTCAGGGCCAGCAAAGCTTCAGGCCATCACAGTGAGATCAGACAAAAATGTTATTGACAGTTAGACTCTAAAGTCATGTTTGAGAACGCCGTTGTGGCTGAAGGACTATAAAAAAAAAAAAAAAAAACTTGTGCGGTTTAGTTAAGACAGTATTATCAAGAGGATGAGGGGGGAAATATACAGCAGAAGTGTGAGTAAATACAACAATATAGAAATTAGGTGTGCAATTACTTAATTATTAGATTCAGGAGTAAACTTGCTTTAATGTGGATATTCTGAAAGCATTTTAGAGGTTGATAAAGTTTATTAGAAGTCTAAATCCCACCTAAGCAGCCTTAATAATCTATCAAGACAATTTTCAGCTACTGTATCTGTTTATCTTAGGTCATATCAACAGCTTAACAACATTTCAGGGTGAGAAGAAATTGCTATTTCAGAGTAGTGAGAGGTCAAATGCTAGTAACACCCTCTAGTGCAGGTTTAGCAAAGCAAGCTAATTTCAACTGAATAGTGAGAAAGTCAAAAGCAGCCCAGATCTATTTCATCCAACCACATCCTCCATTTGAACGTTGATCAGCACAGTGTTCAGCGTCACCCAGTTTCTCAGGAAAGTGAATTAAACATGCACTTTTGCTCGCTTGTTAGCCTCAATTAAAACCCTCCCAGATCTCAACTTTTGCAGCAAAGCCTCATTAAGCCTCATTAGAACATGGCTGACAGTTACAGTATAAGACATGCTGGAGGGAGCAAGTCATGCAGATGACAGTAAATCGACTGGATTGTCTCAAGGAAGGCAGGAGTTGGCAGATGGCTGAAAGGCCGTGGATGGAGAGGAATTAAGTCTGTGCAATTAAATCTGTACAATGTGAGGAGGCTCTGGACTGCTAATCAAAATACCTGCGCTGTCAGGTCTGTCAAGAATAAAATGTTTAGTAGCTGTTTCATTCAAAACAGAGCAGGTCAACTGTATGCTTGACCCCAATGACCATTTCCATTCATTGTTGGAAAAAATATAAGAACTGAAGTGAGTTTTTTCAGACTCAAACAAAGCTCACTGTTGATGAGAGTGGAGCTCTTAAACAGCCAACAATGTGAAGTTTTTTCTGATGGGGAAGCCATGCTATTAGGGGAAATAATACGAGTCAAATGTGAGTGAAAAAAATGCTGAAAACAAAACAAAAGGTGTATCCTTTTGTCCATTGATTTGTCCGCTGATGCATCAATGAACTGAAGCAATGAAGAGCTTAATGCTCCCTGCCTGGGCAGGTTTTTAATATTTCAAAAAGGGGTGTCCCAAACCGATATTGATATCAGTTAATCCGAAAAAGACACTGCAGCTGAGTGCAAAACTTGTCATGCACAAGGTTCCTACAAAACCAGGTCCAACCTCATCACGCATTTGAAGATTTGAAGTAGCATTACAAAAAACAGCAGGAGGATTTTAAGCTCATTTATTTTATTCGGTTGTAGACTATGCTTATTTTTACATTAAACCAGTGGTTTTATATATATATATATATATATATATATATATATATATATATATATATATATATAGCTTTTATTGGATTTATTGAGGTTACTTTTCAGGGTCTTCTAATTTATTTTTTATTTATTTTATTCAATTGCAGAATATTATACTGTTTAAGATTAAACTTGATGTAACCCATTGGTTAATAATAAATTGGTCAGTTTTTCTCAGACCTACTGATGCTGACTATTGTTCTCTGTTTGAGTAACATCACTTGATCAAGCCTTTTCTAAAATTCCATACTACAAAACAAGTAATAAAAGTATGTATGATTCATGCTGATCATTTCGGATCAATATCTGTATCAAACAAATATTCAAGGTTAGAAAATATTCAAGGTTACAATATCGGTATCATATCGGAGTGAAAAAGTTGCATCGGGACACTCCTAATTTCAGACAGCATTTAAGTATCTCTGAATCTCCACTAGGAATCAAACTAGTGTGACAACTTACACCCACAGTTTCTTTTCTGTGAACTCAACAGAAGATTACACACATGACTCCATGAGCACATAATGAGGCACAACGCTAAACACCAAGCCAGGCCAGGTATGAAAATCCTGGCCACGTGATGTTAATTAGCCTGCTGTTTAAACTACTGCTGGAAGCAACAAAACACAACAAGAGGGAGCTATGTGAACAGCCCAGGAAGGAAAGGGTCAAAGCTTTAACGCTACATCGTATTCCCTCAGCACAGTCTCACTCTCCCTGGAAATCTGCTGTGTCCATGTCACAGTGGAAACTGGGAACGGAGGGCCGTTCCCATCATGTCCACAACAAACCCCGTCCAGCTGAAGGTCCATCTCAGCACAGCGTGCACACCGGCCACAGCTGAGGAAACATTTTCTGACCACCATTTCAAACTAGGCTGCCTGCTGCTGCTCCACTGGGTTTAACTGGTTTCACATCAGAATAACAGAAACAAGAGGGGGAAGTGCTTCACAAGTGCAGCATCTCGATGTGTGTGTGTGTGTGTGTGTGTGTGTGTGTGAGACTTGGCCACAAGTAGAGACGGCATTAACAAGCACCAGATAGTCACGTTTACCTTCTGAACAATGAGCATTGACAACTGAACCGAGGTGATTGCTTAGATCAGCTGATGGTTACCACTATGATATAGCATTGAGTTTAGGGCAACTAACATATAGATTAGATCAAAAAAAATTTAGATCTATTGATAAAAACCAACCATCACATCTTTTCAGAGGCTGAGCTGATGTTTTCAAATGTCTTGTTTCAAATGTCCTGAACCAAACGCACAAGGAACTGCTTTTCTGCTGCTTTATGCTTCTACCAACTCTAACAACACATTTAAGGTGGCAAAATCGAAAACATATATTTTCCCCTTAACCATATTAAGGTGAAAGCTATTAATAATGATTTCACATACTAAACAAATGATGTATTTATAAAATATGATACATGGCGGTTTATTAGTCTGTATTTTGTACAGTATATTGTGTAATTAAAATGACTTTCCCCTCCACCAACTACACCTTCAGAAATAACATATTAGAGGTGAAAAACTTCAGTTAATTAATTGACTACTTCATTGAGAGAAATGTATTTTCTTCAATATGGCAAGCATTACATAGTTCTAACAGTGATGATTATTTTCTGCTTTTCTTTGTCTTAAATAATAACTAGAAAAGCACTCAGAGAGCACAGACCTCCGTCAAGGCGGCGGCGGGGACTTTTTATTTACAGTAACCCCCACCGCCAAGGAGGTTATATTTTCACCAGGGCTTGTTTGTTTGTTTGTTTGCAAAGTAACTCAAAAAACTATGGACAGTTTTTACAAACAACAAACCCCGGTGAAAACATAACCTCTTTGTAATAAACTGTGTATGTGCACCTTTGTGTTCTGGACCACTGATCGCTGTCACTTTAATTTTGATTTTGATCAATTGGCAACTTTTTAGGAGCCTCAATGAGCATTGATTAATCTGAACTGCTGACAATAATGTGCAGCCCTATAAAACATTTTGACTGAACAACGACAACAATATTATTGACACTTTATATTGATTGTCTGTACTTTTTATGTACTTTATAAGGGAGTTAGTTATTATATTGATACTTTAACTTCAGTAAAGCATCTCTATATACTAGGTTATAAATAACTTGTTAGCCTGAACAGCCCATGATAACTAATCATGACTAGTCTACAGTGATACAACAATGCATCACACACTGAACCCACTCACTGTGACGTAAACGGTAATACTCAACTCTATTTACCGGCAAAGCTGTTATACTGTTATCCGCATATCACAGGAAATACACACAACAAAGCGACTTCAGCTCACTTTGAGTGCAAACTCGAACTACTGGGCCATCAAAGTTTACTATTTAGAGACATAAAACACGACTAAATCGATTTAAACCGACTAAAAAGTACCCAGACAGGCTGTAAAAGAGCACGGAGAGAGTGTGGATATCAGCTCCAGTACATCACGCCTCGTCATGGCCATGTGTTGAAGCGCCTCATGGGCCGAAATACGCTGAACTCACTGACCTGGAGTCAGTCTGACAGCACCGAGCGGACCCAAACACATGAGCAAACAAACTGGTCTAACAGGATGTTAAGTTTTGTTTTAATGCTGTAAACTGAGTCATAGCGTTAAATTACCTTCCCCGAGTCCATGGCTGAAACACTGGGAGTGATACGCTGGGAGTGAGACACTTCTTTTGTCTTCGTCTTGTGTGGAAGTTGACGGCGATGGAGGAGCTTCCTCTGGTCTCTTGGTGGTTTCACTCACAAGTCAGTCATCTTGGAGGTTTCTGCGCCGTTAAAATTATTTAAAACTTCAGCGGAGTTGTTTTTTTCGCTCTTATAAAAACACAATAGCCTTTTTGTGTGGCTTTCTCTGTTAAATTCAAAAACCCGGCAGCTTGAGTTGTGTCTTTATGTCGCAGCTCCGTAGTCTTCCGTTAGTATCTCTACCGGAGAAAGACCGCCTCAGTCGGCTTTATGGAAACAGCGCCCTGGTGACCTGAGCCGGGTCTTGGTGTTATAAGTGACGCAATTTTTGGAGGTGTACCCGAGCAGGAGGCCCATCCTCCTGAACAGCCAATGAGAAAGCAGAAAGGCTTTTACATCAGACACACAGAGGAGCGGCATGTGCCTGAACACCAGAAGTATATTCTGGCCTTTAAAGCTGCAATCCATGATGCTGTTCAGAAACACTTTTTGTTCTACTGGGTGAAATGGTCCTTCCACCCTGAGAGCAGTCAGTACATTATGTGTTCAGGAAAAGGAAGGAAAAGAATCAGACCTCTGTGGCTGCAGGACTGTAAAAACTCTGACCAATCAACTGATACTCAGAGCGAGATGGGAGAACCAATCAGAGGCCTTCATGTCTCGTCCTGCTCATGTCCCTCCCTCCTCCCCACTATTGCCGGAAATATCCAGCACACTCCTCTACAGGAATAATAATAGTTAGCTGGACAATACGTTGTGTAGGGAACAATGGCAGAGAAAACGGAGCCAAAAATGCCACTTCCAGTTTTACTTCTGACGGCTCACCCTGCTAAACAGGAAAAGAGAAGAAAGAGGGAGGCAGAAAGTACGACAAAACACTGGATAAAGCAAAGATGATAAAACATCGGTGGAGACACTGAGACATCTGAAGGGACTGAAAAGTGATGCAGAAGATACTTTCGTTCTGTTGGACAGGTAATTATTTGTTTAGTCTTGGGAGGAGTTATTATTTTCATGAAATATGTAATGTTTGCTAACCAAGCTACTTTTATAGTCAGTATTAGCTGATGCTAACACTAGCTCTTCTATGGGTGTAAGCTGGTCGTAGGTGTGGCTTGTATTGAAGAGGTTATAGGATATGACATTTTGAACATATTGCACACTTATAGTCTCCAGTGTCTGCATTATAAAGGTGCTCACAGACTCCAGCAGACTGTGAGTGGATCTGGATGTCCGTTCAGCTCAAAGCTTCCATAGTGGAGCGCTCTCCCACTAGCCGTTTCCTGTGAAACTTCTGTGAAGATCCACGTCACATTCAATGCGGGTCGATGTGAAAAAAAGGTGCCAAGCAGTGTTTTGTGTGACAACAGTGGAGGTCGGAAAATTTTAGCTTTGTGCACTCCATGTCTGTTCGGCCGAATATGTTTGAGCCTTTAGCCCAGTGCTAACTTATGCTAGCTTATCTGTGCTTGTAAACTGGTCGTCGGTGCCACTAGTATTTAAGAGGTTATAGGATATGACATTTTGAACATATTGCACAGCCATAGTTGTCAGTGTCTGCATTATAAAGGTGACAAAATGATGTTGATATATTGGCTTTGAACGGGACGTTTTACAACTGTGGTGATGTAGCATAACGGCTCTTCTCTCCCTGCTGAATCCTACTGTTCAAGTCTGAGGGGGTGTAGCTTTGGACGGAGCACTGATGGGAGGGGGAGGAGAGTGTGGAGCTTAGAGGAGGCTGAGAGGAGATGCTACTTTCAAATCTTGCTAGCTCTCACCCACCCTGGTCTGCAGCTTTATGTATAGAAGTATATTCGGCTGGAATATACTTCTATACATAAAGGCTGGAAGATACTTCAAACTACGTAGCTACGGAGACCCCTCGAGCCCCCGCAGTTCTCCATCATGGTGCGTGTTGTGCACCATAATATCACAGACAAAAGCAGGGGAAAATACTATTTTATGATGTAATTATTTGTGAGGGAGCTAGAAGAGGATGGCACGGTGGTGTAGTGGTTAGCACTGTCACCTCACAGCAAGAAGGTACCGGGTTCGAATCCTGGCCCGGGGCCTTTCTGTGGGGGGTTTGCATGTACTCCCCGTGTCTGCGTGGGTTCTCTCCGGGTACTCCGGCTTCCTCCCACCATCCAAAAACATGCATGGGGATTAGGTTAATTGGCTAATTTAAATTGACCGTAGGTGTGAATGTGAGTGTGAATGGTTGTCTGTCTCTATGTGCCCTGCGATGAGGTGGCGACTTGTCCAGGGTGTACCCTGCTTTCCGGTCTAAGATAGCTGAGATAGGCTCCAGCCCCCCCGCGACCCTATGAGGATAAGCAGTAGATAATGGATGGATGGAGCAAGAAGAGAAGCACTATACTAACTCTATACTTTAAGATTGAGCCACAAGTACTCAGATGATAGTAATAAAATATACTGTTAGAAGTACTGAGTTCAAATCCAAAACTAAGTATATTAAGTACAATATTATCACATAAATCAACTGCAAAATTGTGAAAGTACTGAGCAACTGTGTAGCAGAATGGCACCTATTGTTATATTACAGCATATTAGAGTCCATATGGATTATTTGGAATATTATTTATTTTGCTTTCTTTGTATTGTTTACAACTAGCTGAATATTGATGTTATTCTTATATCTCGCATGTGTTCACATATTGGCCCATAAAGTTAATCCTGGTCATTTTATCATTATTATTATTATTATTATTGTTATTGTTATCATTATTATTGTTATTATTAATATGTTGTATAGTATATACATAATACAATTTATAATTTATAGATATAATTATATATGTAATTTATATATATAATACATAGAGAATTTAATTTCTCAGAATTCTTTGTGTTGTTTCTCAAAGTAAGTTTATTTATATGGAATATTTCAGCAACAAATCACTTTACATAAAACACCAAAAGCACAGAGAAAAATGGAAATATGAACAATATAAAATTATATTTAAATGCACTAAAAATGCAAGTATGTGTGTATATGGATCTGATTGACTTTCATCTGTATACATATTATGTCTCTATCTATTCGGTTGTTTATTTTGGGCCCATACAGTTTGTCTGTTTAATTGTAAAGATATGTTTGTAATATAATGGACTAATAAAGTTGTATTTTGTACTGATGGCTGTATTTTTATAATCCTGTTTTGAAGGCTCCATCTGTCTACTTGCCTTCAGTTCTTGACCCTCTAACAATGAGTTATTGAAAACACCATGTGATCCAATGATCTGTCACCATGCTGCTGGTTGGTTGTTGGTGACGTGTATGAAACGTCTGCCCTCCATTCAAATCCTCTGCTGTGATCTGGGATGTTTGTTTCCAAAGGCTTAAAAAAACAAATGTAAAAAAGCAAAACTACGCGCTACCTTTTGTTTGGGATTGAGGGGAAATGTCCGGTCTGAGTGGATGTAAAAAAATTAAGAAAATAACTGTGGGAAATGCATGTGTTTGTACAGTGCAGGGAAGTTCTGAGAAAAGGGAGGGTGACCGGTCATATTTGTTAAAATTTGTTCCCTTCATATTTTATCTTTAGCCTTTGAAACCTTGAGAAAATAATGACAAGGAAATGCTGAGGAATAGGTTGAATATTGGCCATGATGACGAAGAAGAAGAAGAAGAAGAATTCCTTTATTAATCCCTCAATGAGGGAAATTACATTTTTTCACTCTGTTAGTATATATACATATATTTTTCAGTTGCACATTACACACACAAGTCATGAAACAAACACATGCACATGCATTGAAGGAGAGGTGTCAGAGTGAGGGGGCTGCCCCTTATCCAGGCGCCCCGAGCAGTTGGGGGTTCGGTGCCTTGCTCAAGGGCACCTCGGCAGTGCCCAGGAGGAGGAACTGGCACGTCTCCAGCTACCAGTCCGCTCTCCACATTTTGGTCCGACCTGGACTTGAACTGGCGACCCTCCGATTCCCAGCCCAAGTCACTACAGACTGAGCTACTGCCGCCCCCATGACAGTGGACTATATAGATTTTTCAGTAAAATGCCTTAAATGAAGAATTGGAAACACGGCAACAAGTTTCAGTGCCTTATTGTCAGCATTGTGGCTCTGACGCTGTGGCTCTGAAGCTCACTAGTCTTCGGCCTCCCTCTTTCCACTTAGTGTACAGCCTCAGGGTGCTGGACTGGGGGTGAAACCCTCCATGTATGGTGAGGAGCTTCCTTGTCTTGATATCTGTGGCTTCTATCTTCTATTTTGTCCAGCTTATGATCCCGATGGGGTCATGGAGATGCGTTCTCTGGAATGACGAATCACGCTTGTCCATCTGGCAATCTGATGGACAGTCTGGGTTTGGCGGTTGCCAGGAGAACAATATTTGTCAGACTGCATTGTGCCAAGTGTAAAGTTTGGTGGAGGGGGATTATGGTGTCGGGTTGTTTTTCAGGAGCTGAGCTTGGCCCTTTAGTTCCAGTGAAAGGAACTCTGAATGCTTCAGCATACCAAGACATTTTGGACAATTCCATGCTCCCAACTTTGTGGGAACAGTTTGGAGCTGGCCCCTTCCTCTTCCAACATGACTGTGCATCAGTGCACAAAGCAAGGTCCATAAAGACATGGATGACAGAGTCTGGTGTGGATAAACTTGACTGGCCTGCACTGAGTCCTGACCTCAACCTGATAGAACACCTTGGGGATGAATTATAGTGTAGACTGAGAGCCAGGCCTTCTCATCCAACATCAATGTGTGACCTCACAAATACACTTCTGGAAGAATGGTCAAAAATTCCCATAAACACACTCCTAAACCTTGTGGACAGCATTCCCAGAAGAGTTGAAGCTGTTATACAGTAGCTGCAAAGGGTGGACCGACATCATATTGAACCCTATGGATTAAGAATGGGATGTCACTTAAGTTCATATGTGATTATTTATAATCGCATATGATAATCGCTCTGCTCTGTCAACCAGCAGCTGGTGTTTCCATGTTGCAGGTGCTGGTTGAAGCATATTGACATGCCTGCATTCAGCAGCGTTGAGGGACATTGGGGGAAAATGACACATTAAGGAGCAGTTTGTTTAGGTTTGGTTTTGACATGCAAATCCTTTGAAAGTGCAACAAAAACAATAACAGACATTTTTCTGGAACAAAGACTCATGCAAATGTGCAGGCAGATAGTATTGTGCACTAAATCAAATGTTCAGGATGTCAGACACGAGGAATCCAACTTTTGTCCTATTTGGACAAGGCATTTGCATGAAAATGTATTGTTGTATTTACTGTTATATACTTTTCTACACTTAGCAACACATGGAAAACTATTTTTCCTGTTCACAGAGGAATTCTCTTTGATCCATATGTTTTCAGGCTAGAAGCCAAAAATAATTTTAACAAGAGGAGCAGTGAATGGTTTAAAGCAATGGTTTGAGATTTTGGGAAATATGTATATATACTTCCTTGATATTACTCTCATGTCTGTATGTGGTAAATATGAAGTTATTAATAGTTATAAATAGTTTAGCTTAGCCTGAAGACTAAATGCAGGAGAAATGGCTAGCCTGGCTCTGTCCCAAGGAAAAGAAATCCACTACCAGGACCCCACTTAACAATTTAAATCTCTTGCTGGAAGGTGATTTACTTTTGGATGGAGCCAGGCTAGTTGTTTCCTCCTACTTTAAATTTTTATACTAAGCTAAGCTAATTACTTGCTAGCTCAGACTTCTATTCAGTGCACACTGCACAGATAATATTTGTAACAATCAAAAAGAGCAGAAAGAGTCAACTGGACTTGCTTGAGGTTGGTTCAGTTGACTATTTTTGCTCTTTTGATTTACCTCGACCTGGATGACTGAAAACCTACACAGACATTTGTAACAATAATCAAACTCAAATCAAAAAGTGTATTTCCCAAACTGTTTGACTGTTTCTGAATGCACAGCGTCATATTTTGTACCTGTTTGCTTTTTTTTTCCATTTAGACGTCTTGAACACATCTGTATAAACTGATTTTGAGTCCTTCCATGTGTCATAAAAACACATTTCCGAGCCAGACTCGTAAATGTGAAACAACTTTAATGTCATTCAATGCTATGTTCTTGTAATTAGGTTTAGGTAACACAACAAATTTCTGTTCAAATTGAAAAATGTCACAATTGGGCTTAAAAAGTGTGTAAACTATGTAAATTAACACAAGCATGGAAAACACGTCTCAAACGTCATTTCAAAATATGTCAGTGGCAATTTGGGACATGATTATCAGTCTCGTGGCTGAAAGTGTCTTGCTCTATGTGTTGACCTCACATGCACCTGACAGCACGTTCACTGAATCGCCCAGCTACCTGTCACCTGATTCAACTGGCAGCTCAAATTCTCCTTTTCTGAATGAGGCTGGACACACTCTGTGCCCTCTTGCACGTAGGCCATCCTGCTTTGTAATTCTCGCCAGTCAAGTGTTGTCTCACGACAGCGGTGCTGTGGACGCTCACAGGTCCCTTTTCATTGACTCCTCTGTGTCTGTGTGAACACAGTGAGCTGCACCCAGTCTGTTAGCCATTGATTAGGAAAGAGCATCAAATTCTAGGAAGTGACACGAGATGAAACAAGTGACTCTCCCATCAAGGAAACTGATGACACATTATGTAAGAGAATTCATTAAGAATTACTTAATGTTTGCTTTTGGTTGACAGGTCTTTTTTTCATAATGCAGCTTCAATGCTTCAAGCGAGCCATGAAGTGGGTGGTGGAAGCACTTAAACCACGAAGTGCGGGATGATGAAAAATGTGACACTAAAACATAATCAGAGTGCTGAGTATGAAACAGTCATTCATTTTATTTCCCATTCTTACAGAGTTACACCTGTATGGCTAGTTTAGCTTAGCATAAAGATTGGGAACAGTGAAACAGCTAGCATCACTCTAGTTCAAAGTTAATAAAATCCATCTACCAGCACATCCAAAGCTCACTAAATAACATATTGTACCTTGTTTGTTTGTTGGGACATATTTATCAGCCAAGATGTGGCCACAGCAATGGTTAATACAATGTGAAAGTTCTACAGCCTAAATCGTGGCCTCGCACATTTATTATTTTTGACACCTCTTTGTAATAGTGGGCTTCAGTTCTGAGATTGACCTGATTTGACCACACCATTCAAACCTGGTGTTGATAATGTACAAAGATGAGGAATTCAGTCTATGAGCAGAAATGTGCTACCAGGAAGTGTGTTATGGCATCCACCTGTCCAGCACATTTTACATGTTTGCAGGAACTTTTCCTAAAATTGAACATGCAGACGCAACATGGGCTTTCCCAAGAGCCTGGGTTTGGGTCTATCAGAAAGAGGATTTGTTTCCTGTTCTACAAAGTCTGGGTTGTGGCCATGTAAAACACAAATGCATCAAAGGATTTCTTTCATCGTGGGGTCACAACAGTACATCATTGGTGCCTGTGAGATTATAACCCAAGATGTCAGATTTGCCTTTTGGGGGGGGGGGCAACTAAATATTCAGATAACAACATAAAGTGGTCAAGCATGGTGGAACAAGAAATATTTTTTTGTAAATTATAATACACAGGCCTAAAAAAAAAATACTGTTTTATTTGCATATTCAAATAAAACAATAAATAATATTTACAAGATAAAAGCTACTATTAATAATCGGAGCAGCATTGGTATTCATTTGGAGTCATGCGGAGCATTTATATGTTAAATGCTCCAGCTGGTAGCAAACTTTGACTGTCTGGTTAGGCAACATCCAGCTAGTTTTTAGGGATTGTGAGCCTAAATAAGCAAGTCTTCGCTTCCATATTCTAAAAAGCCAAAACGATGGAGTGAAAGAAAAGTGCCGTAAAGTTCTAGGAAACTGTTGCTGCTTTAGGTGATAATTCTCTGATGGTTCATCGTGAGAGTGAACCCCATCCCGTATAAGTCATCTATTGATTAAAAATCCTGCATCAACAATACATCATTTAGGGGATACTGTGTTTCATTCCTTTGTCACAGTGTCACAGGCTTCCAGTATTAGGACAGTAGTGAACAGGACAGCCCTGTAACGGACCAGTGACCTTCCTATGGACCTTGTTCTCTGTCACTGGTGAAGAGTTATGGACTTGGCCATTAGTATTCCCTTGGTTATCCACTAATATGTCTAGTAGGCCAAGGCCAGGGTGCTGACCTGTCATTCATCCTTTTTAGGCATTTGGAACGTAACTGACTGAACAGGATCTCATGCCATGGCTGTTAAAATAGTGAAATACATGCACACTCTGAATGGGGTTGCACAAGGAGACCATTAGTCCCAAGGACATTGCTCACATAACCATGGATACTCCAAATCCACAGAATGTACTCTGGCACAGTGGGAATAAACCAATGCTAGCGTCATCGCACTGGAGACTGCAATGTTGGTCAGTTGGTCTAGTGTGAAACCTGAGCTGCTCCAGGACAATGCCAACACGTCTAAAACTGAGAAATCTGTTTGGTTAGTCTCTGCTGTGTCGTGCCTTTTCTACCTGTATCGATAGCCTGGACACACATACACTGATTCACAATGATATATCCAATATCTGTCACTGTTAAAAAGATAAACTTATCCACTGTGTTGTGTCAAACCTCCTGAGTAACACAATAGGCTGTATCTACAGTCAACAGGAACACAACTATCAGCTGGATATTTACCTTCATGCATTCCACTGTTGCAGGTTACAATGGTTAAACTGAAACACATTCACATCATATCCAAGTTTTCCTTGGGAGAGTGTTTTTATTTATTACTCCACCAAATCTCTACGTTACAAATAGTGGTTTGCAGCTCAGTGCTTTGACTATCAAATAGAGGAACTTTAAGGGGAATGACGTGCAATTAAAGTCACAGACGAACATGGAATGTTGTTCTTCATGGTCAGGTCAGGGTCATAATGGCATTAAAGGAAATGCCAGTGGATCACCAAAGTCATATGCTTCACTCTCTGAGGGCAAATGTATAAAAGTACAAAATTGCATTCCTACCTGTTGGTTATGGTTGCTGAGATATTTCGGTCTGGACCAATGGACATTTCCATCCCTGGAGCCATACCGCTAGCTTAGCTAAAGAAAAAAAGGTAACCTAATAATAAAGTAGCAGCTAGGGGGAGCATGAAAGAAAAAAAAACTCTAAACCCTGATAATGAAGGTGGTGGGGCTGACGTTTCTCAGCATTGTCTGGAATGTTTCACAGGTGTTTTAAAATCCAGATGGAGGCCACCTCCTGTTTGAGGTGCTGTTTTTTGCTTTTAATTACAACATGTTGGGAGACTTTTTTTCACAAGAAATTGCCTTAACACAATAACTGACCCACAGATATAAAAAAAACAAAAACAAAAGAAAAGCTTCAACCTGATCAACATTTTTTTTATGTAAACACCACATAACTTCACGTGATGCAAACACAGTGTAAACTGAAGTGTGTCTAATTATGTTTGACTAGCCGCAGCCCTGATGATCACTGATAACCCTCTGCCCAGTGACCTCTGACCCTGGCCTCAGTTGACAATGTATTGATGCTTTCATCATTTTTACAATAGAAAAAAGAAAGGAGCTCTCAAAAACTCTCTTTGATTTAATCCCCTACCCTACTGAGAAGAGCCATACAATTGAACCTCTGTTGTGACCTTCTAAAGCTGTGGTGTGCAAATCTGAATCCCTCAAACTGCTTATAACTGTGGCCTTCTTCCAAGAAGCCTTACCCAGCCTCCTCGAATGTTAAAGCAGGTTCGTACTAATTTTGTTGCGTTTCTAAACTGACAACTCATTCAACACAAAGTGCCATAAAAGTTATTCTGCTTATGGAAATGTTGCTGCGGTGAGAAGGAGTGATCTTCCTCAGCTCTGTGTTTCTTGTTTGTTTTCACCTTGGTATTATTCGATTTGCAGGATTATCAATAAACATGTTGCATAACCACAAGGTGGAATTCAGATGCTCAGGATCTAAACTCATGTTTAGCTCTTGAGCTTCCCAGCTTCTTTCAGCAGCCACAATATTCACATTCAGATACTTCATTATCGGTTGTTAGTTGATATGAAAATTAATCATTGAAAATGCTGCAGATTATTGTGACAACAACCCTTTGTGGCTCAACAAGAGATTTTCTGTCACTCGTAAAGAAGCATTCTGGTTTTCACTCTCCTGCTGTCTTCATCAACACATGAGCACATCTGTAACAGAGGTAATGAGGATAAAGCTCAACTTTCTCTTTGCTATGTGGTCCCTATGTCATCGAGTGATGGGCTGGTGGTTTGAACTGAACCTTTTTTCAACACACAGAGTAGTCGTGTTCACACTTTATTTTATTAATGTCGACATTTAAGTGTCCTTTTGAGGTAAGTGCATTTAAAAAACCTACCTTCTCCCCTAAAGTATTGTGCTTTGTCTTGCTTCATTTGAGATGTGAATGACAGTTACCTGTGTGGCCCTCTGTTATTCAGAAAAAGGCAAATAAGAGATTTTATATGAATATTTGATTTTTTTTCCCAAAGTTGCTGTGTTTTTTTTTTTTTTTGTGATCATAAATTCCTGAAATCCTGAACGTAATGTCAAAATCATGTAACAAAAATGTGGTGATGCAGGGTCCAAGGGTTCAGTCATATCATTATTTAGATAGATAGATTGAGAGATAAAACTTTATTGATCCTTTCAGACAGTTCCTTTCGGGAAATTAAAGAAATCTATAAATAGTATAATAGAAATCTGTTCACTCTAAAGGAATTGCTGTGATAACAAAGTAACAACACTGACTGACCAACTGCTAACTGTCCCAGTAGTGCTGACCTTTCAGGAATAGAGTAGATAGTGCAAGATATCAAGGCAGACATCATATCAGTCTCTCACCGTCCAATTTCTTCTGAACTCCGAACCTGCTCAGCTGAAAGAGCGACAACACAAATGCAGATTTCCTCCTCATGTTTGTTTTGCAAAGTTGCACAATACAAACAATTACTCCATCACCAAGGCACCACTGCCTGTTTTAAGAGGACTGATATGAGAAGCGGACATATTTAAAGTGACGTCACTCCTTGGTTGAAGCTTAGTTCATCCGTCTAGCTGTCACCATCATGAGTGAGCAGTAAAGTACAACCGGATGCAAGATAAGACATTTTCAGGTGACCAGAAAAGTTATGATTGTGTGTGAAAAGTTCTCAGACAAGCAACATGGATAACGGCCAGGCTGGACAATAAAGTGATAGTGACCCCTCCCTAAAGCAACCCTGTTCATTTGACTCTAAATGGGACCATCATTTACTAAATGAACATCATGCTGTATTGAAAGAGACTTGAAACTCAAGATTGAGACCATAAACTCATATTTGCAACTTTCATTGAGGTAATAAATCAAGTGAGTTAGGCTCATTTTCTCATAGAAATCTATACAATCACACTTATTTTTGCAGCCAGAGGAGTGGCCCCCCGCTGGCACTTCAGCATTGGCTTAAATCTTCAGACCTGGTGGTCGCCCACATGTAACGCTAACTCCTAAATCTGATGAGAGGCATTGATGAGCATGGTGCTGAAAACATTTTTCAAAGCAAAATGCATCAGTAAACTATAATGTTACTTCAGAATACCAGACAAAAACAAAGTATTTTATTTTCAGCACTCAGTTTCCTTAAATCGTCCAAGAAAGGCTGAAGAATCCTTTTGAGGAGCTGCTGTTAGAAATGTTCCTGTGTATCAGGTGCTGGGACTCAGCTTATAGTTGAAAGCAAACTGATGAAAATATTCACCAGGAAACACATGAGCATTGTTTCTGCATTTGTGTACTCCAAGTCTGCTGAGCTCTTTCTATTACATAAACACAAAGAAGGTCTTTGTCCTCAAACATCCTTTAAGGTTTTGGAATAACTTTGTGTGAAATCTTGTTATCCTGCCTGATGGTGGTTAATGTCCTTATTAGATACAGTGAAAGATGTAATCTATGTTCATCTCTTCAGTAAAGGAACCAGGAAGAGGAAGAAGTGTATTTGTAAAGTCTAATGCTTTATACTTCAGGGGAAAAAAAAAACTGATGGGACACATTGTTATTAAATTAGTCCTGTAATTAAAAGATTGAGAAATTGATCCAACAGCATGAAGATTTTTTAGTATATTCTGACTGTTTCTAACACAGAAAAAAATATTCATATGAAACCAGAGGTGGTTGTTTATTGTGTGTTGCTGCTAAAGCAGCTACTGTATAATGACCGCTGGCATTGGACAATGTGTGATTCAAGGACCAATTAAATTTACATTATACTTTCCTGATGTCCATATTTCCTATTTTTTTAGGATATGTGAACTGAATGTGTCCAGCATAGATGACTCAAAATTCAACTATCAGCTCCAGAGGAAGTCGCCCACAGAATAGCATCACCGCACTATAGAAGTTCTCTACTTGGTATTAATTTCACAATGTTCCTCATTCACGTCAGTTTCAATTATCAGGCAGGTGATAAACCTGTTAACGCTCTGACTTTTTCAGGAAATAGTGTGCTGTGAGTATAAGAGTCTTTTATACCATTGTATTTCTTACCAATATTAAAGAAAAAAATGTTTTATATGTATACTAAATATTACTTCTTGCTAAATTAAAGTACCATCTTACTGTCCCATCACAGCATTATGTAAGAATATTATAATATTAGAATATACTGTATTGTAATAGTAATATTATGTAAAACCATGTTTTTCCCACAGGAAAATAGGTTTGTGTTTATTTTACAACACTTCAAACAACACAGCAAAGAGACAACAAAAGCAGATCAGGAAATAGAAAAACAGAAAGTGCACATGTCTTGCAAAACAGGTTTGATGAGATGCAACAATGAGGTGCGGTGAAATTGACATTCACATACTGTATTAGGTCAGGGCATTTAAACAGCAACAATCACCATGGCAACAGGGTGGTCCACTGTGGCCACCAAGTCTTTCTCAATCTCATTTATTTCTCTTCACCCATTGCCTGACAGATTGTGAAACTACAAGATAAAGCACAGTCACTAACAAAAGTATCATTGTTCTTCTAACTAGGCCACCGGCCTTTTTCAATCGTATCATTTTCATATTTTCTTGTCACTGGGATGATACCATTTCGTTCCTTCCCTTTTCAGTCAAACTTAAGATAGAAATGTTAAGCAATGAAAAAGTTCTTTCAAATAACTGATTCATTTCTCAGTATGTATCATATTTTGTAGAAAAGTACTTTTAGAACAACAGATGCAAAATTTTGGCCTCATTCCAACTAAGCAGAAAGTTTGTGACGTCAGGTCAAAGTGTTGCTGGGATGAGGAAGTGCAGCAGGAAAAGGAATTAATCACCTGAAGAACACAAAAAAACATACACTACTTTATTCATAACAGGAAAGGCCTTATTAAAAGTAATGAAATATCTAATTTGCACCTTGTGCTGGATAAAAGAATGGTTGCATAAGGTAAAAATTAGATTTGTGTTACTTAAGTGTGAAAACTTAAATAAATGCTGTGGTGACTTTTTATTTAAAGTTACCCCCGCCGCCAAGGAGGTTTGTTGGTTTGCAAAGTAACTCAAAAAGTTACGGACAGTTTTTGATGAAATTTTCCACCAGAAGTGGCCTAACTTATAACTGATTAATTTTTGATGATGCCGTTGAATCGGATCCAATCACCACCAAAAATTAATCAGTTTTAAGTTAAGCCACTTCTGACCAACCTTGAAAATTACATCAAAATCCATCCACAACTTTTTGAGTAATTTTGCAAACTAACAAAACAACAAACATTCAAACAAATAAACAAACCCTGGTGAAAACGTAACCTCTTTGGCGGAGGTTTGATTAAATACATAGTATAATCAATTAAATCAATAACAAAAACAGGAGACTTAAGTAAAGTTTCAGTAATTGGCATCAATCAATTAGAAAATCTACACACTGATACACAGTGAATGTGTGTACATTGTAAGACCACAGTACAATCCTCGGGTGTTCATATCTGTTGTAAGTAGTACGTATGTGAAGTCTTTAACTCACGTATGTGAAGCAGATAAACGTCTATTTCCTGTAATATGTGAACAAACATTTTGTCATTTTGGATAATAAGAAGGTACAATATATTTTATTCCCGAGCAAAATAAGTGTGATAATTCTGGGGCAGCACAGCACCAACCAGGTACGACCACAAAAAGAATGAGCCAGAATGAACCGGCTGGTACAGAACAGAAGCTGCCAGAGGGACTAAATGTCCATTTATTTCTCTCCATCTCGCTTCATCTGTCTTTGCAAACCCACCTTAGTCGAACAAGGTCTTGATTCATGGTAACTGGCCCTGTCACTTTTCCTAGTGCCCCCGCAAAAACCCAGTTAACCAGGCAGCAGGCAGGAGGCCAAACAAGTCTGTAACTCTCTGCTAAATCGCTGACACACTCCTTTCCTTTCTCTGCTGTGCCCACAAAGGCTGCACCCCCACCCCCCACCCCCACCGGTGCCACAGGGCCCCTAAGTCCGTCTCGATTAAGACACCCATGAGTTGTGTAGAGGGGGAGCAAGACCTGGGGAGAGCTAAATGTGTTTAATCCCACAGTAATTAAACAACTTGAAACAAAGGAAGGCAGTATGAAATATTCGACTTTAATGTAAATGTCCGGTGGTAAACTTTCCCATGACCCCTCTTGCCATTGTTTGATTTTTTCTGTTACTTACATCAACCAAAATTATTGGTGAATACATTTAGGCTTCTACAGGCTTCTATTTGGCGAGCAGCTCTGATGGCGTTAATTTACAAGTTTCTGTAAAAGAGAGGCGTTCTTTGGAAAACCCACTGGTGCCAGTTTGATGGAGTTATTGCATGCTCAGGTCCAGGGAGAGTGGGAATACCTGCCAGCTTTGACCAATCAGCACCACACACCCATGAAAAATGAGCATGTGAAGTAGTCACATGCACGTGAACCGGTAACCAATCAGTGTAGAAGTAGAATAAGTTTAAATAACAAGGGGGCAAAGGTCAAATGCAACCAGACTCAGATGCAAGTAAATGAGGAAATGAAGGGAGCAGGTATGCGTTTATTATGTGATTTATGTGCAGCAGATAGTGATAATCATGCAGCTGAAAGAATAGACTTTATGTCAGTGTCATGACTCTTTTTCTAAACCAGCAGCAGCAATGTGTTCAAATTGAAACTTGCACATTGTCCTTCAAAAAAGAAGATGACGTGTGCACAGTATAATCTCAAACAGGAGACCCGCCTCATCATTATGTCCAATTAGAGGAATGTCAATCCAACTGCCTCCGAAAACCGTGCAAGATAGAAAAATCTTGATAGATTGTCACATAGCATTAGTCGGCCGCTGCAGTGTTTGCTGAAACTCACTGGAGCATCTCTGAGGGCCGGGCCAAATGAAGGAAGAGGGGACTGAGGACGACGACAGGACGTGTGAGCAAGCCTGCTGTCCTCTTATGAAACTGTCTTTCTTCAGTTTATAACTACTGTCTGCTGCAATGTCACATGATCCATAGATGTAAGGTTACCATGAATGTCAAAGCCATTCTGTATTTGGAAAAGTGAGTAAAGTTTGTAAAAGCTACAGTAGTACTTATAATCTTAAATCTCCTAACTGTCGCTGAAGTATCTGTATTTTATGTTTTATGTATTAAAATGGATAAAAGACCTTCACTAAATAAAATGTTTGACTTATAAAGTGAGATATGCATTTATATTTCTAAAAACAAACAATATATCTGTCACCTTTATAACTTCAAAAAATAAATCTGTTGTAAACTTTAATATGCCATATTTTTTACCATAAATCTGTTGTCTTGAGACGAGGTGCTGAGAACTGATATGTACAGTGAATGTGAACTTGAGGGGAAACCTGAGGCTGCTTTTCAGGATGATAATGCATTATTAAAACATTACAAGCAAGGAAGGAGTGTTGCACCAGCCGGCACAATCAGGATATCACTGGTTCAGCCTAACTATGACTAGTTCCACTATGACTTTCTTTCCCTCTCACACAGTTTTTCACACTCTACATTCCTGCCTGCACGTCTCCATCTTAACTGTTTTCACTTTAATCGAAAAGCTCTGTTTTTTTCTTCTCCTCTCTTTGTAGCTGCACTCATTAACTCTGGCTTCACAACTGTTTTAGTCTTCACAATACAGTGGAATAAGAATAATAGCCTATACATATGAACACTTAATATTATAGTTTTAGAGTTTGCTTCTTATACCGCATACCAACACAACTACAGTCCTTAGTTCCTAATTCTGTTCATCTTTATTTCAGGAATTTAAAACAAAAGATGAGCAACAGTTGTGGCATAACGCTCTAACTTTTAGCACCATGGCCAGGATAACCCATGTGTGGGACTGGTCACGTGTAGTCCCACCCATGATGCCACCACCTCCCTCACACTTCTAGGCATCTGGGTCAGCTCATCTATCCGGCTGAAATCACATCCTTTTTTGAGTCAGTTGAATTCAGTGGAATTTATGGTATTATAATGACCACATCATTTTCCCAAGTAGTGTTTTCTAGTAACAGTGATGATTATGAATGACTTCCAAAGAATTGTACTGTGAAAAATAAACTGATGTTTCAGGTTCCTCTTTTTTGATTCTCTTTCCATCACTCTTTCATAGCAGACCTGCACGTCTTCTCATGTATACTCTCATTCTTTCTGTCTGAGTTAGTTGTTTTGTTGCCAGACTACCAGACACTTGAAACTTCTTTTCAGGTTCTGCCTCTTCACAGATCACAAGCCCCTGTGGTTTCAACGGTTTCGCACTGACAGGCTAGAAATAGAAAATGAGTGCGTGCAGGGAGGCATGCCTACTGTGTAACCTGCAGCCGACTGCCATAACAAATCTTAGGGCAAACTATCTGGGTGTCATATAACAGGCAAAAAAAACCTTAATTCACCATACTTAAAGCCAGCCTGATCAGGTTTCACGATAAAAGAAACAGAGCATCATAGGTCAAAACCACTACATGTCTGGTCGAACAGAGCAGCTCTCGTGTCCCATCTACACTGTTCCTGTTAGGTCACCTCATTTAACCTCCAAAGCTCTCCCTCACACACATCAGTTCTTGGTAATTTAATTAATAATGACATCCTTTTGGTAAAACTCTAGCATGAGCATTTTCTCTGCCACTACTTTTGTTTCCTCTCCAACTGACTTCATTTCCCTTTTAGATTTAAATCTAACATATGTCTGCACAGCCTGACAAGAGGAAATATTGTATTTAGCCTACAGTTCTTTTTATTTCCATGTTTTTTTTCTTTCTTTTTGTTCCGCTTCAAATGACTCCTTCACTTACATAAGTATAGCTAATTATTGTCCAGATTTACCTAACACAGCCCTCACATTAATTCATAGCAGCTTCTCTAGGGCGGGTTATTTCCCTTCCCTTCCCTCTGTCCAAAACAACAAGAACAGTGATTAAATCGTTTTGTGTCACTGAAGTCATGAGGACATGAATGACTGGTAATTAGAAAGAAAGAGATGCAGGAAGCAGTGCGAATCATTACAATTATTATGACTTGCTGTGGATGCTCTGCACACATACAACTAAGCACAGTGCTGGGAGGAATAAAGAAAGCATAATCATACTAATTAGCTTTAATTTAATATATCTCTTCGCCAGTCAATCGTTAACAACATTTGTTTATTTTTCTCCAAATCAGCATGATGACAGAGTCGAGCCAAAAAGCAAAGCAGTGTCACCTGCAGCAACAGTAGTCAAACATTTGCATGGTTCATTCATTGGCAACAAGATAGCCTGCAAAACACTGGACCCTTGTTCTTCCCCACACATCACTGCACACCACCCGACATGTTGTAATTTTGATGGCAAAAAAATCCTATTATTTTGACTGGGTGTGAGGAAATTGAAGTAATGAGATGTTCAAAGCACTCCACCATTCAGGTTCTGCAGAGAGGGTTCTACTGTAATTCAGCTTCTGGTGTGGAGGGTTTCCCATTAAAGGCACTTTGAAATACCACATGCTTTCATGAAAGAATAAATGCAGGTATGACTGATAAGAAACGGACATGATGCAGAGGAAATCCTCTGCAAGTTTTTTCAGGATGCCAAAGAAGAGTCTTAAGTCATTTTGACATTCAGAACAGTAACCTTTGGGACAGGAGAGGTCATTATCAGCCAGAGATAGTCTGTAGGCAGTAATCATCCTGTTCATGCTTCATAAAGGGCTTGAATGTTTAACTCTACTTGTAAATTAATAATAGTGGTGTAAGCACACCACAGTTAAGTGAACACAGGTCAACACACAGGATGCCTGTAATCTCCAAACCTCTTCTGTGAAGTCTGTCTAATGCAGCAGGGAGAGGATGTCTGCTGGGGCTGAATCAGACTAAATATCCTTCCTCACAATTGTCACCGTATAAACACAGAGTGAGACAAATTACAGAGAACTACACAACAATGAGGAGAAAACGGAGAACTAATAAGCAAACTTTGATGCAAGAGGCCGCGCTATCGTCATTCCCTGGCTCTTTCCTGCACTAGAAAAAACATAATCAAGGTGGTGGTTCAATCCCTCTCTCTTTGAAGAAAATAATAAAAGCAAACACAACAGGACTAACCAGAGAGGAAGCAACCGCACACCCTTTGACTTCAAGAATTTTCATTGTTTCATAGGAACAATTAACCCCGTTCCTCTAAGCTATTTTAAACACCGCTAGCCTGAATGAAGACTACGGGGAACAGAATTCTCACAAGACATGACAGACTGAGACAACTTAAGACTTCTTTCACAAATGTTTATACATGTGATTCTAACGATTCCTGCATTGTGTGCATTCTGCTCACACTCCAACATACTACTGGGGAAATCAGTCTGGATTTTGACTTGATTTTATGTGAAGTCCTGTCTTTGGGTGTGATCTTTTTCGTCTTCAGATCTGTCCACGTGTGTTTCTGAATGAGTTGGTAACATGATGCCGCCATCTTGTGGATGATAAACGCAAGAACAATAGAACTGTAACATCCAGCCGAGCACAATCACCATCAATCAATCAATCTTACAGTATATGGTGATGTTACATCACCTTGTATTGTGTTTTTTTAATGAGTGGGTATGGAGAGGGAAATTCCTGACTGAATAATGTGTGCTAATAATGTGTGCATTTCCTGGATGAATAAATACACACCCTTTATTTAATCATCTGTTGTGATGTGTGAAAAAAGTGGAGTGAAAAAAGTCACATTTTTAAACTCTTGCCAGTCAACAATCATAATTTAGTATCAAGTCAAGATATAACCTGACAGTTACTTGAATGAACTTCTGTTGACTCTTTAGACTCACTTTCTTGTAGTCTCACCCTCATGGTATCTACTCCTTACACCATCATTAACTCTTAACCACACACTGAGACTCTTGTAAGTATCCTAAACCTCAGTAAACATGAGTGACACATTAACATTAGGTCAAACTATCTTAATGCAGTGCAAAAGTTTATTTCCACTGAGTTCAGGACAATTCGGAATCTCATGATGCATACCTCGGTTTGATGGAGGTCTTTCACTGTATTCTCTGCGACAAAAATCAATGTTTAATAATTGTTGTCCTTGACAGGATGACTGGAGTAATTTCTGCTCACTCAGAGTCTCTTAAAGGTTGTTTTCCTGTTCTCCCATCACCTGATTCATAATGCAATCATGTCATTATCTATCTGAGGAGAATTGGCTCGTCACAAAATAAATCACAAGTTATAGCTTCATATATGATCTGATCCAGCAGACTACAGACCAGTCACTCTCACATCCCATGTGATCAATCCCTGGAGAGACTGGTCTTGGACCAGCTGAGGCCACAGGTGAAGATGTTTGTGGACCCTTCACAATTTCCCTATCAACTCCATTTAGGAGTTGATGATGTTGTCATCTGCCTGCTGCAGCGAGCTCATATGCATCTGGATGGTGGGGGAAACACTGAGGATCACATTCTGTGATTTCTCCAGTGCCTTTAACACCACCCAGCCTCTGCTGCTGGGTGAGAAGCTGCAGGTGGTGTCTCCTGGACTACAAGGAGTGGTGATTGGAAATAGACTGGACTGGAAATCCAACACAGAGGCTGTGTACAAGAAGGGGATGAGCAGACTCTATTTCCTGAGGAAGCTGAGATCCTTCAACTTGCGCAGCGAGATGTTGGAGATCCTCTACCAGTCTGTTGTTGCCAGCACCATCTTCTTTGCTGCTGTGTGTTTGGGGCAGCAGCATCAGAGCCAGCGACACCAGCAGACTTGATAAGATCATCAAGAAAGCTGGCTCTGTGGTGGGACTGAAGCCGGACTCATTTCAAGCTGTGGTGGAGAGAAGGACACTCAAAAAGCTGCTCTCCATCATGGACAATGAGGAGCATCCTCAGTGTTGCAGCTCCGCTGTCAAAGAAACAGATACAGGTAGTCATTCCTACCACACGCCATCACACTTTACAATAAGACTCTATCCTGATCATAACACACTGTTCATCTTCAGTTCACTGCACCTTACTGTTTATTTGTAATATGAATATCACTATGAGTCATAATTATTTATCTGCATATACATTTTTATACTTTAATAATGGCCTTCTGTATTATACTTTAAGTGTAAACAGTAATACTTTTCTGTTCTTTATATTGCTTTTTTAATACTGTGATTGCATTTCTTGCTGTTGCTGCAACATAATTTCCCAGGTTGGGATCAATCAAGTAATTCTACTCTATTCTATTATTCTATAATAGCTGCCCTATCATCTCCGCACACATCTCCCTGAGAATAAAACTCTAATCAATTCTAAAATATTTGCAATTTTTCTCATTATTTATGAAAACATATTGCATGATCCTACCATCAGTGCATGTATATTTCACCAGCAGGAGGCTGTGCCATTGTGCATACTCACAGTAATTAGTTAATTATCTAGAATATCTAAATAATTGTTTATTTTTTGACTCTTTTTGGTTAGTTTGTGGTTGATGCTGAAGTTTTTTTTACCTAAAGCTGCAAGAATTTTTTTTTTTTCCCAGCACTGAAAGCAGGACTGTGTTTCACTAAAACGTGTATTGTTGTCAGTTAGTTACCATATCTTACACTGATCTGTGTAAGATCAGTGAGCATCATTGTGGAGACTCTTCATTTGGTGATCCCTGACCTTGTTGAAATGGAGGCTCGACCAAGCTGAACGTGGGCCTGCATAAATATTCCATTAGGACTCTCATGTATTATATACACAGCATTACATCTGGGCCATTATATTACATAAACGTCACTTTGAAGGTATGTTCCAGCCCAGCAGAGCAGTGTTTGAATGTAGTGCTGTACCTCTGCAATAACATTAATATCACACAGTCTGTCTGGCTGCCAGCCCATAACTCGTCTTTAGGGATTAACCAAGTTACTGGAATGATACTGTGTTCATGCTGATGCTGTGAGCAAGGCATCAAGGGAGCTATGAAAGAGCAGATAATTAACTCAAGGGCCAACCAAATAAGTCATATTCTGATCAATTATTCAGTATTTGCAGGCAGATGAATGCACTCCCTGCTCAAATTGCAGGCAACACAATAGAGACTAGCTAATTCATCACTTTCCATTTGGGCATGCAGTGTGGATGTGGATGAGTGAAAGAAAATAGAAGACAAAATATTTTGACACAACTGCAAAATATAAATTATATTTAATAATATAAGTAGTCCATCCCAATATTTGTTATCGATCCTACAACATACACAAGACTATGGTATGTCCAACAAGATTTGAAATAAAAAATGCGTTTTATTTATCTCTTTGCTATTTGGGCTTATTAGCACCTGATAAGTGTAAAAACTAAGCATCATTTGATTTGAGAAATCAAATGATGCTTAATTCGTAGAATTAAGTATTAAGGCATAAACCAGAAATTGGGCTGCATATGACGACTCTTCACTGCTTCACTCCAGTGCAGCTGCAGTGTAAACAGAGCACGGTGCAAGGGTAAATCATCCCTTCTTGTTACCATGGAGATCGCCACTTGACAGTCGCGTGGGACAGGCGACAAGAGGTGACCAGAGGTAAACGGAGGGGGCGAGACCAGACGTCATGCCCTCTGCTCATTGGTCGAATCTGTGTCACGTGTCCAGTTTGGAACGCTCGTGCAAAGAGTTGCTGTGGACCTCCTCTGCTCTGTTCCGATCCACCGTCCAGGAATGGTGTAGAAGAGCAGCAAAGAAAAGCCAGAGACAGTGGCCATAGAGAGGAGTATTCAGTCTACAGGGCTCACGGTAACGGTAAGTACGACACTTTGCTTCTTGGCACGGGTCGGCACGGACGGGGGGTGTCCACCGTGTGTTTGCGTTGGAACGTACTAGCTAACGTCTCTCTGGGGGCCCAAAATAACAACAGCAGGCAGCAGCGGGTTTCTCTAGCTGGTTTGCTAACGTTGCTTCACGGCTAGTTTAGCCCTCAGAGCCCCGTACAGCCAAAACCTTTTTGTGTTATATCTCATGTGTTAAAACACACAGCAGAGGTTTGATCTGAAGAAGAGTCAAAGTGGTGCTAACGTTAGCTCGCCTTGTAACGGAATTCAGCATCACCGACCACGGAGGAAATTAGCTCTGATCAGTGCGGGGTCAAAGCATGAATACTGTTAGCCCGCAGCAGTAGCAGACTATGTTAGTTTGTTTTTTGCTTTTCCCAATCACTTTAAACGTGTTTAGCTTAAGTTAGTCAGGTGCTTTATAGCTGGACTCTGGTCTCAAAGGTCGTGACCTCTAGCACAGTAGAGGAGGCATTTAGACAAGTGTCGGTCATCAGGTGGGAGCTGATGCTTGAATAGTTTGGCCATGGCCTCCCAGTGACCTGAATGTGGTCAAAATAACATCACAGCTAATAGCCAACCTCCCCTTCCACCATGGCTGTGTTTAGACACAGGCTATGGTCCTGTGGGTGTGTTTGGACCTGGGCTCCCAGTAACACTTGTTTCCATTGTAGAATCATCTGCCATTTCTTGTCTGACTGTAATTGCTTTGTCTCAAAGAAACTGTCCATTATAACTTCCCAAAATGTGAGACAGCATAATCAAGTTGCTTATTTTTGTCCAACCAATAGTCTGAAATGCAAATATATGCAGGTTAAGTATATCTATCGAAGGAAAGAAGGAACATTTTTTTGAGAAGCTAGGACTGGGCAAATTTACATTTTGCTTGAAAAATGACTGAAGTGATCGGTGGATTATCAAAATAATGGATTGACAAATCATTTTAGATCTCTTACACATCATTTGGTTCCTGCCCTGATCACCAATCTATATGCAAAGTAGGGCTGGGTATCAATTCAGATTTTCCAGATCGATACGATTCAATATTTCATGGTCCTGATTCGATTCAATTCACAATTCAGTCAGGGATATTTCAGTTAAAATAAATGCTCAGTTATTTTCTGTGCACGTTGAGAGTTTGCTGGTAACGTAGGTGCCAATACCTGCTCCAGGCTGGTTTCTTTGAGCCGTGCCGAGTCTGCCAACTGTGTTTCCGGGTGATGTCTCGTCAAATGGTTGCGAAGATTCGTCATATTGCCGCTGTATCATCTCACGAGATCTTGTTCATTGGAAGGCGGCGGAAAGCAACACTAAATGCTGATCACACAAGACTTCTTCTTCTTCTTTGGTTTCAGCAGACTAGCTATGCAGACTAGACTTATGTATGGCGATTGATGCCCTCACGCAAGACTGGCAGGCGGATTTATACTTCAGGCTGCTTCGCCGCATGTCCAATGAAGGAAAAAATATGCAAGTTAAAAGATCGAACTTTGGATTTTATGAATCTATTATCAACCATTTCAATGGAGATCAATTAAAATCGATTGAATCGATTTTTTTTTTAACCCAGCCCTAATGCAAAGCATATCTTAGCTCCTTTTATTTGGCTGCACTGGATTTCAGTATTCTTCAGATGGGGTCACTTTAGGCCATGGACACCTCAGATCCAAATCAGCTACTGTTGCCTGTGGTACACGTCGCCTCCTCCATGCTAGAACAAACCTCTGCTCATTACATCAGGTGATTGCAGGAAGTTGTAAACTGTCTCTATATTCAACACCGGTAAAATACAGTAATGCGTTCTACTGTTACAGTGGCTATTAGTGCAGACTAGAGTCATAGTGCCATTACATCATAATGAAATAGATCAGGATCAGCCAAAATTATCCATTTATTAATATGGACAGCATCCGTCAAAGGTCTTGAAGGCTGTGATTGAGATAAACCTGGGAGTAAAACACAACATGTCAGAGCAGGTCAGAGACCATTGACCCAGTGATGACCTTTGTACGCATCTCAGGGAACAGACTATAGATTATTATATTATGGGTTGGACTTTGCAGCTGCTTTAATGAATTGTAACTAAGTCTGCAAATAATGGTTAGTTTCATTGTTTAATCTGTCAATTTTACTGATTAATTGATTATTTGTTTGGTCAGAAAAATATTGCTGTGTTGCTCTTTTTTCTCTAATCCTGCAGTAAATAGCTATGAGTAAGTTGAGGACAGAACAAGACATAGAGGAAACCCTGATCAACATTTTCCACCATTTTTGACATTTTATAAACCAAACTCATCAATTAATCAAGGAAATAATCAACAGATTAATGCAAATAGTTGTTAGCTACAGCCATTCTGTGTCCTGGTTATTAGAAAAGGTAATCAAGAAATATATCCTTGCACATCACAAGCTGCTAAAAAGCTATGCATCTTTGAGTCTTCTCTGTAGTCAAATGGATTTGAACTTCAAACGTCTGGCTTGTCCACTGCTGCCGTTAGATATTTGAAGGTGCTTCTTTCTGATGAAGGCAGTGAAGCACAACATCTTTCTGCACTGCTTGCTGCTCATCTCGACTCGTACCTTGACCTATTTCTTCCCTCTTGGTGTGATCGACGCCTGACATTGATGCATCAGAGACCAATCAGAACAGCCTGGGACTGACGTGTGTTGCTAATCTGCAAACTTTGCCAGTACTATTTAACTGTGGTATTAATAGATTAGAGCAGGGGGAATCTTTCTATTTTGTTTTCTCTGAGATTTTTTCCGCCCGTTTCTCCTGCATTTATTTCGAGAGTTGTTAACAGCTCGATGGAGCGATCTGCTCTTCACAGGCTGCATGGGGCCTTTTTCTAAATGAGGCTACACTTAAAAAGACCACATCTAACTGGGGAGAGTCAAGTCAAAAGTGTTTTGTAGCTTCACAGCATGAGTCTATGTGTGCTGGAATGGTGCATGCACACACGCTTGACACACTTAACCTGGAAAGCAGCCAGTGTCTCTTTGTGCTGCTCTGCTCGGCTGTGGAAGGCGAGGTCTGTCTGAGTCAGATGGCTCAATTACGGCTACCCGGCCAATCTTGCCTCGGGATCAGAGGGTATCTCTGTGTTACACGCTCTAACAATGGCTGTGCCCTGCTCGCGCTGTTTGGACAAGACCCATCAACCATCATCGGCCTCAGGGGATGACCCAGGCATCTCCGAGGAGAGCTTTGGAGAGCTGACTTTTACTGTCATAATTCATGGGGCAGTCCCTCTCATTTATTATAAGTTAACCAGAACAACAAGATGACTACACTGATGCCCTAAAATGACTCACCAAGGGCTGCAGCTAACTATTATTTCCATAGATTGATCTGGTGGTGTTTTTTTCAGTTTAAAAGTTATGAAGTGTTTCATTTGTACAGCCCATTATCACAAATTTGCCTCGGGGGGCTTTCAATGCTATCAATGTTGAGAATTTATTAATTTGAATTCTTTTTAGACACTAGACTCCTCAACACTAAAGCCATGCAAATATTGGGTCTGTTTGGTGTCTTGTTCTAAAACAGAGTTAATGCAAACATTGCAGTAAAACCAGTGCCAGGACTATAGCCTGAATGCAATAAATAAAAGGACGACAAAACTGCTGCTCATTATATCTGCAATTTTCCATAAAAAAATATATGATTTTAGCAGGCAGATGTTACATGTCCCCTGTGTGATTAGAAATAGGCACTCCTCTTCAAAAAAAATGAATTGAAACACATTTAATTAATATATTAATCCCTTTAAAGGCAGAAATCATTTGCTGTTTTAATGGACTGTGATGTTTAACTAAGCAGCTCATTTTATTTCAGTTCACATGCTGCTGTCACTTGACATGGTTTTGTTTCAGGTAAATCATAATGAGCACAGGGTTTAAAGCTAACTTTTTAGTACACTGGTTGTCTTTAATGTGGGACTCTGAGGCTGGTATGGTGGCTAGACCTTTATTTTTGTGCTGCACCCCAGAAGAGCTCCTTAACTCATTGAGTGAGTTAAATTTGTGAGCTTGAATGACAAAAATCTGGGTTTGTCTTTAAAGCCCCGAATATATATCTCCAACTGCATAATACTTAATCCAACTCGATAACCACAGAGACCTCTCAAGGCCGGTGTTGTGCCACAGAAAGCACCCCTGTCGTGAAATGCACCCTTTCGTAAAGTGAAGAAATTCACAGGGGAAAATGCTATTTTACGATTCAGTTGTTTACAGTCTTTTAAGTTCCTCTAAAAAGTGTAAATAACAGATGCTCTTCTCAACACAAAATTTGATAATAGCGAATGCAAACCAACACCTTTTGGTATGTTCTGTGGAAATATACCCCAGCCATAATTTTTTAAATGAATTAAATTGATTTTTTTGAGCAAGTTGAATGATTTGACTTGCGTTTCACAAGGATAAATATAATCCAGTGTTCCTTGCACTTCCTAGGTTCTAAAGTATATGCTTTTAATTGGATTAACATGTATATAAGCTACTCATGTAGGTCAAAACAATAGCCTTCTGATCCAGAATATCACTTAAAATGAAAATGTAACATGGTCTATATGCCTATAGGCCCACGACGGGGTGCATTTCATGGCAGGGTGATGTTTTAAGAGGATCAATCGCAGCCCTTGCCGTCTCTGTTTTACCTTGACGGAGTGAAAAATTATTTCATGCACCCGGAGAGAATGGAAAGGCTCTCCAACAGGCTCTCTGGTGACATTGCGGGCTCTCCGTGTCCACGTACAGTAATTTATGAAATACTAAAAAATTGGCCTCATGTTGACCACTCTCTGTTTATTCTAGTATCTCATAGCGGTCCTGGCTTTCAGATATTGGAGTCCATCATCAAGCAGCTCATATCAAACTGACCTTATTCCTATTTTTTCTTCCTTGTTTTGCCCCTCCTCTCACTTTAAGACTTGCCTTTCTGGCTGAACTGCAAGCTAATCTATATGCTAATGAGAAGATAATAATCAATGTTCATGCATGGTTGGGCCAAATCAATACCACACTGCACCAGTGAACGCTTCAAATGGCTACATTTCACAGAGCCAGACAGTCGGGTGGCGTGTTAATGTGGCAGGGCAGAGTGTAAGTATGCCATTATCCTCTGCCTTTATATCGCATCTCGATTTCACGTGAATTCTGTTGTCATTAAATAGATGTTTGAATTCAGCTGCCGAGCTATCCCATTTCACTTTTAGGAGGGGAAATCTGCATTTTCCACTCTTATTGTTTTGCATTTCATTTCTATTCACTGCTATTAATAAGTGGTCTGACGTTTTCCTGCTGTGACTTCATTGATTCTATCATTAGTTGAGTTCATGCTTTAGTGGTACTTTTTTAAGCAGGTCTAAGGTTTAGTCTCACAACTTGCAGTTACAGGGTAATGATGGATCATTATTTTATTCATTCATTTTTTTACTCTGCAGCCTGGTATCAGTCTTGTAACAAAATTGATGATGATTGCCAGCCTGATAGTAAGATAATAGTTCAGTGTTGAGTCCCGCCATAAGTCACTGTCTCTGTCCGTCACTGAATGCTCCGATACAAAATTGGTCCACTTAGCGCTGTTGGTTACTTGTGGGAGTGGTGCTTTCTATAAATGGTTTAAAATCTTAACTTTGAACCTCTGAAAAGGAGTGGACAGTTCTCAGCTATCCACACGTGGAATAAATGAAATAAAGAGTATCTCTCAGCTGTTATTTTAATAAAATGCCTCCTTTGATAGACTTTAAAAACATATAATTTAGATGACAAGTCCACCTTATGTTGGAGGGTCCATGCATCCTAAAAAAATGTATTCAGGCAGCAGCAGAGGGGGAGGGGAAAGACAGAGTAAAATCATTACCATCATCTTCATTAGAGAGGATCCTGCTGTCCAATCAGCGTGCCGCTCTGCACGGGGATTCCTTAGACACCCCGTTGGCTGTCGCTAGGATACCACATAATCAGGAGGCAGGCCGCGGCCTGGTTGGCGGAGCTGGGTGTTGATGCTGGGGTGACGACGAGCTGTGCGTTGGGGGTGGGCGAGAGGCGCTGGGGTGTTTTTTTGGATACAGCACGGAAACAACGCTCACACGCTCATTCATTCAGTCCTTCAGTCAGTCAGTCAGCCGGCCGGCCGCTCAGTCAGGCAGACAAAGAGGAGCAGCATCCTGCAGGAGGACAGCACGCTCCCGGGGGATGGGGCATCATACCCCTGCATCGCGTTTGGGGGGCAGGAGGAGGTAGGAGCATCAGGGTTAAGGGGGCTTTGTTTCATCAGCAGAGTCCCCCTCAACACACACACACACACACACACACACACACACACACACACACACACACACACTTCTCTGTGGGTTTCCTGGCTATTAATGCCATTATCACACATCAATCGATTTGTGCATTTTGTTGTTTGCAGACTGAAGGATGGACACTTGGAGGCTTCTGCACTTCCTTTCTGTGATCTCAGCTCTGAGGAGACAGCCAGTCTGTCTGACATCCTCTTAGCAGCTCTGCTCTTCCTGCAGGCTACACAAACCCTCCAGACACAAATCTGACAGTCGGTTCCTGCAGTCTTGTATTGAGGAGATCAGTATGTTCTCTTGTGAGGAGATGGAATTGTGTTGTTAATATGGAGTTGACTGGTTGTACATGCTCTGATGTGTTCTCAAACACATGGGTACGAGATTTACCATCCGACCCCAGCTTTCCCCCAAAAAAACAGCTCAAAGGTTGATTGTAGATGTGAAAGTGGGGTTTGGGATTAGATTGGAGGGGGATGCTCTCCATCGAACCCCCTCGCTGATGGATGGGTGACTCCTCTCAGAGAGACGGGATGAAGGCATCATTACCAGAGGGGATTCCCTCCCCTCTCTCCACACGCGAGGAGCAGACTCTGGGATGTAGGCTAATGACGGCACTCTGGCAGCATTGCTTTGTTTACAACCTGAAAGCCGAAATAGATTTGCAGACGAGACATTTTAAATTCACAACAGACACCTGAATGCAAACCTACGGCTGTCTTTGTTTTAGGGGAATTTACTTTCATTTTGACTAAATTGAATTTCTGTCAGTCATGTTTTATTTAACGCAGGCATTCAAGCTTACAGAATAGAATGATGAGCAACTAAAGTTAATTAGATTTCAAATTCAAATCCCAGACTTTTTCTCAATTGTTTGCTCAAATATTTAAGCTGTACCATTTTTTAAAAAGATTGCAGTTTGTTTCCTGTCTGTTGCACTGCTTTGGCCTCTAATCCGTTCAGTGGAGTAACGAGGAGGAGGAGGAAATGACTTAAGAACTGCAGCATAGCGGAAAGATTGCTCCTTATTTAATTACTTCACTCACACCCTCTTTCCACTCCAACTCATTTATTCCTCAACCTGTTCACCTCTAACCTCGAGGCTGGTAATTGCATCCTCACCATGCTGGCCTCTTTTTTTTCAGCTGTTTGAGTCCACCACACATTCATTCAAATTAACACACCTTGTCCTCTACACCACCAACATCCATCAGAAATTTACTTCATTGTCTCCTCCCATCATCTTTGCATCTCCTCACCTGTCATGCTGAAGCTCCCTCCATCTCATCTGTCTGTCCTCTCGCACTAATGGGCAGCAGAGTGCCAAGGGACCAACCTTGAAAAGGCTTTTATGGACGGGTCCTAAATCATTCTTTTTCTCCTCCACGGTCGTGACTGATGAAAAGAAAGTCTGAGATACTGTTTGTCCCTTAAACTCTTTTGACATTACTTTTGTATTAGTGCATTGACTATGAAAGTGTCTGAGCAATCATTAGATCTGTACTTGCATTTTAGTTAATGGTGTTGTGTTTGTATCATGGTTTTTTGGGAAGTTTTGGTCTCAGTTATTTTAACAGCCTCAGCTGCCTTCCCCTTAACTTGCTCCAAATGTGTGTGTTCCTGTGAACTGCTCCACTGTTTAAAATGTAATTTAGGGAGGCCACTAATGTTATCCAGCAATGCTGCCTTTAATGCTTACTTCACTGGATTTCATTAGCTTCCCAAATAGCATTTTTGTGTGCTTCTCTAACCAGCTTTGTTGTGCCATGCTTTACTTTTTTTAGGCGGAGAATGAAGTCACACACTTTGTTTAGTGTTGCAGAAACTGCCTGTTTCTGCCTGTAATCTCATGACAGTGCAGTGCAGGCTGCTTAATTTAGATTTAATATTCCTGTTACGGATTTGTGCATGAAAATAAACAGAATTCAAAGGAATCCTTCATTTCCCAGCTGGTGTGTGTTCTGCTGCAGATTTGTGTACTGTAGAGTTTTGCTGTGGTCTTTACTGCAGTTAAATCCATCTGCAGTTGGGTGCTGATTGATCGACCAGCAACTATATTGATTCTCAACTAATTGATAATTGATTGTTTGTCAGTTTTCAAGCAAACTTGTCAAACACATTGTTGTTGACATTGTCTTGATGGCAATATTTTTGGGGGGTTTGTTGGTCGACTTTAACAAGACCATTAAATAGATTGACTTGAGCTGTGGGAATGTTTTGTGACATTTTACAGAGACAAAAAGATGAAGGATTATGGAGGAAATGATCTACGGATTAACTCATTGAGTGCCAAGAACGTCCTTTAAAATAGAACACTTGAGTGCCATAAGTGTATGTACGTTTTTCCTTTTTTTGGCAACGGGTCGCAGCCTGTGGGTCTGGGATTTGTAGTCGGGACATAAAGAGACGGTATACACCACAGAGATCAAAGCAGGAAGTGGAGATGATCTCTATTAAAGAGCAAAACAAACAGAATCTGGACAAAAAGTGGTTATTTTGGTAAAACTGGCCTCTACACTCCTCCAGATAAAACAAGAACAGAACAAGGTAAAAACAAATGTTTTTTTTCCCCATCTTTCTTCATCTCTTCTTTCATTTGCGTACATACAAAATATTCTACGCATCATGAAAGATGACTCAAAATGGCCAAAAACACTGGCTCAGGGTGCTTTTGGTTTTAAAAAAGAGCTGGCACTCAATGAGTTAAACTATAGTGATAATTAGCAGCCTGATAAATGTTTTATCTCTGATGCTCGCTCACAAACTTTTTATGTTTCTGGTCTCACATTTTGTTGACAGTGAGCTACTCATGAGCTGTCATTTACAGGTCTAATTTATTTTCTGCTACTGAATACAGTTGTTTCTTTGCTTTGTACATGGTGTTTTTCTTTCTTTAATCTGAAAATGAAATGCATTCAGTCTCTTGGTTTTGGGTATAAAGAAAGTAAACCGCGTGCTCTCCCTCTCTCTGTTTTTCCTCTTCAGGCACAGGAGAGCCATTCAGAAGAGCCGGGGGTCAAAGGTGAGAAGAGCAGAGGGCACCATGGAGAGTGAGCCGGGGGCGCCGGCCTCCACAGCCAACAGCACTGGGACAACCGCCTCCTCCCCCGCTGCCACGTCCTCCAGCACCACTGCTCCCAGCAGTAGTACTATCTCTAACACTACTGCTACTACTTCTACCACTTCCACTAGCACTAGCACTAGCAGTAGCAGTAGTAGTAGTAGTAGTAGTAATAATACTAATAGTAGTGCCAGTAGTAGTACAACAGCAGGAAGACAGGCAGTGCCTCAGATATCCGTTTACAGTGGGATACCTGACAGACAAACAGTGCAGGTGAGTTTCTTGGTGTTGTGATGAACTTGCTGTTAGCTTGATATTAAGTTGTTGCATTGTGCACAAACTCCACATGCACCTACAAAGTTATCACACTTTCCTTTGCTCTACTGCCCTCTTTTGGTGTATATACCACTACAAACAAGCCAACGCATCATTTTATATTTTCAGTAAGAGGCCTCTGTCGTCCTCATCAACGTCCCGCTGAAGCTGAAACTCGAATGAGTGGTCATTTCACAGGATCTGTCCAAGTTGAAGGAAGGAATGCTTTCTGCGCTTTAGTGCTCTTGACCCCTTGACACCAGGATCAGCATCCACCCAGGCCTTTGACTTTTAGTGCTGATGCTTTGACAGCAGGGGCTTTGTTGTATTGAGTCTTCCTCTTCTTACCTCTTCCACACTATTGTCAGGAGGCTGCACTCTTAGCATAAAAGACTGCTGGTCATTTATTGTCAGTGAAAGCTGCGTCGCATCTCTGCCGCCAATTTCACACCCATATTTAAGAGGTGTGGATCCCAAATACTTGTGTGACACTGTGGGTCAAAGGTCAACATCCTCCCTGGTTACTTGGTAGGCAGGAAGAGGGCTCTTTCAGAGGTGAAGGGTGAGGGGATTATTTGGGTTTGAAGGTTTAGCTCTGTTCTAACTGGGTCAGTGATTGAAGGACTGGTTTTATTTATGTCAGTCTGCTTGCAGTGATATGAGACATTTTGATCCATGTATCTAAATGTGTGTATCTCTTCCTCTCTGAAAAAACAATTCATTTAAAGCAGTTTTGTTTAATCTGTGATTTGAATTGGATATTTTTTTATTTTATCATAAATTTGATTTGTGGCAGATCTGTGGTTGTTTATCTACTATCTATCAATGTAGCATCTCAACTCTTCCACATCTTTCACACCCTGACAATTTCATATGCATGTCACAACACTCAACCAGCTCCATCTCTCTGTGTCTTCATTTGCAGGTGTTCCAGCAGGCGTTGCACAGACAGCCCAACACAGCAGCACAGTACCTGCAGCAGATGTACGCTGCTCAGCAGCAACATCTGATGCTGCAGACCGCCGCCCTCCAGCAGCAGCACAACCTCAGCACCGCTCAGCTACAGAGCCTGGCTGCTGTACAGCAGGTCAGCAAACAACCATCACACTAAGGAATCACTCCCTCTGCATAAAGATAATGTTGTGATTGTTGACTCCTACTTTCCAGACATGTTTCAGGAAATGTTAAATTTCTCTCTCTGTGTGCTAGGCCAGCATGGCAGCTGGTCGGCAAAGCTCTTCACAGAATGGCACTTCATCTCAACAAACAGGATCAACACAGACCACGGTACGTGCAGTTTTAGTTTTGATGTTTTTTGACCTGGACCCTGTTTTCACGTTTTTGTATCTCAGTGAGTAATGGGGACAGCACTCTTTAAACCGGTCCAGTATTGAGGGAGAACACTGCAGCCACTAAACAGGCGGTAAACTTATAACTTGGGGCAATGTGCACCATCAGTTTACAATCAATAAATGCAGCAACAGGCTCAGATTGTTATTATAAATATTCGACAACATTATGGAAAGAACCCTACAGAGAAATAAAATGTTGGATCATGTGACTTGTTGCCAGATGACAATGTTAGAAACGTGGGTGAGAGTTGGAGAGAGGAGCTCCCATGTTGTGTGGAAGAGCGGAAAGCGTATTGTGGCTTAGTGTTATCTGAAGTATTGGCAATGTCATCACTGAATATTTCGCTGATTATGACAATGTGGAGGAGAGTTTAGGGGCTTCATTTATCAAAAAGCATGTAAATCTGTGACGAAATCTGAAGTACACAGTAAATCTGAATGTGGTGTACACGCTAAAAATATACACCCTTTTCAGATCTGTCAAACTGTGTGTACGCACAGATAAGTGCAATTTCCATTGATAAATCACACCGTAGTCAAGAAAAGCGTGGAAGTGAGCACGCCTTATATATCCCGCCCTCTACGTGGCCAAACACAACCATGTATGGTCTGTGCAAATTTGCATGCGAATGTAAAGTAGCCACGTGCACTCTGGGATTTGTGGAGTGACGTCAGTGGACACAGATCAATATGCTTATTGATGAGAAAAAAAGTCCTCTTTGGCAGGTCTTTGCTCTAAGTCTGTATGATTACTGTTACAGTTCCCTCAGCAAAAAGTCGTATACTGTACTTCATTTTTATCATGTATGCTTGAGGATAAGTATTGCAATTAGCAAGTACTTATAGCGTACTAGAAAGTATACTAATTTAATACTAATTTGGACTAGATTAGAATATTTTAATTCATAAAAGTACACTTAAAGTATACTTTAGAGTGTCATTTTAAGTTCACAAAAGCATACTTTGAAGATATACTGCAAGTTAATCCTTATATATACTATTATTTGTGGGATTTTTTTTGTTGATGTATATATGATAACATTTTTGCCACTTGTCCAGCAGGAATAAGCAGGTTAGAGAATGATCTCTCAGGTGTACAGTTTATTTACACAGTAAAAAGGTGGTGAACCTCACAACCAGTTTCACTCATGATGCCAACAGCTGTCCCATTTTAACATCATAAACACCATAAACTCTGACATGACCAATGAACAGACACAACAGACAACAATTAACTGCATCAAACACATGGAATAACATCCCTAATCACACCTCCATAAACAGTCACAGACATGAAATCACAAAGTGGCATGCTGGGAAGTCTCTACCCACTGATTCCCAAACGCGCTACAATAGAGTGCCTGGCTTTGTCTATTTTGTTTCTCTGTTTTTATGTATTTTTTCTAAGGTACATAAAGATAATGCAATTGAGCGCATACTATTTACTGTGAACTTTTAAACTCCAGCAATATATGATCTTGAACTTGTAAGTTTACAAGAGGATTAAGACCATTAGTCACAAAACGCAAAACATTGAAGAATTGGTACCAGCTTGACCAGAGTTATCACAACATGTTGTCCTTTGGAACAAAAGTTTAGAACCAATATGCACATTGATGTTTGTGTCAGTGTAGAGTAAAGGAAGTGTATAATGTACCGAAATTATCCTGTCCGTTTTGTCTCCGTAGATCAACCTGAGCACCTCCCCAGCGGCAGCTCAGCTGATCAGTCGGGCCCAGAGCATTAGCTCCACACCCACCAGTATTTCCCAGCAGGCTGTTCTGCTGGGCAGCCCGTCCAGCCCTACACTCACAGCAAGCCAGGCGCAGATGTACCTGCGTGCACAGATGGTGAGACTGCAGACACGAGGCCCGGCACTGCCAGCACATTTACATGAGTGTGCATAATATGCATAAACACAGCCTCACACACAAGCACTTTCCAGCTTGTGTTTTTTTTCTGTGTGTTTTGGGAGCAGTGCGTCTATATTTACTCTGACATGGCTCTAAATGGTGTGCTTTATTCTCATTTTACCACCAGAGGAGGTGGTCAGAATAACCTGTCGGGCCCCAGCGGGCATATTAAGCACAGAAGGGGGTGGATTGAATGTGTGTGCACACTCAGAAAACATTTTTGGGGCATCGCAGGTGTTCTCTCCGCTGTAGCTAGAAGGTTCACATTTTAAAAAGGAGATGCTGAAGGAATCTACAGACTTTATTGCCGATGTTGCAGCTGGCTACGGGAAACTTGTCAGTTTCAACTTCATCAGTTGCAGCTGGCACACAGACGGTTCCTGCCACCTCATTATAAGAAAGTGTGCAGCATTGTCAGATGTGTTTGATGCTTCTGGCAGTCAGCAAAAACACATTTGTCAGTTTAGATTTCCTTTCTTCTTGTGTTTAAGCTCTACACATGTATTCATTACCTTGTACTTGCTCTTTTTTCTGCAAACATATACCAATTAAAGGTTCAAAAAGTGTAACTATAGCATTATACCATACATACTCCTACTGATACTGTTGTATCAGAATGATTTAAAGACACTTTTTAAGATGAAGATTACAAAGAAGTCTTTCCCTGTTCTGTCCAAAACGTGAACAGAGTTCTTTAACTTTATCCTCATTATCTTTTTTGTGCTCTGTCAATTTTATCATGACTGCTTTATTGGAGATAAAGTAAAAAAGTAATCCAGTTCTTGAAGCACTTTCTGACTGAGCCATTTTTTCCCTTGCTTTCCAGGCCCAGCAGAGTAACCTGGTGCAGGTGGCCAGAAGCCTGGGCCGGGCCGTTCCTCTGTCCCCACAGCTCATCTTCACGCCGACGGCCACAGTGACGGCCGTCCAGTCAGAGAGCTCCACGCAGGCCTCCTCACAGGTTGGCAACACACACACACATACATATATATATATATACACACAGTACATACATACATATAACTATTCTATAGTAATAGCTTGAATATAATACCTCATCTCCTCATGATTCTTTTACCAAGACTACTTATTCAGTTTTAGTTTTGTTTTCATCATGAAAATGGAATTAGTGCATCAGGTAGAAGCTTCATGTGTGACTTATGTGCTGATTAAACGGTGGGTGATCGATTTGCCTGACATTGATTGATGTGTTTTCAGTGCAGCGGAAGTGATCAGCTCCTGTTAAGAGAGTGATCTTAATAGGGATGCTATCAAGGGCAGTAAGAATGCATCTGGGAGACACTCCTGTCTTAGCTACCCTTCTTAGCGAGGACCTTCTTTACTGTGCTCTTATCTCTTAAGAGTGATCTTAACTGGGAAACGCAGCCGATGTCTTTAACCCACTTTGTGAATTTGTTTTTTTTATGAATAATCTCCCGTCATTCTGTCTCTCCCCAGAATCAGGTTCAGAACCTGGCCATCCGTGGCCAGCAGGGGGCAGCCACATCCTCCTCTCAGACTCAGACTCTGCAGGCTCTCAGTCTGAAGCAGAGCCCTGTGCCCATCCAGCCCGCCGCGCTGATCAAGAATCACAGCCAGGTAACGCAGACCTCCACAGGAGGGAAGACCGCCTCCTCCGACAGTTCATCAGATGCAGGAAAGAAGGGGGACGGTGCTGCAGTCACAGAGGTCCGAGCTATAAACATGAGTCGCAGTGTGACCGCCATCAGTGCTCAACCTCTGATCGCTCCAGGTGAGTCTGCAGCCCCACAGTTAAATATCAGATATGGTTAAAGGAAGAATGTGTGTTTGCATCAGGGCCAACCAAAAGAAGGGCCCAAACTCTCTGTTAAATGTTTGGTCTATATAATGAAAATAGTCAGTCGATTAAGGAATAATAATAAATAATTCATAACTCTTAAAAAAAAATCAAACAAGTAATTTAAAGATGTGGCCTGAGTCTTCAGGAAAATGTATTGTAATGTAAATGGAAACTATTTAGTTGCAGTTCTAATGGATAAAAAGCAGGTATTTCAGAATTTAGTTGATCAATTTATTGATTGGTTATTAACAAATAAAAATTACACTTGGATCAGAATATTCAGGTGTTTAAGTATTTTTCAGCCTTGTTAGTCATGTCATTTTATTTATATTGCCCAGTATCACAAAGCACATATTATCCTCAGGAGGACAAGTGGCATGAGGACACTGGTGATCCCCTGACTTTCCCTGTAGCACCACTGGCAGGTCAAAACTTTCACTTACCCTGATAAATATCACATCTTCTCGACGGAGTGGCAAAAAACATTCAGGTTTCCCAGATGATCAGTCCTGAGAATGACTTCTGTGACACCCTGATTGTTTTCTCTGTGGTGCTTTCATCTGGTCAGCACTGGTTTAATGATCACATATACAAAAAGCATACATGCTAAACTAAGATGATGAAGAGCAGACAGTGATGAGTAGATTTCTCTACTTTTTTTTTTTTTAATCTGACAGGGCGTCCGTCCACACTGGCTGCAGAGCAAACAGCATGTATGTTTAATGTAAACAGTCCACTTGTGTTATTTCTGTACGGACACTGACACTCCATGTTCCATGAGATGATTATTTTCATCTGTGAGGGCAGATAAAGTTACCTGCCAGCTGCTGTTTGCTTCTCTTTTAGACAGATGTCCATTTGAAACCGAGAAATAGACTTGAAGGCTTCAGGCAGCTGCTATATATACAGCTGAAATGTGCTCTCATGTTTATAGTAAGATTAGATGAGAAAGGAGTTTTTACACTTTGTGCTTTTAACAGCTTTCTCTGGGCTGGGAGTGTGACATGTCAGGGCCTGCATCACAAACCCACTCACTCACTAAAAGGGTGAAATCAGCCATCAGCCTGCGTCTGGATCTGTCAAGCTGCTTTGTGAATTAGAAGCTGTTGGAAGCACATAGCCATGCAGGAGTAAACCACTTATTGTGTAATTGAAAGTCAGCAGCTGTTTTTTTTTTTTTTTTTTTTTTGGTGTGGATGATTGTGAGTATGTCAGCAGTACAAGCTGATTCAATCAAATTTAGAGCTGTTTGTTTGCTGGATAAAGTCCCTTCAGATGCATCATCACATTTCCAAAAGGGTTCGGATAAAACAACATCGTAGAAAATAGTTTATTTGAGCAAAAACCATGTAGTGTATGCATGTAGCAGTGTATAATGTATGTGCTGTGAACCTCGTAGACACTGCAGTACATGGTGTGAATGCATTTTGTTATTTTTTAATGTGCGTGTGTCTGGGAAAGGGGGGGGGTTATCAGAGCGTGTCAGTGCACAACTGTGTCTGGCTTTGTTGCCATAATGGATTCACATAAAATGAAAGGGAGGATGGAAGCTGAAAATCTGGCTGCACGCTGTCTGGAAAAATTAACATGGGTTGCCATAGCAGCAGGCCGTGAGGGACAGGTGTGCACATGCTGGGGAGTTAATACGCTGCGGATCAGGGGAAGCAGAGGCTGTTTTTGGACTGCTGAGGGATGATCCAGATAGGGATAAAAACTTGGCCTCAGCTTGACAATGATTGCATCGTCATGTACTGAGTTACAACTTAAAATCAGGGAATATCCAAAATGTCACCAATTGCTTTCATGACTGACATTTAGTTTCCTGTTGTGGAATGATAGATGGGACAAACTAGTGATTTAGCTTCAGGAAACCAATGTCGGTTGTTTTAGGCTCACATTTGTTGGATTACTTGTGGACTAAACATGCATCACCAGTTTAAATCTTTGAGTGCTAGCCATTTTTTAAAACAGAAAGGGCCTTGTGCCAGCGTTTTTGCCCATTTTGAGTCATATTTCAAGACCAAGATAATATTTTGTACTATGTCTCTGAAAACACAGAGTAGCTCAAATGAAAGACCATCTATTTCATCATGAAAAAAAGATTGTTTTTACCTTGTTCCGTTCTTGTTTTGTTTGGAAGAGAGTATATGAACTCTTTATGTCCCGACTACAAATTACAGAAGCCCCAAAATTACTCGCAGGCTGCAGGAGACACTTTGAAGTCGTATTATCAATGGCACTTAAAGAGTTAAATGGTCTAAATAATGAAAAAAATATTATTGTTATTATTGAAATTGTATCATAAGTCAGACTCTTTTTACTTTATTTGTGTTGAATTTGACTGAGCAGAAATCAGCCCTGTCTTATCTGATCAACAATTTTTGGCCATCACTTTTCATCTCACCCTCCTGAAGATGGCCGCTGGTTTTAGAGCAGTTCCTCTGTTTCCATGTGAATAATATCACAGATATTCAGAGTCAGCCCTTTGAATAGGAATTGGAAACAAATGCAACGTCTAGCTTGTTGTATTTGTCATTGTCTCCTCTTGCCACTAAAGAGCCAGCACCATATTATTAAAACAAAAAAAAAGACACAGCAGGGAACCCTTAAAAGCGCTGTGCTCACAGATTAAAGGAGCAGTTCTGCAAACCAAGTCAGTTTTGGCAGGTTTGTGGAGCTGCTAGCAACACAACCGTTCGCCAGTTTCACTACAAAAATATATATAAGAGACCACACTTCAACATCATTCAGCACTTCATTTTATCTCCTTTTTGTTGATCCAGCATTGAAGCCACAGTCTATAGCATGCAGCTGCCAAAATACTGCCATGTGTGATTTGGTTTCAGAGCCTGGGTTTTAATTGAGCATGAAGCAGGTCTCTGGAACAGCTATGGAGCCTTAAAACCAACTGGTTAGTCTTTTCTATACTTGATAAAGTATAGGCAGACCTGAATTCTAAATTGTATTTCAGTGAGGAAAGATGGCAGAAGTCCTGCTGTGTTTTTTAGGATGCAAAGTGGCCAAAGTGGCAGCCAGTGTGAATGAAGAAACTCAGGGATTTTCCAGGTCCTGGTGCTGCAAACCCATCAGCTGCAGGACATTGTGCAATACCATGAACATAAACTAAGGGTACTGAATACTGTATGACTGTGTGTGGGGGTGTGGCTGAGTCATTCCAGTCCTTAACCCCAAGACGTTGAGGGGAATAGCATTTTAATTAATTCCCTTCTCTTCCTCTTCTTCCAAGACTTCTGTTCCTCATTAGGGGCTTGAGAAAGTCATCAGGATTCACAGGGTTGGCTGCTCATATCCGATGTGCGCTCATTCAGAAATCCCCCTCCTCCCCTCAGACCGGGGCTGAGAAATCTCCTGCTACTTTATGTTTGTGTGAGATGTTGATCAGTGGTGCTGCTACTCAATTATGAATCTACTCTTAGTGCAGTTTGTCTCTCTTGTGGGAGCTCTTCTTCTTTTATGACAACATTTAAAACTGCCTAGTCATTAACATCCACTCGCAAAAAATCTCAGGTGAGTGTTTTTATGAATGTAGAGTGTTGCTGTTTGAGTCTATGCTGTGTCTTGATTCTAAAAAGCAGAGTTTTCAGTGACAATATGAGTGCATTTCCACTGCAGTTCTGCATTCTTTCTTATGCTCTGTTATCCTTTAGTGCCACTTTCACAGGGTTGTTATTGTCCTATTAAGTGGTTTCAGGAGAAGGAAAGAATCCCTGATCCACAATAATTGAATAATTGCCCTTATCCATTAAGTATTTTGGTTTAATATCTGTCAGGATTTATATGTTAAAAACGCCTAAATCAATTGAAGCTAATGCCAAGCAGTATGTGTTTGCTAAAAATATAATCAATCAAGTCCAAAACTTGTTTTATATTGACAAATGTAACAAAGAAGCAGCAAATCCTGCCACTTCAGAAGCTGGGGGCTGTTGCACCAAAGTAGGTGCATCCAGGATAAGTGACTGAGCTGGGTTCAACCAATCCAAAACAAGAGTGTCCAGGATTAATCGGTTGCGCAAAGACCAAGCCAGGACGAGCGGACAGGCCAGGTGAAATCAATCCAGGATAAGTGCGCACACACAGCTTCCTCTAACAAACCCTGTCATCGATCACAGATTCAGCAATTGACCATGGCAACGAGAGCAGCGTTCTTTTCCCCGTCGTAGGCAGAAATCCTTATAGAGACTTAGAGGTAAAGGACCAAATTAAAAGGAAAGGAAACCCTGCTACAGTTATAAAACAAGGAGAGAAAGAGAGGCAAAGTACTGCAGACCACCTGAATATGTAACTAGTGCATAAATACACTCAGTGCTCCATGAAACATCGCAATCACATTTCAAATAGGTCATTAATATCTCAGAAAACCTAGTTGTACTCTGATTATGAATCAGTTGAAAATGTAAGTGAAACTGACTGCAGATGTGAGCGACTTATGTAAATTTGTCCATTTCACGTTACAAATTAATACTTAAACAATGGTTTTTGGTGGATTACTTGTTTGCTGAATTACAGGAGAAGGGCAGATTTAAAAAATGGTTCATCTACTTTTATCAGCATATGTGATCAGTTAGGTACGACTGCATTTTTAGTGTCCTTGATTTCTTGAATGGAGTTCTTCTTCATGGCCTGCTTTTATCTTGTTTAGTTGTTTCGCATTTTAGGCAGTTTGTCTAATTAGACTTACCCTGGTGCATGCCGCCGAGGACCTTGTTAATGCAGCAGCGGCAGTAAATATAATATAACTGAATTTAATAATATAATTTAGACGTTCGGCGGGTCGGATTAAAAAAAAATCTGTATTTTGAATGTGATAATATTGTGTAGTGGGCAGTGGAATAACTGACTGCTAACTTAGATGAGGGATGTGAGTAAATAAATCCTGGAACATAGCCTCGTCTGGAGCGGACTAGCTCCACAGCATAAATCTCCATGGTTACTTATGCCATAATATATCCTGCTCTCCTCTAGCCTGGTTTTGTGCAACCGAATCACGGATAAGTTGAGTCAGGATAAACAAAATAGCCCAGCTTAATCCCTTATCCTGGTTTTGTGCAACAGGCCCCTGAAGTCTGAGGATGTGTGGAATTTCTTTCATTGTTTTTGCTTGAATAATAGTAATTATTGAAATTAATTGATGATTTTATTCTTTTGACATCAACTCATCTCATTATTTTACCAATCGTTCCACCTCTAGATTTTTCAAACTACTGTTTCTAAAGGTCTGGGACTAAATTGTCATCAAGAACATTGTGGTTACTCCCGTTGTGTTGTAGAGTTCTATAAAGAAAATACTTCCAAACCAACCAAAAGGGTCTTATCTCCAAGAGAAAAATTATAATGCATCCACTAATCAATTATTTTTGGCACCTCTAGACATAGCTGCTATACTGATGGATGCTATTATCCCTTGAAGTGTCTGTTTAAATTGCTTTTCATTTCTGAAACATCTTACAGGCTGACAGCTGTGATTATGATGCTGTTGGATGTATCTTACATCTGACATCCTGCTCTCTACATTATAAATGTCTCCATAAGCCACAGCTGACCAGGTTTTCTGTTGGTGGGTTCCTCTGAGTCTCACATGAACAAAAGAAAACACTTTTCAGCAGATCCTGCAGCATTAAAGGGAATAATGACATTCTACTGCTGCTGGATAGAAATATGTATATATTCCACAGCAGGCCACAGACTGCGGTTAGTGCCTCACAGGGAAACTCTGAAACCAGATGGAGTCAATCCCACACAAGACATCATGAAAAGAGCCAAGGGGAAGGAGGGAGGGGGAATTTAGACAAACACCGATGTATTTGGCAGCTTTCCACGCTCGGATTACCATCACGACACACACCTCCATGTTCACACGGCTCATACAGCAGAATCTCCTGCACAGCACTGTGGTGTGTTTCTTGTTGGGGTTTCAGTAATAAGAATGAGTCACTTAGTTCTTATTATTTCCTGGTAGATCTTTCAGAGAACAAGGAGGCAACAGATAGACATGAATGACTCAACATTATCTCCATAAAGAGCTTCACAGCCAGTCAGCTCGTTCTTCAGGCATGTCTAATGTTAGACTAGCCTCAGGCCACTTCTGCTGTACAAGAGTGATGTGCTGCAGCGTGGGGTTCGGGGAGGAGGTGTCTTTTTACCCACAGGAGCGCTGACAGGTGGTGACAGGACAGTTTGAAACGATTTAAGAGTAATGGTCAGACAGAAGCAGCAACTCTGCGCAGCTTTCAGACGGCCTCTTAACATTACATCCTGTCAACAGCAACAGGAAAGCTACAATCCAAGCTACATTTTTCATTGCTCCTCCTGATATTCAGTGCAGTGTGATGAGCAGTTGTAAGCTGCTTGTTGGTTTGTAAAACATTTGACTTAGGGTTAGAGTAGTTATTTTTCACAGAAAACAATAGTGTTTGTTGAGACTGTCATTTTACTTAAGCTGCTACAAGCATTCAAAAACTTACTCAAGGAAAAATACATAAGTGTTCAGCATCAAAATATATTCAAATACCAAAACAAAAAGGACTCATTTGGCAAAATAATATTAAAATCTTGCGTTAGAATTATTGATGCATTCAGGTGTTCATCACTTAAATGTTGCAGCTGATAAAGGTGGAACTCATTTTACTTTATATACTGCTGGGTCATTTAATCTATAATAACACACCTTTTATGATTTGAGTATATTTTGTATTATTAATCTGAATATGTAAAGTAACTAGAAGATGACTTATAGCTTTTTGCCTCTGAGATAGAGTCGTGGCGTAAAAGAAAAAAATACTTCAAAATTGTACTGAAGTACAGTACTGGAGTACATATATTCAGTTACTTTTCACAGCGGACCTCCAGCTATCATTCTTATAATTGTTAATATTTTCAGTTCATCATTCAGTTTGTGAAACAAATGCATTGAACCAAAGGTGACATTGTCCAATTGCTTATTTTGTCCGATCAACAGTCCAAAAGCTATATATATTATTATTATATTATTGATGATGTAAAACAAAAAAAAAACAGTAAATAGTCATATTTTAGATTAGATTAGATTTATGATTAGATTGCATTTTTTTCCCCCAAATCGTCCCCAAAAAGCCACTGTATACTGACACATATGCTTGCAGTACGGAAGCTAAACATGTAAGTTTGTCTGAATTAACTCTTAAAGTGGCACTATTTTTATAAAACAGGAAGTACCTTGTGCCAGCATTTGTGCCCATTTTGAGTCATATTTCAGGACCCACAGAATATTTTGTACCATGACTCTGAAAACACTGAATAGCTCAGATGAAAGAAGAGACCTGCTATTTCATCATGAAGAAAAAAATATTGTCTTTGACAATGACTTTCCCACTGTAGCATTTGTGGGCATTTGTATCCAGTGAGCCCTATTTAAATGGCCTCAGAGAAGTCACCAGCTGTAGTCACTCATGATCACTCACAAGAAGTTAAGAGGCCATGCTATGAAGCTCATTTCATTGACACAACTTTCTAAGTAAAGTAAAAAACTAAAATTGCTAATTCATGTTGTTGTATGTATATTTTTGACCCAACAGATTTGGTCACATTTTCAATTGATGTATAATGAAGTCATAAAAGAACCAAAATTCATGATTGTTTTTTTGTGACAAAGAAGTATCTGTTCCAATCATTCTATCAGAGAAAAATCAGAGTTGTAGAAATTACTGGAAACTCAAGAGAGCCATGACATTATGTTCTTTACAAGTGTATGTAAACTTTTGACCATGACTGTAGCAGAAGAGTCTATGGTTGGTGACAGGTGAATTCATGAATAATAAAAATAAATGTTGTTGCTTCTGTCGTTCCAGCATACACACAGATTCAGCCCCACTCCCTGGTGCAACAGCATAAACAGCAGCAGCAGTTTGTGGTCCATCAGAGTCAGTCTTCCCAGAGGGCCACGGGGCAGCTGCTGCAGACTGCCTCCATTCAACCGTCACAGCACCCTGTCCCTGTACTGCCCAAACCTGCCCCACACCAGCCCTCCATGCCCAGCCAGCAGGCCACCATCTTCCACTCCACCATCAGCCCCCACTCCCTCCACTCGCCTCTCAACCACGTCAAAGCTCAGCCTGTCCAGCTCACCGCCATCAACCTGCAAATACAGCCAACGGTGAGCATGCCTCCACAAACCAAGCCCACAAGAAAAAGTGCATGAGTGGTTTTTAGAGTCATTGATAAGGTTAAAATGGTAGATGGATGTATGTGGAAAAGCAGACCAGGGACCTGGCCTTTTTCCTTTGTCAAGTTAAAGGCTATATTTCAATTTAGTTCATGAAAAACTACATGAAACTATTATGTTAATGCACTCTACTAGTCTCAAGAAAAAGCACTGTTAATTGGGATGTAAACCATTTGCTTTCAGTCGTGCTATCACATTCAGTTTAGACATTCATGGTTCCCAGATGATCCATCCTGCTGACTTCAGCGATCCGCTTGAGTTTTAATTTGTCCAATACTGTGGTTTATAACCAAATACCTGCAACACATATCAGACTCAGCCTCATTTGTTGTTGTTTTCTGAGTACGAATTAGCAAATGTTAGCATCCTAGTACACTAAACCAGCATGATACAAACATTATACCTGTGTGTTAGCATTTAGCTCACACACAGGTATGACGTCTCTAACACAGCCACACACAGTGATGGTAGTCTTGTTGGAAATTATTTACATTATTTGGAAATGCTTGGGGGAAAAAAAATAATTCAAATGAAGACATCCAAAATAAACTTGTTTCTCTTACATATGGTTTTCTCCTGGTTACACATTATCCATTGTGTTTATAAGCATATATAATATGATTCATCGTTTTTGTTCTTCATTTGTTTCTAATGGGACACAAATGTCTGTCCTACTTAGACTTTTTTTGTGGTGGTAACCTGTGAAACAAAAACTACTGTTCCCACAACACCCACCAAATCCATTTTAATCCAAGACATACATGTTAAAAAAAATCAGGAATCTTCTGAGTTTGGGATTCCTGGTGTAATGTTTTCCCTCTGGTGTGAGATTTTTCCGAGGCTAATGGTTTTCACTTTCTGATTCACTGCCATTAAAAGTCCCTGATCTGTCTTTTATTACTGTCTCAAAAGGGCTTTGTCATGTTTTCCTCTCTTCCTGATGTACATGGCAGGCCTCTCGCCTGGTTCAGGACAGTAAGGATAAACCAACCTCGCTGGTGGTCAGAGAGACGTGTCCAGCTCCTGCCGCACAGCCACAGCAACAACAACAACAACAACAACAACAACAGCAACAACAACAGCAACAACAACCAGCTGCACCTTCGCCATCACAACCCACCAAACCTGCAGAGCAGACCAAGGTCGACCCAGTCACACCAGCTGTTCAACCACAAGGTAATGACTCAGCACGAGTTCCTGAGCTGCTAATGCTGTGAAGTACTGAAACCTTTTAATAATAAACCCTTTAACCAATTAGCCACTGGGACAAGAAGCAGCCGTTAAACTGTCTTAAGCAAAAACTTTTCTACTTGACACAGAAAATGCACCATTATTTCTGCTCTCCTTGACCAACTATTGGAGGAAAAGAAAAATCAATGCTGATGTTTACTTGTTATTCAGAACATGTTGTGTCTGCAGCAGTTTAAGCTTCACTCTACTCCCTCTCTTATTGCTTTGTTTGTCGTTCTCTTCGTGAGTTTCCCTGAGCTGCGGCCAAAAAGCTCATCGGATACACACAATTGATTCAACGCTGTGTTGTGCGCCCAACATTTAAACCCACAACAAGTAAAAGCTCCAAACAGAGCAATAGTAAGCAGACCTGTAATGGACTTACCATGGATCAGTCAGAAAGCAGGGCTGAGCCTGACGCCTACAGCAATATTATATTAAAAAACTCATATATATATAGTCTGTATATTGTATAGTAACACTTTTGGCTTATGTGTTTCTGGGGATAAGGACCATTACTGAACAGCTTTTACCTATTGAACAATGCCTGATTGTGTAATTGACTAGTATGATGGCTGCCCGGAAGATTTTAAAACGTTTCCAGACTGTGGAAAAACTTGTCAAATAAGGTTAACTCTAAAGTGAAGAAAATCCCAGAAATGTTGCATTTTCAGTCAAATTTATCTTCATACCACTGCATGTTCAGCTTACTCTGCACATTTTGCCAGCTAGGTGATTTGAATATAAGGGGTGAAGCAAGTCGTGATGAGTGGTTTGACGCCTCGTTCATCACGCAGCAGCTTGTTGCTGAGCACCAAATTATTCTGGTGTGTACTTTCTAAATGTTGACACGGCTCAGTTTCTATGGTGACATCTCTCCTAAATGGTTGGAAATGGGGCTAATGCTGCGTTTCGTGTAAAATGACACTTTGTGTAGACCACCAATTGCTGTTTATGGGCATTGAGTTGGGTGTGATGCTTGCCATCAGAGCAGGAAACTATTTTTGTAATCCATTGGCTGCAGAGGCCGACAATGAGGGAAAATTTAACAAAAGCTGTTTTTTAAAGTGGCTTACAGACGTGGCAACAGTTCACTGTCAATTACACTTACAGTATTTAAATGGAATTGTGTCAATAGAGCAGCAGAGCATACAGAATTTATACAGAATATTATCAGTGCACTGAGGATGGTGACAGGATGCCCTTTATATTTATTATTCGAGGTATTTGTTGTTTTTAGGTTGTGTTCAGACAAGCTTTACCATTCATTTGAACGAAGAGACTCTTTTCTACTGTTTCCAATCATCACAACAAAACATAACTACAACCATGAGAACTTGAAATCTGGATTTTGCACCTTACAATACTTTATTAATTTCAAGGGAAGCTAATATAGTGAATTAAACGCCACAATTTTGATCATCAATTAATTGGTTTGGGTAATATTGTAATTGTATGTCTGTGTAGGTTCTCAGTCATCCAGGTCGAGGTAAATCAAAAAGAGCAAAGAGTCAACTATTTTGCTCTTTTCGATTTTATTTCCAAAAAAAAAGAAAAAAAAAAGTAAAAAAAAAAAAAATCTGATTCCAGCTTAAATGTGAATATTTTCTTGTTTTTTTTACCCCTCTTATAGTAAATTTGATAATGTGTAAATATATTTGAGTGGTGAACAAAACAAGACATGAGGATGTCATTTTGGGCTTGGGATGATCGATTCATAATTTTCTAACATTATTATTAGATCAAAAAGTACCTCATCTTAATCTTCACTGACAATAATCATTAGTTAACTTGCAGCCCTGGTGTTCTACAGAGGTGAAAACTGTAAAACATTGGTAAATAGAGACAATGAGACAGTACTTTGTGTTATTAATCTGAATCTGCAAAGTAACTTTCCTAATCTAACAAATGTAGAGGAGGGACAGGGGGCATCTGCCTCTGAGATGTAGAAATATAAAGTAGCAGAAAATGGAAATGCTCAAAATAAAAGTACCTTAAAACTGTACTTAAAGTGCAGTACTTGTACTTAAATGCTTCTCTGGTCTCTGTAGCAAATATGAGCTCTAGTCGGGTGTTTATTTGTGGCTTTAAAGGATGATAGTGAGACTCTCCTGTCAGGTTTTCATGCTGCAGCAGCCTCAGCCTGAGGAGGCTCAGAGGTGCTAATGCTAAAGCTAATGCTAGAGCTAGCTGCTGGGGGCAGAGCTCCGTGTCTCAGGAGGAAGCAGGGAGGCGGCTCCCGGTTTAAAACTCCGCTTTAGCGGCGCTGCAGCTGAGACGCGGTCGCAGCGGCGGATGATCGGTGTGTGTTTGTTTCTGTGCCGGGTCATTACTACAACAACAACAACAACAACAACAAACAAAGAAAGAAAGAAAGAGCAAACCGCACATGTTTTCTCCGTGAAATCAGCAGCGGACGTCGGTAAGAAAAGCTAATTCAACATGGACTTCCAACGTGAAATGAAGCATGGCGGCTGGTGTTTACTTTCGCTATGTGGGCTTTCAGAGTAAAGCCGAGGTAGCGTTGTTGTTGTTGTTGTTGTTGTTGTTGTTGTTGTGATGGTGGGTGATGCATGCAGGTTTACTATTTATTATTGGTCATCTGCGGGTCACTTCAGGTGTTAAGCTTTTATTTTTCGACCATTTTAATCCATTTTTATTTCATTTAATGTTAATTTGTTTATAGTCTGGGTTGAATAGTATGACTGAATCTGAGAATTTATTTATGCTGATAATGTTTATGAATAATTGCCCGTAAATGTCATAAAACAGTGAAAAACGTCCGGTGTAATTAACCAGAGAGATTTTCGGGAATGCTTGTCTTGTGTGACCAACAGCCCAAAAATCAACTAAGTGTACAGAGTCACAGCAGTAAAGCTGACACAACAGTATAACGAGAAGCAAACAACTAAAGAGCAGCAACAGTGGAATAAAGCCAATCTAAAAATACATAATAAAAATAAAACAAGTATATTAAACACCGTTCCAAAGCACTCCTGTAGACTGTACAGTTGCAAAGTCAATGAAAGTCATGTGAAATGAAATCAGATGTTCTGCTTCATTGACAGAACTAATGAATCCACTGGTTTTTCTTTTAATTTCATTTGGACTCAACCCGCCAGTAGCCAGCTCTCAGAGTCACAGCTCTCTCATACATTAACTGTTGTATTCCTTTCTTGTTCAGCAGACGGAGGCTTAACCAAGAGGCCGAGTGCTGCACCTGTGACCCCACCTGCGGCCATGACCTCAGGAAACGAGAATGAGGCGCCCACCGTGACGGGCAGCACGCCACAGAACGGAGAGAGCAAACCGCCCCAGGCCATCGTCAAGCCCCAGGTCCTCACGCATGTCATTGAAGGCTTCGTCATCCAGGAGGGTGCTGAGCCGTTCCCCGTGTGTGTAAGTGGCCTGATGCCAGCAAACATCCCAGGAGCCAATGCACCCTCTAGTGTACCAGCCTGCAGGGAGCTGTCAGCACAGGCAAACACTGAACCATCCGTTACTACTACTGACAGCTCACAGCTTCTATGGGATCCAGTCATTAACTTTAGTGTGTCTGGAGGAGGACAGATGGGTGAAGGTGTTTGTGTAATGAGCTGCAGCCTCTCAATTATCTCCAGGCATAAAAATCTCCTCTTTAAATCAGTGTCATTACCCTTAAAAATGTAACGTTATAATGTCTACCCAGTGTATCTTTATACAGGTTGACATCTTTGATATACTCACACTAAAAAAGCTAAATGTTGGACTGAACCATCTTTTGTTTAGGTGACATGCTTGTTGTGATTTCTATGCTTGGGGCTCACTGCCTCCTACTGGATGTTTGGTGTAAAAGCTCCATATACTCACATGCATGTAGGCCTGAACAAGCATGAAAGAAAAGACAATGATATGGTACTTTCTACCAGGTCTAGAGATTATCTTTTTCTGTCAGCCGGTTTTTTCAATGAAATGTCAAAAATACACTACTCACAATAATTTAGGCATATTGTTACTTATATGAGTGCTTTTCCCATTTGGTCCGAATTTTAAGGAAAAAGCCATAGTTCCCTTTGATATTACCATTAATTAATGAGAAGAAACACCATTTTCATTAGTTCAATATTTATTACCCAAACAGTTTAGACAATAACAAAGATAGCCCCAAATAACCAAAAAAATAACGTGCAGTGACTGAGCCATCTACAATCACCAAATCTGCTTTGCACCGACTGGTGATACCTGTTGCACCTCCTCCACCAAAGCGAACTCTGGGTGCCATGTTGACCTCGCCGTATCGCTCACCTTGTCTTTTCCACCAATGCTGACGACCATTATTTTTGTGCAAGGTGACCTGACACTCATCAGTGAACAGGACGGTAGATCACTGCTGCATTGTCCAGGTCACATGGTCTTATGTCCACTGCAAACGGTCACAGCAGCATTCAAGCCAAAGCAGTGGAGTCGGTTGCGAATGGTTTGTCTGGAAACCCTAGTAGCCCTCACTTCTCCTAAACAGGCCTGCAGCTGTGTGGCTGCTGCATAACAGTATCTGAGTACATAGGTCCTTTGGTACTGTCATCATTGCGGTCCATCACTCGTGGGGCTCCACTCCTGGGTCTGTTGTGAACACTGCCAGTAGTTCTGTGTCTTGCTGCAAGTCTGCTGATGACACTTTGAGACACACCAAGTTCACGAGCAACATCTGACTCCTGCTACCGACCCGAAGGAGCACTATGGTCAGGTGGAGCTGCTCATCCATTAAGTGACATCATGTGTTCATGCTGCTTTAATGATGAACTGAGAATGACTTACTGACAATACCAGCTTTTTATACCTTAAGAATGTTGGAATTGATGCCATATTGAAAAGGGTTGTCTATTTGTATGTTTTGGTATTAGCCCAACATGTAAGGCACACTGTACACAGTGACCATTACCTCTCTAATACAATTGCCTCTCTGTCCCAAAAATCACTGAAGTGAAACAAACACCTCATGTATGAAATCCACTGAGGACCTCACAATATCCTTAACATATTGTGAGTAGTGAGTATCATGTTCTTCATATTAGTAATTTTTATGTGACTGGCAGTCCAAAACCCTTATAGTCATTCTGTTTTAAATTTTATTAAATTGAAAAAAGCAGACCATTGATTGCACTTCATATTGCTGTTGGGGTATTTGTTAGAATTTTGACATTGTCGTTCAAAGGATGCAGTCCACTTATATTGTCAGTCATAGTGATTACATATGTTGTTGTCGCGTTTCCCTTTGGTAGATTTGTTACTGTTCTTCCTCTTTCTGTCGCCAGGTGGAGAGACTGCCCATTCTCATCGACAGCCCAAAGAAGCTGGACCATCAGCTCTCCTCAGACCCCGACAAAACCCCTGTGAGCAACGCAGCAAACACTGACTCTGAGCTCGAGGACATGAACCAGCCAGGTGAGACCGCAAGTATTTCTAAAATTGCCACATCCCAACGCACCAAGCCCATGACGACGGACTGGTGCTGCTCTCTGCATCGTCCCCTGTGCCCTCAGTGTAATTACAGAGTTGCATCTCTTCACCAAACCACTTAACCTCTGCATGTCTTCCTCTCCCAGACCCCTACCAAGCTGTTCAATAATGCACTGTAGCTGCACCACTGGTATCTTTTAACTCTCCATGCTGAATGTTTGTCATTAATTAAATATAACACAATTCCTCTTCTTCTGGAAAATTCCACTTTTGTCATGCAGCAAAGACATGAGTAGCACGCTCCGTTTCACAGTAAAGGCAGATTTTTGCCATTTTTTTATCATCATATTTATTTTTATGCATCTTTACGCAAGTTAGCTGACTCCCTGTAAATAAACAAAGCAGAACAGAAAACTCCTTCTTAAGGCCGGAGTTTCTGGCAAAACAATACATGGCCATTGAAAAAAAGTTTGTTCTACCACTGCAAAGTAACACAAAGTCATCAGGCAATCACACACCTACTAAGTCACATTCCTGGAAAATATTTAACTAGTATTTGTCACGTTTACCTCAAGGTTGTTGTTGCAGTATTAGGAGTGGTAGTGGTAGTGGTGGTAGTATTTTTTACTCTGTTCGTACCACCAGTTCAGCCCCTTGCATTTAATGCACTTTTCCAAAGAGTAAACATCTAATTTCAGAAGGAATAATATCAAGTGTATGTCTTGTGCTTATTTTGCCTCCCTTCCTACAGAAAAAGATCAAGAACCCAAGCTGACATGTGAGTACTGCGGCTGGGTTGACTTCGCCTACACGTTCAAAGGCTCCAAAAGGTTCTGCTCCATGGTTTGTGCAAAGAGGCAAGTCTCTGTTTACTTTCTCTTTCTTCTCATTTAAATATTATATTTAATATATTATGTGAAAGCTCTAACAGTGGGCCTTTGTTGACAGGTACAATGTTGGCTGTACCAAGAGGATAGGCCTTTTCCGTCCAGAGAGGAGTAAACCGACAAATCGCTGGCGTAGAAGATCTCCGGGCCGCTCCACTATAGAGGCAAAGAAGCAGGTACGCACACTCCTTCATATGTTGATGAGGTAAAACACCCTCATCAACACGTTACCTCCCATCAGATACTGCTTCCACTGCACATTTCACGCCTCATGCTTTATAATGAACTTAAACATCATTTGTGTCGGTGCCCAATTATCTCCATCTGTCTTTTAAAGGGTCATTAAGCCCTTTATGGTCTTTGTCAACGTTTATCGGTGACCAGTAGGAATGGAGAAGCATTAGTAGAGATTGCAGCCAACTGCATCAACAATGTAGGAAAAAGTCAAGTAGTTTGGATGACACTGAAAAATATTTCTTTAGCTGGAGGATCTTTTTGAGGGTTTCCAGGCAGAGCCTCAAGGGTTGGGTCTTGAATCTCCAGTGGGGGTGTTTTTGTTTCATGTCTGGACCAGGAAGTAACTTTTATAATCCAGAGGGTTCAGCACCTGACAGAGTAATTGTCGAGTCGCTGGTATCGATCAAACAGCCTTCTCATATCCCTGCAGGTGTATTATACTCATTTGAAGCTATTATAGAGAATAAATAGAATAGATTGGTTTTAATTTATCTCCCATTGGAGGAAATGGACCTGCCCCAGCAGCATAGACAAAGTTACAGTGGAAAAAATAAGTAATAATAATAATAGAATAAATATTTACATATTATGTACAAAATTAAAAAAGGAAAAATATTTATTTAATATTTTTAATTGCAAATGAAATGTTAAACAATTTAGATTTAATTGTTATTAGATGAATAAAATGTATTTTTACAATATGTTATGTAAATCATACTTATTACTTGGTTGAATCTTTGCTCTCTCCAACACAAAGTTTTAGTTTCATTTTGATCATGATGACGATGACGATGATGATGATGATGACAACGTCTCGCTCGTCTGTTTTACAATTTCAGAAGTTGTCCCCGCCGCCGCCGCAGCAGACTCAGGGCGGATCGTTGTCCTCGCCTCATCCCTCCCAGCCCAGTCAGGAGGAGTCCAGTCCGTGTTCGGACATGTCCAGCTATGAGGAGCCACAGTCTCCTCTGTCAGCAGCCAGCTCAGGACCCCTGCCCCCTGCTCTGGCCCCAGCTAAGGTCCCCGTCCACCGGCATTCCAGCAGGGCCTCGGACCAAGAGGGCTGCGCAGTTAGAGACGCACCTTCACTCTGTCAGCGCTTCTTACCCAATGACCCCACCAAGTGGAACGTGGAAGAAGTCTATGAGTTCATCCGCTCACTGCCAGGTCAGGAGTTAATGCAGCGCTACGTCCAAACTCTTCCTGCTTGTGAATCCGGCTTTTAACCTCCTCCTCTGCTGTTCACACAGGTTGTCAGGAGATAGCAGACGAGTTTCGCTCTCAGGAGATTGATGGACAGGCCTTGCTCCTGCTGAAGGAGGACCACCTCATGAGCACCATGAACATTAAACTGGGACCTGCGCTGAAGATCTTTGCACGCATCAACATGCTCAAAGACTCTTAGCAGGAAAGAGAGAAAGTGTGTGTGTGTGTGTGTGTGTGTGTGTGTGTGTGTGTAACTAAATGATGTCATTGTAGCACTGACAACGCAGACTGACTGCACTACAACCTCGCATTCCTCCCCAACTACTGGTCTGGTTCCCTTGAATTCCTCTTTAGCCGGCGCTCACCTGCTCAGAAACAGTGTCAACAAATCATATCAGAGTTGCAGTGTTTACGTCACTCACAGGGGTTCAAAACAGGATCCACAGTGAGATCTGTGCCATATTCCTAAAATGTTGCTTCCCACATATACATACATCAGTGAATATTTTTTTCTTATGTTAGCGCCATCAGACCTGATTCAGATGTGGTCTGGCTGATTGTGATCAGATCACAGCCAGGTGTAAATGCCATCTCTCCTATATTTTGAGGCATTTTATGCTTTTATTAGGTAATTGAGGGGGCAACATACAGCTAAGGACACTGGTTTCTGGTTGCACTTTAAGCTCACAGCCCCTTTGCAAAGCCAAAATAAGCAGAGCACACACAGCAGTGGGGCGTCTCCTGACCTGAGACATGCTGTGTTGTGTTCCTGTTATGCATTTTAAGAGCTGATCATAATTAGGGCATACATGTAATAACAAGAACACTTATTAGTACCAGGTGTAGAGGCAAAGGTCCTCTAATTAAATGTCATTATCCAGATAACACATCTAGGGACAGACTCTGCTGATAGCTGGTGTAAATGGGGTTTGGGTTTTGGTCTGAGAGGGGAAAAATTACAAGTTCAAGGAAAACAAAGACGACTCAGTTGTGCCTGAGTTGGGTCATACTGTAACACTGTTGTTACTGAATTAAGGCATTGGCACAAACATGAGTGAAGTCTGAATTAACTTTTATTTTTATTATATTATTAGATGTGTTTTGTACAGTTTTGTCTGTGTGCGAATGAAAGAGCTTTCTCTCTTTGTATGTGAGGCTGCATTCATTAATTTTCTCATTTTTATTCAGCAGATGGTCCTTTGCCTTCTCTCACAATAAGACTCTCACAGCTATCGAATACAACCTCTGCATGCAGAGAAACCGCTTACGCAGTTTCTTATGTGACATTGATTTCCCTTTCATGAGGAACTTGCCAGTTTTTCCTCCTATAGATTTTAACTGCTAACTAATGATTTTTCACCTCTTTTTCAAAGTAATTTACTAAAAGATGACATTGATTTCTTGTCTCAGTTTTGTAGGAGGACACTAAGTTATCTGAGGAACATTTCGGGTGTGCTGCTCTCGTCACACAGCCCAACTTTTGGCACTTATTTTTCTTTTCATTTGATGTCATGTGACACCCCAGCAAAAGTGAGAGCGGCATTGTGCAGTAATGGAAGTTTATATGTACATAGCAGCTTAATGGATGAGAAAGATTGTGAAAAAAAGTGTGAAATTTTCATTTTTTTAAGTTATCCTTGTTATTCTAAAATAGAAATTTAATGGTGTATTTACATTTTTAAATATGCAAATGTATAAATATCATGGCCTGGAGGCTGATTTCTTATGTTTTTCTCTGATATTGAAGTCTATTTGTGTTTTGTGGCAGGTTTACTTCTTTTTTTTTTTTTTTTTTAGATAAGGCTTTGTCAAATGCTTGTATTTATCAAAACAGTTTGTTACACAACATTTTGCAATTATAAATAATTTGCAATACAATTTGATCTGGAGCCATTTTTTGTGGGAGTTAATGTGAAAGAAGTCTGAAAAACACTTAACAGTAGGGCTGGGTACCGAACTTCGATACTTTTATAGCACCAGCCGAAAAGCTCTGGTCATATTGGGTATCGAAAAATGAATAATTTTTTGGTGCTTAAGTCCAAACCCATGTGTCTGTGAGCCATGCTCTCAGAAAACAGAGGACTGTTGTCACTGCAGCAGAATTGGGAGCCAGTGTTTTTTTTTTTTTTCAACTCATGGTGCGTTCTGTTGTACGTAAATAATGGAATTTCCAAGCTCCACGTCAGAATTTAAAACAGAACCCTCTGTGAAGTCGACTCTTCACCTCAGAAAGTCAGATTAATCTCACCAACCTGACAGAATTCACGCTAACTGCTACTAATGTAAACATTAGCTACATGTTTTGTTGTTTGTAAGGCGGGAAGAGCTGGGAGCACTAAAATTTGGGGTTAAGATCATCTGAAGGCAAACTTTCACTCCCCAGGGTCCTAAAGAGAAAATGGCAGCATCCTGTGACTGTTGATCATCAATAGACCACTGTCTACTACAGGGGTTGGACAATGAAACTGAAACACTGGCCAATTTAGTGTTGGAGGTTTCAAGGCTAAATGTGACCAGCCTGGTGGCCAAACTTCATTGATTGTACATTGCACCAGTAAGAGCAGAGTGTGAAGGTTAAAGTAGCAGAGTAATAGCACAGTTTTGCTTAAAATATTGCAATGCACACAACATTATGGGTGACATATCAGAGTTCAAAAGAGGACAAATTGTTGGTGCTCATCTTGCTGGCGCATCTGTGACCAAGACAGCAAGTCTTTGTGATGTATCAAAAGCCACAGTATCCAGGGTAATGTCAGCATACCACCAAGAAGGATGAACCACATCCAACAGGTAGAGCTGTGGACACAAGAGGAAGCTGTCTGAAAGGGATGTGCGGGTGCTAACCCAGATTGTATCCAAAAAAAACATAAAACCACAGCTGCCCAACTCACTGCAGAATTAAATGTGCACCTCAACTCTCCTGTTTCTACCAAAACTGTCCATCTGGAGCTCCACAGGGTCAATATCCATGGCTGGACTGCTATAGCCAAACCTTTGGTCACTCGTGCCAATGCCAAACGTCGGTTTCAATGGTGCCAGCAGCAAAAATCTTGGGCTGTGGACAATGTAAAACGTATTGCTGTCTTTCCCACATTCGGGAGAGTTATGGTGTGGAGAAGCCCCAAAGAAGCGTACCACCCAGACTGTTGCATGCCTAGAGTGAAGCATGGGGGTGGATCGGTTTGATGAACATGAAAGTGAAGATGAACATCTCCCATGGCCTGCACAGTCACCAGGTCTAAATATTATTTATGTTACAATTTGACACTTTATTGGATTATTTGTTTGTCAAATTACAGTAGAAGCTCGGACAGATTGAAAAAATGAGTCAACTAGTTTTATTCGCATTTTTGATGGGTAGGTACGGCTGCGTTTTTGGTTTCCTTGGTTTTTTTGAATGGAGTTCTTCTTCATGATCAGTTTTAATCGTGTTTAGTTGTTCGGCACATTATTGATTTTAATAATATTGCTTGTTTAAGTACATGATCCTCCAAATATGGCGCCCGGGGTCCCACAATGCATAGCGGTTTGACGTACCTTCACATTCTCTCAAAATTTTTGAACGATACCCAGCCCCACTTAATAAGTCCTAGTTTGTAAGAAAACATTAATCTAAAACCCATTTCTGTCTGTGTCTTCTCGAAGTTTCTAGTTTATATGAAACTGGACGTTTCCAGCTGTTAATTTATTATTGTCTCACACAAAGGACCATTTATTTTACCAACATGTCGACCCTTTTCTATTTTGTTTCCATTAATAACAGTGGAGGTAAAAACGAGGAAGAGGTACGACGATGCAGCAGAGACACAGTATTACTGACTATTGACTCTATTCACTGTAGTACTGGCTACAGACTGTACTGTATACTGTATACTGTAGAGGAACTAAAGACACGCCCTATGTTTTCGTTTGAGAATGGACCAAACCAAAAGAAACCGTCGTGTTTTTCTGCATTTCTATACAAAGGCATAAAAGAAAATCACTCAATTCACGTATAGTCACATCATTTAACACAGTACGGTCAAACATTCATCTTTAGAGAACATATTAAAACGATAACAAAAGCTTTAAAGTTGACCCCCCCCATCCGTACTACAATGGTCTAGTCCAGGTTCAAACTGACCGTTAGCGTTATTGCAGTAATTTTAAGACTTTTAAACAGTAGAAAGACGAACGGTTAGCTAGCCACACTCAGTATATTAATATTTTCCATCATTTTAAGTCTCAGTGAATTCACTGAACTACCAGCAACTGGTAAGTCAGTCTCCAAACGGTGTCTTTTTGTCGTCTTAATGTACTTTTACTGTTAGTATTGAACATATTGAAGTTATGTCCTGGATAATTTATATCATAGAATATTATATTATTTAGACTTCATCACTGAATACATGTCAGATAATGCTGGTGTTTGTCAACCTTAGAACTGAATCATATAAACGTCATGCGTTGTTTCTTTAACCTAAATGTGAATTAGTGGAGGAAAAAGTACAATAATATCTTGTAACGAAGTAACGAGAGGAGTACAAGTATTAATTCTGAAGTAAAATGCATGTATGTCATAATTGTTAAGTACTTGAGTAAATGCACTACCATTCCACCACTGCTTAACTGAGGTACTTGAACTTCACCTGAGTATTTACCTACCTGAATACCCATACGCTAATAAATGTATTGATTACTTCAGTAGACGTTATTGATCCATGGGGGAAATGCACACAAGCTACCCAGTAGTTTAAATTTATCAAGTAGTTTATTAACAACTGACTCCATTTGTACCTTTACACACTCTTCCACCACTTCATTTAACTGTCATAGCAGCACGTGATTCATTATGTTTGTCAGGCTGCAACTAACAATCAGTTCATTCTCAATTAATCAGCAGATGAATTTCTCTGTGAAAAAATCATGTTGTGATTTCCCATAGCCACAGAGGGTGATTCATTACTTGCTTACTATGCTTTGTGACAAAGAAATAACAACTCTTCAATAGTTTTTTTGCTTTAAAAATATACTAGAATGACAAGTCACATCATGTATATATACACATACCCTATGTATAGTTGATTAATCTACTAATAATTACAACTATTAATGTTTTTATTGTGCACATTGTGAGCCGTTTTCTCCAAGATCTGTTGAGTTGCTGAGTGATTTGAATGTTTAGACTTTTGCTGAAATGCCAAATCAAAGAGATGAGGCCGCTGATGATTCCCCTGCTGACCTTCCCTGTCTACAAAAACTTGACTCACCCGCAGGTATGAAGCTTTATTATGGCAGTTCAGGCATGTTCAGGGACCAATAGTAATTGAATTATTGCCACTGTAGCAGCTTTAATTATCTGAGGGTGTGTGTGTCCTGTCTTTGGTGTCAGAGAGCCCACCCACTGCCTCTTTATCCAGTCTGATGGCGCTGGAAAACTGTGTTTCCAACCTGTACCTCGCACACAAGATAGTGGTGAACAAAGACTTCTGCTTCGAGCCCAGGAGCCCTCCCACAGACAGGCAAGAAAAGCACACCGCCACAGCGAAAGTGACCTTGGTTATTTTTATTTCCAAAATTAATTGAGAGTTTGGTCTCTTTCAAGCTGCTTTTTAAAGACATTTTTCTCCTTCTGTAGCCTGGAGGGCAGAGTGACAGAGATTGTTCACGGGGCATTTTGGGACAGTCTTCAAGAGCAGCTGATCAGCGATCCTCCGGACTACAGCTATGCTGTGAAGCTGCTCCAGGAAGTCAAGACTGTAAGTGTGCATGGCATCAAATCAGAGGCATTAGCAGCAGAGGAAGAGCATAGACAGAGACCCCATTCACTATCATATGAACAATTGGAAATACATTAACTTTGTCATGATGTAGTGGTTAGCACTGTCGCCAAGAAGGTACGGGGTTCAAATCCCGGGCCCAGGGCCTTTCTATGTGGAGTTTGCATGTTCTCCTCGTGTCTGCGTGGGTTCGCTCCAGGTACTCCGGCTTCCTCCCATCATCCAAAAACATGCATGGGGATTAGGTTAATTGGTTAATTTAAACTGCCCGTAGGTGTGAATGTGAGTGTGAGTGGTTGTCTGTCTCTATGTGTCCTGTGATGAACTGGAGACTTGTCCAGGGTGTACCCTGCCTTTCACCCTAAGACAGCTGGGATAGGCTCCAGCCCCCCCACGACCCTATGAGGATAAGCGGTAGAAAATGGATGGATGGATGGATTAACTTTGTCATAAAGTCTGGAAGTGTTCATTACTGATAAATCTATTGACATGGATACAGCATACAAGATAGTGATAGCAGTTAGTGTCATGAATGATAGTAATAATAGTACCAGTTTTCATTGTTGATGAAAGGAACACTAGTATTTTGGGGAATATGTTCTTTAATTTTCAGAGTGAAATGATTCACTTTCATGTCTGGTTGGTAAATAGGAATCTATGTCCAGCAGTCACTTAGCTTAGCCTAGCATAAAGACTGGAAACAGAATTAAACAGCTTGCTTGGTTCTGTGCAAAGGTAAAAAAAACATGTATATTGTTCTAGCTTGTGTGTTTACTACGTAAACAAACATGGTGTTACAGCATGTGCCAAACTAGTTCTTGGTATTAATCTGCTCATCTGACTCTCAGCAAAAAAGTAAATAAGTAGTTCCCAATGTATTTGCAAGGGGCCAGTTACAATATTGAAAATAAATTTTACCATTTGATGTTCTGCACCATCGTTAGCATCATGCTAGTCTTAAGACTGTACCAGTAATTTTAAGATTAAAACAGATGAAAATATGTCAGCATACATGAATTACTGTAAGAAGTGTAACCAAGCTTAATAATCAAATGACAGCAACACTGAAATATCAGTTTAAGCAGACAAAACAGCCAGTAATACTGACCTATTGATCTGTTGAGTTCTACAGGGATTATATTTTGGATTAGTCTGTTAATATAATTCATTGAAAACATATTTCCTGTCAGATGCTTCAGTCCCTGCTACTGCCCGCACATCACAGACTGAGATCTCAGCTGGATGAGGTGCTAGACATGGATCTGATCCAGCAGCAGTTCCACCATGGAGCTCTGGATCTGCACAGTCTGGCAGGATATGTCATTGACACCATGGCGTCTTTATGCGCACCTGTAAGAGACCCAGCCATCAGGGCACTGCGGGACCTCAGCGACCCTGTGGAGCTGCTGAGGTGAGGTGCCATGTTAACAAACTAAAAACTACTGATCTTCTGCGTCTTCCTGTAAATCACTTCCTGTTTTTAAATAAATAATAAATAAAGTTTGCTTTTGTAACTTTTCGATCAATCATCCAAAAAGCTGTTCTATTTAAAACTGATTCCCTCAGGGAGATCTTTGGCGTCTTGGGCCTGATGATGACTGACATGGTTAACTTCAACATCCAGAGCCTGAGGCCTCACCTCCTGCAGCAGGCTGTGCAGTATGAGAGGGCCAAGTTTCAGCAGATCCTGGACCAGCAGCCAGGTGAGAGAAAGGGTGTTTAAATCTCTAACCTGACTTACTGCTGCAGTGTGAGTGACAGATGACAAAGGTGACTCTGTGACTGTGAAATTTATTCATTTCAATTAAACTGATTTTGACCCCTGTCACCCTAAAGCACCGTTTCCAGCTTCTCCCAGATTGAGTGAAGAGCTGGACAGCCAATCAGTGACCTCTGGCTCAGATATATCCTCTCTAAGTACAGCTGCCTCATCAGTGTTTCTCAAAAAACAAAAAAAAGCAAATGAAATGTGGTTGATAAGTAGGATTCAATATACCCGCAGTGTTTTAGTTTTTATAGCAGAAAGTGTCCGTTTTTTTTCAAAAGGTAATTCTTTAATTTAACTGGTTTTAGTCTCCATACTAAATACATGGACACCTTAAAGAAGCAGCAGTAGTAGTCATGTTTAACTGATATCTTTGTTATACGCATTTTACCGTTTTTATTCAGCTGCTCTGGACGATACCACCGTTTGGCTTCAGGCAGCGGCATCAGAAGAGGCAGCGGTTGTCAGAGCTCAGTCTGAGTCTTCCAGTCCTGACAGCCGAGCTCCTGTCAGCGCCACCGCTGTCCTCAACCGGGCCTACATGTGTCTGCTACACTGGAACCCGCAAGACCAGAAATATCCCGAGGTAATCCGCAGCCTGCACAACTTCCATCACACTACACTTTGCCTTTCATTTGAGTGATATTTTATTGATTATGAAGAAGTATTCAGTCTCCTGTCACACTCCCTGTGGCATGTTAAAGTATGTGACAGCACATTAGAGCTCATGCAGCACCTTTTCAGTCTGATGTACTGACACCGCCCTGTCACATGAACTCAAGCACTCCTTCATCACCCATCACGTCTCCAGCGTGTTCATTCGAGCTGTTACTTAACACTGTTAATTACATATATATTATGTGTCTTCATAGTATTTAACTGTCAGTGTTAAGGTGGTTTACTGAAGATGAATGGTTCAAATATGTTTTCATTTCTTTTAGCTAACAATTCTGCCGATATATATTCATTATTTTTAGGCATCTATTAAGAGTGGCTGATAAAACTGGATAAAGTCAGTAAATGACAGATAATCATTTACATACAGAGCACGTCTCTTCCCCACTTCCTGCACTTCATCACATTACACTTTTACTTTTAGCTAAGTGATTTAACCTCTCTGCTAAATTGAAACTTGTTTTCATATCACGCTTGTTATATTTCTAGTTGTTTTTTCCCCAATTAGTCTTTCCACGCATCTCCTTGTAAATGCAAAAGTATCTCCTCTGGTTCTACCCCTGGCCAGAATCGTTGTTGAACATCCAGAGATGTACCTGTTGGTTTTCTTTAAAAGTATTATTTGCAAAATTTCCTGTGATTACCCATTTGACACGAGACCCTTACCTCCACACACAGACTGTAATGATGGACCGAGCACGTCTGGGCGCTGTGGGCCAGCGCCTCCTGATGCTGGTCCTGGAGGCATCGGTGCTGCTCCTGACCAATGCTCAGTGTGGGGGCGCCGTCTTCTCTCTGCAGGGGTTTGTAGGTAAACTCAGGCAGTCTGTTGCTGCCCTGCTGGAAGGCAGTCACACCAGGTAAGAGGATGATTTGGTGATGCATGTACTGGCTGTCATGGGGAACAGGTATTGTATGAGAAGAAAACCAATGGAGGTGACAGGAGGCAACTAACTTGTCAGAACAGATCCAGCTAACCTCATTCTTTCTGTTCAAGAGAAGCCCCGTCATGATTGGTTTATAAATGTGGAACAGCAGCTTATGATATTCAAGGCCTGCTCACACCCCCAAGCTGCAATAAATTGCAAAACAGGCCACCTCTTCCTTTATCACCTTTATTAACATGTAATTTCACTTAATCTAAACCTGAGAGACTAAGATGTTATTAAAGACCCTTTTTTTATTGACTTCTACGAGTCCCAGGGCTCTTTGCTCAACACTCACAAATGGATAAATTCATAGCCTATGACCTGACACATCTAATGAGTTCCTGCTGCTAATTTGTCTGATGCTGGTTTCTGGTGCTGCAGGGAAGATGACCTGAGGGGGGCGTTGCAGGGGGTCGGGGAGACGGTGCTGCAGCTGGTAACCAAAGCTGTGTGCGGCCAGGGAGGAGCGCCGCTGCCTCAGGAGAGCCAAGATCTGCTGAAAGGACAAATATCTGAGCTGTGGAAGCACAACAACCCTGTCCGCACACTCATAGGTCAGGCTGAGCACTAGAGCTGAATCAATGATTAACTGAAGCACAAAGAGGCTGAAATTCTATAAATACACAAGATAAGTAAGATTTGAATATTTTCATTTGACAAGCAAAATCTACCTTGTAAGTTTATTTTCATTTCTGGTTAATATGTGCATTGCTTTTTTAATTGATGTCTACGACATCCTCCCATCCCCCAAAAATAAATATTCAATTTGCCCATCTGGAATTACAGGATCGTATTATTAACTGCTGAACAAAATAGTCACAGAATATGCAGTATATTGTGGTATATTTTAATCTGTAGGACAGAACATGCGTTATAATGTCATTTAGTTTGGGTTATCATATGTCCACATGGATTTGTGCTGCTGTAGAAAGCTGACTTCTCTCTCCCTTCACCCCTCATCCCTTTCGGTCAAATAGGAGAAAGGGTGCAGGGCTTCCTCCAGGCTACGCTGCAGGGCCGTCTCGCTAAAGGAAGTCCAGAGCTGCCCGCTCCCCTCGGGCTGCTGAGCGCTGAGCTCGCTGAGCTGGGAATGGCCTTTGGGCGAATCGTCCACTTCAACCAAATGGTCTTTGGTCCCTTCTACGCACCCATCCTCAGGAAACTGCTGTTCCCGCCAGGAGAGGCCGAGACTGGGGAGGATTCACGATAGGCGGAGGACGACCCAGACAAACTCCGGTGACCTTAGCATGAGAATGTGTCACTATAGAGTGTAAATACAGTGAGCGAGAGGTAGGGCTGTAACGATATGCGTGTGAAAACTGAAATTGCAATACTCAGAGCCACGATCCCGTATCGCAATATGAAAAGGCAGAATCGCAATACACTAAAAAAAAAAACATTCATTCATTACTTATTTGACATTAATAATATATTTTAAAATACATAGGCCGGTCACTTCCCGTTCCGTACAGGAAAGCTGATCTGAGCTGTTGAGCAGATGTTTATGCTGCCGCTGATTTAGACGTGTTTTGCACAAGAGCAGGCCTAAACCAGAAAACTAGTTATGATAATAAACAGTAACTGACTGCAAGGAAAACTTAACCCCCAAGGAAAACAACCGGGAATTTGCAGGTAACCTGCTCTGCCGTGTCTTCAGTAGAGCGCTCTGTTTTAACTACTACCAGGAATCTCGCCGCATGTAGCTAAACGCCTATAAACGTTTCTCGGAGATATGGTGGATAGCTGTTGTGCTCTGGGATGCCAGAACAGCCGAGGACGAGCAAAGAGAAGATCATTTTACTGGATTACCAAAGATCCTGAACGAAGATGGATAACTGCCGTAAAGCGAGCAGGAAGCGATCATAAGTAAACAGAACGGTGGGAACCAGCAGTGACCACTTTATCAGGTACAGAATCCAACGTTTCCTGAACTTTATATCTGATTTATTTTACATGTTTTTATTACGGTTGTACTTACATTAAACGCACGTTAGACCAAGGTATTATGGTGTGGATTTTGCGGTGCTTGCTGTTGCTCACACAGCAACAAGCAAACAACGTAAAAACGTTTGTCTGCAGAGTCGTTTCAGTCTTCCTTCAGATAAAACTCAATGCACGTTATGTCTGCTAATGTGCTGTTTGCATGTCTGTTCTTGTGATTACAGCAATGAACAGAGCATTGTGTGATTTCTAGTAATATGATTCACGTTAACTGAAGAGATTTTGAAACATCAACAACTACTAAACCTTTTCAATATTCATGAAAGGTATACTGGGGACATGATAAGGGTCAGAGATATTTATTCTTTGGTATTTACTTGTGCATATAATAATATCTTGTGATTTAAAACTCCGAAAGCATAAATTGACTGGGATTTCACTGCCAAAATGGCGGCGTAAACAAAGTCACGTGGGATCTGGAGCTCTGTAGCTGCAGCTTGACTGTTGCTGGATAACAGCTGACTGAAGACTACTCTGGTTTACTGTTTACCTGAGACTACAGTCACTGATGACTGTAGTCACACATGATCTCATACTCTGATTATAACACTGAACTCCTCGAGGAGCCAAATACCATATTCAAAGGTGATGACATTTTTTTTTTTAGATTAGTGTTTTAAATAAAATGCTTTTTCAATTTAAAAAAAATCGTGGGGTGTATCGAACTGTGGGTCAAAAATCGTGATACAAATCAAATCCTGAGTTAGCGTATCGTTACAGCCCTAGCAAGGGGTAAAAAATATATGTTCTAGTTTTTCAAGTCCAAATCAAAGAGTTATTATTGCATTAATGTGTCTTAATTATACATTTGAGTACAAGACATGAGGGATTCTGTGAAATAAAATGATGAATAGTTTTCACCTAAACAGCAACAAATAGTTTGCAGTGTGTTAATGACAAGAGTCATAACAAGAGATTCTGAAATGTTTTTGAAAAGATCAATAATCTGAAAAAAAAAATCCATACTGGTTTATTGGTTTCTTTTCAAGACAAACACCCTCAGGAAAAACATTAGTACCAAAGATGAAGCTGATAGTTTGTAATTGTAAATAATATTAAAGCTAGTTTCTCTTTATATTGACAGATGTATTTCTGTATAACTTACTGAAGACAGCGAGCGCTTTTTGTCTTTACTTTTTTTTTTTTTGCATCTTTTGATTATAAACCAAATCTATAGCCAGTGTTTCCCCTACAGTTGTATTTATTAGTGGGAGGTGGAGCACAAAACAACTTATTTGTAAATAAATATAGAATTGATTAATTTTTCTATTTTTTGGAATTCACACCACTAAACAAATGCAAGTCTAGGTATTAAAATTCTATCAATACAAGATAAAATGAATCACAAAAACGTTAATGTGTAATTTTCAGAATGGATAAGATAAGGGATTTGTATTTATAAAATCAGTTACAAACCACTAGTATGATCCATTAACAGCTCCGAGCAGAACAAAGTCACAGTGACAATTTTCCAAAACATAAAATTCCTGGCAGTCTTTTGAAAAGTCAACAGTTCCCACTGTTTTCAGTTCTATCCAGAATACTGAATGACTCTGTTTAACCATATGAATAAACTCTTGTTCAGTCTCCTGCACCATAAAATAGATTTTCAGCCAGAAATTTGATCTCCTTGTACATAGTACACACTCTAGCAAACATGCATCTTTCTGTTTAAAAAAAAATAACATAATGGACATAATGGAAATTTGCATTATTGTTAACAAAAAGAAGTGACATAAGAGCCTTTCTTTGTGTTGTTCAAGCAAGGACACTGTCACCTGCCACTACCATTTTTGTTTGGTGCAGGAAAGTCACAATTTGGGAAATGGCTTGATCTGTCAGAGGACTCTGGAAATTATCATCAATAGCAATAACGATCTGTCTCTTCAAAGAACACCAGGCAGCACTAAAAGAAATCAGATGCTCAGCTCTGACTTGAATGTAATACAAACATGGTACGCACAAACTGGGACTCGCTGTTTGTTGACCCATCCACTGTCTACAGCAGGGGAAACACTGATCATATAATTTATAATAAATGTTATTTATCATGTTGTCATCTTTGTTAATAAATTTTACACAGCTGGTGTTCATGTCTGTGTTTTACCTTTGAACCGTAAAACAAAATCACTGCTGACAACAGACTTGAGAGGGATTCTTTTGTCATTATTTAATTATTCATTAATATAATATTGCTTTGAAATTTGAAACAGTATCACGTTTTCATTGACAAACCATACTCTGTCCACAAACATGGGCAAAGCATTGTATGCTGGTACAGCTCTTTTCTCTACACTTTGTTACATTTCTGTTTACCTTTAATAACTCCCACAGTTACTATCTCCAATAGACTTGGATCAATAGAAACGCTCATTAATGGTCTACAGTGCTCTGAACATTACAGTACCAAAATGACAAGATCAGAAAGTCAAATGGAGGCCAGGAAATAAGACTGGATCCGTTCTGACTGATCTCTCTGCAGACAGGAGTGATACACAGGTCGTGTTTAGCCGCTCATGTGGGAGAACAGGTTACCTTTTGTCTGTGTGTTGGGGTTCATATCGGAGGCGGTGGAGGAGCAGGGATATACAGAGTGAGATCAAAAAGTCGCGGCTGGTTGGCCCTGCACGCTGCATAAGGCTTACCTCTCATTTTTTCTTTCTACCTCTTTTCCACTGCTCTGCCCACTAACTCAACTCACATCGGCTGCTCCCCTTCAACTCACAGCTTCGTATCCGGAAACTTGAACGCTGGGGTGAGCTACACAAGGAAAACACCAAATGTTAAAAGAGACTGGTACATGCACAGCCAAATCATGCCACCAAAACTAGCTTTAAATGGTTGCTGCTCATTAGGGTAATGCTTTTTATATATTATGCATCCATACTAGAGCAGGTTGTCTTACTGACACACAAAAATGGAAGAACATCCGTGACAAAATGTTGGGCAGAATGGAGACGTGGAGGGATGAGCATGAATCGCTGTGATGGTGTGTAACGAAGGGGGGGAACATAAAAAGCAAATGGCAGATGAGTGAAAAGAGACGAGACACTGCTACAGTACATACAGAGACTGCTCAGGCCAAGTGCATCAAACCACAAAACACAAAAAAACACTGCCAACATGCATCGTCAGTGGAAGCTACACACACCACCGTACACAAACCAGTTCCACCTTAACAGTTTTCTTCTGGAGGAGCTAAACACCTCACATCTCCTGCTGCAGCACACACAAACAAGGACGGTGGACAGTGATGTAACAACGACGGTCCCAACTCCCATGAGGACGGACAGAAACAAGGCATACAACACGCAGATATGTGTCGACTCCACGACGAGCATTTTTTTTGAGTCACAGTGCAGCAAGGAAATTCTTCATTTGAACAAAATTAAAAAAGCTGTCATGTTCTCAGCATAACAAATCCATTCGCATGAACACAACACCAGAGCAACACTTAGATTCGGCTTTTTTAATATAGTGGAATTAAATCTCTTCACTGCCATTTATTTTCAAGTGACACACTTTGCATGTACTGTACCTAATCCTAAATTGGTGTGAAACAGCATGGATACCTACCCATGTAATCATGATAATAAGATGCTATGTTGGGAAAGTGTGCGCCAAATTGTGCTCCAGGCTCATTAATATAGGAGTCAATTGAAATTGTGCCGGGGATGTTTTTGTTGTGGATCAGTACACTTAATATGCTTGTGTAGTTTTGAATAGTGGTCTTCTTTGTTTTGGGTTGTATCAATGTTGGGATCCTTCCTGATCCCTTCTTAATCACCCTTTCCCAAACTATTTCAATCAGCCCAATCATCTATCAAAAAGTATCACAAATGTCCTATTTGCATCGTAAGAAAAGGAAAAAAATGTATTAAAAGGGATAGTGCCATGTTTTAACACAGTGATATTATTTTTTTTTTTAAATGACAAGAAGAAGACGCTGTGATTAGCAGTCTCGGTGCTACCGTGAATGCTGAGAGACAGCAGGCCAGGCGGTACAAAGGCCAGAGACTCATCTGGACAGAGCTGTACCATCAGAAGAACAACATCATCCCAGCCAGTCACAGTCACTTTCACACCAGCAAGTGTTGTCCTTTTTTTAGTCTCTTTGTGAGCAGGGGGAGGCGTGCAGTTGTTGGTATTCAGGGAAAAGGTGGGGGCTTTAGTTTATTATAGATAACCGAAATGACGTAAGGCTGTTGTCCTCGGTAAAGTGTAGGAAAGTTGTCCTCCTGTGTGTGTGTGTGTGTGTGTGTGTGTGTGTGTGTGTGTGTGTGTTCTTGGTCCGTTTGAGTTCAGACATCAGAGATAAATTCACGACCAGTCCATCGTGATGTTATGAGTATTGTACAAATGCGTAGGAAAAAAAACTGGTTGTTTGCTGCATGTTGCTGTTTTGTCTTTCATTGATTTAATTGTCCGTCTTGCATCCCATGCTAGCAAAGCGACCTCCTCATAGTGCCTCACAGTGGTAGATGCCTGGTAAGACAGGACAGGCTACAGATGGAGAAAGAAAAAATATATAACCGACTTAAGGCAAAACAAGTACGCAATTCAAGAAAAAAAAAAATGGGGATCATGACCTTATTTTACAGACTGTCTGATACCAAAAGGGCATGTTACAGGAAAAGTTCAACATTTTGGAAAAATAAAAATTAGCGTTAGTTAATATTGATACCACACTCACATCTGTACAGTAAGTAACCATGAAGCTAGCTATGCAGGCTAACTTGTGTTGGCACAGACTGGAAACAGCTGGCGATTGTGTCCACCGACCAGCACCTCTAAAGTTCACTAATTCACGTTTTATATCATTTCTTCTAGCCTGGGCCCACCCATACTTCCTGTGACACACAAAGTTTCGCGACCAAGTCAGTCTGGCCAAGCTGACGTTCTCTTCAATTTCAGAAATGGGGACCATTGAAAATCTAGCATTTCCAACAGCTCGATTGAGGCGTGTTTAAGGCAATGACGGACTAGTTTGCATCAACCAGTTTCCGTTGCTACACATACATCAGAGTAAAGAGTGGTCTGATTGGTTGAAGCTTCGTCCAGTAGCACACAGAGGCATTTGATAGACGTGGGTTAAGCCCGCCCTCTGAGAACTCTTTTACTAGGCAGCTTGGCCAGACTACGCTGGCAGAGCTTTGTAGTCGCGATAGCCAGGCTAAATTTTTTCATCAGTAAAAAATAAATAACTAAATAAATAAACGGAAGAACAATGGGTTTCACGGTCAGAATCAGTGGAAACCTTGCAAAGCAGCTGGATTCTCGCGATTCTCCACGATCACCTGATACTCGACATAAGACCAATCAGTGTCCTGTGAGGAGCTACTGCAGCTGAGCCAACCAGAATGTGACAGCTTGTTTGGAATGACCTAATTTTGCTTTTGTTAGTTTGATTGACAGACGGTTCATGCAGTCACCTCTCAAATAAAACATCTGACAGGGTCAGCTTACTTTTAAGATGCTGGTAGCTGAATCTTTTTTGGACAGAGCCAGGCTAGTTGTTTCCCTGCTTCCCTCTTTTTATGCTAGGCTAAATTAGCCAGTTGCTGGCTATAGCTTCATACTTACTGTACAGTGAGGGAGGAATCAATACTCTCATCCCCAACTAAAACAAATACACACCTTTCCCAAAATGTTGAACTTTTCCTGTAACAGTTTAAGCTGCTGACCCTGTAGGTGTTATTCACTCATCATTATAAACGGTCAAGTTGATAATAATGATAAAATTGAATATAATTTATTATTTTTTGGGAATCAAACTAAGCAAATGCAGAGTCTAGATATCGTGCAAAATAAAAATGAACATGCTTGTTTTGCCTGCAGAAAATCAATTTAAAAGAACAGCCTGAAAGAAGAAGAATAAAGATGCAACCTCTGGGAGCTATCTGGGACTTGGAGGCAGATGCAAGTTGAGGAGGAAGAGGATGAGGAGGAAGAGGCAGTTTGGTTGAGAGAGCAGGGCCACTGTAAAATTAGATCGGTCCAGGATCATCTGTTCCAGGGCTCCACCTTTGGCTGCAGCAGCAACAGGTGAGGGGGGGCTGCCAGGGGTGTTGGGGAAGCACAGGAGAGCCGCAGGAGTGTGTGTCTCATGGCAGGTAAAGAGGTTGGTGTAGGTCGCTATGCAGGGCAAGGGAGGGTGCAGGAGTAGGCCACCCTGAGGGATGCTATACCATCACAGTGAGAAGGCACGGGGCTCGCATGTAGAAATGTGTGTGTGTGTGTGAGAGATATAAATTAAGAACTGGATGCAGGGGGGGAGAGGGAAGTACGAGGGGATGCAGAGGGGCAGCTGTGGGGATCCGGCCTCAGAATATGGTGGTCTCGTACTTGGTGCTGACAGGGCGCCTGTGAGAATCCCGATGGTCCAAGAGCCAGGTGGTGCTGCCCAGGGAATGCATGTCTGCGTCCATCTCCAGGGGGTCGATCTGCCGGGGAGGAGGGAGGAAGGAGGGACGAGAGGAAGGCGTGAGACGGGCGGCAGTGGAGGCCATTGCGCCACACTCACAAGTCTTCAGCTCACACACGTGCATGTGGATTAGAGGTACAGTCCAGTGATCAGGTTATAATCACAAACACTCAGGGCTCAATCCACAACATGGATGATGTCTGACAGCAAATACACCCAGCCTCTGTAAGCAGCGGCAGCAATAAATCAAACCCACAACCCTCTGTGAGTTCAAATATATTTAGTATGTTCAGAAGTGATGCTCTACAACCTGTCAGAAATATAACCAGAAAAGACACACAAATGCTGATTAATAACGATTTACTTAGAGCTACATTTGAACTGGAAGTAGTTGAGAAAATGTCAAGATAAATGTTTGAATTCCCTGTAAATTAAGCACATCTTATGTTCAACATGCCTTAAATAACTGAGAAACCATCCAAGAAAGACAACTTCAACCATCTTGTATACAAAGCCTCACTGACACAATTAATCCAACACAGACGCATCTATAGAGAAGGTGAATCACGTCAAGAAACCCTCTCTCCTCTGAATGTGTTTAACCACAGAACTTCTTAAAGTCTGAAATGCGAGATGAAGATGGGAGGGATGGGAAAGTAAAGGGATGAGGAGAATGTTTATGGCTGAAATATTAAGAACCACAAAACAAGGAGACAAAGTGCACTGCGGCATCCCAACAACAACGAAAAGTAACGAGGGAGGAGTCGGTGTGTAAGCGAATATGTGTGGTGATTACAGGTTGAATAGAGGAAAGGAAAGAGAAGGACCTGGACTCCAGGGCTAACAGAGTGCAACGGGAGGAAGGAAGGACGGTGGGTAGTACACGTGTGACAGTGACAGCAGCGGCATTCGAGCAGAGGGGCACCCTGGGAGGCAGGAGGACCAAGAAGACAAGAACAAAGACATGTTAAAAAAAACGAGAGAGGTGCAGAGCATCTGAATGCACTGAATGGACAAAAGAAATCCAGTACAAACAGTTCGTTACCTGTTCAGCTCGAAAAACAGCAAATTACCAAAAAATCTTCTTGTGTTCGTATTATAGATATTTTTCTCTTTTTTTTAAAAAAATTGTCTATTCTAATAATCTCACCCACACAGCATCTCTGTCAAGCTTTGGCTGATTTTGCCGCTGTGTGGAAACCAGTCCTGATGTGCAGAGTGTCGGCTAAGTTCAGCTCTGTCTTTCTCTGTATGGACCTTTTCCACAGAAGACATTTTGACTTGCTACAGTTTGAAGTTAATAATGGCTTAATTGCACTGAGCTGCTTTGATTTCAGGGTCCTGATCCTGGTACTGTGCTTGTTGACCATTCACCCATGCTTTTCCTACTATGACGAGTTAAAATGTCTACTATGAAAAAAGGCCTGTAGTGCAAACCTCAGACTAATATTCATTAAAAAAAAAATCTATTGTGAAATTTGAAGAATAGATCCCCGCTGACTGTAACAAATCAAGATTTTCAAACTCCTGAACAGTAATGTATGTAGCCATCAAGTGCGTATTCAAAAACTCTTTCCAGTTGTTTATTTTACAGCATTTCCATCAAACTCAACGTAGCTAACTACAGCTGTCTTTTCAGGTGGAAAGATCTTTTGTCGACAGCCAGAAATAAGTGGTCTACTTCTGAGTACCTCACAGAACCATTGTTACAAATATTGCAAAGAATTCAAAGTGGTATGTCAGTCATTATTATTACATACTCGCCCGGGTGAAAATGGAAAGGTATTACAACAGTAACTAAGACGGGTGGAGGCTAATCGTACAAGAATTCTCTCCTTGGGGAACATTTTAAAAAACTTCACAGTGTGTTTAAACCAACTACACTTGGTGGCACTCCCATAAAAAACATTAAGACAAATTGCAGCAGATAGGAGGCTCCCCCTTTCTCATTTAAAACTTAAACAACCAGCCAGACTCATTATGCAGCTCTGTGATTACTCCATATATTATCCTTACAGGCAGATAGTAAAACAAAGTGATTTGTGCCTCTGTCTAAGCATGTGGTCTGGCAGTATGCGTTCTCCCGGCTGTGAAGCTCTCTCAGGTGACAGTGATCACTGATTGCTCGTTATATGCAGCCTGAGAGGTCAATGCATCAATGGGCAGCTCAGCGTCTATGTGAATGTGTATGCAACACAGGCAATCAATAGTAGGGAAGCAGCAGATGCTTCCAACCAGTGGGGCTGAGCCCTCAGAAAAGTCCTGGAGGAAATCATATACTCGCCTGTAAGCAACAAATAAAACTATGTATTCATCATGTTTCACATATGCACAAAAAAAAATCTGCCCAGATGTGAGTGACTCAGAGTTGAGAGGTGGGTGAGATAACTTGATAGCAAAGTAATGACTCATCACTTTCTACCACACACACAGCAAATCTTCCTTTGTAGGTGGCCCAGTGGGGATTCAGCAGCGGGGAAAAAGTCGGTCACAAGAGCTGTGTACCTTTTCTGAATTATGATCTTACAACGCATGTTTCCCCCCCTCCCCCTCCTTCATTAGCAGAACAAATTCACAGTACACAGTTGTAGGGTGGTACTCACTGCTGATCGCCGCATGCTGCTCCACGACTGAGAGACAGGACGGCTGGCTTTGGTCTCGATGACCTCTGAACTCAGAGACGTGGGTTGAGCATAGTGTCTCGCCCTGGCCTGCATTGCCATCTGATAGGCCACCTCAAACGCCTGTCCCAGTGTTAGGATGATCTCGTAGGTCTGCGTCTGTGCAAACAAAAAAGTGTGGTGAAATCAGGAGGCAGTGAACATAAAGTAAGGTCAAACAGCTGCCATTTTAGCTGATGCTGACTGACACAAAGCAACAACAAAACCGATTTATACTAAATTCATATTTATCCCCAGGAGATGTAAATGTACTATACACTTTACTGAACGTGACATTTGGTTTTACTTATTTTAACAATTATAACAAAATCTACTTTATAATGTTTAATGACTTTGACTCTATTTGATTGAATTAGTAATATTCATGATTTTGCAAACGCTTGTTTTCAACAATTTGTTGTACATCACACACAGAACAATGCATAGCACACAAAAGCGCTGCTCTTCACATTGTTTGGATAATTACTTTGTGCAATTTTCATTTGGCTCATTTGAATATTGCACATTTTTTTTAACAGTTAAACACAAATAAGTGAGGCTCAAACTGTGGAATCTTTGATCAGTACAGTTCATTTAAAACTGTTTCAGTCCACAGTGGTCCATCTTACAAAGAGCAAAGATCATCTTTGACCTTTACAGAAGTTGAGACACAAATTACAACATCATCTGTGCCTGTACATGAAAATGCCATGCATAGCAGGAGGGGAACTTCAATCAAGCCATTCAATGAGTCAATCAAGGAAACAGTCTACGGGGTGCTGCATGTTGCTTTAAAGGTATAGTAGGCGATGATTTTTAGAGACACATTTTGTTATGTTGGATAAAATGGTCCTTCCACCCTGATAGTCATCAGTTTAATATGTATTCAGAAAGTGAAGTGAAAAGAATCTGAGATGTGTGGCAGCCACAGGACTATAAAAACTTTGACCAATTAATAGCGTCGGTCCGAGTATGAAGCACGAATCAGATGCATTCTCGTCTCGTCCTGCGCTCGCCCCCCGCGCCCCCACTCTACTCTCCACTCCGCGCGGGCACATGCATCGCTTCGCCGTGGCCGCAGATATCAAGCACGCTCTTCTCTCGAAATACTTCGGTAGCTGGAGAATACCAGACCAGTTTACAATGGCAGAGAAAAAGCAGCCTAAAATACAGAGTCCAGCGTTACCCGTGGCGGCTCGGCCGGCTACACAGCCAAAGAAGAGAAAGACGGAGGCAGAAAAGACTGCATTGTTTGTAGCGCTGACTGGAGGAGGAGGAGCTTAGAGGGGGGTTCGTAGCAGTGCATCTTTCAAATCTGGCTAGCTCTTCGACATCGCCAACTCTACCTTTAACTGTGGGATACAGGACATCTCACAAAGTACACTGAGGATTTATGGGTTTTTGTGTATGGAATGCAATGTTTGTAACATTACAGTTACACAAGACTAGTTTGTTCAGATTGTTCTTACTTTAACAGGGTAAGGGTGTGTTACTCACCACTTCCACAGTGCTGAAGACATGACAGAAGTGATGGCCACTCTTCAGATCCTTAGTAATGTAAGCAAAAGTGCAGAGGTCATCTGGGTCTTGGGCAGCGCACGAGATGTTCCTGATCTCATGCTCTGCAACTATAGTCTAGTGGAGAAAGGAAGGAAGAGAGTACGAGCTGGAAATCAACCAGGATGGATGCTGAGAGAGTCGACTGCTGTTTGGGTTGGGTGAATCGATAAACACAGAGACACACAAACATACTTTCCCATTACCTTCGTGGCTGCATCAATGAACTTGACTCCTCTATAGGTAATGGACAGTATGACAACTGGACCCTTTCTTGAATCCTTTGATTTCTGCAATGGACACAACAAAGAGTGTTAGCAACACAATCGTTCATACACAATAAATGCAATGACAGAAAATAGACAGATACTATAATGTGCTCAGATTGGGAAAAGGAATTGATGTATTTTTCCCTGTAAAACTGTTTGATATTTTTAATGTTTTTTGTTTGTTTTTAATCAAATATCAGAGGAAATTAAATTAGATGAAACATATGGTTAAAGATCTTCAGTGATACTTACTCTAATTTTAGCACAGGCATCTTGTGTGGACTCGATCCCTCGTAGATCCCTGATTATCATTGATCCTAGGTACTAGGAGAGAATCAAAACCCTGCATGTCAACTACACAGTACAAGATGGACACAACAGAGTCAGTAAATTAAATCTATTTTCAGTCAATCTATTTTATGGAACAGTAGGAACTCCTGTCACGTTGAAGACAGTAAAGATTGACTTACGGCTGCCTCATACCCACAGGAGTCCAGGATGAGCTTCTCAGGCTGGTGATGCCAGGCAGAAACCGTGGCGTAGGTAGCAGACTGACTCGGTGGCCGGAGGTTTAAACGAGAGTCTTTGTGTCGTTCACTCTGTCTGTCCTGCAGAGATGCAAAATCATTGGTTGGTGAACACAACAAAAAGAGGAAAAATGGAGGAACAATGGTGACATCTTGGATACTGGGATACATTTCTTCACATACATACACCTCAGTTACTATAGATTGCTGGAACATTATTGTAAATTGACTACTTATTTTAAAGCATTTATTTTTCTACTTAGTCTTTTTGTTCACCATCTTTTTGATGCTCATGCTTCATATTATGAATAATATGAAAATTTTCCCATCGGTGGGATTAATAAAGGTTAATTTTATCTTAAGGAACCTAAAGTCTGCTTGTTCACTTATATACACATCCATTTTGATCTGCTGGTATTCACATAAATATTTATGTACATGGTCAATATGGGGTGGGTGGCTCCACTCTTAAGAATCATCTGTCAGAGTGAAACATACGACTGATGATAATCTACTGAGTGTTTAGGGAAAATGATTGAAAAGTATTGATTTTTTTTTTAAATATAATTAAGTCGGTGAGTCAGAAACAAAGCCTGCTGGCGGTGCATTGGTCGTAAATTGACCTTTGGCAAAATTATTAAATTTTAGTTATTTTTAGTCCATTTTCTTGAAGGGGAACACAAGAAATTCAGGGAAGCACAAAAGAACTAGATTTGTGTCAGTGACTGAAGATGTTGTACTGTTTTTTTTTGCTATTTAAATATTTCTTAAAAACAATGGAGACAAATTATCTTTATGGTAAAATACACCGAGAAGGGCTAACGACCTCAGTGCCTTTTGAAAGACGTTAGCTTACTTGCAAATTAAATTTCATGGCATTCATGATGGAGATTTGATGTGCTACAGGAGCTAAAATGATTATGTGAACAGATATATTTTGTTTGAAAGATGAAAGTTAGGGCAGGAATTCAGCACTGTCATGTTTTAAGTTTCAGTATAATTATATTTATCCAAACTGACGACACTAGGCAAATCTTTGCCACAAATTTACAAGTTTAAATTAGTCATTTAAATTTTTCATTTTTCATGTCGTGGTATAAATAAATTTTGGAACAATTAACTAATAAATTCATCCAAATCAAACAGAAAAATCAACTGAGAAACTGGAGCTAAATGGAAAACATATTATCAAGGAATGTGTCTTTTTGGCTAACACAACAAACTAAATACCTTCCAAATCACTGATGCAATATATAGCCTACAGTATATAACAACCAGCTCAACCTGTAGGTTTAGTTTTGCAAGTTTTGTAGGTTGCAGTTTTGTAGGTTTTGTTGTCAGATGCAGTCTCTGCATCTGACAAATGTGACTACAACACTGTGACACATGTAGCTTTATACAGCATCCTCCTCTATTATTCAGCTAGACGCTTGCTGAAAGGATGCTTGTTTGTTTCCCAGAAGACAATAAAGGCGAACAGAAGGTGGAACTCACTACAGAGCGCGGCCTCTCGCTATATGAACGCAGCGAAACATTACAGTCTTGGTCGACGCCTCTCCGCCTCCGGTCCGACTCAGTCAAGGGCAGGAGCATGTCCATAGAGCGGCTGGTGTACGGATCCATCTGACTGAGCGGGGACGTGGTCTGGGACAGGAGGTCATGGAACTGCCGTACACACCCAAACACACACAGTAACACAGAAGAGTACAAACCCATCACACACAGCACAGATTAATGATTTGAACAGCACTGTCTACATGGGCTGGTTTCCCTGATCTACATCCAAGCTTAGTCCTCGACAAAAGAGTCTCTTCCATAGAGATTCTCAATTCTTTTTAGCTCTGTTTAATCTGCCTGGGAACTCAGCCCTGAGTATTAAACTATTGTGAACATAATGTTATTGAAGAATCTCATTCCAAAATTAGGTATCCACTGCTGGTATAAAACAAAACAAAAACAGGATCCATTTTCTCACAAAGTGATGTTGGCGTAGAAATAAAGCTTGTCAAGCAACATTGTTTAAAACTATAGTTGTAATTGTGTTTAGAGACACTTTTTGTTTTACTGGGTGAAATGGTCCTTCCATCCTGAGAGCAGTCAATACATTATGTGTTCAGAAAAAGGGAGAAAAATAATCAGACCTCTGCAGCTGCAGGACTGTAAAAACTCAATCAACTGTCACTCGGGCCAAGTGGAGACACTGAGGCATCTGAAGGGACTGAAAAGTGATGCAGAAGTTGCTTTCTTTGTGTTGGACAGGTCATTATTTGTTTAGCTTCGGGGGGAGTTATTTGCATCAAATATGTAATGTTTTCCAACTTAGCTACTTTTGTAGCTCGTATTAGCCCAATGCTAATATTAGCTTCTCTGTGAGCGTAATGCTGCGTTCTGTCCTTGTAAGTCATAATTTACAAGTTCCAAGACATAAATATCAAATGAAACATCCCTCAAAGTCAGATTTCCAACTCATAAACTCGTAAAATTCTCACCAACCCCAACTTGACCACAACGTCATAATCCAAGATGAATCCCGGATTAGCGCTGTGTAGCGTTATATGTTACAGACTACAGTAGAGTCAAACTTTTTTCCCCGCACATAATTACACTGGAGACCAAACACTCTACCTCCGCATCTTCTGTGTGTCTATGAATTGTGTTTGAGGTAGACATCATACTGTTGCATGAGCTTTCTGTTTTCCAACAGAGCAAGCACAACAAACGTCATTGGAGGCATCATCTTGGTTTTCCGACTTGTTTACTTGAACGCCATCAACTCGGATGTGACGTCATTTCCAGTTCCGAATGCTGGCTTCCGATACAACACTAAGTCAGCATAAGCCAGTCGTGGGTGTCGATTGTATTGGAGAGGTCATTTTGATCATAAATCAAAAAGAGCAAAAAAGAGTCAACAGGACTTGCTTGAGGTTTGTTGAAGACATTTCACCTCTCATCAGCAAGAGGCTTCTTCAAGAGGTGGAGCTTAGAGGAGGTGCCACCTTTAAATCTTACTAGCTCCCCATGATTGCCAACTATAACTTTGACTTCCATCCCAATCTGTGTTTTGATTGAAAGGTAACAGGATTTAATCATCGATCTCCATTGAAATATTGAGCATTATAACAACAATTTCTAACAAATTAAAACGACATTCTGTATCTTTTATAGACTATCAGTGGCACTAAATATGGGTTATATTGAGGCAGTAAGGAGAACAGCCCTTCTAATTGGGTATTGTGAGCACACCCAATCTATTAACCAAATTAGCGTTGACAATGTGTTCCTGCACTTAAATAGCAGCACTAACAATGCTGCAGTCTGACTTTCAGTTGCTGTAATGTCTTTAGATAAAAACACATTTCTTAAGACTCTGCTCTTGTTTTTGTGGATTGAAGAGCACAGTCGACAGTCAGTGCTTGCTAATAAAGAGCAAGCAACGAAGGCCACATAACACTGTGAAATGTGTCAATTTCTACACCACCAGTCGTACCATAATTGGGGACAGACGACGGGACTTTGTCGGCGCCTCTTCATAGGGTCTCTCTGCTAGAGAGGCAATGATCCTCTTCCTGTGGCCCAGGGCACCAACCTTAATAACCTAGAAAGGACAGCATTGAGGCACAACATAAGACAGACTTCCCACCGCATTGTCACATCAAACACAACAATGTATTTAGACTAAGCTAATAGAGATATATCCAAAATACACTGGCAGTGTTGGTGGCATGCACCCCTCACTGGCAGGCATCCACAGGCAAACAGAAATGACTCTCGTCAATAATTTAGCCTCAATCTGTTTTGCCGTAAGCTTCAAGTACAGCTTCCTGGGACACTCTATAATTCAACATCCATTTTGGTACGTAGCGCTTAAATAACAGAGAAGAACTTGGTGATTTGTAAGACAAGTGATACCAGGTAACATGCAAATATCAACACGATTTTCAAATATCTGCATTTCACAGATTCACTTCATTTGTCAACGTTTAAATATGTTTTCAATTTACAGTATTCTGCAAATGCCCTATCCACTTGTGAGGCTAAAACTCTCAGAGGAGGGACCATAGGTTAATTTTATGTAGTCCAAACTCACTATCTTAATACTGTATATTTGCATAATTGCTATTAACATTCATGCTCATACAGCAAAGGTGGATGTCGAGTGATTAATGTTATATTCGTAATTATACTGCTTGTACAAAATATTCTGTAACAGGCTCATATGGCTTTTTGTCTGGAGGCTCAATTATTTATTCAGGGAGAGTCAGAAGCAGATGAGGCAACTGGTCTGTAGTCTTGATTTCTTGAGCTGTTTTCTTATTCAAGTACAGAATCCCAAAGAGACCAGTATGTATGAGGGGTGTGGAATAAGAGAGCATTTTAATAGTAATAAAGAGCCATGGGATTATCTGGGAATGTAAACCAGCTCATTGATCAAATTGATGGGTGATACCAAGAGGCTGTAAGATGCAGAAAAGGGTGTAGGAAATGTAATGGACAAAGTGATTCATGCCAAGATGTTTACAGACAGTTCTGTACACTGAAAGTAATGTTCCCGGCTCTCACACCCATCTTCCTGTACTGCATCGCAGTCTGCTGGTCACCGTCCCTTGCACACTGCATATACAGTGCGTTTGGCTGCTGCTGCAGCTGGTTTCAGCCATTTTGCCCCCACTGTCTTCATGAGTATGCACAATCTGCTTTTTCCCATTTATGTCCACTAGCAATCGGCTTCCAGCTTAGCTTAAGACTGAGATGTTGAGCAACCAGTCAACATCAATTTAACAGGGATCCAGCTTTTAAATTGTAATGAATTGAATTAATGTGCTGGAATTTATATGTTGATGTGTGCTTGCAGATGGAGCTGCATGTAAATGAATGATTTTAGTGTCTGGGAATTTCTCTGTTTTTGGCCTACCTGCCCAGGGACTGCATATGGAAACTAGCTAAAAGCTAAATCTTGCTTTTATCATCTCTTCACATATTGAAATGTTTTTGTGTGTGATCTGTACTTAATAAAGACTAATAATTATAACTAAACACACTTAGGAAGCAGTGATGAGAGGAAAATATGAAGGCAGTAAAGGAAACTCTCTGAGTGCTTATTAACTTCTTCCTTCTCAGATTGCTTCATAAGAATCATTTTCAGAGGTCAGACAAAATCAAACATTCCTGTATTTCACAATAAAATAGATTAAGAGACAAGACACTGCTGTAGTCTAAAGATGCACAAACGAGAGAAAAATCTACACCTGCATACATACCAAACTGTGTATGTATTTCTCTACGATGCCACAGCTTTTAGCCCAAAAGAAATTAGTCCTCCTTTGTAATTAGAAATTATCATAAAATGTTACAAGATTCCCATAAAGATTAAACCAAATTATACTTCCCTGTCGTCAGTCACCATATTGCACCTAAATTTACATTTTATCGCTTTGTTATCTACTAATTACTCAGTGATACTGAAAATGTTTCTGCTATAGTTTTATGCAAATGCTTCAATCATCAAGTACCTCTCTTTTATTTCAGGATTGCATTTTAAGTGCTTCTTAACCCAAAATATGATCCATAAATCATGGAAGTTTTGTGATAAAGGAGGCCATTCAGTGAGGGCTGGTCCAGAATGTGTAAAGACACGATTCCATCACCCCTGTGTCTCTTTGTCAGTTTAAGACACCGAACAAGTTCCTGCTCAACCATGAAAATCAAAAATGTATTGGATAAACGCACAACATGGTTTCTTACATTGACAATTTCCAGCTCCCACAGGTTCTTAACACACTCCAGTGTGCGGTAACCACTGGAAAGAAAGTTGGGCAGATATTCATGCAGGCCGAGGCCATCCAGCCAGGAGACAAGAGATGTGCTGCCATCACAGCCCAGTGCTTTTACCTACAGTGACGGGAAAGACACACATAAGGGAGTAAGTACTGTAACTTTTTGCACTGAGAAAATGACTTAAAATGGACCATAATGCTGCCTCAACAAAGCTATGCTACTAGGTATGTGAGTTCTCACATATGTAGTAGTATGACTTTTAGTCTTGTTACCATCCACATCTGCCAGCTTAGACACCTCATTTTATCTAGTGAATATTTGTCTTACTTTAGCAGACTATTTTCACCTACAACCCATGTGCAGCCTTTATTATACAGTACAATGTAAACCATTCCTCTATATTATCTGTAGTTTTCTCATTTGTAGTTTTTTTTTTTTATTGGAATGTTTTTATTTCAACTCTGTCTTTCTACAAGTATAAAACATGGCCCACCCTCCTTTACAGTATCTACTCAATTGCTCATCTACTATTTTATAAACATGACATTTGGGCTGTTTTTTTTCTGAGATGCTGTCAGTCACTCTCCTCCCACAGTGCTGAGGTTAAGTTATGATGTTAAGTACCTTGGGCAAGCTGCGTGCCGCATGGAGGATTTTCTTTCTGTGTCCTGGGTCAGTTATCCCGATGTCTCTGAGATCCTGGTCCTCCATCACGTTACTTCCCTACATGTGCACAAACGCAGGAGAGGCACGCAAATAAACACATTCACACACAGGCGCACACGCAGTCATACTCATACACACATGCATGCAAACACACAGAGACAAGCACATACACATGCACAGAGATGGAAATGACAGTACGAAGTATGAAAATAAATCAATAATCTATTATACACTTTGTCAGTGTAGTAATTTAAATATCCACACACACACACATACTGTCATACAGTATTTACACATAGAAGACTATACCGACATATTGACAGATAGCAATAAAAGTATTATGACTCATTCTACGCTTTAACTACCAAAGCAACATTGTAGCTGTGCAAACATACACTGTCTCATAACACACACAGAATATGCACATCTCTGACACAAGCAGTAACAGCAGAGTGGGAGGACAATGAAGTCAAATAAATTGTGCATGCCAAGAGTAATCAATCTGATCTGGTGCGACACAGAGGGAGCAAAGCCTTTGTAACTGCAGCAGCCTCTACTGGATCCCTTTGCTGATGTTTCATTGAGGGAAATGAAACAGTCCAAACAAGAATATTTGTCACGATTCCTTAATGTAGGACATGGAGACAATGAACAATGATCATTTTCCACCTCCTGAAATCTTGACTGACAAGAAGATTCTTGTCTATTTCATGTAGTCGTTCATGTTTGCAGCTCTAGCTGCTTTGTCATCTTATTCCAGTTTATGGGCAGGAATAACGATACAAGGAGAACCTTGAAAATGTGGAGCTAAGCGTTTTTCGCCTGTGGACTGCTGCAGATTGATTCTTCCTGGCCAAGAATGTTAAAATGTTCCATAGGCTTTACAATCTGCTCTTACTGGATTGGTATCAGAGCACAATGCAGCAGTATTCACAGGCCTATATCAGGGTGCAGTTTGGAGATTACTCACTGATCGCTAGAATAAAGGTCAAAATGAAGCGGGGTCTGATGTGAGGGATGCCCAAAATAGAATCTCCACTTTTTATTAACACAGTTTGAAGTTTGATGATGCCTTGGGAGACTCTGCAAACTTATTATTTCATGCTGCATTTGAAACATGTGACAGGAATATATGGTTCAGTTCTTACATAGCTCATGAGCAATGGTAGCTTGATTTAATCTGATACGACTCGCAGATGTAGCCATGGTAGAAGTCCTTCATCTCACTAAATGTTCTCAGTTAATGCAACAGTGAATTAGAATTACTCTATTGCTCTGCACCACAGGGGAATTGTTTAGGGAAATCAAATTTTGTTACTCTCAGCTGGAGTAAAAATAATATGGCGAAGACAGAAGACTTAATTTATGTGCTACAACATGTATGTTCAGCTCCATATCGTTCCATTTGAGAAGGAGAGGGCTGCAGAATCTGATACAATATTAATGCAGGGACGATGCAATGTAAATGCATGATGGGTAACTTCCAAGACTTTTTGCACTAGACAGTTTGCCTCATTACGACATTAGTTTGGACATCAGAGCAACAAAGCATCACACTACATGAGGACACTGTAAATTATTTGACTTGACAATGAATCCCAAAAATAAATCCTGATGTCACGTTCAGTTAGATTGATCACATCTGAAGCAAGTTTGGCAGAATCTAAAAGGGCATTCACAACGTCTGCCTGACTACTATGACCTTTCCCTTGTTTGCAACCTCCACATCCTTGTAAATATCCATGGATAATTTGCCTCGTGAAATTAATGATTTATCTCCTTGATGCATCAAGTCCAGCCGATACATTAGTCGTTGCATGAAAATGAACATCAGAATGCTTAATGACCCATCTTCCTCATTGCATTATCTCCTGGAAATCTTGATCAACATGGAATCTTGCAACCCAATAAGAGAAGAGGATTGCTTTGTTTACTTTCCAATGACAGTCTAGTTATCTGTGCACTTACGCTGCCGGGCAATATGGAAGATGAACGCAGTAAGATGATGAAATATTTGTGTCAACCAGTAAAGATTTCACAGTACATTTAATACTCAGCTTGCCATTACTATAATATCTGTGGTTGCATTCGGCTGTTGTGGTTAGCGCAAATTATTAGGCAGGACTGATTTATGGCAATACTGGATTTGCAGGATTTTTGCACTAAAATAGCAGCTCATGACATCACAATATTATTACATAGAATAATATTACACAGTGTGATAAAAACAATTATGTCCATATTAAAACCAAACTGGTTGTCGTCACCAGGTTTTCCAAAGTTTACATGCAATTTATTCTGAACACAGCATCGATTCAGTTTCTGAGTTCCATGCCATTTCCTTCTTCTTTCGTCTTTTATTTATCTTCCCTCATTTCATGTCACCTCTGTGATGTCTGCTCATGAAAAAGGCATCAAAAATAAAAAACAGATCCTTTATATTAGATTTTTCACACTGTGATATTTTATTCTTATATATAAAGTTGTCACTGTTCTCCAATAACTATGTAATGAAGATACTACTTCCCTGACCTCAAATATATATTTGGCATATCAGCGCTGCAATGTCTTGTTACGTATTGTCTGACATGCACACAATACCAATGTATCCACATGAAGCTATGTTAGCCCAGTCGATGCACCGATGCAATTGTAATCCATATCCCTACTGTATTCCTCTCACTGTGACTAGTCTGTATATATGACTACACATACTACTCCTTCAGGCTTGTTGTCACCTCATGAACAAACACAAATATGACCCAAAAGCTTCTAGTACCTAGTCCACAGTGCCTCATAGTACGAGTGGCCGCATGTTCATACAGTCATCAGCTGAATACAACCACTTTCCCTCTGAGCTTACGGGTCTCACTTAAGTAAGCTCAGCTGTGATGTAACATATAGCCCATGGTGCCAATGCAGCTTTGTAGTATGACAAATGCCCGTGTTTACCATTTGGCCCTAGTAATTTACGGTGGACAGCCATATTTTTTCAGAGTAACATGACCGGAGATAGAAAATGTAACATGCTTTCTACAATCATCACAAAATGCAATATCAAGTTTCCTTGCAATGTTCTCTATAAGAAACACAATAATGCTTTCAGTCAGAATGTGGATGTCCTTTGTGCTGCAGCTGAATTCATCAATATGTAATCTGATGGATGCAATTGAAAAATGCAAAGCATTCATCCAACTTGTGTCAGTGATTTCCAGAAACTGATAATTTGCTTGCTAGTAAAATAATAAATGCAACCAAAATTATTGTCTGCGTGCAAACGTGTTATTAAACAAAAAAGGAGTATATACATTCGGGGTGGAACTACCATTGAGTCTCAAACCATTTACAAAATGTTAGGTTAGGTATGAGACACCCCTTCAGTATGCCCTGTGACAGCTGTTTACTGCAAGAGAGTTTGGTTAGCCTGGAAAGTTTTGGCAGTCTTCGCTATCAACTGCAGCAGTGCTTCAGCATGCTAATCGACTCGGCCCGGTTAGTCAAGCTTAGAGGACAACAAACTGTGTCAATGAGAATGCCAACAATGTTCAACTGAAGTCAGGTTTCTCTGCAGACTAACTTCAAACGTAATTTATGGAGGTATCACGAACTGTGACGCCAAAAATGAGATATAGACCAAACCTTTAACTTTCTTTATCGTTCCACCCCTAATATAAATACAAAATTAGCATGCCACTGCAGGCTGATCATGTATTGTGCAGTTGTTGCAAAACCGTCTCATAAGTATCACAAGCAGAGCATGATGAATAGTGGATTTAGTGAGATTTGGCAAGCAACCATGCAACTGCTACTGTGTGTTTAGAATGAGGACTGTTTGTCAGGGTTTTCATTTTGTATCTACACAGATGTCAAGTCCAGTGACTGTAAATCAGAAGATTCAATATAAAAGGGTGGAGGTGGTTTCAGAATAGTACAGTAAATGCAACAGCATGATTGGGAGTGCTGGGGAAAAGTTAATGGGCTTCAGGTTATCATTTGTCTTTCCTTTGGTGACAGCCCATATCCTTTAAAGGGATTCAGTGTGGGGCCATAAATCTTAGCAGGGTCATGCACTATACAGGAGGTGAAGAGGAATTATGAAGAGCTAGAAAGGGGTAAGAGGAAGAGAAACAGTCCAGGGGTGAGGGAAAGAGAAAAGGAGATGGGGGGCAGAGGGTGAGAGAGCAGAGTGATGACATAAAATGACAAATGCAGCTAGGTTGACACAGGGAGAGACAGGGAATGATGTAAAGTGGAAGCGACCCCTGAGATGACGTGCTGCAGGTGACTCACCATGAATCGTAGGTCGTCAAAGCCATTGAGCAGGAACTTGCTCTCATACTGCGGCAGCCCCACGTGCTCCAGCCACTCTCCGACCGGCTGGTCCAGGGCTTTACCACAGGCCCCATCTGCCGAGAGAGGGAAGCGCTTCAGCAGGGAGAAGCCGTTCAGCCGGTAGCAGCGGCACTCAGAGGACGACACATGGCATTGCCACATCATCCTCGGCCAGCAGAGGCAGAGCCGAGTGCAGCAGCACCAGGCGGGGTGGGGGGGAGACAGGGTCCAGGCCGGGGGTGAGGGGCTCCCAAGGTACGGGTGGGGGCCCAGCTAACTCAAACACAGGAGGAGGGTAGGAAGTGATACAGGCTCAGCTCAAGCCCTGCAGGGGACTGACTAGGCTAATATACACCCACTGGTGTTAGTGTGACTGACTAAAAATGTCAGGCGAGGGTGGAGGTAGTGCAGGGAAGTAAGCCCATCTGAAGCTTGGTGTTGTTAGTTATGTTGGACTGAGCCACTACGGCATCTTCCAACAAACAGGGTTCACTAAACATTCCTTTAGTGAGCAGATGAGCAAGTGCAAGAACAAGTGCCTAGTCCAAAAACAGAACAATTCTGCAACACTGCAAGTCAAGAGACCAAATCATTTTCAGGCTGCAGGAAAATGGAAACATCTATCACTAAATTAAACATTTTCATACATCACGTTATTTACTCTGCTGAAACTATCCCACTAAAATCAGAAATTACTCCGAGTGTCACACATAAATAGTCAGTTCCCCCAAAATAAATTTGTCACGGTTTTCAACACATACTTGTAAAGCTCTGGCTGAGTCCCATGGCTTCATTGGTCAACCTCTTTGAGAGCTAGGACACGGCTCATGTAATGAAGGTAGCAGCATTCTAAAGTACTGTTGAGGTACTCATGTTATTTTTTTTTGATCAATGAATACTCATTTGCTTAAATCATTTTTCGTCTTTACTCCAGAGCCACAAGGAGTACGGTCAGGTAGACATATTGTAAATCCTACATCAAAAAAAGAAATGTTAGCTTAGGATTTCCACAGTGTGCTGATTCCAAACTCCTCAATTCATGATCAAATCCAAATATAGATTCCTTGATAAAGCTCCTGGTAAGCTGTCTGCCAGTGGAAAAAGGCTTGGTGTCCTTGGTGGTGCCAGGGCTGCCCAGCATTCACACTCTTCAGCAGACTGCTGGCTGTGCAGCTCTGCCAGTGACCGTGCTTCTCATCTTTCAAAGCGGTAAATCCAAGGTTCAGATCCAACAAACAGCATTTGAGCCCCTTCACTATGAAGCGAGGATCACTGCAGGTTAAGCTAGCTCCTTCCTGAGGCCCCCCCGCTCCCACCCCAGCCCACCTGGTTCCTCTCCTCGCTGGGTACAGCTAGCAGCCTCTGTGCTCAGGGCAGAGGTTTGCTGCATCCCCTGCCTGTCTGAGGCATGCAGGCAGTGCAGATGCAGTCACAGCAGCTTCTCCTGGCTCACATGCGCTACCCCTCACTGCTCACAGGGCATAACGTCCTGACGCCGGCGACTTCTACACATGAGACCACAGATCTGCCTCAACCTCAGCCACTGATGCCACGTCCTTCCCTCGTCCACGACAAGCAACAGACTCAGATCATCCCCCCTTTTCATCCAAGCAAATCCCTCAAGCTCTTCTTTTTAACCCCCCCACCTCCTCGTTCTCGTCTTTCTCTCTGCTTTCTCTCTCTCGCTCTCATAGCCCCTTTCCCGTACTGTGTGATCGCACTGCAGGGCTGCCGTATGCTGCCTGATGAAGTGGGGTGCTGCTCCACGTAACCACCTCTCTCTCCCTCTCTCTCCCACTATATCAATTCCCCTCCCTCTGCCTCTTTCTCTCTCTCTCTCCCTGCCTCTCATCCTCAACCACACATACACACTCTGTCTCGCTCTTCATCGTCTGTCTCTCTACCCCTTTCCCCCCCTTTCTTTCTCATACAAATGCACACATACTCGTCTCTCTCTAAACTTATCCCTCCCCCCCACTCCACCGATTAGAATTGCAGAGGCACTCTGATCTTGCCAGTGCAGAAAGGATACCACCATCAGAAGGAAGGAGCAAGCACTGAGAGCCCAAAATCACAGCCCTCCTCTTCCGAGATGACTTGAATGCAAAGAGGAACCCTTCTGCAGGAGTGACGCCAGATTTTTTTTTAAGGGTAGCACTGGATGTTGAAACAAAGGGTCTCATCAAGCCCTGTGCTTATTAGCAGACAGCCTTAATTCATTTACATCTTACTTTGATGATAGGACAAGGGAGGGCAGCATTGATTCAACTCAGCAGAAGTCTTGAATGCACTCATACGGAAGGGCACAAGAAGACAAGATACGACACACACTTCAAGTGCTGTCTCTTCTCCAGCTCACGAAGTCATACAGCATGACAGAAAAGAGGCAAACTCCATTATGTAGCCTACTTCCAGATGTTCATATTTTTTAGAGCACAACAGATGCTACTTACAGAGAAAAGCCGGGAAAAACAAGTGAGATAATACATAATTAAGATTTTGGGTAAAAAAAAAGACACAGCACCATTTGACTTTGCCTACACAGTCTACACAGGGAGTGGTAGACTTGAGCACCCACCTATGCAGGGCTGCTCACTGCATCCATCACTGGTGTTATCTGGATACAGCTGCAGGCTGCAGAGCGTAATTATGCAGGCTTTCAAGCTGCTTGCAATCACCTCACACATTCCCACATGGGTAGTCAGTAAGGCAGTCAGGGCAAGGAGAAGCAGTGCCAACAGAGGGAAGCAAAGGAAAGGGCTATTGATTGAACCTCCTCTGTAATTGGCCATCGGTACCCCCATTGCTCTGGTGTTAACAGTCAGGTAAAAGGCCACGTCAGGTCTCTGTGACCCGTCAGTCAACCACGAGGACTAACGCTCTTCATTCGTTATCGGTAGAGAAGAAGCTGCTGTCAGATTTCGCCCTGACTGAGGAGGAAGATGATGGAGGGAGGGAGTGAGAGAGAAAGGGAGACAGATAAGAGACAGAGAAAGACTAATAGGAGGAGGCGATGAAACATATGAGTGAGATAAGATGGTAATAGGACATAAGAAGGATTGAAGTGGACTAATTATGATTCACTACGAGATCCCACAACTCCTCCTCCTTCTTTACCCTTCTCTTCCCTCCTGAGCCTTATACCAGAGTCAGCTCATACACCACAATATCTAGACAAAGATTGTTAAAAATATCTGCCACCCCATCCAATTACTTCCATTCATTTGGGACAGCAACATCTCCCACAGTAGTAGGACCTAATAACTGACTGACAGAGTATCCAATGCTCCTCCATGGGGGGGAACTGGGTCACTGTCTTATCCCTTGTTAAACAGACCAAGCTGTCAAATCTATCCATGTGGGATTCTAGACGTGGCCCCGAGGAGTGCCCAAAAACACCTATCTACAGAGGAAGAGGTAGAGGGTTGTGCCTAGATAAAGCTGTGCCTCTTTATCAGAGCAGTAGCAAAGCACTAGCTCCTTGTCAACACACCCAAGCAGTGGCGAAAATGAGCCGCAAAGCTGAATTAATTCAGGGAAACTGAAGGCGGACTCTTTCCCTTTGAACGTCAGAGTGTGCCTGTACACAAACCGAGCCGATGCCTCCTGTGTGCTGTTAGCTGAGCTCTCTCTCCACTCCCTCTCTCTTTTTAAGCTCATTTACTCAACGCTCTCTTAGCAATCGAGGCACTCGAGATGGGCACAGCACAAACAACAGCCTCATCCTTGAGCATACGAAATGGCACAAAATCGCAGGCCTGCTTTTTGTAGCCACAAAAATCAGATGTTCAGAAATCTGCTTCTGGAGGATAAAATGACCAACCTTGGCTCCTGGGACAAGAGGGAAGAGAGGGAAGGAAGAGGTGGATGGATGAAAATACATGAAAACAAGCATTCTGTCACAGTAAATGAAGAGGGACGATTCAAGTGTAACTCCTTCTCTTTTTTCCTCCTCTCTTCTCTCTCTCTCCCTCTCCTGGTGACTCTGAAGGGTACCTCTTTGTCCCCTTTGAATGCATCGTGGAAAAAGAATAATTACCTCTTTACTAAGTGACACGCACAAAAACAGCCATAAAAGCATCTTCGCAACATCCAGAACTACCTGTGCACAATCTCCGATTAAAATCGGAGCAGCTACTGCATGACTCAGCTGAATCTGGGACACATTTCTGCATGCTGTTCTTCAAACAAGGCCTATAAATAGCACACACCTATATGTGTAGAAGACGACACAAAACAAACAACATATTTCCTCTTATGTAATGTAGGATAACCTTGGTTCATAATTGTTAGGATAGCAATTAATCAAAGAAAGATTGAGTGTGCGGGAAGTAAAGTGACAATTAAAATCATAAGTTAGCACTGCAATGGAAACATGCTTTAGGATTGCTTTGCTAATGCCCATTTCCTTTCTAATGTTAACAAATATTAATATTGTGTATTGGTTAAAAGCAGCCTGAGAGGAAATGATATAAATACACATTAGACAACATTAAGATGAAACTGGTGAAAGTGGTTATGGTAATGATAATTGGTGTTGTTAGCATTTTATATTTTGCATCGCAATTACTCCTTAGTTATTGTTCCAAGTTATATTTATTTATGTTTAATTTTATTATGTTTTATTAGCTTCCCTTGTCCCTTGAGTTTAAATTGCGCTTCTCTGTGTTTTAAATCATGCAAGGCATTCTAAGCTTTTTTGTTTCATTACATCAATATATTAGTCTCATTTACTTTCACAATGATGGTTTTAGTAATCTGAAAGCTAAAAGGAAGCAACCCCTTATGGTTCTATAGAGATTAAATGGATGTCTTTAACTTTTGACATACTCAGCATTTAGTTAAATTGGATGCATATGCCTATTACATATATATATATATATATATATATATATATATATATATATATATATATATATATATATATATAGCTATTTAACTAAATAGACATTCAGTATACATTTGTAAGACACTGTTGAAATTGGCTGACAAGAAGAAAAAATAGCTGACAAGTGCTGGCACATGTAGGGTTAAATAGTGGTTCAGTTGTAGAAAAAAGTTTTAATTCTCCTAATTCCATGTCATATATTTATGCATCAGTATTTACGCCCCCTTTTACCACACATATTTCACCGCTTATCTGACTTTGCTGTGGTCAGCAGAGATTTTAATTTAATGACATATTTCTCTCAACAAAGCTGATGAGACTTGTTAAAGACAGTCTTGTGCATACCCGGAGGAGCTGTTACACAATACTGTATGACGAAACGGCCTTATGGCAGGTGGTAGGTTTACACTGTATCAACTCAGGAGTGTTATCTAAACAAACTGAGCCGATGCCAGCTGGCTTCTCCCTCTGCACTGCCTGAAGGATGCTTGATGAAGCGTACTATCAGGTCACACCCTACTGAGATATATATACAGTAACTGCAGAAAAAAATTGATAGAGAGGGGAATTTAGAATAAGATTCCTCAAGAAGTGGAAACCTTGTGTGTAACAAATAACTTGCCAAACAAATGTCAGTTCAAATCTCTGCAATTCCATGTTTGAATACTAAATAGCAGGTATTAGAAATATAATCAGTCACAGGGTGTAAAAAGTTTGGCTAATGCTCGTGCTAACATTTCTTAGAATTCACGTCCAATGAACTCTACAGGGCATCATGAAGAGCAAGTAAGAGCTTTACCAATGGTTAATGAAGACTCACTTAATCCCCATTAACCAACCAATAAATTACACACCACACAGTCATATCTCTGGAAGAAAAAATATATATTACAACTTCTATCATGGTAGTGAAGCATTACCTGAGCTTAGAATGGGCTGTTTCTTTTTGGACGTTTCAATGCCTGCTCCAATCAAGTTCATGATCTTCTCAATCTGTAAAAGAGAACAAGATGAAACACCAGAAAATGTCAGTTATGGATGAATAAGAAATCAACAAATCAACTATCCTATCCTTTAAAACACACACTGAACTCCTGTCTGACTGTCCTCTGTGTACCACCAAAGCCAGTTCTGAAAATGGGAACAGTGAAGCACTGAACTGGGTGAGTTGGGACAGAGCAGCTGCTGAGTGATGGGGAGGAGGCAGGCTGCTTTGCAATGATGGATTACAAGCAACAGTCCAACCTGGACTCAGCGAAAACACAGTGGGGTGATAAGGTGAATTACAATACAGAAGCTTTTGAAGCTCCAAATTATTGAGGCCTATTAGACAGTCCTGTAGCCAAGTCCGTGGTGTACAAACCAGCCCTCCAGAGATTCAGATCTGTAGCCATCCGTTACTTTGTGAGGTTTGATTGCCCTTGTAGACCTGTATTATTTAAGCCTCACAGAAGGCAACAGCTTACTGCGAGGTTAAGTGAGCACAATGCTGCATGCAGGAGATTACAGAGCAACTCAGAGAAGAGTTGTTTAGGGGCTTAGAGCCAAAAATGTTTATTTAAGTAGTCTCTGGCTTTCCAGGAGAGCCAAAATACATTTTTCCAGGTTGTTTGCTTTTGTTGATTTGCTGGATAAATAAACAGTAACTCAACTTCTGACAAAGTACCTTTGGTGCAAGACGCAGTATGTTATCAAGTAATGTTTGTTAATTTGTTTATGTAGTTCAAATTTAACTACCTGCACCTCTAATACATTTGAAGATGTCATTATGGGCTTTGGAAAACACTGAATGACATTTTTCATAATTTTCTGACATTTTATAGACCAAGCAATTAATAAATAAATTATTGATGGTTGACTGTCAAACTCAAAGTGACAACAGGAAATCACTGCGTCCAGCCAACAATTGAGGTTTTTCTTACTTAAACAAAGTGCAGGCAAAATTCATTAACATCAAATAGGGCAGGCATGCCACGCTAAGCTTGCCATCTGCCTCATATGGAAGAAACACATATGTGCGGTTTCAAATCTTTGCATCCATCTTTCTTCCAACTATTTCATTAAATACAGCAACATGAAAACTGTACAAGGTGGGGCCACTTACAGCAGGTGTGAGATGAGTTGTTATCCTAATGTCCCATCTCTGTTCCTTCTCATTAAACATTCAAATACAAGGATTATATTTCACCGACTTCATTAAGCATGACTGGAACAGACATTTTGAAGTACCCAATGTCATATTTCTCCCATATAAATATATAGTACATTCATGAATAATGATATTTCAACAAAAAAGATGATTTTATATGTACTGCACTTCATATTTGAATAAAATCACTTATCACCAGTTAAGTATAAGCAATTTGTCTTCAGCCAAAATAAAATAAAAAGAGAACAAACTACACATATTAATAGCATTTCACTTTGACTATTGTAGAATAGATATATGCAAGAACATGATTTAAAACAAGGCAAATAACAGGCTGGGGTCATCAAAAATTCTGCGCGGGAACTATTGCAGATCAGACTGGGAGCTAAATTTAGAATCTATTCACAATCAGCAATGAAGATTTTTGCAAGCCTGAAAAGCTGATTCTGCTTTCACTAGTGACACCGGAGACACAGCCAGGCTTATTTGATGTAATATTTAGTGTTTGAAAAAGCCCTATGCACTTCGCTAGTGGCATCAACACTGTGGAAAAGCCTTGATTCATTTGGAAGTCAGGCACGTGGGACGCATGGCATATGCCTGCAGCAATATAGACCTCACATTACTCTTTGAATTAACCCAGTTACATTCTATATCACACACACACACACACACACACACACACACACACTACATCTGTGCTTAAGTGCACCTTTATGAAAAAAACTGTCACCCAAATGCTGCCTCTGGGGAAAGTGCTTTATCATAATATGAATATTTTATTTTATTTAGTCAATGATCAAATATATCAAACATATTTCACACATATAGTACATTTCACGAATTTGAGCTGTCGTTGACATTAGCTCAACATATCCTCATTTAATGGTTTGTATGATATCTTAATGATATGATAAATAAGGAATGTATCGAAAATACATTCCTCATTTGTTTTCCTAGGAATGCCCAGCATCAAGTCCTCTTCCAACCTTTTCACAATAAACTTCCATCTTCTTCTTCATCATCTCAAAATGCAAAAAAGACAAAAATCTAATCTTGCAAAAAAGAGAAAGGTACAGTTACCCTGACTTGCACCCAGCTCTCAGTGTTATTAATTAATTTGACATCAAGAACACTTTCCAGAAATGTCTGGAAGTAGCATGGAAATAATCAGCTTAGAAGATCTATTCACACAGAAATGTAATTGATAGTGCAGTTATGAAGCACATGGAGATCTGAGTGGACTGTCATTAAATTCCTGGTGCTGAACTCTTGAGTGCTGAAATGATATACATGTTAATGCAGGTTGATTTGCTCTTCAGTTCCTGCACACACTGCAAAAATTATCTGTTATGTGACCTTTTCATGCTCAACATCTAAAAGTGAAAAGATCTGACAGTGAGGTAAAATACTTTCACTTTTTTGAGTGGCACTTGCCTTGTTCTACATATGCTCTCTATATATACTAGACTCAGAAAAAGTCCAGATGGTGAATGCCACTCAACTCCAGGCACATTTAAGGGAGGTGAGAGGCACCAAGTGTCATGTCAGACCATTCAAAACCTGACCACACCACCAGATGCAGGCGTCATCATCTGGCAAGGACAGGGAGTGTTTGCGCTGGACAAGGAACTAGTGAGCCTCAGTGATGTTCTCTGATGAAAGTCGATTCGCACTGAGCAGAAAAGATGGCCGCCAATACTGCTGGAGACGTCAAGGAGAACGTGATGCATCAGCCTTTGGAGGTGCCGGTGTTACAGTGCGCAGGTGTGTTGAGTCAATACAGAACGGCATTGTACCTTCAAGCCGACACTATCTGAATAACATCATTAATCCAGCCATGTGGCTTTGAAGTGTTAGAGACCATAGAGGCCCGGGGTCCGCCAGTTTTATCCTGAGTCAGTCGGCCTCAATGAGTTCCTCTACAAGCCTTATTATACCTTCACTCATTATGTGCTTCACTGACCCTGAAATAAATACACCATATACGGTGTACTGAACATGGCACCATTCCCTGAGAGAAGTCCTGAAATAGTAAACCATTAAACCAGGAAATTGAATATGAAAATGTGATTACAATTAATTAGAAATGTTCCCAATTATCTAAATTTGGCCACATTTTAGTGCTTTTATCCAAAGCACTAAAAGGTTTTTCACCCACACACACCGACGGCAGCAAGGCCTGAGGACACTTCGACATGTGGAGAAAACACATGTAACATACCCCCTGATTGCCCGAGCTAGTCAATTTCTTTTTTGAAATAGCAAAGAGTGCATCAAATTGCAAAAATAATGCAAACTGTACAATAACTACATGAGATAGTTGCTAAGACAATCAATTCCAGCAGACTTTACCAACTGTACATTGGCCTAGATGCCACCACCCTCATGATTAATCACTGTCAGCTAAAGGCTTTGAAGAACATAATCCTGAAACAGATCAATGAATCTGCACATCATAGAAGCCTATTTAGAAACCATAGCTGTGTCCCAATTCTACATTAAATACTGAGCCTATACAGTGCGCTTATGTTGTATTGTATTATGGTTTATGCTGTCACAACACAAGAGAATATTTTGACCACTACAGCAAATTAAACTTCATACAAATTTAGTATAATACAGCTATATATGCAAATATAAGCAACACAGAGGCTCAATGATATACTCTAAATCCATGATGCATGTGTTTTTAATTCAGCTTGTGTTCTTTTGTTGCATGCCACTGTGTGTTCCTCCCATCCTTCTTGTCTAGCCACCACATGCTAGCTAATAAGTTAGCGATAATGTGAAATAATCTTGAACAATGTGCTTTAATGAAAAGTGAATACAGCACTGTCCACTGAGCCAGTGTGTCCTGCACATACAAATGATGGCAGTGAACCCAAAACAGAAGATAATGGAAATGATGGCTGGGTACAATAAACTAACCAAAAAGGCTGCCTGCCTCACTGGCGCTGGCCTGGAAACAGGATTACCGCCTCAGTATCACTGTCAATAAAGACAGATGGGCCAGTAGCTCCATACTGTAAGACCTAGATCACATAATTCCATCCAGCAGTCCTCATGATTTGGATTGATTTTTATCTATATGGCGGCTTTGAAACCACACAGCATAGCTACAGCTACTAAAAGTGATCAGAGTAAAGTCATCATGGTGTATTGTCACAAAAATGTGTTCATCTTTCTGTGGAGAAAATTTTTGATTCAACTTTATGCATTTAATTACAGTAATGCTTTCTGTGTATTGATTTTAGTCATGGACTGCCAGTCTTCTTTTAGCATCTACTGCTTTAACCAATAAATGCAAGGTTCCTACTGTTACTTTATTTGTGTTTATTTTCCTGCATCCAGCTTCCCAGTTAGTGTTGGAATTGGGACTTAATGTAAGATAATGTCAGATTATCATAAATTAAATTCTTAGTGTATTTTCCACTTGTACCAAATATGACTCAACTCCAACTCCATGTGACTGATAGATGAGAGGTAAGGCTGCAACAACAAAAAACCAGGCCTCATGATTTGGCCAATAAAATTCACCCAAAGCGGTCTTAAAATGTCTAACCAACAGTTGGACAACAACAGACATGAGATGAATTATGACACAAGAGAAAGAAAAGCAGCAATTCTTCACAAATGACAAAGGTTAACTATCCATTTAGCTTTTTTAATAGTGAAGCAATTAAACAATTATCAAAACATAGTATTTTAAGATTATTTCTCTGTCAATATATTTCTGCAAAAAATGATTAATTAAGATAATTCCACAACCCTATTCATGTATTTCAACATGTAATTTTTTTGTAAAATGAATGTCATAACAAATGTTGCAAAACTATTAATATTAAATGTAATCACTATTTTGCATCATGTAAATGTTATTGGTTGATATGTTTCCCACAAGATCAGTCACTAAAAATAATTTATAAGCAGCTATCAATGAAAAGCATCACTTAGTATGACAACCAGACAGATTAAAACTATTGATCACCACAAAGGAAGCATTTTGAACGCATGTTAATATTTAACAGAACTTTTACTTCACTAAATAACAGAATTATTTAAAAGTTATAGGCGCCACTATGACTGTCCCTTTAAATTCTCACATGGATATTTTAAACCTGGCAAACTTCCATTTTCTAAAATTGAACAGGTCTAGCACTTGCATGTGTGGAACGACAGCATGATAGCAAGCTGGCCTGTGTTACACCTGGTAAAAAATGTGGCAGGTGAAACAGGACTGTGCACCCCCCCACCCCCAACTACACCATCACCACTACTCTCATATTCATGTACCACATCTGTCCAACCAGATCTTGGGATGTGTTCACTCTGCCGTGGCTCTCTATATGAATTATAAACCAGCTTACATGTACTTTGAAAATACTCCCTCCGTTTCAACTGGATTTTCTAACTTCAAGATGTTCTGAGTTCATTTTATTTCATTTTTACTGTGACCAATTCAAATTCATAGATAGAACTAATTTTGGTTTATGAGAGCAATGGTTTAACATGATCAGTGTCTAAACTATCATCCAAAGGTGTATAAATCATATGTAGGCTATTCAAAAATATTTCAATAATACCAAAGTTAACAGGATAAAGATGTGTTATGTAAGACCGCAGCCATTAGTAGATGTAGCAGCATACAAACACACACACACACACACACTGTATGCACTTTAAAGCTTGCATGTATAATGACCTGAGGAATACCGCTGGGAAATTTAGAGTACACACACGCATGAAGCCACTCAAGCATCCGTAACATGTGGTTCTGCTTACCACAGATGTGGTGAGGATGTCAATCACCTTAATCATATATGCCATTTCTATTATTAGTACAGTGTGTAATATTTATTGAAATGCAAGATTATTACATAATAAAGTTTATGTATGCTATTTGTGGGACTAATCTTAAAAAGGAAAAGGAGTTTTCCTTGAAATATACAAACACAAAAAAGCAAAAACGCAGTGACAGTAATATGGATGTTTCCTACCTGACATTCATGGATCCATTTTGTTGTTTATTGGTGCATCTTTCCTAATTCTGTAGATAAGATACCAAACATCAACAGGAGGATGTTAAAATGAGCCAGGGCAGCTAAAATGCAGCTTTACAGGAGAAACAATCTACAAGTAACTAGTAACAGCATAACAGCTTAATTTATCAGATGTGTGTGATGGTAACGTGAAATAGTCACTAACAGCTTGTGGTGAAATTATTAATGTCCACAAGTGTAGCTATGTAATTGTGCACATTTAAGATGTTAGTCTTTAAAATTGCAAATTAATTCACTTTTTATAACATATAACATAATTTGCCAAGTACCATGAAGAGGTAAAGGTATTGAAGAAAACCAACCAACAGTTTTGGGTCATCATTTAGTACAACTCTTGTTTTGTTTGACAACATTTGCAGGGCTAATTATCAGCATTAATGAGCTCATCAGTTTTACTAATGATCCCTGTCCTGCATTACTTTCTGTTATATTCTCATTCTTATATTCTTCTATTAAGTTAATCTCTTTCTTCTCATATATTTGGACAAAAAGTATACTGGAAATTAGATTTGATAACATATCTGAAATGGCGAGCCTTAATTATATTGTAAGACTTGCATATAAAAAAAATAATAATAATAATACTAAACACATTTCTTGACTTTCCCTCTGGATTAATAAAGTATCTGTAGCTATCTCATTTTATGGACATTTTAATAAACAAGACCTCTACCGTGAAATTTAACTCACAACTTTTTGGAAGACATTAATTTAGCCGGCTAGCTACCTGATTATATTCTCCACCCAAAGTCTAGCTGGCTAATACGTTAGCTTGCCTTTTTGTGGTGCTTTAGCTAATGTTACCCAGGTTTCACATTAGCTACACTAGTTAACTGACATTTAAACAATTTACTTGAGGGTGACATTAAAATAATGCCGGTATGAGGCAAAACTTTCACAGAACAACAAAGACATGACACATGAAAAGTTAAAACTTCACTTACGGTTGAAAACGCAAAGCTAACGGCTGTGAGATGGAAGCTGAGTCACCTGTAATGTCGGACCATCGGCGTAAATTGGCGACTTCTTTGGTTACAAATGAACAGGGCTGTTGTCAAGGTGAACGGCATAATTAAACCGTTATATCGTGAGCACATTCAGTTACATTTCCATTCATGACCGGCCATATTTGGATTTCCGAATGGAATTAACAAAGTTGGCTAACAGAAAGGCCTGATTTGTTTTCTTTTTCATTCATTTTATTTTATTGCATTTCATTTTTGTTCATTTTTAATTATTTGACTCTTTGACACTGTTTGTTTCTTTTTACAGTCTACAACAGTTCCAATCATTTAAATCCTTTAGTCAAAGAAAGATTTAAAACATGTTTTAAAGGGGCTATTTATCACTTTATTTATTTATCACCAGGACAGGTAGAGGACAAAATAAATATGAACCATCACTATGACATTGGCTCTCAGCATGGGTGTACATGCATTTGTTATTATTCTATTTATTTAGACTAATGACACATCCAGAAGGCTTAAGATGAACTTAAGTGTCCCTGAAACTTTGACATCCAGTTGTTTACAGCAGGACACATGACCAGTTTTTGCTGTATGAAGTTGTTCAAGTAAGCTGTGGCTCAAATACTCTTAATATCTTTGTTTAAATAAGTTTAAATATAATACTACGGAGGCTACTTTCACAAGAATATGAAAAAATAGAAGAATGGTCAGCAGTTACACAAGCTGCCAGACATAATAAAATTCAAAATGTATATATATCCCACTGAAAATGCCAATGAGGTTTAAAGGTTATGCTTCATCTCATAACTTCCTTTTTTTCTAATAACATCTGAATACCAGCATTTGTATTCGGTACTTTTTCTTTCTGCATGAATGCACCAACATATGAGTGCATGCGTTTATATGTGTGGTCTAAAGCTCAGCCTCCCTCTAAGACTTGTGTGTCGTTTCAGTGTTTGATGGGAGTTGATCGCTTCATGAGATATACTCACAAGAGTCCATTTTAGCCCGTCACATACATACATATCCCCAACCCAAACAAATCCCTTGAAATACTGGAAGTGATACAGACACTCAGGGGCAGCTGCAAAACAGGAAGCCCTTGAGAACAGGACACCCCACCCAACATGGCCTGAATAAACAGTTTTTTCAGAGAGCAGAAGGCCGGAGTAGAGAACGTGGCATGAGGACAGAGAGGGACAACAAAGAGAGGGTTACACAAAGCCAAGTAAAACTTCAAAATGTCTACTCCGATTTGAAATAACAATAATAGTATGTGTTCATGACATACTGTAAAAGCCAGACCCCTTTTATGTGACCTTCACATCAACAGAGCTCAAGAACACATTGAGTCCAGTCCAAGTTTGAACTGTCGCATGGTTGAAGGTCAAGTCCAAATGGAGCCAAAACTATTCGTCTTTCATGTATTCTGTATCCTTGGATCAGCTGCACCTGATTTGTGTTACATCGCTGTTAGATCCAAGAATATGTTCCTCCCCCTTTTACTGCAGGAAACAACAAATAAATGCCATGAAGTTGAATTATCAAAATATAATATTTCCACATCAGACAGATGACAAATATGCATTACCTGTAAATGACAACTTGGGCCAGTATCTGAGAGAGACCTTTGATTTGTCTTTTTTGGGACCTTTATCTTAGACTTTATGGCAGTTGTGCTCAGCAATCTTGCTGTTCTGTGATTCTCCTGCTCAGCCTTTTGTCATACCCACAGATAAAAATGCAATAAAGTCAAAGAAGACAAATGGGAACTGCTCCTAAACAAGCTTTACACTGTTATTAAAACAAGTTGCTAGCTAAGATTTCAGTTGGTTATGATAACAAAACTTAATCTAATATTCTGAATAAGATCTTACATTATATATTATACTTACTGTATATTTTAGTGTCATAAATGTTCTAGTTTGCTGTGGACATTATAGAAAGCTCTGTGCACTATAATAATACTGTGCATCATCAGTCATCAACTATTGTCCCCCACAGGGGCTCTAGCTATTGCTGAATACATAATAATTTCTTATGTATGAATAATCTGAATCAGCAATGTAAAGCTTTCAAAAAAATTCAATAAAACATACAGAGTGGCAGCACTCAAGTAAAGTACAAGTAAGCACATTACTCGAGTAAGTCCAACAGTCAAACAGATCTACAGCGCTTCTTGGCCGAACTCTGTAAGTATCAATGAAATTGATAGAGTTTTCATAATCATATTTTATAGTCACAGATCCAGTCGCCACAGCTTTCAACTATTTAAGTGCCTTGGGAGGTTTTGTGAGGAAATTATTCCTATTCTTTGCAGAGCTTCAGGGTGTACTGCACTGACGCTCCAGAGTGTTCAAAAATCACAAGGCTTTTGGGGGGAGTGGGGGATTGCTCACAGTGGGCTGAGAGTAGATGGCGTAAGACGAAGCAAAGGAGCCAGAGGAGTGCAGGAGGAGACAGTGGAAGCGTGGGTCGGCCCCAGAGACACGTACTGAGTGGATGTGGAATGACAGCACAAGCCCAATTAGTCTTGGATGCCAGGGCTGCTACAGGGAGGTCGGTGCAAGTGATCAAGCCATTCATGCATTCAAGCACTCACCCACAGGCACTTTCTATGCCAGCAGCCTGGGCAAAGTTACTACAGTCCATCACTGCTTCTGCTGGACTCCTGATCCCTCTCATACTGCTGCCTCGGCTCTCCTCCCTGTCTCTCTCTCTCCTGAAATATGCTGCTTCACTCATTTCCCATTTAGTTTTTTTCTCACTAATCCTCAGTTACATCTCCTATCTCTCTTTTTCCACCCTCTCTCTTGAGGACATAACTCTACTTGAAAGCCTGTCCATGCCTAAACGCAGACAGTGCCACTCCCTCTGTCATCTACACCCTCCCACTTGTTTCCCATCCCCAGAGCTTGAGTATTACCTCATCCCACTCAGAGGCAAAGGAAGGCATGCGCTCCATGGATGGCTGCCCGCAGCTGCAGTTTGACATGGACCCACTGCGGCCAGACAGACCTCCGTCCTCCTCTCCGAATGGTGATGATAACAAGTCAGAGTCTGACTTGGACAAGCTTCTAATCAGCCCCAGGTCTGCAGGTCTGGCTTTGACCTCTGCCGCCGCTCCTGAAGCTGAAACTTCTCTCAAGTCCTCAATGTCGGCTTTTGGGTTGTAGGTCACCTTGGTGGAGTCGGCATCCTGCACGCACTCTGTCATTGTTTTGGAGCAGCTAATGGTCCTCAGTTTCCTGCAATATTCTGACTTGTTTAGTCAATCCAGAGGGTGATCCAGGATCTTTGTGGAGCCTTTTAAACATCTAGTTGTTTAAAGGCAGTCAGTAGTACACAATACAAAGTGTTCCTGTTTGGAGGGAAAAGAAGCACGTAAGAGAGAGACTAGTTGTGCACAGAAACAATCATTGAGGTCCACCCACCCAGTTGTATCCTGTTGCCCTCCCCTTAGTGGCTGACTGACTCAAAGAGTCCCCCTCCTTCATCCTCTCAATTGGGACTTTTTTGGTACACTTTCTCATATCCACAGTTTCTCTTATCAGACCATGCCATGTAACTATGAGAATATCAAGAGAATATAAAGTGAGATGTCTGATTGTTAAAAACTCAATCAAAAGTGCTTGTTTTAGCATCCTCTTACCTGCTGAGGTCTGTCGTCACGGTGCTTTCCCTGCTCGACGCTGTTGTGTCTATTCTGTCCTGAGCTTGTCCCCAGACTCTCCAGGAGGACCGGCTCCGTCCCATACCGAGGATCAGAGGAGGATCCTGAAGCCTGGCCTTATTCAGACTGACAGCTGGGGTAATCAGGTTACTGACACTCTGGGTGGCTGCTCCATTTTAAAGGAGGGAGAGTCGGGGTTCATCCTTTCCGGTCTCTGTGTGTCAAAGACAGTGTGTGTCTATGTGTGTGTGTGTGTGTGTATCTATCTATCTATCTACGTATCTATGAATAAATGTAAATACTTAAGTATAAAATATATTTAAATTATCAAACAAAACTGTACACACACACACACACACACACACATAGTATAAATCCTCAGTGGTGCTAATTTTAACTATAGCTATAATAATACAACCAAATTTATTAGTTATTATATTTTGTATTCATAATCTGAATCTGCAAAGTAGTAATAGTGGCTTTAAAAATGTAATGTAGCAAAAAGTACAGAGGGGCAGCACTCAAGTATAAGTACCTCAAACTACTTAACTATAGCACTCAAGTAAATGTGCTTAGTTACTTTCCATTGCTCAGCTAGATCTACATTTCCCATCTACAACACTTCTTGGCCTAACTTTGTACATGTCAGTGACCTGATGTGCAGCAGAAAAAATATTGTGATGCCTCTCCTATTTTTCATCAATAAATTCTGTCTGACTGGGGCCTTGGCTCAAATATGCCCTCATGATCATATTTTACAGTCACAAATCCAGTCTAGGCCAAAGTGGTGACACGGCCAAAATGCCAAATAATGCCAAAATCATTAGATAACATAGATCTTCTCTGTCTCTCTGTGATATATTTTGGGGAAAATAACTTACTGATATCATTTACCAAACCATAAATGCCATGAAGTGTTTTTTTTATTGTGCATTGGAAGTATGAGGGAAAATTAACTCTTAGGATCCGCAGAGGAGCAACAAAAAATGCTGCAATGGGAGGAACATTACAGAGACTGTGCTATATTCATGACTCTTCTCAAAGGAGTTGATGCTGACAAAAGAGTCTCTTGTGGGGCATCCTTAGTATTCATGGGCTAATCATAGCCATGCACAGTGTGCCTGTGTGTCCTAAATCAGCCGAGTTCCTTACATGCTCACCTCTTCTCTTTGGGCAGCGCTGGTATATGCATGACAGAAAAGATAACATCCTTCACTCACCAAGGAGGGTTCATGTAGCCACACACTGCTTAGCTGGCAATAACAAAAGCCACATCTAATGAAGCAAGTTGAATTGCGCATTTAATGATCTCTGCGACTGTGATGAGGATGAAACAGTTTAAGTTATGTGACATTTCAAACAATAGAGGCTGTGGAATACAACATGCTTCAAGATAATGATGTCTTCACGGCATATTAGAGCGACTAAAATAAAACATGCATCTCCTCCTTCAGCTGACTGCTGAGCCTAAGGCTAAAGACAGTGGTGACTCATGAACACTCGTCTCCAACAAAGGCATGCATGCACACTGTGCAAGTCACAAGGAGACGGCGTGTACAGTAAACACACACACACACACACACACACACACACACACTGAGCATGTGTATGGCATTTGTGTGTGTGTGTTTTGTGTGCTCTCAGATTGTTTTTGCTCCCCGACACTCGGATGCCTTTTCAGGATTCTTGTGCTCGTTTGTGACATTCTTTCCACCTGCTGTACGTGTCCCCAGGTCCACAAGTGACATTTTTTAATAACACTGTGCACGTTCTAAAAACACTTTTCTCACAACTCCAGCCTATAAATCATTATGCTTCTCTGCCATTTGGTGTCCTGCAGTTCCCACCTGATCAGCCGGCATTATAGAAAAGGAGAATGAGGCCACTGGGTAAAGATCTAATAAAGTTAATCAACCTTGGAAGCGATTACCTTCAGATTGGCTGTTTAGCTTCAAAACAAATCTACAAGTGGCAACAGAAACTCCAAATCAGGCTCTTGTGAACACCATAAAATGTGTTGTTCATCTCCCCTCATGTCTGGGGATCTGTAGACCTAAACAACAGTTATATGCTTTACTCCATGAAATCACATTGTGCTTTGCTTGGATTGTGTTTTTCTCCTTGTAGAGTTTGAGTGGCCGTAAACCCAAGAGTCACAGAGCAGAACGCTCTAACCTTTAAGGTCACTCGTTCCCTCAGGCAGCAGGGATGTCATTCATGCAAGCTTTCATTTTCAGAGCCCTGAAACGTGGGAATTGAAAAAGTTTGTCACCAAACAAGCAAAAAAATCCAAGAAATAATAACATTTAGAAATAAAGTAAATCCTTTACAAGCAAACAATATTCAGTTTTGGATTAAAACAAATTTATGTAACACTTTATGATGATTATAATTTCTAAATGATAAATTGAAAGTCAATTTTTTGAGTGTCAATTTCTTTGACATTACATCTCTGCAATGTTTATAGATATTTTTTATCAATTTACCATTTATGAATGATGGTTATGATAAAGTGTTGCCCAAATTCACTATCCAGGCATAAAAGAGATGCTACTATTTGCTTCATTTTGGAGATATCAAACAAAGGTCTCTCTTAAGCAACACTCGTCATTGTAAAAGTAACTTCAAAGTTGAGGGATGAAACAAATCACAAAACCAAATAAAACTACCTGCTGTTAGCTCAGACTGGCTACAGACGCAGCTCCTGTAAAAGCTTTCCAACAGACACGAACAGAGCTGACCTCTCAGCAGGGAAATAGGAGGGCAAACGTGCATGGCTGAGTGAAGACGTAGCGCTGGATATCCATCAGCGTTACAGAGCGGTAGAGAGACCGGAGGGTAGAGATGTAATCTCGACTCAGCATCTAACTTGGTCTAGTTGGTAATCTCACTGTGAATTTCCTCAAATACCCTCTTATCAATAACATCTGACAACATCGGTATATGAAAATCAGTACGAGGTTCCCCATAGAGAAGGGATCTGACTACTGGTGTCAATGATTTTCTCGTAACGCTTGTGGCACGGCTCTATGGATGGAAACACTTAATCAGTCGGATTCATCATTTTTTTGTGTACTGAAATTTGATTTGGACATTCATGGTTTCCGGATGATGAATCCTAGAAATTTCAGTCCGGGTTTACTTTTTTCATTGAATTATCTCAACATCTTCCAGATGGATGGGCAAAACTCTTTTGTCCAGGCATTCATGGTCCTGAGATGATAAATCCTGAGGACTGATTCTGGCTCCACCAAAGGATGGGTCAAGATTTGTCACACAAACTGGGAGGATTAAATATGTAGGTAACATTGATTCGTAAGTAAATGAATTTATCTTAAAAAAATGTATGCAATGTATGCATGTATGGAGTAATAACTGATATAGATGAGGAAACCACGTATAAATGTCTAAAGGTGTCGAAAGGTTCGTATTTGTAGTTTTGAGTGAAAAATTCTCAACAGCTAATGAAGGGACTGAGGTGAAATTTCAGAAAACCTTGGTGATCCACTGACAAAGGTGACAAGTAGCAAACAAAGCCAGACTACACTGACCACAAACAAACTGGCAAACAGAGCAGCAAAATAAATGCTCACAAAAAACCCTGCAACAGACATACACTTTATTTAAGGTGAGCATACACTGTGCTATTTCTGGCCCATTTTGAGCCTCGGCTTAATCGTGTGCCTTGTATCATGTAGTATGGGGTAATGAGAAGCGGTTAACATCTCACAAACAGCTCTCGATCAGCAAACTTATGGTCACATGAAAATCGAAATCCTGGTCTTCCCTGGTGAGGGTATCACGCTGTTGAAGCAGTAACACGACCCATTTCTCTGCAGAGAATGGCACAAATTGTCAAGTCAGCACGTTTCTTTTTGTTTAGCATTCTCGAGCGTCTATCCACTTCCAGGTTCTTCTACGTCTTTTTCTTTTTTTTTTTTTACATTGCATTTCCGGATACAAGAGTCTGACGTATGTACGTACAATGCGAGCAGTCAAGTTGCATCATAGCATTGGGATTTATAGTGTGCGAACATGAATCGTGAGCTGCAAACTACTGAACTCTGCCCCGTGAGTTAGCTGTACAATTTGAGCTGGAACTGAGTACAACGATTGATAATATTGCACAGTGTCTGCCCACCTTTAGAGAAAACACTGACAGACATGAAATAGCTGGATGACTTGGCACATGGAACAAGATGAACAGACACAGAACAGGTGAAGACGCAGACTATTTATACACGAGGTAAGGAGACATAGGTGGACACAATCAGGGGCAAACAATCACCAGAGGACAGGAAGTGTAGTGGCTGAACCAAAAGGGAAACAATTAAACAATTAACACAAAATAAAACAGGAAATGTCAAGACAAAATGACAGAACGTAAATAAAAAAGGTAACTTAACAGAAATGATGAGACATGACACATACCCACTGTTCATCGTCACTGTCATTGTGAATGTGTTAGCATTTAGCTCAAAGCTTGCTGTAGTGAGAACTCTTGTTTAAGTGTGATTGTCCCAAGCATATAAATAGAAACCTGAAGGTTTGAATAAGTGCTGATATGCCTGCATATGCCTTTGAGCAAGATGCATTGCAGTGACAGCGTAAAATAGAGAGCAATCAGTCCAGAGCCGGATATTCCAGTATTGTCTCCGTGAATTCTCACCTTCAAAAAGTGGTTATCAGTGATGTTATTGCAGGGCTTTATACTGCTTCCTTTTCAACAGGGAAAAATTGGCCTGGTGTGATAAGGGATCGCTCATTCTTTTCTATCACACTGAGCGGCATCATGTGCCACAGCAACCGCTGCCGGCCACATAACGATAAAGATAAATTTAACAGATAAATTCAGCGTGCTGGAAAGATCAGAATCAGGAGCGTGGAATCCAGCCATGCTTCATTTGTATGTGAGACAAGTGCTAAGATGGCGAAATGATAGAGGGATATGTGTGCACTTGTCTGTACTCACCTGCACTGTATTCACATATGTTCTCATGCACGAAATTGTGTGCATTTATCAGGTGTGTGCATGAATGAGCGAGGGGTAAATGTTTTTGTAGAAGCCAGATGCAAGCAGAACTTCCTGTGCTCTGTTAGAGGTCACAGTGCTGCTCAATGGGCATGAGAAAACAATAGGCACTGATGACAAAGTCCACTGACAGATTAACACATTGCCTTTTTTACTGCGGTATGATGGTGAAAATAAAACAATCCACTGTGTCTTTTCAAAGGTACAACGGGAAGGAAGTGATGGAGGGACACATTAAAAATGGGACAATGAGAGTAAAGACGCCCCAAAGGAGAGCAGGTAGAGCGAACACTTCAGATGAAGCACACTGGCCCCTTAATTAATTCACAGATAACGCTAACGGTTCACCGCTAGGTCACTTTCAGTCCAAATCCGCCATAATAGCTGCCTTTTGACAAGCTCCATATCCCGAGAGTACCGTAGATGTATGTCCTAATGATACTAATGATATTGGCAGTCATAAATCAATCAGACGTGCCTGATATACTCAGCCTAGAGCCAAGAAATTTATTCTGAACGAAGTGATACTGTAAGACAACCCACTTCCATTATTAGACGGCTCGTGCAGCACTTTAAGAGAGATTAAGAGGACACATTGAGAATAAAGACATTAATCACTGCTCATAGTTGAGGGGAAATTTAGTTTGCATGTCGCCAAGGAGCTAAACACCATCAGACTATCTTCCTATTATCACGTTGCACTCTCAAAATATGCTACTGTCTCAAAAAGTCAATCTTTTATGTGAAAAATGTATTGCTGGGGTTAAATCTGCCTTCATCTTTAGATACACAGCGCTTAGCCAAAGGCTTTTAGCCTTTTTAACTTTTGAGCATCAAAGAATTTTAAAAAACCCTTTCCTTCCTTAAAAATAGACTCTGCCCTTGACTCTATATTGAGCACATTTTTAGAAGCAATTTCAACTTGTTGCTGGAGTAAAAGGCGAGATAGCACTTGAGTATTCAGCCCCAGTTTTCTGTCATGACTACCTCAGATGTAAAAGGTGACATCACAGGAGAGTTTTTGTTTTAACCTTGATTCACCTGCTCGCTCTTATTTTTAGAAAGAGACAATGTTCTGATGGTTTTCTGAACAAGAAATATGTATTACTTGGAAATCTCAGTCAGCCAAATGTGAAAATGAGCGACTTTTCAGAGAAGCATGACTTGACAACACGATGCTCTATGAGTGAATTGTCATGAAGTGAATAGAAATGTGCCTGGAAATTGGACATGTTCATTTAGTAGAGAGCTGACTAACTCAAATCTTTGGCGAAAGAGAGACGTAAGCAAAGAAAGAACAATACCCAACAATGGAAAGCAGGCTTTCTCATACTTTGATGAAGACAAGTTTTGCTCATTTCTAACAAGAGCCAAGTCTTTCTATTAAAAATCATTACACGCATGAATGAGATGATAACCGGTGAAGGGTTTTTCAATGCCACCTTGGGTGCATATTGACTGGCTGGCAGTCTGCAGAGGAGATAAGCCGGGAGACACTTGCTTGCAAAGACAACTTCCTGATTCATGTATGCAGGCAGAAAAATAAGTGACTTGTCTCAGCTTGCCAGCAATCTTCCAAGATCACTATGGATAAAAATGCACCTTCATTCTGGATTCATCATGTTGTGCTGAACTGGAGAGTTTTCAGATTGTTCACGCTGCTCCTGATGAGGAGACAGAGAGAAAGAGAGCTGCATCCTGTTTCCTTTTTGCCTGCACAGCACACATGAACGACTGTTCGGAAACACATTAGTTGACTCCAGCTGCAGATAGGAGGATAAATATTGTCATTTTCAGCATTTTGGCAGAGAGCAGTGAGAATGATCCAGCACTTCACATCACCTCCATTTTATCAAAGATAAAGAACACCTAGGAACTCGCAACAGAAAGAGTTTTTATCATTCTGCCAAATCAGCTCTGAATAATCTGTATGTTGCTGTTTTATATTTTTTTGTCACAGAATTTATACATATCCATGGAATGATATTCTGTATATCATAAATTAGGCATCACAAACTCTGATTCTCATCTTTGCTCACTTTTGAACAGATGTTGCAGCTTTTTGGCTATAGGGCTCACATCATAATCTATCAGACCAGATTTAATAAAATAAAAGTGCAGATTAAGAATAGTGGCTTGACAGTAACTGAAGGTTAAACGAACATGCCACCGTTGTTCTACACTGAAATATAATCTTTCTTTCTTTCTTTCTTAGACGAGTTGATACATACCTCTCTCATCTCAATCGCTCTGGTGTTCGGCACTATTTTGTTAGCATTTAGCCTAGCCCAGTACTTTCCATGGGGTCCAAACAGAGGTGACGTTAGAAGCAGCCAAGCACTTCCATGTTTTCCCTATTTATTAAATAAGGTTACGTGAGTAGTTATATGACCCAAGTGTGGTTGCACAAAATAAAATGCAGTGATTTCCTAAGCGGACAAGAAGGAGAGCTATAATGTATGGCGGAATTACACTTGGAACACTTCGGCTCTGACATCGCTGCAGTCATAGACATGTATATGGGAGCAGTAATATCAACACTCAGGAGTGATGATATTACTGCGCCACCATCGAAGTGCTCGCAAATGTAATTCCGCCATACATTATAGTTATCCTTTGTGAGCGCTTAGGAATTTTTTTTTTTTTTATTATTATTATTTATTTCATTTTATTTTATGCAACCATACTTGGGTCATATAACTACTCACGTAACCTTATTTAAGTAGGGAAAATGTGGAAGTATTTGGGCGCTTCTAACTTCACCTCTGTTTGGATCCCAAATGAAAGTCCTGGGCTGTGCTAAATGCTAACAAAATAGTGCCGCACACCATTGAGTGCACACACAATGAGGAGAGAGGTATGTATCAACTCATCTAAGATCAGGGAAGATTATATTTCAGTATAGAACCACAGTGGTGTGTTCCTTTAACCTTCAGACACATTTCCAACTTAAAAGGATAAACTGAATGCATGTTTTTTTTTAGAGCAGCAAATCGAGCAAAACTGTGTCAGGATGTGCAACAAATGAAATCAACAACTGTTCAGAGTAAACTGGAACAACATTACATGAACACTGGCAGAATATGCTCCAGACAAAAAAAAAAGCAAAGAAAATAAGATTTTCTTGTAACAAAGTGATAAGAAAGGCAAAAAAGAAATAATCTTTGTGATGACACATCAGAAACGGGGCCATGCAGGGACACTCAAAGCCACTAAAATACGCATGTATGGATAAGAACCATATCTTTGAGGTAATGAAGATCCTGATGGAAAATTCAAGTCCTTTAGTTGGAGGTGAGGTTGTATGAAATATTTATCAAGTCAAGTTATTCCAAATTTAGACTTTCTGAATTGGGGGAAAATTCCGAAAAGGACTATAAATCTCATGGCCTCATGTACTCGAGATTTTCATCCACATGAAAAGTGACCTTTTACTGTTGTGACCACGAGCTGGTAGGATGACACTTTCATGTTTAATAATTCTGTTAAAGTAATAATATTTAATGGACAAAACTTATTCAACTCAGCAAGTAGACTTAAATGTGGAGCATCAAACAGCTTGTTTGTTGCAAACATCAAAATCACTTTGGGAAGAAAAGAAGACAAGACTTTTTCTGGAGTAAAACCACAAAATGTGAGAAATCAAAGACAGCACTGGACATTTACAGAATGTCGCCATCTTTAGTTTAATTTTATGAAATATAAATTAAGTGTGAGTGGTTGTCTGTCTCTATGTGTCCTGCGATGAACTGGAGACTTGTCCAAGGTGTACCCTTTCACCCTAACACAGCCTGGGATAGGCTCCAGGCCCCCCGCGACCCTATGAGGATAAGTGTTAGAAAATGGATGGATGGATGGAAATATAAACTGATTAATTCATGTTTCCTTTGGGCCAACATACAGTTTAATACTGACAAAAACTATGTGAAAATATGTGAGTGAAATACAGGCAGATGGTGGTTTTGAAGAATTTTAGCTCAATCAATTTATAATCAATATAACATTCTGACAGACCTCTAACCAGTTTTTAATGTTTTATTTCACACCAGCTTTTATAATCGTGTCAGAAAACAGTTGTGTAAATTGTTTTGCTTGTCCTTTTGACTTATATAAACTCAGCTGTGAAGTACAAAATACTTTGGATGCAAATGCTGACAAATGAATATTTAACATGGCTATTTATAAAACATGGCGATGCACAACGCAGTGGAGCAGGTGAAGGAGAATCACTGTCAGCGTCCACAGAGCGTACAGCCGGCCGGTGGCAGGCCCAGGCTACCGACAGTTTATGGCTAAGTAGGGCAGCTAACAACGTTATTTGCGCTCAAAACATTCACCCAATGGCAGGGAGCGACTAATACTTCCAGTCGCCTTCAGACTTTTAGTTGATGGCGTGTATTTATCTTGCTCAAGGGCACTTTAACAGGCCGTTTATGGTAACTGACGCTTTTTATTGCTGTACAGTAAAGCTTTGTGTGTCATCCCAGCATGTGACATTGTGTGCGGACAGTAAATCAAATCCTGGAGGAAATAATATCTTTCTTCCTGGTCACTTACAAGGCCACTAATCAAATTAGCCTTAATTGAATCTATTTTGAGGTCATTCGTTTGCTCACAGACCGGGTGTTGCATTTCAACATCTCTGACGAAGAGAATAATTCATCTGCACATGAGAGACAAGTGGTGCATCTTAAGTGATGCATCTTAAGTGATGCAAAGTACAAAATAAAAGTTTATGAAAGACATATAAAGCTTCGGCATGTGCAGCTGTGTTTTGTGCAGCAGGTTAGAGGGAGATTAGATGTAAGCTTTGTTTTCTTACTCTCTGTAGTGTAACAGCCCGCAGGCCCATGGGAGCCCCTGCTGGCCAACATAACCACTGTTTGAGACTAGCAGATTCAAGAGGCTCTCCTTAAGGCCAAGGGAAATGGATATTGATCTGGAGCCATGACTAAATGGATTAAATTACAGGGTGGTGTTAGTAGCAGGGCAGCAGAGAGAACGAGACAAGCGGTGGAGGTAGAATAGAGACAATAGGGAGGAGGAGGAAGAGGAGAGGCTGAGGGTATTGAAAGAGTCGAAGTCTTTGCCTCGCAGAGAGCTTTCTTTCTCTCCGATTCCCTTCATCGATAGATCACCCTGCAGCCCTGCACAATCACAGCGTACACTCCTCAGCACCATCCTGGTCTTTATGCAGTTTTGAGCCAATTGGCTTTGGAGGAATCGACAGTCGGGGGAGGGGATTATCATTTCCCATTCAGCCAAGGCTGTTGAGTGGTAAGAATGCCAACTGCATGCTGGGAGCGAAAGAGATGCATACTCATGAATACAGAAACCAAAATGAAGCTTCAGAGGGTATAAATCTGGGCGGATGTGGCCGAGTGGCAGTCCCACATGGTCAAACCTGTTTGGTGTCAACAGCCATTCAATGAGCTCCTCTGCTTCGTGGCCTTGCTGGCGGGTCTGCAGGACTGCAGAGCTTCCTGAGTGCCTCTCTTCTCCTGCTAGGCCTCAGAGTTTATATTCGGGACATTAATGCGTCCACTTATGTGACAGGAATATCAAAGAGGTGAGTGTGAATTGCACACTGTAAAAAAAAAGTCAATTCATCTTCTAGGCCTCAAATTTCTTAACTTCTGTCTTCATCCATCTTCATAACTTAAAGCTGGACTCCCCAAACCATCGCTGAGTCAGCAGCTTTTTGAGGTGGAGCTCCTCTCACTGGTGACTGAAAGCAAGTGAGGAGGTTTCCTGGTTAAAAACTTGCTGAAGGACCACAGAAGACAATGTGCTGCAAATAGGAGGGTATTAAAGGCCATGTTCACTTCAGCAGTCAGAGGTCAATCGAATCAGGTGGGAGGAGAACACATAAGAGGGAACTTTGTAGTGAAAAAAATACTTTGGAAGACTGGAGCGACACAAGCCTCAAGTCAGGGGCTGGAATATATTTTTCTACAGACCTGTATTTTTAATTTTAACACCAACACTGAAAATTAATGAGGTAAAGTGAACGATCAGCTGGATGATTCGTTTCATCATTTCAAACCTGAGCTCATTTGAGTTTCTGAACATGACCATTTAAGTTGAATCAATTTGAACTAAGCAATCCAATTATACTGAGTCAATGATAAAAGATAGTTGATTTCAAGTTATCAGGCTCCTAAGTTATAATTCTGTCTTTTAATAGTGTGTTCATTTTATTCCATTACTGTTTTTACTTTTAAGTGTACGTATGATTATGTTGTCCCCCTGTACAGCACTTTGGTCAACCAAGGTTGTTAAAAAGTTATCTAAGTTAACATTTTTACAGTGGAGCCATAGCATCATCAGGGGATGCTGTCCTGAAGACACATGAAGATAACCGTTTTGTCTCATTTGACATTCAAAATATCAGATCGAGTCCTACAGCGTCTGTTCACGAGTGCTCTCCCTCTTGTTATTATAATACATAATTGTCATGATCAAGGCTTATTTCCTGCACTCCTGAGCTCTAATCAGAAACACTTTCCCCCACTCCACTTCATTCCCTTCAGGGCAACGCTCCACTTCACGGCTGGATTGAATATTCATAAAGACTTTTGATTTCAGATGACACACACGGGCATCCGCCTATGCTTGACATATGCATAAAATGTGCATTAACATGGTTTTATTCCTGTCCCGCTCATGTTTATAAGACTTTTAATAGAATCCATCCCTTTGAGTGACCATCAGATTGCATGTAATCGACCAAAGACTCTTTGAGGATCACAGCTCACAACACGCATGACTGACAGCTACCAAAATCTGATGTGGTGCACGGCAGCAGAACAGTTGGGATTGTCTTTGCACTGCTTTCCCTCCGGTCTGCAAGTATAGAAATTGGCAAACACAGCGTGAAGCATATGGCCATTAAGCCCAACAAATTTGTTTCTTTTTATGTGTGGCCTAGAAATTTCTTAAACCATAAAGCTACAAAAATGTCCTCTGGGAGTGTGAGATACAAAGAAATTTGACAATTCACAGAAGCACATAATCAGTCATCGCACATCATTCCAGCGTCTTGGTTCTAATTGCAAATTACATCACAACTCTCTAGCTCCATCTGTTGAGACATTTTCAGAATGATTTATTTGTGATTATGGATACAGACGTTACAGTGCAGTGAGAGGAGAGTGCTGGATTCTTACAAGGCATCACAGATGCAAATGTCAGCTGAGATAATGATTCACTGGCAGCCACAGATTCTTATGTAACAGACGTAATTCTTCAACACGCTTGGCTGAGTAAACTAATGAGGGCCAGGTCAGTGTTCAAACTTCTCTCGTGAAACAATATTTTAAATAACTGTGTTTTCTGGATTTGTTTTTAATGTTCAGGGTCTCCAGAGGGTGAAGCTCATCCCAGAATGCACTGGGCACGGTGAGAAAAACCTCAGGTGGCTGGTTTGGGTTCAGATCAAGGAGCTCTTTATTGTCCAGCAGCAATGCTGACCTTCAATACTAAATTCAGGTTTGAATCAGTTTAAAAAGCACCAACAATGACTCTGATGTTGTAAGAAGGTTTTAGTTTTTTAATAAGCACACTGTGAAAATGTTCAGACCAAAAGCCACTATTTGGATCATCAAATAATTATTTAGTAGACTTTAGTCATGAATTTGTTGGCTTAAGCTCTCTGATATTGGGTTCCCGGACAAAATAAGATACTGTATATGAAGGTGTCACATTAGGCTGTAGGAAGTTATAATGACCATCTAAGTCTTTTGTCTCAATCATGGAAATCACCATTAATTGCACCCGTTTTAGTCACACATTGTAATTTTGTTGTCACTGCATTAATGCTTTCATTTCTTATGCTCAGCTGTTTCATTTTTGACATCAATAAGTCAGACGATTCACCATTAAGTAAAGCAAGTAGTTTTCTCACATCCAGCACAACCAAAGCTATCAGCATTCATTTGGAAACATTCATTACTCTTTTAGTTCTGGTTTGCTTGACAGGAGCTGCTAACGCTCCAATGAGTCACCACTACCAAACTAGAGTCCATGAGGGTTTTAGGGTAGTCCCACTGTCAAATGTCCATTTCTGGCCTTTGATGCCCATTTTCTGAAACTCTGCATTTCAAGACTTCACCACAGAGACTAAGACAAAGAGTTGTGATTACCAGAAAATGATGAACAGGGAGGTCTGGGGGGTGTTTGGCCTGGCTGTGTATTGGGTGCACTGGTACAGCTGAGTTTATAAAGAAACACTATGATTAACTATGATTTAAGATGGTACATAAAGGCAGAGGAATGTAAGCTTTATTATAGAGCTATATTACTGTACATGTCATTATTTAGGATTTTGCTTGAGGATGGTGGTGAGCAAAAATTAGTAAATTGATTATTTGGCATTAACCTCTCATCCAACATATGAGACATTTAACTCTGTAGATGCTTTTGCTGTGAAGAAAATGAAAAAAATAATATGAAAAGTCACAAACCCACTTGCGCACCATGTTCAGGCGTTGTCACAGTAATGTGTGGAAACGTGCCACTCTGTTTCCTAACTATTTCATTTCGAGGCCTCGCAGCCTCTTGCACTGGAATACTTAACAGGTGACGTCAATGTAGTTAGTGAGGGACAAGCCTGTCTGCTGTTTGCTGCAGAGTGTTTTAGAGATTGAACAAGAGCTTCAACCTGACTAGATGTTGGAATAATTGAAAACTTAAGGTAACAGGTAGGAAATCACTGTTTTATTTCTCAAAACAATGACATGAAATAAAAATATGTAAAAACAAAAGTAAAAATGTAATGTAATGCAAATATTATCCTAGCTAACGCCCTTGAAATGTGCGTGCTGAACAGTTTGTCAGAGAAGACATACTTGATATTAACACAAGAGAGGACCCCCCTCCCCACAACAAAAAAAACAAAAAAAAAAACAAAAAAAAAAAAAAACAGGGAGGTTTGAAATCAATTCTACTGGGTGGTAAATAGTAATAAAAAAACATTCCAGCACAGGGAAATAAAGTAATTATACACATATGACATAATTTCATTAGGGACTTGAAGGACATTTGAAAATTTTGAAAGTCACATTAAGAAATTTGAACGTTATCAAGTGTCCTCACTAAACAGAGTCTGTTCATGGCAACAAAGAGCAAAGAGAATCCGACCAGTCTTATCTGTCTGGTCGCATCATTCCTGGTCTGACTGGCATCATCATCGGTCGAGGGTGACGCATCATGTGCGGCGGTCCTGGCATCATCTGCATGGGTCCTCCCATCGGCGGCCTCATTCCTCCTAAAAGCGACGGTGAAGAGTTTCACAGTTTTAGGTTTTGATTCATAACAACAGCTTTACAGTCGAGAGTCAAGTCAGTGCGTTTGCACCGTTTTTCAAGCTGTTTCCCTCTTTGTATCACAGCAATTTCCTCTGGATAAATAAAGTTTGATCTCTGGTAGAATAACCTGGTGAAGACCAAAGTCATTTCTATTTTGATTTCCTAATTCTGTGCACATTCAGTTTTCACTGTCTTAAACACTGCAGGACATCAAGACCACCGAGGATAGTTTGCTTATTGATTAATGTGTCATCTAGCAAATGTTAGAAAATACTTAAAAAGGTCCAGGGGGACAACTGGTCGAAGGAAGCTTACTTTGTTTAGAAAACAGCAGGCTGCTGCCCTTATCATATGGGGCAAACAGGATTCTGAGGTTAACTTCTCCATTTGAGTTGGGAAAAAAAGATGAAAAAACTGTATCAGAACAGATGAGAAGGCTGACTGAGCTGCTGCACACCTATGACGAATATCAATGAGTGAAGCTTTGTCTGAGAACTACATTTCTTACCAGGTCCACCGGGCATCATCCCATGAGGCGGAGGCCCCATCATGGGCATCATGGGTGGACCTCCCATAGGAGGCGTTGGCAGCATGCCGGGACGAGGAGGACCACCTGTAACAAACATCAAGTGTTGATGTACAGTCAGCAAAAAGAGCATGCATTAGATCGGAGTTACACAATTTGAGAGCTTGATATTTCATTGATTTCCAACTAAACAGTAAACATGGACCTGTGAAAATGTTAACAAAAAATGTGTACATACAGTTTACACAATGGCATATTTTACCATTTGTAATAATTCAACAACTCAGAAATGCTGCTAATTAGCCTTCAGTGAACACTCTTGTTATAACTTGAATGGTTGTCTTTGTTTTAGTCAAGTCACCTCAGAACTCATCAGTAAAGGTGGCTAGTAAACGCATACAACAAGAAGAGGAGTGAAGGAAGATACATGTTGTGAAAGAAAATGTATTTCTCTTTAGTAGGAATGCACTGGTGGAAAGCAGCCAGGAACAATACACAACACAAAACAAAAATAGATTGACAACTAATGACAGTGTTACTATGACCCCTGGAAGTGAATTCACTTTTCTTTCATGAAAAAAAAAAAAATAAAAAAAAAATCATGCAATCAATAATATTTCTTAGAAAGAAAGAAAAAATCCAGTCTCAGGTGAGAAGACTGCATTGGTGCATCTCCATTCTCCAAGTTTCTATTCATATCCAGTGATGTGGGACTTTTATCGACTTAAATTAGTTGTAAACCCACAGGAACCAAAACTTCACCCTTCTGCTGTTTCTAATGAAATTAATTTAAATAGTTCTTGATATGGAGCAAAATTTTGACAGCCTTTCCCTATTTGAGTATGAATCTAACTATCAAGAGCTTGTGACAATGTTACTGTTAGTTAATCAAATTAGTGCAGAGCTGAAAGATGAGGGATTCACCTGGAGGAGGGCCACCAGGGAACGGCGTGGGAGGAATCTTTCCTTGCTGAAAAGCAGCCGCTGTTGGGAGGAACAACAAACACAAACACACAAATAAGTCATGTTCAGCACACACCTCATCTATGCTCTATGCTTTTTTTTTAATGCATTTGTAGACAGTTTACCTAAGTCTGTTTCATACTGCATGTATGGAAACAACAACAGAAAGTGCATCGCATGCATGCATGCTACATGGTTCACAACTTGTGCAATGCTGCTGTCTACTGTGACATTAAAGTGTTTGTGGAAGGGTAACACATACAGACAAAAACCACTGCTATCTGTAAAGCAGTAATTTTGCATTCTTTACATGCTGAAAGAATGTGTCGCAAAGAGAGAATTTAGCCTCTAAAATGACAGTTAGTTCCTCTACAGCGGTCAGCACTACAGTCCAGCTTCTCTCATGTGGAGTAGCGGTTTGTGATCTCAGAGGGGGCCTCATATAAACTGGTGTACATAGTGCCATAGTGTCCTTTTCAAGCAAAGAGTTTAGATACCCCACATGTGCATAAACATGCAGGCTTTACTACACCTAATCTGTTGTCGATACAAGGATATTAAATATGGAGAAGAAAAACCATGTTGTACCATAAACAGTTGAGGCCACAATCAAATAAATGGTCTTCAAGAATCAATCAAGTGCAGCTGCTTTGTACTTCTAGATTCACTCAGCCATGTTCTTCAGATAATTAAGGGAATAATGTGCTCACTTGTTTTATCGATCAGGCTCTGAGCCTGCTCCTCCATCCATTTCTGGTAGTAATCTTTCACATTTTCCTTGTGTTTTCGGCCACTGCAGTGAGTCTTCCTTACCGATGGCTGGGACAGAAAGAGAACAAATGTGTTGATATTTACAGGAGTGTTAAAACTTGTCAATAGTGTTTTTCTAAAGGTCTAACACACTTCACATATTGTAGAGTTAAAAAAAAAAGCAGTAAACTCTTTAATACTGACAGAAATGATGACAATGTAAGGGCATTTTTGATGTGGTTACAGAAAATTATTTCATGCTTTTCAACAATGTGTACAACTTACCGAGTCATGTGTAAGGTAGGTATCACAGTAATCACAGTAAAACCTATGAAAAAAATGTTTGAGGTAAACACAAAGAAGTTACCCAAAACTGTATACCGTAAATTAGAGCTGGGACATATTTATAAAAATCACAGTTGTTAATGAGCTCCAAACTTAAGTAGCCAACGATGTAATTTACACTGACTTCTTCTTCTGGTTTTACAAGCTACAATATACAAACACAACGTTATAAACCTCTTAATTTGATCGTCTTGTTCACATTGCATATGATTCCTGCAGCAGTGTTATGAATATTGTGCAAATGTTACAAAATAGCCTGCAAGACAATTTGTCGTCGTCAGGAAACGTCGGCATATCCAACACTGTTCCCTGTCCAGCAGATCATATTTGCCTTCTGCAAAACAGGTCAGCACACAATCCTGCAGGACATCTTAATATTTAAAATTATTTCATCGCATCATTCCTGGTCTGTCAACACTTTCATCTTGGAAATAACCTACATCCAGATTTAGGTTACAATAATAATAAGGCAAAATTTGATATCGTTAGTTTTGTGCTCATAATTTCTATTAGGTCCTCGTCGTGGACTGACGATGTTCACCTTTAACGGAAATAGACTTTACTGTGCAATAGATGTTAGGTTTATAACTTGATCTACCATCAGCAGAATTGTCTTATGTCCCTGAAATATCAACTGATTAACCCTGGTAAAAAAAAAGCACAGTACCAAGTCGTTATTCTGAGCCGATGTTAACGTTACAAACTCGTATCTGGAGCGGAAAAGACCCAGCTTTATGCTGGGGTCCACGTGGATGTGAAGTACTCTAAAAGTGCTATAAAATATTCAGCTTCAGATAGGGATTTAGCAGACCAATTGTTTTCGCGGTGCTGTCTTTTCGGTGGTAATTGTTAGCCGCATAGCTAGGTTCCAGCAAATACACAGAGCCCCAAAAAGCGCACAGTGTCCGTTTGGAGACAAACTAGGCTGTTTCATTGGTTTTCACGGATATTTCACTGCCGCACATCACCTACTCCTAACACAAACACAATTAAATCAGTCGAAAAATGTAAATCATAGCCTGAACGAAGAAATTAATTAGTATCGACACTTACTTCGGCATGTTCCCCAGCAACCTCCGTCAAGAGCGCGATTCCGGTGTTTCCCATAAGTGTTCCGACCATATATAAGACCTACCGACCGTTGGTTCCGCCTGAAAGCACGTATGAGTGACCGCCACGCGAAAGATAGGGGCAACATTTTGCTTGAAACCTTTAGTGTCTGTTCAACACAAATTAAACTGATCCAAGTAAAATTTTGTTAATTTCAAATTAAAGAACTTGTCCACTCTAAATATACATTTAATTGCCATTTTAGACCAAACATACAATTTATAAGAGTGAAGTACCAGATTTAGAGTATATTCATATTATAAATCAACACACTGTTTTTGTTGTTTGTGAGTGTCACTCACAAACAACAAAAGCAATCTCTAATAATAGTGCAACAATACAAATATGACCTATTGTATAATAATCACATTTTGTCATGTATACTAGCTGCACACATCAAAAAAAAAAAAAATCATTCCCCATTTAAATTGTCTTTGCAAATTTCCCAGTCTTGCAAATTTCCCCGTCTGTGGGACAAATAAAGGATGATCTTATCTTATCTTATCTTAAAAGAAAGGCGCACTTTTCAACCAAGCTATGAAAATTTTGATCGTATGAGCACGTCATGTAAAAGTGTGAGAAAGGGAGGTTACACACTTTTCTGCACTGTGTAGTTGTGCTGAAATCTTATTACACAGAAAGACAGTCATTTCTAACTTAATGAATTAGATTTAGTGTGTGTGTTTTTTTTAACAAAATGTTGAAACTGTTTACTGTGCACGAAACATAAAATATTTTCAATTTTACTACACTGAATTTAATTGTATTTAAGTTTTTATTAACAGCAATACAAACAGAAACATTTTCCCAGCTCACATGAGTGCAAATTGATCAAGAAAAAGCTGAAGTAAACTATAAAAACGATGTTTTCCCATAATTCAAGTTACCAGGTTAATTCATTTGTCATTAACACAGTTGCACAAAGAGACATACATGTGGCACCTTCAGGCTGTACACAGAATAGGCTATACAATATAGGTTACACAAATATTTAATTTAAAATAGCATACATGTATATACAAATTCTTAAATAATTGCATAGCAAAATAGATTTTTGGTCTCATTGGTTTTAGTATGGGAATTAGGTGCATAATAGTGCATATAATATAAATGCCATCTCTACAAATATCACTTCCAGTGTAAAACACCTGGTGAGTTGCAAAATCGACTGAAAATTAATTACAATCCTTATGGTGTTTTTCCATAATAATCCTGGGTTTAAATCCATGAATCAGTAGTGCCTTTAGTATATTGTAATACATTTTTAAACTGGACAAAATCTACATCTATAATAGCCTACAGATGATTAAATATCAGTATTATAATAATATGACATGCACAAAAGGGACTACAATAAATAAAACTGAAAAATTAAAAAAAACTTTAACACTGTTTAAGATAATACTGAGTTGAAAGAATGCGTTGTCTGAACGTAGTGTTGAATTTACATTTTTTTACATAAATTTTACTATTATTATAGTAAGATTATGTTCTGTGTATTATTTTCCAGGAGAACAAGCAGGCCTTTCCTCAAATCAAGACAAAACCCACATCCATATTCTTGTAGGGATAAAAGCTAGTCTGGATAAATGAACAGCAGCCTCCGGACATCCGTGACCAGTGCAGCGCCAGACAGTGTCAGTGGTCCTGGGAGCAGCAAAATGAGCAGCAATGATTCATTGATAAACCAATGAAAAGGTGGCTGCAAATAGCAACAGATGACGTCACGACGCCCACGACGTGATTGGCGAAGGTGACGCGGGCGGCTGTTGCAGCGTCAAACACCGTCCCCCTGCTCCTGCCATGCGCACTGGCGGTTGTTGTTGTTGAGCTGGTTGTTATGGCTGGACAAGGCGTCGGACTAAACTGAGAGAGGTCCCCCTCCTCCCCTTCCCCGCACCACCCCCGTCTCCGCTACGGGACACCCGCCACCCATGGAGGGCACGGACATGGACGTGGACGCGGAGCTCATGCAGAAGTTCAGCTGCATGGGCACCACGGACAAGGACGTCCTCATTTCGGAGTTTCAGAGGCTGCTCGGCTTTCAGCTCAACCCGGCCGGCTGCGCCTTCTTCCTGGACATGACCAACTGGTGAGTGCGGGGATGGGAGGGCCTTTCGTCGGGCAGCAACATGACCCTACGCCAGCAGTATAATTAGCTTGTTAGCATACGTTAAACGGCTTCAAAACAATGGAGGCAGACTCACACGATGCTAAGTTAGCGCTGTTTACACCGAGAGGGCAATTTAATCATTCCTTCACGGGAAATGACAGTTGTAGTAAGCACAACCAACCAGCCATCGTTTCGAGGGCAAGCGGAAGTGAAACGGTAAAGTTCGCCTCCAACTGTGGTTATTAGAAACAACCGGGAAAGCAAAGAGCAAGTTGGCTAACCAGCTAACAGGCTAATTTAAGCGCAGGGAACTCTTCGGTGTAGATTATCTGCCATATTACATATTAGTGCTCAGAGTCGGTAAAACAGTGCTGCTCCTCGGGAACTCACGTTAGCCTGATGACGTAACCAGTCGTGATCTATCAACGGCTGACAACAAGTGGTCTTTGATCAACACACATCAAACATTTAGTTAATCAGTGGTTGATGGATTAGATCACATTATTGGGGGGTTTTTGCAAATGAAAGGACCCTCACCAAAACACAAAATGTTTCAGTTTCATTTTGGGGGTCTGAAAATCAGCGCGTAATACTGAAGAGATGACATTATCTGTCCTCTGAAACTAGTGCACTTGTACTCTGTAGTTTTATTTTAATCCAGAGCTTTTTGGCACTGAATTAGAAGAAGAAGAAGACTTACTTTATTAATCCCTCAATGGGGAAATTACATTTTTTCACTCTGTTATTATTTCTCAGTTGCACATCACACACAAGTTATGAAACACATGCATTGGAGGAGAGGTGTCAGAGTGAGGGGGCTGCCCCTTATCCAGGCGCCCGAGCAGTTGGGGGTTCGGTGCCTTGCTCAAGGGCACCTCGGCAGTGCCCAGTAGGAGGAATGGCACCTCTCCAGCTACCAGTCCACTCTCCACATTTGGTCCGACCTGGACTTGAACTGACGACCCTCTGATTCCCAAGTCACTACAGACTGAGCTACTGCCGCCAGCAGGGATATTTTAAAAGAAAACATCTTGTACTTTTTTCAGTGGAGTCCTTTTTGTAGAGGAACAAGGTTTCCTTCAAGATATTCTATTAAATCACTGAGATAATGATTTGATCACTTATAGTCAGCAGGTGACACAGTAGTCTAATTTAATAAAGGGTTTCTACCAGTTTTACACATACATTACACATCACTTTACAGTAATGGCAAGTACTGTTTAGCCAGTGGAAACTGTTGCATTATGAAACTATCCCGCGTCACCGTCGCCGATCACCAGGGCTGTCGTCTGCGGCACCGTGGTTGTTCTTCTGAGGTGAGGCGAAGGGGTTGAAGTCCCCCTGCACGTTGCGCTGCGGTTGGGTGTTGAATTCTGTTTCAAAGGAGGACAACTGCTGGGTCACACCGAGGAGACCTCCAACTTCTACACTAAGAATCACCCAGATTACGTCTGTGGAGAAATTAATGACAGAAGAAGCAGATATTAGTTAAATAAATGTTAATTGTAGCCTTAATAAATCACCTCATTATACATAACATACATAACTCTCACCTTAGAAACTATTTATATCAGAGTCATTACAAACCAAAGATGTGGTGTTTGACAGACATTGATGTTAACCAGGCAGGAAGGGCCAAAGAGCATTAGTGTTAAGATTCAGTGTTTTTGCGTGACCATATCAGTATGTCTTTCACATACATTTTTTGTCATATCAGCAATTTTTGTAACTTTCCAAAACTTCCTGACAAGTATGCCCACTTCACACAGGTGGCATGTGCACTGTCTCTTAAACTAACTCTTTTTTGATCACTTTTCTGTATTCAGTACCTTTGAGGAGAGACTAACCCAACATTAGAACAATTTAGCTTAGCTATTAGCTCACATTATAACAGTAATTATGTATGATGTTGTCTTTTGTTAACACCATGCCCTTTCTTTTGTGTTGCAACAGGAACCTACAGGCTGCTATTGGTGCGTATTATGACTTTGAAAGTCCCAGTGTCAACACTCCATCCATGTCCTTTGTTGAAGATGTGACAATCGGGGAAGGAGAGTCTGTTCCTCCAGATACACCGTTCACAAAGACCTGGAGAATACAAAACACAGGTGTGGCGCTTTTTATTCATTGTTTCTGAATCTGTATCCAAAATGAACATGTTTTCGTTGTTGAACTTTGTTTTGACTGTGTTAACCTTTGTGTACCGTAGGTGCAGAGTTGTGGCCACCTGGAGTTTGTCTCAAATATATTGGTGGTGATCAGTTTGGCCATGTAAACACAGTAATGGTAAAGTCACTAGACCCCCAGGAAATATCTGATGTGAGTGTGCAGATGCGAAGTCCCACAGCTCCAGGCATGTACCAGGGCCAGTGGAGGATGTGTACAGCTAACGGATTATTCTATGGAGGTAAGAAATCACCAAGGATTGTTTTTTTTCTAATGAGGTGATTTATTATGGCTGCAATTAACGTTTAACTAATATCTGCTTCTTCTGTCATTATTTTCTCCACAGACGTAATCTGGGTGATTCTTAGTGTAGAAGTTGGAGGTCTCCTCGGTGTGACCCAGCAGTTGTCCTCCTTTGAAACAGAATTCAACACCCAACCGCAGCGCAACGTGCAGGGGGACTTCAACCCCTTCGCCTCACCTCAGAAGAACAAGCACGACGCCGCAGACGACAGCTTCAGAGACCCTGGTGGAGCGTGGGAACGTACACAGGAGCCAATCCAGCAAGATCAAAATGGACTGTCTCATAATGCTGTAAATAGAGCGTCAAATGGTCTCCAAACCAATCTTTCTGTGGTGACTTATGGTCAGGTATGTATCCGTTATGCTACAGGTTTGGTTTCACTTTTCACTCAATGAACACTTTAAACCCAAATTATTGCATTCACTACATCATTCACTATATTGACAAGGTAGAAGTAGCCTTTCTGGGTTATTTTGTGTGTGTGTGTGTGTGTGTGTGTGTGTGTGTGTGTGTGCGCGTGTGCGTGTGTATGTACAAAATACAGTTTTTATGAAGCTTGCATTATAACAGTGGGACAATGTTTAGCTTGTGTGATACGCTCAGCACTTCTGTAAGATGTTTTTTATTTCATAAACGTCTCCAAAAATATTTTCAACCACTTCAAAGACAACATACACCATCAAAAATTCTAAAGGATATCCCTTTACTTTTAGTGGATATTTGCATAAATACACACATGCTATCGGGAAATAAATTATTGTGTTTTTAATTTGATATTTTTTGATAAAAAAATCCTTGCATTGGGTGTTTTAATTGTTTATTACAAGCTGCTTAAAGCTAGTGTTAAAAAGTTAAACAAGTCATAAATCCCTCTCTAATATCCAGTGTATACTGCTGCGGAAACATCTCCTTCTTGTTCAAGTTTCTTGCCAATAACTACATTTTCCAAGATCACACTGTCTCAATTTTGCTGCTCTTGGACTGCCGCTTAAACCCTGACATTAGTCCTGAGGATTTGAAAACAAAAGTGTTTTGCCCTTTTTTAGCATCCGCTTGCTCAACAGATTTATTGGCAATCTGCCGATATCTTGTGTGCAAAATAAACATGTTTTGCCCGAGTCTGACTGCAGAGAATAAAACATTTCACCCTGTTGAACAAACTGGTTTTCAGCTTTTGTCACCAGGGGTACCAGTGTTTATAAAACCTTTTGAGAAAATAAATGTAATATTAGCATGGCTTAGTTAGACCAAAATTTCCATTTGTCTGTTTTAGATGGTCTACTTCAAAATATTATGATCAAAAGCTTCATACTCAGGCCACATTTGAAATGTTTTGCTCAGGGTTTGTCATTTCTGATTAATCCAGATGTGTTTTCTGGTGTATAATGATCATTACAGCCTAATAAAGGCTGTTAAAGTTCCCAGGGCTTTCAATTTTGTTAAAACTCAAAGAAGGCCTTAATGTCAAAGATGTACTGTGAATAAGGAGACAGCCTTCACGTGAGTATTGCTGCTATTCATTTGTGAATGACTCGTGTTGCAAATTCATTGTAATGTGCATCAGAAAAGCTTCTTCAAACTAGTTTTGTAGTCTCTGTTGAGGAAAAGTCCACCATTACCATCACCATTACCATTACTGCATCTACCTGTGAGTGGAACGACTCACATTGTTAGACACAATAGTAGGATCGTACCTGCCATAGCTGATTCTGTATTCACAGTTTCAGATAATGGTGTCTCCTAGGTGGCTGAACTGGACTGTCGAGAACCTCTTAGTTGACTGAGCTGATTGCATGTATTGCAGTTTTTGTTGTTGCCTTTAAGCTGACAATAACAGCAGGCAGTGGTGCAGCTCCTACATAAATACCAAACTGGTGTTTTTCATGTTGGCATGTTTCTCCATGTATTCTCTTTCATTCTATATAAACTGCTCTAACAGTCATTCTCTCATTTTTTTTACAGGGTATTCATGGACCCTATCCATTTGGACAGAGCTAGAATGACAAAGACCCCCCCACCCTCACATCCACCATCATGGTAGATGATGAGCTTAACACCCTGGGAGTCCTTTCATGCAGAGGAGTCGGAGGGGGGGAGGAACAGTTGTTTTATATTGACTCATGACAACCTTCTCCCTCAACCCTGTGGCCCCACAGAAACACAAACTACAGTGAGGTGATGGATTACATCTACTACAGCGAAAAAAAAATCACCTGACTTCAACACCCGGATTCGCATGTGTGAATGCTTTGTTTAAGAGTGCTATAAAACCTTGAAAATAGAAACACACAGTTATTTTTATTTCCACTGTACACCATCTCTAATTAAAGGGAAAATCAACCCGAAACAACCTCCATACAATTTGCTATTCCCATGGACATTTAACTGCTTTGTCTCTTCAGGGTTCCTACACAGGTCTGGAAATGTTTGCTGTAGTACTAAATTCATTGCGATCATTTTGAGGATTATTTTCCTCTAAATGAAAGACCAGTTTCATACACCATTCACAGAGGCATTGCCATTCACAAAAGATCATTACTAAACTACAAAGTGATGCTGAGTGATGTGATGTGGATGGTAGAGAAAGAGTCCCTGGTTTGCATCTTCTGAACTTCACAGGAGATCAAATGGTTAGATTACATTGGCTGTGTCCGAGTAAAAATGTCATTAAGTTAATTTAACATCTGTCTTTGACTAATGTGAGGTGTTTGATATGTGAGAGCTTTCAGAGATGTTTCTGGTTGCAATTACAGCTTGGACTTGAGCTTTACACCATTTACAAAGTTGGAACCAGGAATCACAGTAACTCTGTATTAACTCTGTAATTCAGAGTCAATTCTCCGTCAGGCATGACACAGACCAGTGTTGGATGATATGTTACATTTTGCCAACCAGCCACTTATCAGCCCAACAGCCACCAGTTACTGATAGATTCACGCAGGTGTGGTTTGGCCAAAGTAAACCCTCATGTCAGAGTTAGATGTGAAAATATACCGGCTCTGATCAAAACATAAATAGAATAGTTGGATTTATGGTCTAGTAGATGAAGATTTGTCATTAATATCTGTTTTTGCATTACGTTCATGACTCAAAAGGTCCTGTTGTAGACAGCTTCCACCGTTTCTGGATTTTAAAAAAATGCTGTTTTTGACCTTCAGTATTTTTTTAAAGATCACAACCCTTGTCTGTAACTTAAGAAACATCAGATGAAAAAATATAATGATAATAATTTAAGTCACACGTGTATATGAAGTATTAAGTGACCAGACACATATTAACATTAAAAGAAGATAAAGCCAGTATGGCCATGTCTGTGTAGGAAACCTGTTTGTCTCCCAAAGATAAAATCCAGAGAACTACAACACTAATCTGTCTTGTCTGCAGGTTGGTGTGTGTATGTGTGTATGTTTTTTTGCTTTAAATAGATGCTGAAGTGCAAAAGGATGTGACTGAGTTTTGAGGGAGTGAGGTAGGAGGAAGGGTTTAAAAAAGCCATCTAAATCTATTTTGCCTGGTGAGTGACTGTAGTTTCGGAGTCCACGTCTACAGTTTGTGTACTAGGTGTGTGCACCTGCGTGTGTGTGTGTGTACGCCTGTTAAACTGCATGTTTGTTTCATGGTTTCTCTTTGGATTGGAACTGACATAAAAATGGCGTATACTACTTGGGAAAAGGATGACATGTCTAGTTGCATACACACCAATATAGAGAGAGCTTTACTGACGTATTGTTGAGCAGTTCTGCACCGTTTGGACGAACTGACTCACTAATTTCCCCTGTTGTTCTTATTTATTTGCTGTCTTACTGTGCAGACACAAAAAGTACCATTTACAGCCAGAAGGTGGTGCTAAAAAATCAGATCACACTCAAGATTATGCTGAGTATTGTAAAGAAACAGGTGGAGAGTTTTGAGACATTTGACTATGAAAGTGAATGGATTTCATCAGCCTCACTAGCACTGATGCTCTGTTACTGCTATTTGCACAACGCTGTCCACCACTTCTTTTTTTGTGGATTGTGATACCTGCATTTTCCAGAAGGTTTTATTGCCTTGTTTTCTCCCCTTAAGGCCTTTGTTTTCACAGCTTTAATATTTGTTTTCATCGCGCTATGTTTTGATCTTAAAAATGAAGATTGATTTATGTTGATCAAAGATTTAATTTTTGCCTTTTTGGAAATGAGCTACACAGTCTTGTCTGCTGTCACACCTGATTATTTTTTGTCTTTTAAACTTGTCAGATGGTCACTTTTCATCGTGTATTTTGGAAAATAAATTGGGAAAGGTTGTTGATGGAACTACATGATAGTGTTAAACTTTTTTCCCCCAATCTTTTTCCTAGTTGTAATGATGAACATCTAAATGTTATTTGTGATGTTTGGAGTTCACTGCAATCACATGCACCCTGTCTGTAAAATTCAGCAGCACCTGTGTTGCAGCTCTGCTGTTTGTTTTTGAGAGTCCTCCCAATCAGTATACACTGTTCTGTGTTGCCTCTTTCTTTCTTTCTTTCTTTCTTTCTTTCTTTCTCTATGTGTGTGTGTCCTTGTGAGCTTGCTTGTGTGGTTTTGGTGTGGAGAGAGTGAAAGGTGGTGATAAATCTGAATATTGCTGGATTTATTCTCTAGTTGTGGTTTGTGACTATGAACAGATTTGAGTTGGTGGCTTGGTGAGTGGATGAGATGAAAGTTTACAAAGTCCTAAAATAGCACATTTATCTGAAGAGAAACTGTCAAAGCTTTTTTTTTTTTCTCCTGTATCTATAATTAAGCATTTGTATGATTAAATTAACACTGAAACAACGACTAAGTCTTTCTGCTTTTATTTTTTACCTTGTCAGCCATTTAAACCTTAATTTACAGTGTCATCTCATCATTGTAAATTGTGAAGCTGAAGTCCCAACACTTTCACACCTGCAGTCCATCCTGTGTCATATCTTGACAAATGGTGGTTGGATTGCTGTTAATTGTGCATATAATGTCCACAGTGCCCCAAGGAAGAATCCTCCCAGTGCCACCAATGAGTCAAAGCTTTTACTTGTCCTGTGAAACATTTCAACATCTAGTTGTTAGTTTCACTAATAACACCAAAGATGGCACTGCTCTATTTGAGTGTTAAATCAAAACAACTAATTGGAATTCAGCCATCATTAATTTCATTATGTACATCTGTGCTTTTCATTCTGTGACAATTCAAAATGCCTTCTGTGAAAAAAGCCCATTGGCACAGCATTTTGTGCAGATATTCACGATTAGAGCAGGTAGATCCATTCAGAACTTGTTAGCTAATAATTACAAAACAAATAACAAACTGGTGAAATTAACAGCAAACATGTAGGCTGACCATATATTCAGAATAAAATATTTATTTCATCCATCCATCCATTTTCTACCGCTTATCCTCACATAGGGTCGCGAGGGTGCTGGAGCCTTTCCCAGCTGTTTTAGGGCAGAAGGCAGGGTCTATATATATTTTACATTAAAAAATGGAAAAATGTGAGGAATAAAAACTACAAAAAATGTATTATTAATTGACTGAACTCATACTGAATGACACAGACAAAACATTTCCACAGAAGTGTTTACAACAAATACAAGACGGGATACTAGAATTTTTATATTCATATATTTCTATTTAGTAATTCCACACTTAACTGCCTCTACAGTCATTTATTTCCAAAAAAAGGCTGAATCAACAAACATGCCAACGTGTTTCGTATCTGTTATCTGTAGCCAAGGGGGAAGCTGAGCGATTTTGCAGGCTCCACCCTCTGAATCTGAAAATGAATGGATTCATTAGTTGGTCTTTTGTGGGCACTTTCCTTCACAAGGGCATGAAATATTAAGTTAGAAAATATTTTTTTAACAATTCCCTTTCTTCTGGTAATGAACATTACATCTCTCCACTTACAGTCAAGGAATGTTTGTGAGGGTGTATTCAGTAGGTTTACTGTATATGTGTGTGTGTGTGTGTGTGTGTATGTGTGTTTGTGTTTGTGTGTGCGTGTCCATGTGCATGCAGTTGGAGAGCATCTGAATGGGGCTTGTGTCGATGTTGTGTCGAGGGTAACACAGGACAAATATTGACTTTTGTGTCAGCTTGGCTTCTCCAAAGCTCCTATCATATCTGTGATCTCTCGTAGCACTTGAGTCAATAGGGTTTTTTGTTCATGATGGATAACTGCCCATCATTTCTGTCAAGACAAAGAGACCTTTAACTCAAGGTTTTGAGAGCAAAGCGAAGGAATGGAGCACAGGTGTCCGAGATGGACATGAAGTAAACTGTGGATTATTACACATTACTGTAGGCCCTGGGCGGCACGGTGGTGTAGTGGTCAGCACTGTCGCCTCACAGCAAGAAGGTACCGGGTTCGATTCCCAGCCTGGGGCCTTTCTGTGTGGAGTTTGCATGTTCTCCCTGTGTCTGCGTGGGTTCTCTCCGGGTACTCTGGCTTCCTCCCACCATCCAAAAACTCGCATGGGGATTAGGTTAATCGGCTAATTTAAATTGACCGTAGGTGTGAATGTGAGTGTGAGTGGTTGTCTGTCTCTATGTGCCCTGTGATTAGGTGGCTACTTGTCCAGGGTGTACCCTGCCTTCACCCTAAAACAGCTGGGATAGGCTAGAAAATGGATGGATGGATGTAAGCCCTTTGTTTGTCATCATTAATGTTGCAAAGCTCTGCGGTGCTTTTCAGTCACTTCAGCGAGTTAAATGTGCAGAGTAAATGAATGCATGCATGCCTTCTGGCCCCCAGCACCTAAAACATGCATGACTACACAGCAGTGATATTACTTCCTCAAATTCAGCAATTCAAGATCACATATTAAAAGATCACAATCCCTTTGACTTACTTGGTTTAATGCAAAAACTGTACAGTGAGTCTGATGGGTCAATAGGTGCAGTCAGTGTTAGAGACAGGAAGCAGCTGAGTGTTTTCATACACCATCTGGTTGATAGAGTCCCTTCTGCCTCAGAAGTATCAATGTGATTAGATTAGAGATGATATTTGTCTTGGTGTGTAGCACCATGGCCATTGTAAACGTCAACTAACGTGTGCCAGACTTCATAAAGAGATGGCTCAGAGCATCAAGGAAAAGTAAAAGATCATTTTTTCATGTTAAAGATGAGATGCATTTAGATAATATAGCATCGCATGTAAAATTCATTATTCAAACTTCCTCAGTTGAAAAAGTGCAGAAGAATTAGTTTAAAAAATATAAAGTATAAACAGAGCGCTCTTGGATCATTAAGAATATTTTAATGTTGTAACTGGTTCAGGTGCCAAGTTTTACTATTTTATATACTCCCCAGGGACAATATACCTCTAGAGCAATTAAGGCAACATGTGTTATGAGATTATGACACATTTTGTCAGTAAAATCTTTATCGGGTAATTGTTAACTAGGTAACTATTCATAACAACTATTGGGTAATTGTTGTGGATTAAAATGCAGATCTATATGAAACATAGCAGAGTGGAGGTATTAATTCGTGCTTTAGTAATTTAAGTATGTCAGACATTTTATTTATTTTATAGACAATTATTTTTTAATAACACTTTATCAAATGATCCATGTTCAGCAGTTTGTCTTATCTAGTGTTTAATTGTCTTTTAACTTTATAGTTTTGGTAAATGTTTCAGCAGATGTTTGAAGCTTTGATATACAGACAGTATACTTCCTGTCCAGCACCAAATAGAGAGACAAGATGTCTTTTTTCACTGAGGACATTTTAAGTGAGTGCATGTGTATTTTTTTGGGGAAAATGGATCTTTCACTCATAGGTAGTAAATGGTAATCATATTACCAGAGCAGGGTGGCATGGTGGTGTAGTGGTTAGCACTGTCGCCTCACAGCAAGAAGGTTCGATTCCCGGCCCGGGGCCTTTCTGTGTGGAGTTTGCATGTTCTCCCCGTGTCTGCGTGGGTTCTCTCTGGGTACTCCGGCTTCCTCCCACCATCCAAAAACATGCATGGGGATTAGGTTAATTGGCTAACTTAAACTGCCCGTAGATGTGAATGTGAGTGTGAGTGGTTGTCTGTCTCTATGTGTCCTGTGATGAACTGGAGACTTGTCCAGGGTGTACCCTACCCTAAGACAGCTGGGATAGACTCCAGCCCCCCCATGACCCTATGAGGATAAGAGGTAGAAAATGAATAGATGGATGGATCATGATACTACTACTACTACTACTGCTACTGTTACTACTACTACTACTACTAATAATAATATTAGTAAATCATGCAGGTTCATGCTTTCTTTGGACTGGATCCAAACCACCTCTAAGACCTGTGCTGTTTTCATTGCCTGAAAAAAAAACAGGTGTGAAACTTTTGAACGTCTTGTTTTTCCAGTTTCTGTTCCCATTCAGGAACAAAATAATTAGTAAAGTAATATGGTCCTGAAGGATTTTCACACTCAAGCTGCTTCCTGTGGGCACGGGTCACCTGCACAGACAGTTAAAACCTTATTATGCGACTTTTCACCCTCAGGCAGGAAAAGAGCTGCGGTGCTATCTGTCATAAGTGCTTGTGGTATCGTGATTGGCTATCTGGCAACACAATCAAAGTGTTTATGTTTTGTGGACGTGTCTATTCCTGAGTTCAACAGCATGACACCAACTTCCAACGAACGACTGGATGTGATCATCATTCAAAACTGTAACTTTCCACACATTGGAACCACAAAGATGAGAATTTAGATTTGCATCAAGTTTTTATCCAGATGTTTTTTGTCTGAGTGAAGTCATGCAGTCTGAGGCTCAGGAAGGGTACGATACAGGAGATGTAAATTTAACTTTATACACCTGTTAGGAGTTTGTGTAATATAACACTGATTATCTCTTCATCATGGCACCTGGACCACATAAGGCAACAAATGAACATTTTGTTCCCAAGGGTGATGATAGAACCTGGACAAATAGGAAAGCTAAAGGATTTGAGTGAGTTTAACAATAAGAACCAAACAGTCTAGAGGACTGGGTCAGAGCATCTCCATGACTGCAGCTCTGGTGGGGTGTTCCTGGTCTGCAGTGGTCAGGATCTATCACAAGTGGTCCAAGGAAGGACCAGTGGTGAACCAGAGACAGGGTCATGAAAGAACAAGGATCACTGATGCAGGAGGGGAGTGAAGGCTGGTCCTGGTGGTCTGATCCAACAGACCAGAGAAGTTAATGCTGCTGAAGATAGAAAGGAGTCAGATATCACATTTTATTTGATCAGCCTGTTTTAAAAAGCTTCATCCACGCACAGGTAAAAACTCATCGCAAGGACTAAAACTCCTCCACACACCTCCATCACTGCACCTCACTTCTATCATTTCTGTTAAATAACACTACACAGTGAGGGTTGACCTCACATCTGTTTTTGGTTGCACATTTGCAGGATCGGGCATGTCTCTGCAGCACTGTTTCACAGGTAGTGTAGTTGCTTTGGCAGGCTGCCCAGCTATTGAAGTGGATCAGCAAGAATTGATGTCAACTTGATCTCAAACTGTTTTTGAGAGGAGTAACGTTAAGGAAGATATATTTGTGTCTGTTATCTCATCACTCATAATGTACGGTTGATTTGTAATTAGTTGCATAGAATAAGGAAATTAATTCAGCAGTGGGTGTTCATTATTGAAATATACCTGACGTGATGCCACATGAAGGTGAAGCAATCGTTTCTGATCATCCCCAAAAACAGTTTGAAGAGCTGTCACAACTAAATTCAGAGACGTTAGCTCACTCCATACTCATAATTTGACACATATTCACTCAACAAAAGCTTAGTTAATATATTGTACATAAAGTCAATTTAATATTGACTTTTCTAAAACAACCCAGATCATTGACAGTTGTTTACATTGGGGACACCTGCACAAGCGTTAACTCATTTCAAGATCACAGCAGGTCAGTTGTGGCTTTGTATTTGACATCCAATCTGTTGCTTCTTTTTGCTTGTGGTCTTTGAGCCATGCGAACATTGTTCTAGAGCCAAAGAAAAGGGCCAAAGAAACTGCCATGCAAATTTTTGTTGATGTACTGGATGTGGATAAATCCCAAAGCAAACAGACATTGGCCGCGTTTCCCAGTTAAGATTGCTCTTAAGAGATAAGAGAGCAGTAAAGAAGGTCCTTGATAAGAAGGGTCTCTAAGATAAGTGTTTCTCAGATACATTCTTAATGCCCTTCTTAGTGTTGCTCTTAAGATCCCTCTTTAAGATGCTCTTAAAAGGAGCTGATCACTTCTGCTGTGCTGTGTATAAGTCATACATGATGCTGCCTGACGCACTAATTCCATTTCATGACGAAAACAAGAATACAACTAAATAAGAAGTAGTCTTGTGAAGCAAATCATGAGGAAAATAACCACATTAGCTCTAATAAGCACTGTTTATGAAAAGAATGTTTCTTTCTCTTTTCCTTTTTGGCCATTTCTCCTTACAAATTAATACTTTAACGATGCTCTTTGATGGATTATTTGCTTGCTGAATTTCAGGAGAAGCTTGGGCAGATTCAAAAATGATGGTTAATCTAATTTTAGCCAGCACGTCTCTGGCAACGCATTTTGTCTCTGGCAGTTTGTCTAAGTAGAGTCATCTAACCCTGATTAATCGCATTAATGCACCACTTTCGTCAGCCCTAATTCAAAGAAAAATATTAAAGATGGATGACAGGACAATGAACTGAACTTCAGGACCTGCACTGTATCCTGACCACATTGTATCCACTTGCACACACGATTGTTGTCTGCTAATAATCTTAATGTGACCAGTTCACAAACACTTATAAACTATAGTAATCCACACTGAGAATAAGAGAAAACTCCAGCTATAAACTATAAAACACAAATTACACTGGACCTCTGGATGTCAGATGCATTTTTGGGTGCAGTAAACTGTCTCATATCAAATCAAATCAACTCAAAAGCTTTTATTGTCATTCTATGACAGTGCATACAATGAAATTAGGAGCGCTGCTCCACTCAGCCACATGTAAAAAATGTAGAAAAGACAGTCAGCTTACAGTAGAATACAAGACATAAAGTTAGACAAATGATGATAAATGATAGTCAATATTATTCACACTTGTTATGCCTCATAACATTACTTATTTTTCTTCTGCCACATTTTGGTGCGTCACTTGTGCCACAGCTTTGAGCCACACTGAGCCTTCATAAAACATATAGCTTCATAATTCAAAGTGTTTATTGTAATATGCACAGTAAGGACATATTTCCCTGAAGCATGATATTCATCGTTTTCTGTCATCAATTAAATAACATGAATCTGAAGTATAAAATAGATCAAAATATATGCAGTGCACACTGTTTTACTAATTCCTTGCTTTGTGTAATATCAATTTGCCTGTCATAGCTGGATGTGTGAGTGACTGGTTGCTAAGAAGACTGTTAAGAGTGGGCCAGCTCGATCTTACCCAGCTTGTAGTCTGTGAGGTTACATACCTGACTGTTGATGCTCAGAAAGTTTGGTGCAGTTCAGGAATTGATAAATGCAACAGTGTTGCAACTTTCAGCCCCCCAATCGAACCGAGTCCACTTGGTTAGGTATGAAAGTGACCTTAGAGTTCCTTCTTAGTGAAAGAACTTCTGAAGCTAAGAGTGATCTGGGAAAGAGCCTCTTAACTGAATCTAAGAAACGCTGCCTCTTAGAAATCTAACATGTTACAGTACAGTCAGATTTAATTACAAGGCAATTAAACGGTGTATTAAATGTGTACCACATCATAAATTATAATTAATTGTGCGTGTCAGCATGCCTTGCAAACACATGCACTCATGCTGCATGTCTAAATGAAAAACACACAAGCACGCATTCATGAACAAGCACACATACACACACCGTTTGATTTGGTGTGTCCACAAACACTTGGCTACTAAGACGCCTTGACGCAGTTTGTGCACACCCTCTCTGTATCTCACAATTAGTCCATTCAGTCTGTGTGGCTAACCATATCAAACCCACAGCTGCTGCATTGGATGGAAAAGAATAGAAAATATGTCCTGGAACTGAAGAAGAAAAGGAAACTTTAGGATTTAGCAAGTTGCTATCAGAAGACTGGCCATTTAGTGACTTACGTGGTGAATTAAAAACAAGATTACAGATGGGAGATTAGATATACAGTAGTCTTAAAGTACTTTTATTGTCGTAGGCTACCACAGTTTTGCTAATAAGCTTTTCTTTGAAAGCCTTTTTCACAAACACCTGTTCTCTCTCTACTTTTGACAGAGACACATTGTTAACACAGACTTGAATTACGCAAAGTGCTCCTCTAAGACTAAAAGAAACAGTTTTTCATCATAATGCATCACTTTGTAGGTGCCAAATAGAATTACACAGACAAAATGCAGTTAAGATACACTTAATAAAAGCAGATAATCAACCATTTAAGATGTGATGCTGATGGCAGTTTGTCTGTCTGTACAAAAGCCAATATTCAGAAGTCACTTGATAATATAGCCTAAATGTTGTACTATGAAGTTAGATGATGATAAATTTAAAGAAATTTAAAGTACATATTTGTGTGTAGCCTGAAGGTTACATAAGGTTTTATCAACTAATTATCTGATAATTTGTTGACAATAAACATTAAACTGTCCAGAGAGTTAAAAACAATAGAAAGTCATCAAGTCATAAAATACGTCATCATGGACATATTTTAGAAGAACAAGAAGTATACTTAAAGAGAAAGTGCTGAAATAAGTTCAGGCACTGTGAAAGGACACATATGTGGGCACTATGGGTCCTTAGTAAACTATAATACACAGGAAGTAAAGTCTGTTTACGGATTGAATTTTCTCAAGTTATGGACAACTTCTGACTGAAATGAGAACAGTAATAGTGTAGCCCATCTTATTAAATGTCTATTGTTTGAGAAATGGTCAAGTTTGTGTCATTTACTGGCTGCATGTCTGTGCCCCATTCACTCCTGTTAAATGGATATCATCAAAACAAGTATTGTTGGAAATACTCCAAATGGCTCCAAATTGATATGGGTGAGTAAACGACAGTATTTTAACCCAGATATAAGGTTCAATTTTTAAAAAAAAAATGAACTTCCCCTTTAATTAATCCCTGCAGGGAAATTCAGTGTTTTGTCTTGTCTTGTCTTATTGCCACATTACATACACATTGCAAACACAGGTCTGATACACACACTTCAAATGTATTTTCATTACGATACTTGAAACTGACGGGGTAGGATTCAAGGCCTAAACTTCTGCCAGTCACGAGGAAGTGATGGAGATGTTTCGGCTTCACTTTGGAGAGCTGTCATGTCGTCCATCTTCATACAGTCTGTTCCTGCTAATTAATCAAGTGACTAAACTCAGCTGTTTAACATCAGTTTTATATGAACTAAACTGTTTAAAGTAAGCTTAAACAAAAGATCTCTCTTACAACAGATATTTCGACATCATTGTAGGAAAAGCACAGGTGTTATCAGTAAAACTATGGACGACTGTTAGAATAACAGTGAGTCAGCATCCACAGTAGCAACCTGAAATCATTAATTTCATCATTCACACTGTTGCTTTTCTGGTGTCTTCAGAGAAAAAACACTGTAGGTCATGTTGTTTTGTGATAATTATAACAAAAGGAAGGAAGGAAAATAAGGTAAGGAAAATAGCCAAATGACTACATTAAACAGCTAGTTGCATGTTAGCAGCTATGCTAGCAAATGCTAGCAGCAAGACAGCATTGCTATGCTAAACCTTGATAAATCTTGACAGTTTAGTCAAGTTCAAACTAAAGTGACTTAACTCTTAATATGTTGACAAAAACAATTTCAAGTCATTTTGTATTATTATAATAAATGTAACCAAAACCAGTCACAGTGCCGAGGCTACATGAAACAGCTAGCCTGCTACACATTAGCAGCTAGCAGAGCAAGCTAAAAGGGAAGCATTTTAGTGCTTTTTATGGAGGGAAATACGCCTTTTTTAACTTATTGAGCATGAAGATGGAGAGCAGTTATGGAGTTACTATTTTAAGATTCAAAGGTTTATTATCCAGGTGAAAATTAAAGAAAATAAAATTTGGTTGAAGGCTGCTGGGAATTACACAAGGTCACCAAACTTAATTTACAAGCCTAATAGAAATTTTAAAAAGCAACATAGCTGAGGAAGAAATCATATCACCCATACAGTCCCGATAAGAATTCTACTTTTACTTAATGGCAGTAGACTGCAGTGCTGCACTCACACTCCCATACTGAAATACTGTAGCTATAGTTTGCTTTGATTGTTCCTCTTGTCCATATTGGTTTTAAGATAGGCATGAAAAATCTAGATTTTGAGTTAATAGTTAAGTTAAGAGACAGTTTTCCTCATTCTCTAATCAAATATTAATAATTCAGATGCTTAGTTTTCAAACATTGCATAGCAGAATCTCCAACCATTTATTTCCTGTAGCTCCAGGTCACAGTATGTGGACTGTGACACCAGAACCAGGAATGAAACCCAGACAAATATGAAATATATAACCTTGTATCCAATGCACAATACTACAATCTAAAGATATTCATATCATGAAATAAAAGGTAAAGGTCCTGCATTCAAAATCTTGCTGAAATAAGTCAGAAAAATGCATTGAAATACTGGTTCTGCAGAAAAAAAAAGGTGCCTGTGGTTGAATTATTATTAGATTTCTAATGCAATTATGTGGTTCCCAACCTAAGGTCAGGCCCTTCCAAAGGGTCAACACATTAAGCTGAGGGGTCATGTGATGTGTAATGGGATAAAAGAAAAGTTGTTGTACAGCTTCTCTAACATTCAACATATATATATACGTATATATATATATATACACGTATATATATATATATATATATATATATATATATACGTATATATATACACGTATATATATATATATATGTCTGAACTCATGACTTTTTGTAAAACTCAAAGCTCGGAAGCAACTGGCTTAATATTCAATAGCTACAACTCTTATATAAATGACTAACAGTAAAATATGTCCTGACAAATATGTGATTAGGTACCACACTTTTTTTTCAAAGTATAATCTTTAGCCTCTTATCACTTTGAATTGTCTGTAAGGTAAGTGCTGTGGTCAACTTGTTGTGTTTGAAGAGAGTTTAATCTGCAACACACACACACACACACACAGCCACACAGTCACGCACACACACACACACACACACACACACACAAAGTAAACAGCCCTATAAATATAAATTGCAGTCACAGGAGCTGGAATTCCTTTGCAGTCTCTCACAGAGTCACTTTCACTCACATCTCACTTTGTACACACCCACAGCAGGTGCTCTCCCTTCAGGTTTAGTTTGCAGTTGTGCTTTAGGCTGTGACTTTCAGTTCCAGAGTAACTCCACCACCAGAGCCTGTGACAGACTGAGGCCTTTGAGGCTCGGGGCTCTGCAACGCTCACTGGGGGGGTAAACTGAAGGGGGCCCAACACTGGCTGCACCTCTGTCCTCAGGTAGCGTCCCGTCTGAGCCGAGTGCTGGTCTGAAACTGGGACAACAGATCCATCCTTCATCCTCCAACAGAGCCAGAGCTGCATCTTTGATCATCCAGTCAAGTCATCACCATTGGCCATCAGAGCATCTTAGCATCGGTAAGAAGACACAACTTTACACAAACATTATCATATCTGTGATAAAAACAGAAGGGCATCTTCTGAGCGACTCACCTGGTACAGGATTAACACTATCTACAGACCTTTAGTTATTCATTCACATTTATGATTATTAATTAACTTTGTCAGTTAGTTAAAAAAAATAATATAAATGATCAGATTTACTCCCAGGATTTGTCATTACACAAAGTTAGGAACTTTGTTGCTCTTAATGTGGAAAACATTATTTGGTTTGAAAACAATGAGACAATTGTTTTTTTTTATTATTCAGTTGAATTGTTTTTGCTTTATTTTCTTTCTGTCAGCTCTGTATCTCTCTTACCTGTTTTAATTGTATATTAGCTTCCACCTAGGGAGATAAAATACAAAAAGGTCAGATAAAAGGCGCCTTGGAGTGTTGCTGGCAGGTTGATGCCTAAAAACCACAACAATAAGCTGACATATTCAAAATATATGTCACTGCTGTCTGAGGAGTTATTAATTATGATTTGGATTAAAGATGTAAATCAAATTCAACGGCTGCTCCCCTCACAAATAAATTACAAAAAAAACTGAACTTTCTGCCCCGTTGTTTCTGAAGGAGGTGTCTTTCATTCAGATCTATCATGTCAAGCTGAGCTGCCCTATTACTCTCATTAATTTTAATTAAAATACAGATCTGGATCTCATTTATATGCTACTGTGAATCTCTAAAGGACTGATGCAGGGGGGTTTATGTTTTGCTTTTTAAAACAAACTCACAAGGGAGACTGAATTTATATATCAATAAATAAAGACTGTCCTCCCTTCAAATTATTCTGCAGACTGCAGCACCATCCACAGATCACAACTAGTTTGCACAACATGCAAAGGTGCAATATTGTTTAAATATGGAGACGATGATTTACATTTCCTCCTCTTGTTCACATTAAAGCTGATGGAAGACTTTGTGTCTTCCTTACCTCTGCACAGCCAATCACAGTGAAGTGGGCGTGAACGTCAGATCATCAGTCTCGGAAAGTTACAGAACTGGCACTACACATAGCAGTGGGGGAGAAAAAGTCCATTGGACACACACTTGTAGCAGATTTAATCTTAATCTTAAATCAGCAAAAGAAAACAAATAAAACTGATGTTGACATTGATTGACGTACAATTTTAAGGCATGTGTACTCCTACATTTAAAGGATTTTAACTTTGTTAAACTTTGTTTGTGTTAACTATTTTAAGATTCTAAGGTGTTACATGAGTAAATCCCAGCTCTGCTGGGAATTACCAAAAGTCACCAAATAATAATGATTTTAAGATAGCTAACAAAAGCATCTTCAGTGAGTGGAGGTGAAGTCACATCATTCAGACCTGAGATCTAATCAGGGAGATGAAATGAAAACACCTGTGGGACCATGGTGGGGTCAACTAACAACAACAACTGAGAAAATGTGATTAAATTTCCATTAACTGGAGAAATGTTTAATCTTCTCATTGATCTACACAGATTAGATGTTTTCTTAAGTGGACGTCAGAGTCACTTCATGTACAGTACGTCATGATTTATTAAATGTGCTTCAATTGTCACATTTCTTTTTTATTGTGACATCTTAAATTCCAACGCCTCTACTCAGGGTTACTTTATGCACAAATGTAGCCTACACTAACATCGTATGGCTGGAAATTGGCTTGTTTTTTATTAAGGTCAGAAAATTAAGTTTTCTACCTACAATGTCACTCTGCTATTACTGGATTTTTTATTAATTGATAGGCTGTTTCGAAAGCAGCTGATGAATATATGACTTTTGCTGTCAACTTTAAATGCTTCCATTAAAAGTCTCCTCTGCTCTTTGTGATCCTCTGACAATCAGCACATTAAATCCAGCTGTGAGAGCCTTAAGGGCCTCATGACGATAACCATATCTTCACTATCTCTGCATCCGTCTGCGCTACACCTCCAAATCTTTAAATCCAATCTCAGTTGTATGGTGTTTATCACCTACATCACCAACTGAAATTACAGCCCATGTCAAAATTAATTTGGACCAACAGAAAAGTGTTTGGTTCATTTTTTTTCTGATACCAGCACACCTGACTGACAGAGTGCACCAACATCCCCATTGGCAGTTAATACAACTCACCAAGAGACTGATTTAAACTTACAGTAATTTTCTACAAATATTTTAAATAGGAATACACCACACACAAAACACATTAGCCTTTATTTGTGCTCCATAAAACAACAAACAACCTTCAAACTGTCTACTTAAAAATCAACTACCGTCATAATTTATGATGTGAGCAGAGCACCTGCATGTGTCACAGCTGCCATAAAACAGATCTAAAGTCTAAGTCCCCAGATCCAAATCACTTCCTCCAGCTTAGACACTTTCTTCCCAGCAGTAGTCATATTGCAATAGCCTTTTTCGCTCTTGTTCTCGGGAACAATGACTTCCTTAGTTGATCCAAGTTTCCCATGAGAAACAATAACAAGGGTGAAAAAAGTCTCCCTTTAAACACTCTCATGGCAAACAGTCACGCCTGGCTGTACACACTCCTTTAACTCCAGACTCAAACAATGAAGACCTTTCTTCTTTTTTCTGACGAACAGAGCAGCCGATGAACATTTCTGTCACTAGATGATCTCACACATGACCTTTTCTCTTTTTTTAAAGATAAACCCACTTTTGAAGATGCTGATTTTCGCTTGTTTTAATCACTACTTATTAACTGAAATATACACACTTCAGCTGATTTCCTGTCAGAAAACCGTTTCAGCACTTGTGATAAATGGGCTAACAGGTTCATTTTAAGATGTATTGGTCTGCAACTTTTGACCACTTTCATTTCAAAAGAGCATTTAGAAGTAATCATAATTTCTTAAGCACAAATTGAAGAGCTGTCTCCTGGCTTTATAAGCTCCTTTTGTCAAATCACATGCAACAATATTTATTTAAATGGAATATTTTGATCATAGTCTGGTTAAAATGACCATTATTGTTTTCAGTAAAGTTCATTATGTGACTTCATTGTTTTTTTTTTTCATTTTCAGTGAAAAAATGTTCAATTTTGTTTTGCTTTTATGTACAAAAAACACATCATACTGCCACAATCGTAGGCAATCTTAGGTGATCATGTAAACCTCATCTCAAATAATCACCCTCTAAATGAGACCAAGCATGTGGAAGGAATACGGTTCCCAGGGTGGACGCCTGCATGGATCAAGTCCTTTTCCGTCGGTGTCAAAGGCTGACTTTGCTGAGTAAATGGAGCAAGCTTTAATGCTCCTGAAATGAATATCAGCGTCTTGACCAAACTCATTTAGAGATCAGTCAGGGTCTTAATCCGTCTCCACAGGGGTGAGTGTTTGTGTCTTTTCCTTGTGCTCCCTCTTCCTTTTGGAAGAAGGTAATATGGCTAAATTTGCTTTGCTAATGGGCTTAGCGCAAGCTGTTACATAGCAGCGTTGACACGGAGGAGCCAGGCTGGGATGCCACTGGCTTTTAATCTGACTCCTGATGGAGTGAAAGGGAGTGTGGGTTATGGTTTACGAGAAATTTGGAGATAAAAGGAAGATGTTGGAAAAGGTTTTACAGTGGGGGGTGGAGGACCAAAGCCTGGAAGGGTGGTCTATTCAGGGGCAGGGAAGATAACTTTATTTAACATTGTGGAAGTTTGATTAGCAGCATTAATGTGTTCATTGGAAACAAAAAAAAGACATAGGAAAGGTTTGAGGTTTGCATTATGAAAAGTTTTATTGAGAAGGCGTGTTCCCCAAAAAACTGACAAACGATGTGCTATGGTTTAACACTTTTTTTTACTTTCTTTTACTTCTTTCTGTTTTTATGCACAAGGAATAAGTAGCTTTTTTTTTTTTTTTTTAAACATTTTTTGCAATAGCCCCTTCTTGTTCTTCTTGTTCAGACAGATGATTTTGCAAGACCAGTGTTGTCTGTCATTTATCCAATTTAACAAGACTTTTTTCTTTCCTTTGTGTCTTGACAAATAAAGCCATGACTCTCCTCTGAACATGTGCTCTGTGGGAGCACACTTCCTTTACGGTGGCATCGGCTGATAAACAGGTGTGTGACAGCAGTGTGCCTTCCCATACGCCAGCTGTGGCAGGTACATGTTATGGGCGCCATATGCGAGCTAACCCTGAGATTACAACACTGGAGCCACAGCTGACAACCATAAATGAACACTTATGATGGCAATTTCCAGTTAAGAAGGAGCTATCAGTGGAGTCTTCATAAAACAGGCAGCTCGGTTATTTTCAAACATTGTGGTTGCTCTCCTGCATGACTTGATTAAAAACTCCAGCTGACAGTGGAGACAGAGGGCTGGGAGACGGCACCTTGAAGGCTTCAGGTCTCAATACAAGTCACCTACCCCCAACACATCAGCCATTCTGGGCCACTGACCCACAAATAAGAGACTCAGTCAAATCCATTTTGCTCCATGCCTGTCAGCGCTGTGTGTGTTTTAACTCTCTTGAGGGTCCCCAGTATCTCCATTAGACTCAGGCTTCTTATAGAGCATCGACCAGCGCAGCCTCACCTCACTTCAACTCATAACACGTTTACAAAAAGAGACTATTGCCTGCAGCTGCTCTGATGGAGTTTATTATGAAACAAAAACAAATTTAGCTGCTGGAGCATTGCAGGAGAGGAACTGGTGAAGAAGGTAACATGTTTTTGACCAGAAGTGTGTCATTTTAGTCATAACATTGTTATTAAGTTTGTCAGACAGGATTATCATTTATGAATTCTTGTCTACTGCAGATTTACCATCTTTTGCATTACAGGCAGATCTGATTCTTTCTTTCATTCGGGGTAATCAGCCACAACTATCAAACATGATCAATGGTGAAAGGATACTTTTAAAACAGGGCTTAGGTTAGAAATATGTTTAAAATATAAGTGTCTTTTCTTGTCTCCAGGTATCAGTTATGTCACATCCAGTTGGCAGTTTATCAGAGGGCACTGTGTATGGATCCAGGATCGGGATGACAGAGGACTCCCTCTCCATCCTGGAGCGAAACAGATGCTCTGCAGACCCCTGGGCCCTGGGAGAGACCAAACCAAGCGGGGATGCCCTGGAGCGTGGTGTGCAAGGCCTCTACCTGTCCTGCTTCGACATGCTCCTCACGGAGGACTCTACTTGGCTGGTGAAAGTTTCAGAGGCACCCCCAACTCTGAATCCACCCATGACTCGTATGGAGCCCCAGGAGGAGCCGGAGCAGTGTCCCGTCATCGATAGCCAGGAACAGGGACTCTCTCCTGGGCTGGAGGGACAGGACGAGGACCGGTCTCTGGAGCAGGTGCAGAGCATGGTGGTGGGAGAAGTGCTGAAGGACATAGAAACGGCGTGCAAACTGCTCAACATCACCCCAGGTAGAGAGCCACCATCCACAACACCTGCTGCTGCAGTTTCTCATCTCTTTAGAGGGTATATAAGCAACAAAGAAAAGTACAAGACATTCATGACAAAAGCAAAAATGTCTGTTATTGGCAAGTCAAAGGGATATTGATTCAACTTAAGCTACTGGATCTTGCTCCCAAAACCACATATCCCAGACAAGATGACAGATCTCTTAAATCATATCCTTACTGGCGCACAGTTGTGTTTGCCTGCTCCAGGATCTGTTTAATCCTGACCTTTTGCATGACTTCTCCTGGGTTGTGACAGTGATGTTTCTTTCCTGCCAGTAGACAGTGTACACAGTCTTAAGGGCGAGGTCTCTCCTGCTCATAAGAAAGCAAACAGGGGAAGCATTATGTATTGTATGACTTCTGGCTGTCATAAAGCAGGCATCTGATCTACTGATTAGAATTTGTAGTGGCATAAAAGTGTGATTACCTTGTGGTTTCAGTAAATGTATTATGTGTAAATGTAGCTGAACACAATTTAACTGACTTGAATGGACTAAAGATTGACTGGGCGAATTACATCACACTGAGTTTTCACACCATTTTCCCATCATTCTATGTTTGTAGACCCCATAGAGTGGAACACAGGCAATGTCCAGAAGTGGCTGCTGTGGACCGAACATCTGTACAGGTTGCCCCACGCAGGAAAGGCCTTCCAGGACCTGACAGGAAAGGACCTGTGTGCTATGAGCGAGGAAGAGTTTCGCCAGCGCTCGCCGTCATGTGGAGACACGCTGCATGCACATCTGGACATATGGAAGTCAGGTGTGTGGGGGAGTTTTATTGTAAGTTTGTCACAGCTCGCTGCAGCTCCTATGATGATTGCTTTGTCAAATGTTTGGCTGTTTGGAAATTTTGCATTTAATTTGTGTTGATAATCTGTCCAATAAAAAAAGAATAAGAACAGCAGCTGTATACATTAAAATGATTTAAAGTAAACTTTTTTTTGATTAAATGTCTGTCTCTCTCTCGCCAGCTGCCTGGATGAAAGAGAGGTGTTCAGCAGGAGACACAAAAACAGGTACAGGTAGGTTTTATTTTTTTTAGGCATTATTGCAAAATGAATGTTATGCACATTTTGATGACAGCCCATTCATGCACCTGCTGCTCTGTTTAAATAAGAAACCTCAAGCAGCTTTCTCATCTTTTTGGCCTCTGGGAATCAGAATCACTACATTAAAGTTCAAGTGTTGTTTTCGTGTCGTTCAGGTGGTGAAGATCTTTGGTCCGAGGCAGATTCCTCTTGTTCTGGTCAGCCCATTCATCTGTGGCAGTTCCTCAGAGAGCTCCTGCTTAAACCTCACAACTATGGACGCTGCATTCGCTGGCTCAATAAGGAAAAAGGTATCTAGGTTGTTTTTAATGTTACAATATCGGTTGTTGGAAAACGTTTTGCTTTATTTTACCTATAAGTTACACATTGGAATGAAAGAGAAAATATAAAGTGACAATAAACTAAGCTCAGCTTTTTCTCCATTTACAGTTCCACTACTTTCAGATCTCAAAGCTCAAATTAAATGTTAAAGGCTTTCACTGTTTACACTCTGACACTTCATCTGATTTTACCTTTTGCATGTCAACAAATATTAAGTAGTTACAAACCATTAAAAAGTTCAACTGTTATTCCAGCTCAGTGTTTAACCTACAATGACATCAGCTGCTTTTATCTCTTAAACTTCAGCTGAGACCTAAACATAATGCTTACAATTCACTTCCTACTCAAACCCCTTTCAGAGCTTCAAATGATGCCTCAATTGACAACACAGTTACACAAAGCTAAACAGAAGTGCAATAAGCAGTAAGTGCATGTAGCATAAATAGTGTGTCGATAAGTGGTATGGCACAACATTTACAGATGAAACCTATGTACAGGTGAGACCATATACACAGGTGAGTGAGCAATGATTAATTGAGGTACTATTAGCATTATACAGATGGATTTGTGTGTTAAATGTAGACTATAAACTATACTACAACTATAACATAACTTACAATAAAGATGATGGCAGATGATGCATTAGGCAGTCCAAAATACAGATCAAGTGAGATTAAACAGTGCATAAATAAATAATAAGCAATAACTACCTGATGTTACTAAACTAGTGCAATGTTTGGTACATAGTACTGTGCATGTACTGTACATGATGGTGTAGCAGTATTGGTCAGAAAATTATACAGAATATAATACTGGCATTGTTTGTGATTCCCACCAGGTATTTTTAAAATCGAAGACTCGGCTCATGTTGCGAGGCTCTGGGGACTCAGGAAGAACCGACCTGCTATGAACTATGACAAGCTGAGTCGCTCCATACGTCAGTACTACAAGAAGGGCATCATCCGCAAGCCTGACGTGTCTCAGAGACTGGTCTACCAGTTTGTTCACCCAGTATGAGGCAGCAGCATAGTGGGAAGAGGAGTGGGAAGAAGGAAGAGATGGAAACCTAGAAATCTACAAGGACACACACCATCTCACGATGCCCTTGAACACCAAAACCAAAGGTGATGAAAAGTGTGCACTGACTACACACTTCCACTGCATGATGGCTTATCTGTGCATGAGCAGAGGGGAGAGACAAAACAGTGTGGCCGCTGAGGCTTTTTTCCTGCTGCACAATGAAAACAACCACAAATTAAAAACAAGTCAAAACAGAAACTGCCTTGTCATTTGCACGATCTGCCTGTATATTTCTTTTTCAATAATGTGATTCTCTTTCAGTCATTACAGCAAACAGTTGATAATGTAGGATCAGTTTGCTTCTTTTTAGGATTTTGTCTTGGCTCGTGGCTGCATTATACACACAGTCAGTCAGCTATCTCTTCTCTCACTGAAACCACCACAGAAGGAGATTAACAGATCTAGATGCAAGAGTGAAAACCTCTTCGTCAGATGGTCCTCAACACCCGTGGTGATTGTGTCATGCAATTACTTTTTTTTGTAGTGCAACTTGGAAAGGAGTGATGCATTTATTGAATATTGTGCCACTGCCGAAGCTCTATATGCTTTTTATCTTTCACTGTTTGTATTTTGTATATTGAATTTTATGCTGTGGGTGGGTTTTACTGTTGAGACCTAAAATGTTCACTAAATTAAATAGATATGAAATAAACAATCATGTAAATAAATACAGACAAAATGTTTGCTATAACCATGAAATTGTAAAGTTATTTTATAATGTTTGTGGTTGTTCAGGCAACCACTTTCAACTTTTGTTTAGACATTCATGATGCCCAGAGGATGACTTGTAATCACTTTTTATGATCAATTAATGTTTCATTTAGCACCATAATCAAGTCAAATATAATTGTGCCTAATATTGGTTTGTAACTGCAACACGAATCAGTCTTGGCTGCACTGCTAATTATCAAACATTAGCATGTAAACACACTATTATTTATTCTGAAATAAGAACAGACTGTGGGGAAAAAATGATGGAATGAAATAAACGATCTGCAATAAAGTATTCTGAAAAGAAGTGGGATGAAATAACATTTTGTGTTATAGTAAAGTATAGTGTTTTTGTCTGGATTTAAACATATGAGTGTTTATTTCACATCTTATTTGTTTATTTCATTCTGAAGCTCTGGGGCTACTTACTCCACACTCACTTCCTACAGTTGTTGTTAACATCTGGAAACTGCTTTAATGTCTGCCCATACAGGCAGTACAAACAGGACTCAATAAACTTTATTTTTGAACTGAATAATCATCTGTGTGTCAAGTTTCTGACTAATAAAGTGAAGTATATTCAGCCATTTGTGCAGGCACAACCTTTAACTGTTATGGGAAGGCTCAACAAGTGTAGTTAGCTTTTTTACTGTGTGCTCTTTTTCTGGTTCAGATGTTGTACCTCTTCCTCCCATGACTAACTGTTATTTCTGTCTTGTAAAAATTGTATAATTGCGCTTTCTATGAAGTGAGCCACAGGTCTTTATATCTGCCAAGAAAAGTTGGCCTTGAGCAATGATGAGTGAGCAGTTTTATCTTGCAGGTATATGTGCAGGTTTTTAAACTGAACAGGGGAAAACGGATGTGTTGTTATACGTATATTTGCACGTGTGTGGATATTAATAGGCCAGCAACCGTTTTCATTCAACCCATGCCAACACACATCCTTACCAACTCCCTGTCAACAAAAGGCAATAAGTCAGAAAGACAAACTGTGCAGGTTTTTGCTTTAAAGGTCCCATATTGTCCCCATTTTCATGTTCATGCTTGTATTTTATATTCCTACTGGAATATGTCTGTGTAGGTTCCCAGTCATCCAGATTGAGGTAAATCAAAAACAGCAAAAAGAATCAACTGAAGTTGGTTGAAGACGTTTCTCCTCTCATCATCCTAGAGGCTTCTTCAGTTTATTTGTATAGCCCAAAAAATCTGTACAGGATATGACACCCTCTGTCCTTTACAAATGACCCTCACATCGACGAAGGAAAAACTCCCCCAAAAAAACATTTACAGGGAACCTCAGGAGGAGAGTTCAGATACTTATACTGAGATATATATATATATATATATATATATATATATATATATATATATATATATATAATTTATCACACAGTTATCTCAGTACATTTTGCGGCTCAGAGTTTAGCTCTTTCCTTTCTTCAAAGTTAACATACTTTTACTTAAGAATAATATTCATAGATTCTTTGAATCCCTGGCATGGTATAACATAATATATGATATTGTTGTACAGGGATCACATTAATTTTAACCTCTAACCTCTAACTTTAACTGAACTACAACTTCAACAAATGAATTATGAATCAATTAATGCATAATGCCAAATCATTTTGATTCTCTGAGACATGTCATGTTTTAGAAAGTAAAACCAAATAGTTATTTTCATAATAGTAATTATAGCAGCAATTGTAGCTGGAACTGTTGCCAAGGTGTCAGTGTCAGTTTGGATAATTGCCCCAGGGCAATTACAAAGAAAACAGTTGAATTTTTTTTCAGGGTTGATATCCCTGTAAATCATGGCAGTACTAGCAAAAGAAAAAAAAACAGCTAATGTTGATTAAGTCATTATGTCACAGACAAGTAGTGTATCATTAAAATCTGTTGTTGGGAAAGTCCTGAGGCATTGTGAGGCTTTTGGCTGGAGACTGAAGTCATTTAACTGGCAGCAGGTGTGTTCATTGAACCACAGGACTGTTCAAAACTCACATCATGACGATTAAAACAAGCTGGTTGCGGATAATACTGACCTCCAGTGGCAGAATCACATGCTACAGTAAGAATGAATTCCAGATTTAACCTTAATTTAAGTGTGTTTTCAGACAAGAAGCTCAGACCCTGACCATTAAAGTAATTTCAAAGGGAGCACCGTTATTTAGACATCATGTGATCAATCCTGCCATTAACAGCCCAGACAGGTGAGCATGTTTTCTCCATCATGTCCAGTCAGCTGAATTTACTACAGGTGGACATCAGTCAAGGTGTAGCGACTTCTCAAAGATGATCAGGAGAAATAGGAGGCACCTGAACACTGATGTCAATTTGATATTTCAGTTTTTCCTTTTTCATAAAATTTACAACATCTATAAAATCATTTCATTTTCATCCATTCAATCCTTTGTCATGATGGGGAGTGCAGACTGATGTGGGAAAAATTAACTCTACTAAGTGAAGAATACTTTGTGAATGCACTGTAGATCACTTTAAAAACATTCTGCAGAGTCATTAATATGTGTGCTTTTTAAATTTGAAATGATGGGCTGCTACTTGAGATTTAAAGCTATAGTTGGTAATCTTGGAGCGTTAGCAAGATTTGAGCACCTCCTCTAAGCTCCACCCCTCCTCCTCAGTCGTCTCCACTGCTAAAGGTCTAGACATTTTTTTAGCAATACGATTTGTGTGACTTGTGTGACCAAAGAAAATGTTCTTGAAGGGAAAAAACTCTGATATATTTATGTTATGTTCAATTAAAATACAAAATACAAAAAAGGTCAGGTAAGGTTTTCTGTCCTGTTTAATGACCGGGTCATTTTTGACACTAAGTCAACACAAGGGTCAACAGTGCTTTTCCAACCACTTAAGTTTTTTTTTTTATATTTCATTCTTAGCAAGGATGAATAATGACTAAAAATTCTCTCTTTCTCACATTTTCCTGTGATATACTTGATTGGTTTCCAGATAATTTAAATTACAAATTACTTTATAAATATAGTGTGAATGCAGACACATGCAGCAATAATAATCCAATAATATAATATTTCATAGTGTGACACAGGAGCTTTTTAACTGATGACTTGTGTTTAGTGTTTTTTTTTTTATTTCAGTCTCATATGAGCCTCAGAGTTGACATCTTTTATTTTAGCGTACGCAGATGAACAGGCACTACAGTTTAGAAATTACAGCACTATGCTAAATAAAAAGAGAAATCCCTCTAAAAAGTTTTCCTCAACATTGCAGATAAACGCTTGTAGACAGAAAAGAAAGAAGCGTTTGACTTTTTCTTTTAAGTATGATTTACCGTCCTTCAGTTTATCACAGGAGTTTCACAGTGGATGTTGCTGCTGTAGCTTTTACAGTTCACTTGTTAACAGTCCCGTTGTGTCTCAGCTGCAGTTTGAATTCATGTCATCTTCAGACAAAAATGGCCTGTCGGTGTAAACTGAGCTCCAGAGCTACATTTGGGAAGGCAATGTTTACTTCACCCCTCAGAATCTAGTGCTTACAAGGAGTAACCTTTTTTTTTCAAAACAAAAAAGCACACAGACGCACAAATGCAGCACAAGAGACGTTTCCCTCCTGGATCTTTTAAAAAGCAGCATCTCTCTTGCAGCAGAAAAGGCAATAATCTCATCAATATTTCAGAGACGGATCCTCTTTCTGCTTTTTTGTGCGTCGTAGCCTCCTCTGCCTGCATCAGTAAGACTACACCAGTCTTCCTCATTGACAAAGGTGTAGTTTTCACCAGCACCTGTGGTTACCAGGGGCAACAAACTGTACTGTACTGCTTCATGCACCACCTTCACCTGTAGAAAGTTGGATTTTCTGATTGACACAAAATATTCAACTATGAAGACGTGTCTGTAGTTTGGTACACAGTGAAATAGACTAATCAGGACTGATTACATTACACAATGCAAATCAATGGTGCCATAATCATCATCATTATCATCATCATCCTGACAAGAGTTTTAATTCCATCAAGAAACCGTCAATAATTTGGTGAAAAAAATGCGACGGGATCAATTCAGATCAGAGCAGTAAACAGTGTGGGAGCATCAGCATGCACACAATCACAGAGATAAGAGCTGGAAGCTGATAACACAGAGCCGCTGACATTCACTCATAGTAAACAATTTTTTAAAAATGAAGCCATTTTCCAGGCAGGTTTTGTTCATGGCGTCTGCGTTATTAACAAGGTCTGAGCCGAAGGCAACAGGAGAAGACACTGTAATGAGATGTGACAGTTATAACAGACACCTTGTCAGTGATGGTGGGACTGTGGAGGTTAATGTAAACTATTGCTGCTCTGTTTGCCAGCTTTCCTATTTCCATTTCAAAGAGAAGCTCTGCTAAGTGACTGTGTGTGTTTACTGTGTATTTTATGGATGTGAGCAGTCTTTTGTCTCAAAATGTTCAAAATGCTAATTCAGTCATATGAACAGCTTGGCATACACTTATATCATTTTTGCACTGAATTAAATGTGAAAATTGATTCCACTCTCATATTTGTGCACTTTGTGAAGCCAGAGACAGCAGCAGCAGGATAGCTTAACTTAGCTTAGCTTAGCATAAAGACAATGCACGGGGGGAGACGCTAACTTGGCACATTCTGTAAATATCACTGAACAACTGCTTATATTTAGTTTGTTGAATTAGTACAAAGAAAATGATGAGTTTTGCTTTTTATGTGGGGTTTTGTGCTCGTAACTCCTCTTGGCCAGGGACAATGACTATGAAAAATTGCAGCATATAATCCATTAACTTCCAATGTACACCAATTAAACCAAGCATTAATATAGTCTGGCGCTGTGAATTATCTGTGCATTAAAATAAGGAGCTGTAACCTGTTAATTAGTGAGTTTTAGAGATGCTGGAATATGTGACCTTCAGACAGAGCCAGGCTAGCTGTCTGCCGTCGTCATGCTAAGCTAAGTCACCTGGCTGCTTTGCACAAAGAGAAAGAGTGGTATTGATCTTCTCATCTTTCAGGAGGAAAGCGAATAAGTGCATGTATCATTATGAGAAACTATTCCTTTAATGCTAAACATAAATATTTCACAGAGACAAGAAAACACTGTATTCAATGAGGAAAAAAAACTGTACAAGCATCCAGACTGTAAAAAAAACTAAAGATTAAAATATATACATGAAATGCACAATGCATCACTCATTCTCACTATCCAGGCACAACTGACCATACTGATACTGTGATGAGAGAACATCCTGTATGGCATGTTAGCATCAACTTAAACAGTTACACACAGAAGAGGCTGTGTCATTTTTTTGCTTCAGTTGCAGTATTTGGACGATGATGTGATTCTGAACAGAGTTCTGTGATGAGTGCTGAGATGAAGACAGCTCACTGTGCCCGACAGGAAGAGGAAGCGTTTGCTTTAGAGTCTCTGGCAATGTGCAGTTATGACTGGACGGTTCAGTCTGGGTTTGCCCACTGGCTACACGAGTGGCTACATCAGCTCCACGTAGTTGGCCGGGTAAAGACCCAGCTGGCCGTTGTCGAGACGACCTTTGCACCAGCCCTGTTCATCCTCCTCCTCCAGCTTCATCAGCTCGTCCCCTTTCATCAATGAAAGACAGAAATCAGTACAGCAGGAGGAGATTTGGGGAAATTCATTAATGTAACACAGAGTCAGTGATTACAAGAACTTTAAAGGAAAGGAAAAAAACATATAGGCTAAGGTAGTAGTGCTCAAATAAGAACACCGGTGCCTCCCAGAAATTAGTGGTCACTAACAAACTCTTCCATCCATCCATCCATTATCTACCGCTTATCCTCATAGGGTCGCGGGGGGGCTGTCTTAGGGCGGAAGGCAGGGTACAGCCTGGACAAGTCTCCAGTTCATCACAGGACACATAGAGACAGACAACCACTCACACTCACATTCACACCTACGGTCAATTTAAATTAGCCAATTAACCTAATCCCCATACATGTTTTTGGATGGTGGGAGGAAGCCGGAGTACCCAGAGAGAACCCACACAGACATGGGGAGAACATGCAAACTCCACACAGAAAGGCGCCGGGATTCGAACCCGGTACCTTCTTGCTGTGAGGCGACAGTGCTAACCACTACACCACCGTGCCGCCCCCTAACAAAATCTTCTACGAACAAAAATAAGAGGAAGTTGCTGCTTCCTACTGTGCCCATTGTGCATCATACTGACAGGAAATAAAGTTAAACTGGCATTCGTGAGTAAATTGGCTGCCAGTCGTTACTGGTATGGATTGTGCTCTTTTCCCTCTCTCTTCCCTTTGCTTCTCTCTCTCTCATGTTCCTGGTCTGATCTGATTCAAGGGTCGCACAAGCAGCCTCCTGCCCAACATGTAGCTTTGTGTTTATTTGTTTTGAGGCTGGAGGTGGAGTTTAGTTTATTCACTGTTTTGGGTAGCTACTACTATCTCCACTACTCCTACTACTACTACTATAGTTTCTATTATGGTAATATTTGTAAATAAAATCTTTTCCTGATTTTTGTTTTCACAAATCTCGGGTACTTTTTATATGTTGCTGGTCACGTGTAAGCCAGCTGACTTCCTGTTGTGGCCGTAACACACACTCACCTGCTTTGAAGCTGAGCTCATCCTGCTCTTGGCCTTCGTAGTCATAGAGCGCTCTCACTCTCACACCTTTGCCCACGTCCTCGTCGAAAGGGTTTGACCCTCCGTTGGTGTCGTTGCCTGAGTTCGGGGCCGTCTGGTCCTCGTCTGACCACTCTGTGGAGGCCGTGTACGCCTGGTTCTTCTCGTAGCTGCTGACACTGAACAGCACACATTTCAGCAGAACATTGACATTGAATCCTACGAGCAACATATTTTAATCCAACAATGATTAGATGCACAGTGCACATTTAGAAGATGATCTGGGGATTTTGTTAAATGAAATTTGTCTGTGTTTGATCTTACCTTCCCCGATCCCCAGCTTGAACTTGGTTGACTGCCGTTGTTACGTTAGTCAGCATGACTCCATCATAGCCTTTCTTTGACTTTTCTTTCTTCGAGATGTGATGGGTCATGTCTGGGTTATATTCCTAGAAAACATGGGATAAAACATGTTTAGCTTTGGATTAGGAACTATTTTCAAGTCCAGGTAAAAGGCATTAAAGTAATAGTTCAACATTTTGAGAAATGTGTATACAGTATTTGCTCACGATGAGAAGAAGCAACTTCCTGGTGACTTGAGGAAAGCCAATACCAAGTCCAGCACAAAACATAATGTACCATAACATAATGTGCTTATTTTTAGCATTAATGGGTTTTGTTACATTTGGACAGAACCAGGCTTTCTGTGTCCTCCTGCTTCCAGTCTTTATGCTAAGCTAACCGACAGATGGCTGTAGCCTCATAATTGGTGTATAAATATGAGAGTCCTATCAAACTTTCAGCAAGAGCAAGCATATTTCAAAAAATCTCAAAGTATACCGCTGAGGACTTAACAGCATATATTCCCAGCAGGTGTCCAGTGACGATTTAACATCTTAGCTCGTTTCTGTACCTCAAACTGTGGCCAGTTCATATGCATGCCGGGTCCATGGACGCTGTTGAACCACTTCAGATCTTCCTGAGGGCTGGACGATGTGATGACACGTTCAAGTTCTCTATACACTGTAGCGTAGCTGTTAGAAGACAGTGAGGATTTAGCGTAAAGGGTAAATGATTATCCGATGACTGTGTCTCGTCATATTAGCTGTTTCAAACCTTTGGTCTTCTGTGAGGTTGAGGTGGCGTTTGATGTCCAACAGCACCTCCCTGAGGAAGCTCAGCCTCTTCTCCTCAAACTGCTGGCACTGATCGAACACCTGCTCCATGTTTTCCATGTACTGCGGAGTGCATTTACTCAGCTCATCCAGGGCCTTCTCATACTTCTCCTTGGCCTTGGTGGCACCACAAACACACCCAAGAAACAAATAATAAATAAATAAAATGTTATACGATATCTCACTGATGCAGCGATGCTTCATGTTTTGACTCATTGTGTGCCAGCCCTATTATAAAAAGGAAAGTGCCTTGTGCCAGCATTTTTGACCATTTTGAGTCATCTTTCATGATGCACAGAATATTTTGTACTGTGACTCTGAAAACACTGAATAGTAAGTGCAAATGAAATAAGAGACTCTCTATTTGATTGTGGAAAAAAATGTTTGCATCATGTTCCATTCTTGTTTTATCTTTAGTAGCCGAAGATTCTAAATGATATACGTAAACATCATTGGCACTCAATGAGTTAATGACACACACATCTAGTCCACATGTTCCTGTATTTCAGCCCTGTGTTCAAATGTGAATCATATTTATCTTGAAAGATCCATAAATGTGTCCTCAGTCAAAAGAAAGAATCAGTTCAGAGCGTGAAGATCAAAGCAGTCAAAGGAAACCAGAGTCCACTTCATGACTGCATAGTTAATGATGGAGTACTGATGGAGACACATGTAGAGGAGGAAGAGCTCAGTAATAATGCTCCACTGACTACAGCTATGCTGCCTTTATGACATTCAGATGAAGCTGCTCTACATCTTAAAATAGCCCTTTCTCACCTTCTGTGAGTCCTGTTTGCATTTGTCCACTTTCTCATGGAGTTTCTTCTGCTGGTCAGCGGTCAGCGAGGCCTCTCCTTTACTGTTAGCCTCTCTGGTGGACGCCAGCTTCTCCTCTTTGCAGGCCATGTGGTAGGACTTCTTGGCAGCCTCAAGCTAAAGACATAAACAAATTTTCACTGATCATATGAGGAATGCGCACGGCACAAATCATTGTTCGTTAGAAACTCACCATTAATATAAATTGGCTGCAACTAATGATGACCTTCATCATATAATAATCTTATGATTTTTTTGCTTGCTTAAAAATGCAAAAGTTCTCTGAATGAAAAGAAAATACTGAAAATTGATGTCTGTTCCACTGAATAACAAAAGAAATAGATATTTACCACCATTGACATCTAGTCGTGCAGATGGTTTTACATCGAAACAGATCAAATTGATGTGAAAATGCTTTTCATGGCACTAAAAAATGGTATCATACTTTAACTCTTTGAGTGCCATTGATGTATTTCACCGTCATTTAAAATCCAACACTTGAGTGCCATTGATGTATTTTGACATCAAAGTGTTTTTTCAGCAGCAGGTCTCCGATCGTGGTCTCCTGCAGCCTGTGAGTAATTTTGGGACTTCTGGGAGATGTAGTCGGAGCATAAAGAGACGTTATACGCCATGGAGATCAAAGCAGGAACTGGAGATGATCATGAGCTTTCTCTGCTTTCATTTGAGCTATTCTGTGTTTTCAGAGAGATAGTACAAGGCACTTTCTGTTTTAAAAAACAGCTGGCACTCAAAGAGTTAAAAGGGACAGAAACACTGCTGAATTTTTCAGATGTGACTTTTCAAAGTTGTAAGCTCCATAAATTAATTTCATTCACCATTCATGACAGTTTTAAAGAAACATCTGCAACTATAACAAACTATTTGAACTGATCCTTTAAAATCAGTTCATTGTCTTTGGACCACCTGAAAACATGTCCTCCTGGTTGGCTGCTTATGAATAGATGAGTGAATAATAAATGATAAAATCATAAATCACCTCTTTCAGCTTTTTGGCCCAGGGTTTCTGGGCCTTCTTGAAGCCCTCCTCTGCCTCTTTGGTTTCCTTGAATCCTCCCATCATCTGTTTGTGGTACGAGTCCTTCTGCCAGTTCTTCACCTTCTCAAAGTCCTCGTTGATCAGGTGGTTTTTCACTTCCTGGTGAAGCTCGCTAACCTTCTCCGCCTCCGCCATCACCCCCACCCAGGCTCGCTCTACTGTACCATACTGAGGCCCTGCAGGGAGAATGCAGGTTGTATAGCAAAACAAAAGAAAAAAAATCACAGGTGTGTCATTTAAGAATGAGTGTGAAACCTTTTTCCACCAGCTGTCTCCATCTCTTGGACCACTCAGTCAGCTGCTGCGCGTAGGCTTTCTCGATTTTGGCACGGTCCTGTATGCAGTTCATCAGGTCATTGCAGAGCCGGTGTCCGTCGTCAATCCGTTTTACTGTACGTTTGTAGTTCCCAACCTTACAGAGAAAACCTCAAGTTATTTTCAATAAATTTTATGACCCCTCAAATCAAATGTATTAAAGTAGGTTGACATTTTCTTGCTGAAAGTACTGTATAAGCTCAGTGTTTCCCAAAATGTCGAGCTATTCAGTAGTCACTGCTGTTCATGTAATTTCTTGACTTCTAGAATTTTGTAGAAATAAACAAATAAAATATGACAGGTTTATATTAGAGGAGAAGGAAAGAAATTTGACACACAAATCCTTCTGGTGATGTTGAGACTTGCCATCCTCATTTCCAGCTGCAATAAATTATCTGCTAATTAAAATCTGCCCTATTTCTCATTATTGACTGTATGAAAATATCATCTGTTATGTTGCTAAGAATCTCTGTGTGAGCGGTGCTGCTGTTAAAAGGCCTGCATATGATACTTTTGAGGTAGTCAAGAGACTGGCAGTGAAAGCAAGAGGTGTATTAAAGTCATATAATATATTTACAGCTCTCCATGGATGCAGAGTCATGTAGCTGTTCGCTTTTTAAGAGGCAGTGAGAGAGAGAGAGAGAGAGAGAGAGGCTAAAATCCCAATTAGTGCATTCATTTTGCACCTTTAGAAAAGAGAAAAAAACTCTACATCTTTCCTGAATGTGTAATACAGCTCACTGATTCCTCTCCCTGAAAAGGACACTCAACAAATCTGAAACGTGGACTAAATGAAAGCAGCCGGGGGGAGAAACACATGATCGTCTTCCACACCGGGCCACCTGCTTCAGCCGAGTCAGCAATCAGCACTGCAGCAGCTCTGCTGTGATGTAGTGACTGTTAGCTGGAAACAGACACCTTTACTGCTCCAGCTGATTGCTGGTAGGAGAGACATGATGAGGACAAAACACAGCAGAGTCCGAGAGGAAGTGGATTGTGAAAACCTGAACATGTGTAGCAATGTTAAGTCCATCCGTTATGAATACTGTATCCAAACATGTAGCTTGAGATGTACCAAACTTTTTTCCTGTTTGAACAGCAGCTCTCATATATTATAAATGGACATGTGGGAAAAGGTTGTTGCTGATGTAATCACAAAATAGAAACCCAGCACAACATACAGTCATCCATGATTAAAACATTAAATAAATTTTTCAGTCAGCAGAATAATAATCTGCCACTAGTTTGATAAATCATCATGTTAATTCATTTTGATCTCAGCTTCTCAGTTGCTTTTCTTTATATACTCTGGATATTTTGTGCTTGTTGTTTTAAAATTTAAAAGTTTTCAGACACCATAAGTGACAAAAATAATTAGCATTGTCATTTAATCAATAATAAAAGTTACTGTTACTACTATCATCCATCAAAAGTTACTGTTACTACTCTATCTATTAACTCATTTGGATATATTAAAATTAATATATCAGAAATAATATTTGCCACTACAACATGCAGAAAAGCCAGATTTCTGGCTTTAATATATGATATTTATTCCTGTCATTAATCAGGAGTAAGGATGGAGTATACAATGAAAAAAAACATATTAAATTAAATTTTGTACTGTCAAATCATTTTGATTTATGTGGCATTTAGTTGACGCAGGCTTGTCTGCTCCTGTCTTAAAAAAATAAGCACACTATGGAAATCCCGTTGGAAAACTTGTACTGTGTAGTTGCCATTGCTGCAACACAGTTATGTTGAAACCAGTACAACAAAAACTGTGCATAAGGAGTGCCTTAATACAGTAATTGAGAAATCTGGCATTCAATATGTGAAATAAACAATGTAAAATCCTACCTTTTTCACAAACAGGCTTAAAAGGTAGAAAACAAACTTCAAAGACACTGAGATGGCCTACATGCATGACAGCATGAAGGCAGGTGGTGATAAATGCTGCTAAACAAAATCTGACGACATAACTGTGAAAAAGAGGTGAAAACAACTGTAGTTCACAAAAGAGACATCGCTGTCACCTGCATGTAATTCACAGATGGGCGATAGTTGGTAATTATTGGCATGAGGAGCTCCTGATGTTGCACTGAGAGGTGGACAAAGTGGTAAAAAATAATTATAATTGTTGCATTCATTCTACCACTTGAATAACAGAAGATCTGGCCGGCGCTAAAATGTTTTTCATTATGCTGCTGGGTGATTGAAAGTGTCATCAACAGATGTGCTGGCTCAGAGATCAATCACCGATATATCATTTGGAGAATTGAGTGTTCATGTGTCAATCTGCGCTATACACAGCTGATAAACAAGGCATCACACCTTTCCTTTCGACTGCTCAGAGAAGGTTCACTTAGAGTTCATCGCTAAAGCAGTGTCAGCACAGTTCATTTGTCAAAGTCTGTCTCACCTCCCAGAAGCTGTCTGTGGTCTCCTCCTGGCTGGCATATTCGTCATAGGCTCCAGACATGGTCTCTCCAGATTTGGCAGGATGGTTCCAGGCTGTGGTGGTCTGCAGCAGAGTAACGCTCCTCATGCACTGCAAGAGAAGACGAGAACAGAGACAGTTGCATAAACACAGAAATGATAAATATGCTTATTAGCTGCAGCTTTGCTGTATACAGTGTCTCTTTTCAGAGTGAGTAGCACAGCCGTATGATGCTTGCGCATTACTTACAGATTAAACGCTTATTCCTGCAGCTCATGTGATCACAGCATCTTCATCTACATACTTTATTTACGTTCATGACCTCAAATGTTGTGTGATGGATTTCAAAGTGGATGCTAAATGCTCATGTACCGACAAAAAGGCAGCACCTGTGGGAGGTTTATGCAAGGCTTTATCAACCATACTGAGTTATAATGAATTAAGATATATTTTAAAGAACAATATGACAAACAAATAGCATTTTTGCTGCCTAGATTACTGACATATTGGAAAACAATTCATAAACTATAATCTAAAGCTTAAACTAGCCATTGTTTTCATTATCTGACCATTGTTTTTGATTATTGCGAATAAAATATATAGAAATTGTGCAAAATTCCTGTCATAATTTCCTGAAGCCCAAGATAATGTCTTCACAATGTTGATTTTGCGTGATCATCAGAACAACATCAAAACAATGATATTCAATAAACAGTTACATAAAATGAAGAGTATATTGTTTTTTATGTTCTGTCAACCATGCAGGTGCCACAACTCTAATAATGTTCAAAACTTTGCAAATGTACTGTAGACAGACACAGCTGATGATACATTTGTACAAAGTCCAAACTGAAGGTTGAGATCAGTGATTAACAACAGTCAATCAAAAGTTCATCATCAGAACAGTTTCCACACACTGACACCAGGTAGGCTCAGGTACATACTCATAAACTGTTTCTAACTCTCTACTCCCTTGAGACGACTTTGTCAATGGATGTATTGCCTGGCTGTTATTTATCAATGCTCGCCCAGCTTCTGTCAGAAGACTATCATCTATTTGCAGAGTAATCGTCCCTCATTCTAGTCAAATAACATCATCCCAAGACTCGCTGGAGCACAATGTGTTGCTGCAGAAATTAATAGCTGCGACATGACTGCTAATGATGATAGAGGCTGAAATTAAGGTGCATGAGAGGAGGCAGAGACTAAATCCATCCATCAGTTCATCTATTCATCCATGCATCCATTGACAGGCCGAGGTGTCGATCAAACAAATACAAGGACACACAAAGCAACCACATAGATGCAGAATGAGAAGCAAAACAACCACAAAATGACCATGAAAAGAGGTAAAAAAAAAAAAACTATGAATAAATACAGCATGGCTACTGGGAACGCAAAATGAGATGCCAGAACAACTACAAAGAAATGCACAATGATCACAAAGAGAAGCAACAACAACAACAAATAGACAAAACAACGACAAGGAGACGCTTTGGTTTGTGTCCAGAGGACCATCTTCTAAAAATCTGTCCATGTATCTATGTATGTGCACAGGGACTCATTATTACAAGAAAAACCACCATATAACACAGAATAAGTAGGCAGTGATCTGCTGTCTAATGATGTCTGACTGTCTGCAGACACTCAGAGTAATAAGAGAAGGAGGACACACACTGAAAAACAGATCCTGGTTCTGCTGCAGCCTCATCAACGGCTTGCTCACCTCCACATGTTCAGGTTCAGTTCACAGCCAACACTGCAATTATAAGAAAGAACTTCACTGTTAAACTGCCACACATTCACACAGTGAATGCCCCTAGTAAGCATGTGATGAGTTCAGAAAACATAATCGCATCCAAAATCAACATTTAAAAATAATAATAATAATAATAATAATAATAAGCAACTTTGTGTTGTTTACACTAAGAGCTAGATCGATTTGGATTTTCCACAGACAGCCTCTGCTCCACTGTCCTTGAATGGTAAATGCTAACGTTTATACAATATGGGGGTTACTTTCAACTTTCAAGATAAACTTAGAGAAAATATTGGGAAATCAGTGAAGTCATGCTCAGCTGCAATCAACACATTGCAGTCTTGTCTCTTGAAAAAAACATTATAAAGTCACTCTACTTAAACAGATTTTAGAAATACCTGCACAAGTATCTACTTTGGGAGACGACTTGTCCAAAATATATGTTCCCTTGTTTGAATGTCTACAATAAGAAGTGATGAAGGTCAGCATAGTCAGAATGGATCCAGGCTAGTGTAACTTTGCTCTGGATCTGAGTCTTGCATATCAGAGCCTCCCACCTGTACATAAATCAATCCTGCACTTCCTCCCCATATGATAAATGAACATATATTTTATATACAACACAGGAAAAAAAACCCACAAAATAAGATGTAGGATATGAATGTGTGCTACAAACAAAAACACAGATCAAGATCAGATGCAAAGTGAGGATGCAAATGAAGCACTGTTTAACATTACTGTTATCATCTCAGTGAAATGCCAGCCGCTGCTGCAGAGCAGCTCCACCGAGCCTCTTCTGGAATACCAAATATATCAATAATATCCCAGGTGATACTGGGAAAGAATTTCATGAATGACTAAATGTTAAAGGAATAGTTATTTTAGGAAGTAGGCTGGTTTACTTTCTTATTGAGAGTTAGGTGATACCACTCTTGAAATATGTATGGTAAATATTAAGCAGCTGGTTAGCTTAGCTTCATATTCATATTCAGTGCAAATACGTGACCATGTCAAACTATTTTTTCACGACATTGTGCACCACACCAAAGTTAAGAAGCATTCAGACTGTTCAACCTAAGAACTGTATATTTAAATATTTAAGCTACTCCAAAACCACAGCTGGGTGAAAACTGATGTTAGATGATCGCCTCATAATTAACAAAAAAAAATTCCACAAAAGCTAAAGCTGCTGCTGCAGAAGGATTCGATGCAGAAGAGACATATAATGAAACAATAGAAAGAGTAAAGGCAGTGATGTGTTTTGATAGGAGGTCAGGGGAGGGGCGGGAGCTGCATGGGTATTTGGGTCAAACCATGGACGAATGGAAGGAGCTACACTTTTGACAATGAAGGGTAGGGATGAAAGGAGAGAGAGAGAGAGAAGGAAACTGCAAAATCAGTTAATTGAGGTGGAATTTCCACAGCACTCCAAACCCAACAGCTCGGGGCAAAACAAACGCTCAGCCGGATGCAGCGTGGAGCCTGACATGAGTGGGTGTTTATCATGCTTGGTTAATCCATTAGCTGCATGTCGAGAGGGGGCTTTTGTTCGGGGGAGCTCTTTGCTGGGCTCACAGAAAGAAACATCACAGTGGAAAACAGCAACTTACTCCATTCTTTATCAAAGCTAACCAGCAGAGATGAAACTAGACTAGAAATCTACAATACCTACCCACACACACACACCTAAACACTGGCAACACCCTCCAAGGTTTAGGTTTCACAGCATCGAGTCATTCTTGTCCTCTTTCATCAGTGCATCCTGCAGTCCAAAGATTCTCACAAACAAGCAGCGAGACTAAAAGAGCATCCCTGGGAACCCCCATCCCTCTACAGCAAGCGCATGCACCTACAAAAGCATCACAACTCTGCCAGAAGCATCAACACGCCAAGAGAGACAAACATCAAAAACAAAGACGGTCAACACACCCAGGGAGAGAGAGAGAGAGAGAGAGAGAGAGAGAGAGAGAGAGAGCTCCCAAGCCACAGCAACAAAAGCTTACCCCCTGTCCTCCATTAACAGCGGCTAAAGCTACAGCTAGGAGAGAAGAGACACGTGGGCTCCAGCAGTCAGACCCTCTCCTCCTCTTCACTTATTTTTGCTTTATGCTGATTGACTGACTGGGCACTGGGCATCAGAACATCAGAGAGTAGAGCAGGATAAGAGGATCTGTGATCTTTCAGCCCAGGAATAAAAAGACTGTGTATGTGTTTCTCAGTGAGTGAGGGGTAATCCTGTGGTGCTTTGCTTGAATGGCTCAGACAGCAGCAGGGGGGCAGTGGATGGGCTGCTGTTTATGAACACTGTGGATGCTGTAGTGTGAGGTGTTTAATGATCAGCCCTTAGTGGAACTGATGACATTTGAGTGCCTCTATTACTGCAGCACACACTTATTGTAGATGGTCGATGTGAATTAAATGACAGGGTGTAAGAGGTGACATTCAGTCATCTGAACTTTACTGCCACACATCCTTCAGGCTAAACTTGCTGTATCAACAGAGTTTTATATAAAGGGCAGCTGGAACTTTTAGATTAATACACTCTGGAAACCAATGCTGCAGAGAAAACAGTGACATTTCAAATTCATTTTCACTTAGCTTTAGTGTGGACATATTCTGAGAGGGACGAAGGAAAGAACTTAGTAGAAGGTAGATAGATGCATTTCAATACAGGTTGGGTTCCAGTGAGGCTAACTAATGAGAGATTACGACATATCAGGCTAAGCATATGAAGGGTGGAGGTGAAGTTAGATATGGCAGGTGAAGACCAGAGAGCAGGGCTGCGCTGTTGACACAGCAGCTATAAAACCATTAATAATTAGACAATGTGTCATAAAGTTCAGATAGCTATACGGCTGTCAGGGTCAACTGCAAATGCAATAAATTCAGAAACATGCTAATCACATAAGTTATAATTAATCATAATGAGAGAAGCTAGTCCTGCAGCTGCGAGGACAACATTTCACCATTTCTCCTCAGCAGAATTAATGAAGCCCAGTCATCATCTAAGACATCCTGTGTGTTCAGAAACCAGCAGAACAACAGACCTCCACCACAGCCACGGCTGCAGCTCCATCACCCTGCCAACCAGAGTGACGTGATGTCATTGTCTGATGGCGCGACTGTCACAATGAGACGAGACCCAGACGACCACGGAGCGCTGAGTAGACTGTGTGTCTCTGCTGCTGGTGTTGAGTAGCAAACAGGACAGCTGAGCAGGAGGACAGTCAGGGCACAGTGTGGGATGAGGATGATAATAATGACAGCAGCTCTGAGTATGCTAACATTTGCTAATGATCACTCAACGCTAACTGCAGCTTGACCTCACGGTGGCCACATGAATAGATAGGGGATAACTTTCTTTGTCGAGGGGGACATGAATATCTCTCCCAGAATCCATGGCAATCAATTCAACAGGTGTCAAGAAATTTGACTAAAAATGTCAATGTCAGATTATCATCTGGGTAACATGAGCTGCACAATGTCATGATGATCCATGTTGAGATATTTCCAGCTGGAACAACAACCAAGACTGACATTGTCATCCTTAGAGATGTGGCGTTAGTATGGCTAATAGGAATGTGCTGGGGGATAAATCCAGAAGCACAGACAGCATTTTTAAAGCAACATCACATTGTATAAACCAATGGGCTGTTTACGTATTCAATGGATCCTCTCCTCTCACGAACATGCCAAGCCGCTTTAGCTGAAAAGTACTTATTTCACAGTCATGTGATACATGTCATGTGAGAAACTGCACTTAACTTTAAATGAAGTCGTACAGTATTTGTATCACATCTCAGCAAGTGGAGAAAGACAAACTGATTAAATATGTGTCCACATTTAAAACATGGCTGAACACAAACACAAACACAATGTATGCTACTAAAGAAGATAATAGAAAACATATATCCCATTGTGTGACACAATGGATCACAGTCAACATGCTTTTTTTTATAATTAAATATCCACACTGCTCACTTTTTCTTATCAAGTATGGCACTCGAGATACACAGTGACTGTTTGTATTAAAACATAATCAAAATAAAAAAGTGAAACAACTGCTTTCAGTTCATCCATCATGCGGAAAGTAAGACAAAAATATAATAAAGGCTGCTGATATTTTCCAAAACAGTTGATAAGGAGCAAACATATTTCCTCTTAAGTCACAGTCACACTGCAGCTTTCCATAGCTGTTTAATGAACAGAGATCCATTAATGATTTATAACACTGTCATAAACTCTCACACATTGTCTCACACACACATCCACAGCTCTCCTGCTCGGTGAGATCTCGGCCACCTTTATTCAAATGCAGCACTTTTTCTTTCCCTCAGGTCAAACTGCGTTAGTACTGCTGCTCATCACGTTCCATTCCTATATATAGAAATCCATTTATCAATAATTCACACTGCTGTAAACAGATAGAGGAGATGACCCACCTGACTCGCATGGAGAAACTCTCTTTAAGGTTTGATGTAATCTCAAGTCCCTGTCAAGACAACTGGATGATAAAACACAGAGATCGATACAAAGCGAGGAGCGCTACAACAGGTCTGAACAAGAACTTTGTGTTTTCCCCCTTGAGATTCATAGTGTCAAAAAAAACATGTCACAGCTAATCCCAACAGCACAAAACACGACAAACCAAAGCCCAGCTCAATGTGTGAGTTCATTTGAAATGCAGTGTTATTGTGCACTCTTCTCAGGTTTAATATTACTGCTGACAGTCCCTCATACACTCCAGTCCTGCAAAACCCCGACATGATGCAGGAAAATAAAATATGAATAGACAAAGAGAATCTGTTTCCCTCAACAGCTGTAAGTTTCACTGAGCAAGCCTCAGTAAAAGGCTTTAACCGTCTGCTGCTATCATGATGATGTTGCTTTAATAGTCAGCAGTAGGGGATTGTAGCTGTTACATTTCTCTGGAACAACTATGTGTAGCTGTATGAAAAGAAAAAAAGATCATGGCATGCAGAAAAAAGGCGCAAGAACAGAAAGCTTGTGGAAACATTTCAGCTGACAACAATTTGTTTTCAGCAGCCAGGCGACAGAAAAACTGAAACTCACTCCTGTTTCTCTGCAATATTCATGCATCATCAATAATACAGAGATTCTGGACACGAGCCGACTTAAATACCTGCACAATGGTTCTGTTGTCAGCTAGTAGAACACATTGCTACCTTTGACCGAGCAGGGGGCTGGTTATTTACAAGGAAGAAGAATGCATGGAATAAAAACAGATGATATCTCTGGTCATGACAACAGGAGAGCAACTTTAAAGGCCACAGCATCATTAGATAAGGATCAAGATCAGTGCATGTTGAAGCTAAGATGACTTTTTTGGCTTTTTTTTTTACCTGATTCGAATACAATTTTACACACACACACACACACACACACTCATTCAAATATTCAGAGTCAGAATTCATCATCTGTTATAAAATAGGAAAAGTTCCAGGAAAAAGCTTGCAACTACAAATTCATCTACATACCTTTACGTACGCAACTGTATGGTCTAAAAATAGACGTAGATCATTTCACATCAGAGCAGTTTACCGAATCGCTCAATCCTCGACGGCGTCACCTCAGACTGCTTTATGACGGCCTTCTGGAGAAACCTTTGAGTCAAAGAGCTCAAAAGCAACCATGACACATGCTGCAGCCCAGCACGCCTTTTCCACACACACACGTTGAACTTTGACACATCCCTGAGAGGACACATTAAACCATCAATAATTACCCAGCTGCAAGGGTGGGTGGAGACTCAAGGGCTCTCCACGGTCGCACACATTCATTAGACATGTAGTGAGGAGGACTAAGGAGACAGAAAGTTACTCATCGCAAAGACAGGACGTCGGTTCTATGGAGGACAGACAAGGATGAGTCAACATCGGGGTATCAGGTCAGCCATGCTGATTTGCTGATATACAATGAAAGCCACATGTGATGGATGAATAGTTTGTGTTTCAGCTGCGGTCATCAACATGTACTCATGAACAACAAGCAGCCACAGCAGAGGAGAACAACCTGTCTCCTGAAATCGTTCAAGTCATTAACAGGCTCAGATGAAGCCAGTCATCTGTCCATGCAGACAGATGCTTGTCTCCCCATTATGTGCCATCTGTGGATCATTTAATCACATTTCCCCCCATGGGACTCGCTCTATTTGGCCTGTGTTACATCCCATCCAAGAACAGGAAGGGCTGCAAGTCTGGTCTTGAGGCTGTGACTTGACATCCAACATGAGTCAATGTCCACCCCCTCTCTTTAAATACTTTCAACTAACTATTAGTTATTCAAGTGATAAATAGTTGCAGTATTTTTTTCTCTGTGCCATTTCGGTTTCACTTTACATTTACTATATAGACAGGGAGTCAAAGCCCACTGGCTGAAAAACACACCGGCAAATTAAATTTGTATGTGCACATATGGAGGTGGAACAACATTTAATATTCAGTGTGGGGACAATTTCTCATCCTGGGGTTTAAAAGAATTCAATCAATACACCAGGGCAAGTGGGGAGGAACTCTGTGCTCTCCATCCCAATTTCTGTGTAATCAATAACCTTTTTTCCCACTGCTAGTGCAGAGTCAGTGTGGAGGGAGTTTAATTAAATACATGGGTCAGCTGCTGGCGTCAAACACTGACGCTGATACTGAGCAGGAAAATAAAAGTGAGTCATTCAGAGACGGTGCAGCTGCTGAAAGCTATGAGAGTGTCTGTTGTTCTTGAATAAATGAGAACTCCTCCGTCTGTTTGAAGTGAGATCCACAGAGAGGAAACACCATCAGTGGTGCTGTTGTAGGCTACATGTAAGCAGCAGCAAAGTGGTATAAATATTGAATAACTAGTCGAATAGGAAATATTTTATATATATATTACACATATATATACATTTGTTCTGGAAAGATTATCAGAGTAAAGGAAGCTGAAGACTCTGGATATTAAAACTGTAATTAATTTGAACAATTTTCACTATTTTCTGCTATTCTTGAGCTAAAACAGCTCATTGATTCACTAAAAAAATAATAAACTGCAGCCCTAAAGAAATTTCTTTGACTTTGTCATATGAAGTCATATGAAGAAGCCCTGGAAACAGAATTTGTTTTTTTTTTTTTTCATTTGTGTGTTCCTGTTCTGTAAATTGGAAAATAATATTTTCAAGTTTTAAAATGAAGTCATTTTTCAAACAAAACATTTGCAGTTTATTTGTCTTGCAGATTTAGGTAAAAACTGGTACATTTTTTGGGGATTTATTTAGTCAGCTGTAACCTAAAATGTATAAGCTAGCCTGCTTATGGTTACATACACTACACCAATATTATTTGACATTTCTGAGACCATATAATGATCGAGAAAATAACTGGCATGTTAATTGTTAATACAAATAATTGTCTTCAATAAACCCAGTCGTGATGGCAACACCTGGCCCTCCTCCTGCCTCCTCCTTTGGCTCTAAAGCGCTTCACAGGCACTACACTATATCTGACACGTTTGAGCAGCGAAACAAACCTGCAGCCAAAAGCCTCTAATGGCCTCTTTGTGTTTCCTCTTAAGCTGTGAGAGAAACATCTACAGCCGAGGCCACAAAATGATTTATTACACCTGGGAAAGTGGAAGTGCGTGCATCACGTGATGCAGTTTTTCCACAACTTGTCCCTCAGCACTTACTTAATGAAACCCTCACCGGTAAGCTGACTTACACTGAATTAGTCTAGTCTAAATGAACTATCTACAGCCATGCAACCAGCAAAAAAATTAAATCTGGGATTTATCTTTGGACTTCTTGATGCCCTCTGACCTCACTTTATAAACACTGATCTTCATATGCAGCTAATGATTGGAGTGGACCACATTTTGCCTTAACTAATTCACATGACTACACTGGATGCCCATTTTATCAAACAGCCTACTTGTTTAATATTTTATTTAGATAAACAGTGAAAAATGCCCATCACATTATCTTAAAGGCCAATGTGATTTTATTGAATATCTAATTATGTCTCATCAACACCGCAAAACAAAATCATATTCAATTTACTGTGATGTAAGACAGAGAAAAGCATGTTTTCACTTCTGGACACCTGGTCTTTTGCCTGAAAAATGACTTTAACTATACATAATTCATGATCACAATAGTTCCTACTTTTCTGTAGCTCCACTGATAAATGGTTATCACAGTTTCCTAAAAAAGGAGATCTTTTTGAACTGCTCCTGCTGTCCTACAATCAATCAAAATAAAAACATTCAGGATACAATAAGAAAAAGTCAAAGCTGAAACTAAACTGATGCTCGGACAATTACTTCAAACAACCAACTGATTATTTTTCCGTGCAACCACATCAGGTTGAAAGTTTTTTAAAAGTGAATATAAACCATATGACTGCCTGACCTTAACTTTTACGGCCTATACTGTCTCTGTGCTCATGTATCGGCAGGCAGGGACCTAGGTGCACCTCTGGATAACAGAGCAGCATGCTGATCTGCAGCTTAGATTCTGCTGATTCAGCATCTATAGGCACCGGGCAGCCAAGTCCCACAGCATAGACACAACAGGGGAATTTATAATCAGGGAAGTCCTGGGGGGATGCATCCAAAACGCCTTGTCCATACTCAATGTGGACTGAAAAATAATTGATTTGCCTTTCATGACTGATCTACTAAATCAGCTTCAAGTGAAAACTGAGAACTTTGTCGGAAAAACTTCCAAACTAAACACACAACTGATGTTGATTAATCAATAAATCTACAAAAAAATAATCCGGAGCCTATCCCAGCTGTCTTAGGGTGAAAGGCAGGGTACACCCTGGACAAGTCTCCAGTTCATCACAGGACACATAGAGACAGACAACCACTCACACTCACATTCACACCTACGGTCAATTTAAATTAGCCAATTAACCTAATCCCCATGCATGTTTTTGGATGGTGGGAGGAAGCCAGAGTATCCAGAGAGAAAGGCCCCGGGCCGGGAATCAAACCCGATACCTTCTTGCTTAATGTAATTGTTATTTCAAGTTGGTCTGCAACTCCAGAGTTGAGCAGTTACACAACACAGTGCCTTGGTATGTGATGACATCTTTGCTCTCACAAAACCCCCGGACCTTTTCTCCCGGGATCCCCTGCGAGGATCTGATCTCAGGCTCCAGTTACCTTTCAGTTCAGGCCGAAGCCAAACCCTCCGAAGATGTATGGAGCCTTAAGAGGATCCTTCCCATTCAACAGAGTAAATAAAGCGTTCCTCCGTAGGTGTTAGATACAGTCGCTTTAAAAAAAATTGAGGTACTTACTTTGTTTTAACAAAGAATAATAATAAGTTCAAAAATAAATTGAATTGCTTTCAATCATCTAAAGTCAGTGAGCTGAGCACCACATGTGACATGCCCAGCAGCTTGTAAGTGCAAATGGAAAACAGAAGCAAACAGTGGCCCACTGGGAATACCATAGTGACAGATATATAGTTATTTATACAGAACAAGAAAAGAAAGGCTTTAGCCTTAATTAATTACATTAGCAATGACGGCTCATCTGTCAGAGGTCCTACAAAAACAGAGTTGACCTGTGGGCCACAAATCAAATAAGTGCCCCTCGTTTGTCACATGGATTAATCCAATTATGCACTCACTCAAATAAAAACACTTTTCACACAAATCCACTCATGTCTCTCCCTCTCTAAATGACTGGCTACCAGCTAGGATAGCTCAATTTAATTTGTAGGTATTCAATCCGTAGTGAAAATACTTGTCTTGATAAGAAAAACAAGAAACTCACAGCATTCACTCTCTGCTCCCAAGTGCTCCCCACTTAAAGCATATCTGTGTTTGTTTAGGCTTTGTTATTGCAGGTCGATGCTCAGAAATGAGATGACATAATGTCCTCATAACACAGCTTGTTGACAGTGGGTGAGAGCAACTATTATTCAAGCATTTCATACTTTTTCTGAATCGCTATTTAATTATAAATTGCCAATTTAGTGTTTTATCCATATATACACAATTTATCATGATCACAAAACAGAGAAAGTACAGAAAATACTCCAGAAGACAGGAAGTGGGAAATGAAGTGGGAAATGAAGTGGGAAATGACAGAATTATTCTGTTGAAAAGACAAATAAAGTGACTTTAAAGGAGTATTCCTAAAGCAGCAGAGGCTGAGGTATCCTCATCTTTAGTCCATAAAGGCCAAACGTCATAAAAACACTGGATCCCACATTTCCCAAAATACAAATCAGTGGAAATTCCAGTCCAGAAGAAGGTAGCTATTGTTAGCAATGCAAGTTGTTATGAACACACTGGAGAGTACTCTGTGCACAACAGATTTAAAGAGACACAAGACAGAATTGCTAATAAACTGTATATTAGCAGCATCTTTCTGGGGGCATCTCAATGAGTGGAAATTTTTCACTTCAGCATTGAAATGGACTTAAAAATGTTAAATGCCCACTTGTTTCACACTCAATGCCTTTAAATTGTGACACATTTCCACTGTAGGTCTATCCATATTGATTTGTCTCCTAGTCAAAGCTGAGAAAACCCTGATATTTTCTAAGACTTGACAGAAAAGCACATCTACCAAACATATTCACAGGTTGAAGCTGAAACTCAAGTGAAAAAAACAGTGAGACGTGAGAAAGAGAGAACACAATGTGTTTTTTTTTGATAAATTGATAAATTTCTGTGTAACTTTTGCAATAGATGTCCTGTTGCAGTGAAACCATCAGGAATCTGACTTCAGAACCGTGGACAGAGCTCACTCACTGAGTTTACACGGAGGTCAGCAGCCCTGATCTGATCCAGCACCAGCTGCTCTCCAGTGATAATCAAAGAGATGTGCTGGACTGGACATCTTTCTTTTTGACTTTAAAGACATCCCTCCCTGCCCACTGCTGCAGCCACCACAGCAACCACCACTTTACCCACTGTTGAACCTGTTTACTGCACCTCACTGTAAACACTGTAAATCAGGCCTACCAACACATCATGGCTCATTTAAAATGTGTTGCATGAGCCCTAAGCTCCAGTCTGGCAGTGGATCAAGTTACCCGCACTTCAGCACAAAACTGCCGCTTTTTATGAGGCAAAGAAAGGTTCCAACAATGACTTTTGCCCCACAAACAATAGATTTGTAAAGCTACGGACTTTAATTTAGCTTCAGAAAGATCATCACTGTTAGAAACACGCCTGTTCCCATCGGTAGCAGATATAACGGTTCATCAATGTGAACTATACGTTAAGCTATTTAAATATAGGCTACCACAAACCTGATCTAGCAGTTCATAACGGACATACGGTAATAAAACGAGCAATTAATAACGTACCCAAATTAATTTTATCCCAGCTTTTCTGACGATTCTTTAAGATGTAATCATTGTCTTCATCAGCGGGGGCTGCCTCCGTTGTATAGCCGATAGATGTATCACTGAATGGAGCCGCCAGATGGGGGATGGTCCGTTACTTTAGTAAAGACGACCATGACAAACAGTGGCACTTCCGGGATACGCTTTCAAAATAAAAGTTTTTAAAAGGCGAAAACTTGGCAAAAATATATAATAACATAATAAAATAAAATAATAATAATAATAATAATAATAATACAATAAAATATGTCTCTTTATTGTATAACATAACGTAAAAAAGGACAGACTCATTACTAAAAAAGTTATAATGTGAAAAGTTTATTCTTCGACAGCTTTTTACACATCATATCAAGATATGTTCATAGTGATATACTTTCATATTATAGTGACAGTAGGTCAGCTATACAGCTATGCATGTTAGAATCATGTTCGTCATATTACTGTATTATTATTATTGTGTGTATTAATGTGTGGGTAGCAATTTTCCGCAGGTGGTGCAGATTTTGGTTCATTTTATATTATTCCATCAGTAAGAGTTAATCATATTATTCTACATGCTGATTGTGTTTTGCATGGAAAATATTAATATGAAGTGGAGTAGTGAAGTAAAAAAAACACACTATTTGCCTCTTATTTGTGCCAGAATAAAAAGTAGACCTAATTAAGTAAAGTATTTGTGCTTCTTTGAAGAGCTTAAATAAATGTAACTATAGTCATTACTGATTAGTATTACTAATAATGTAAGATTTCATAGTGTTTGGATACCAATAATTTTGCTGAATTTGATAAAAATAAGAAAATTCATTACATGGTGTGTCACTTGGTTGAACCAGGATTTAAACGTTTCACGACTGCAATTAGACAGGTAAAGTCGGATTAAATTATACAGAAGAAAATATCCAGAGATAATATTAGATAAAACAGAAAGAATGATACGAAAACAAATGTTGAAATGTCTTAAAGAGAACTGTGTCGTGTGTATACAGTTGAGTGTCTGTAGTCCGTACTGCTCTTCTCTTCCACACCAGCAGGAGGCGACTCACCTCCAGCAGTTCCGGAACGAGAGGACAAACCTTCCTGATCAACGACTTGTCGTTCCTTCCGGCTCCGGTCCCAAATCAAGTGGAAAGGTAATGATAGATCCGCTGTAGTAATCTAAATATATCTTCTACATCTCCTGCTGTATAAAATAACATGCTTTGGTGTTCGACTGGTGTTTATATCATAACGGAACACCTGAATGTATTTTATGTTTAAACAATGTATAATCGTAGATATTGGACTTGGAAGTCGGGAAGTAACCCCGGCACTGGCGTTCACATACGGCTGCCATTTTTGTCGTTGAACGCGGGCCTCCTCTGTCAAGCTTAATGTTCTTAAAAGTGTGTTGCTTGTGATGTGAACAGTGTCACCAAACACAGTACATTACTATAATAAACGGCAGCTTGTAGGCTTTCTGCTGCTCTAACGTCAGTATCGTTACATGTACCTGATGCGGCTAACGTGCTAGCCAGTTAGCATGCCTTTACGGTGGAAGCTATCGCGAAGATGGCGGTTACGTTGAAAAGTGATGCTCAAACATGTCTCTTAACACAGATGCTGATGCCCAAGAAGAATCGAATTGCTATCTATGAGCTCCTCTTCAAGGAGGGAGTCATGGTGGCGAAGAAGGATGTCCACCTGGCCAAGCATCCGGAGCTTGCTGACAAGAATGTGCCCAACCTTCATGTGATGAAAGCGATGCAGGTAAGAAACTGGACGATGAAGGCTGAAATAATGTGGTTACATCCAGACGTGAGTTGGGTTGTGATATGTCTGCGATGACATGGTGTCACAAGTGTAGGCAAGGTACGGTCTGGTGCTGACATTAAATCATGAGGGACATCATATTAAATTGATGACATTCTGTGGCGGAGCCACTACAGTGCAATGCACTGAAGAAAGTGCTTATTCTTTTAAGGTAGTCCACATTTATCATGTCACTGTGTGTGTGTGTCATGTATATAAGAACAGGTAACCATAAGTTGCTCTGGAAGAAATCATGCAGTGGATGGGATGTTTTTTTTCATCTAGATGGACAGATGGAGGAGTTACTTGAGGATTTTGGTTAATAGCAGTAAGACAGCAGTAGAGATATTGCCTTGTTACCTGAATGTAGTTAAATACACGAGGAGCACAAACTAAGGAGCCTTTTCTGGTGGTTGGTTTTTGATGGGATAAAATTACGGGTGTCACTCTAGCCATTGTCAATTGGGTGAACTCACTGAAGTAATATTGCATTATATGACACATTTTATCCAAAATTTCATAACAGTTATTTTATTTTGTAGTAGTGTATACATGTAATGCAAATCAACGTGAGTGATAGTTTTTATTTTGGAAAGGGAGCCATAGTTTTTATTTTGGAAATGGAGCCTGCTATCTTGCGTCAGCTTTTTCAACTCACTCTGGCATTTTTGACACCTCTACCTTGATTCCCTCCAAATAAAACACGCCCTATATGAGCATCCATGCTCAGTTGCCTCATGCATTCAATGTGGCTTCTTTTTTGTGAAGTAGTTAACTCATCGAGTGCCAGCCATTTTATTAGACCGAGAGTGCCTTGTGCCAACATTTTTTGGCCCTTTTGAGTCATTTTTCAAGACCCACAGAATATTTTGTAGCATGACTCTGAAAACACTGAATAACTCAAATGCAAGAAAAACGCTTGTTTTTACCTTGTTCCATTCTTGTTTTATCAGAGGTAGAGTAGAGGCCAGTTTCACCAAAATCACCACATTTTGTCCAGAGTCCGTTGTTTTGCTCTTTAATAGCGATCGTATCCACTTCCTGCTTTGATCTCTTTATGTCCCGGCTACAAATCCCAGAAGCCCCATAATTACTCACAGGCTGCGGGAGACCACCCTCTTGTGCCTGCTGCTGAAAAAAATACTCTGACGTGTATATAGACATGTCAATGGCACTCAAAGAGTTAATTTCATATGGTTTGGGAGGTTGGTGGTTATGAGAATGAATTATGTTAGCTGTAGCAGGAAAGCGTGAAAAACACACTTGATGTAGCATTACAGCAGTGGAATCTGAGCCAGTGTGAAGACTAAGTGTTGGTTCTTTTCCTCCAGTCCTTGAAGTCCTGTGGGTATGTCAAGGAGCAATTTGCCTGGCGTCATTTCTATTGGTACCTCACCAACGAAGGTATCCAGTACCTGAGAGACTTCCTCCACCTGCCCCCCGAGATTGTGCCTGCCACCCTGCGCCGCCAGACCCGCCCTGAGACCGCAAGGCCCAGGCCCAAGGGTGAGCTCACTGATTTGGTTTAGTGTTGCTTCTTTCATTCATTGGAGTGTACCATGTTTCTCAAAAGCCATGCCACAATATTCAGAATACTGAATACTATCATAAAATTTATGGAAGTTGCTTTTTAAAGCAATCTGCCACAAGTCATCTGCTGAGTAGCAGATTAACATGAGGTCAAAAGGCTGCAGCCATGGCTCAGTACTGTGAGTTCAGCAACTCTGTCAGTCTGTCTGTCTGTAATTAGTTTGTATAATTTTAAAATAATACAATTCGAAACTGCAAATCGAGCCAATGATGATAAGGTTTTCTGCTAATTTAGAAGGAAGGGTTGGGGCTTGTGGGGAAATTCTCCCTAATCAGTTCACATCCTAATGTCTGTCCTTCTCATTTTACAATTTCTGAAAAAAAATTGAAGCGAGAAATGGGCATTACACTAACATAATATCGATCCATATTTGATCAGCACTGATTAGTTTGACCAGAAGTGATTGACAGCTGTCTTAGACTCATTGACTCTGGTTATTTTCTTTTGGGCAATCTTGAAAATGACATGAGCACTTAAAGGAGGAACCTCATTTACTGGACTTTGTTGTGCTTATGGATGATTGACATGTTGTCAGTGATGGCTGTCTGCTCTGTGTCTGTGGAACATAATCAGCAGCTGAAATTTATTGTCGAAACGATTACTTTTTCATACACGTTTACCACACATTAATACACATATGTCCCTTGATAAATGTGATTTATGAACATTATGAATTATAGTTCCCTTTTTTATTATTCAAGAATAAGTGCCTTCATGTTGGTCATAATATAATAATATCATGGTGTCTCCCAGACTATATTATTATAAATATTGTTGTCTTGTATGACGTGTATTTAGTATGTATGTATGACTGGATTAGGACTGAATTAGACAGATGTTCCTCTGATTTCATCCTTTAATCTGCAGCAAAATGACCTGTAGCTAAAGTGGACCTGAGCTGAGTGTTGTTTATTTCTGCAGGAATGGAAGGAGAGAGGCCTGCCCGCCTTAACCGCGGTGAGGCTGACAGAGATGCATACAGGCGATCTGCTGCACCCCGTAAGTACTGCTGGCAATATTAGTCACAGAAATACAATGGTGACATCAACTTGAAACGGCATCAAGAAGGATCCTTTCTTCTTGGGAAAATTCAATGATATGACCTGTCAAGAAAATGTCCCATAATACAAATATGCATTTATTAAAGGAAGCTCATGAATATAATGATGACCTTTTATTTTAATCACTACTTTCATTGTTTAATTGGTACTTTTATAGCAATGTTTCTCAACAGACTGAAAAAGAAAATTAATCTTGGCTTTCTCCCCTCTTTAATATAATGGGGAACACTTGTCAAAAGTGAATTTAAGTGGATGTAGCTAATGTGTATTGAGACTTAAATTATTGTTGACCAATTTAATAATTCATAACTTCTCCATCAGCTGGTGCTGACAAGAAAGCAGAGGCCGGCGCTGGAGCTGCCACAGAATTCCAGTTTGTAAGTACTGCTGCAAAACCTTGTGGCTCTTATTTTGTAATTAGCTTTTTTATTTGTAAAATAGGGCACATTTTTCGTTTTATATCTTATATTCATATTCTAGTAAAAGAGGAATGTTTCTACAGCAATTATACAACAATAATACCCAGCATTCCTCCTTCAGACACCTTGTTAACTTGTGGTTGCAGTGTTATTCTGGCTTGAATAAGGAATGTCAGTAGGCTGAATTTAGTATATTATAGTGCAGTTACAGAACAAAAGACTGCTGCATACTTATGTCCTCTTGACTTCAGAAATATGCAAAAAAAAAAACAAAAAAAAAAAACGCAATTACAGCTTATTTTTGGTGTAGTTATCGTGGAAACCCCACTGGGCTTATTTGAAGCCTCCGCCTAAGTGTTAAAAACTCTTAAAACCGAGAAGTATACAGAAAATAGTGACTACATTGTAATGATGACAGACAATTAGAATATGATGTGTATAATAGTTGGCTATCTATCAAATTAGTGCGGTATGTAACTCTTCTGTGTTGTCTGGTGTATTGACAAACATTTCTTCCTGTTGCAGAGGGGTGGCTTCGGACGTGGCAGAGGACAGCCACCTCAGTAAATTCCTCTTTCTGTACAATAAAGAAAATCAAAAAACAACACGTCCGTCTCGGTATTGTGTGTATCAAAACCCTGTGAGAATCACAGGGTATAAAATTGTGTGTTTGCGTTCCTCTGTGACAAAATATATTATGTGGTTTATTTGGTTCTAGACTGTCACATGGTTGGGAAGGAGGTGGATCTGATGAGGTTAGATTGAGGCCACCTAAAGATCCTGCACACTGTCAGTACAGCACAGTCCCTTTATGAAGCAGAAAAAGTGTAAGTGTTCACGGTCTTCAAACTAGTGAAGCTTAATTATTGGTGTTACTACACACATGCAAGTCTTGTTTTGTAATTTGAAATAATACTTGTTAGCAGTTCCTTCTCCCATAAACATTAACTGTAAACAGGTTGTCAGTGTGGTGTGCACTGGAAACACGACAAACCAAGGTACTCTCAGAAGTCTGTTTACATGCTGATAGGTTCATTTTTGAGTAGGTGATGCCGATGATGTCTACCATTGATATTCATCATATACTTTATACTAATCCTGTAATGCAGTGCATATAACAGAGGAACATCTGTTTCATGCTAACATTAAATGATACTTGTGTCACCAACACCAGACTTTAGTATTAAACTAAACTTCATACCAATGGCAAAACTTTGCAACAAAAATCTACTTCCTTATGTTTTTTTTTTTTGTCATGATTCTGGAGCTGTTTGATCACCACCTAAAGATTTCACAGCTCCTTTATTCCCTTTGTGTATTACATCGTGAAAAGGACAGTGAACCCCGACAGTACTGAAAAAAATGCAGATTTTTTTTTGGTGCATATAAACTTAATTTTTACTTTTCTGCTGTAAAAACCCTGATTAAAATCTGTATTAGTATTGACTTGGAACAAAGTTGGAGGCTCTTGTCACAGCTTAAAAATATTAAACATTGTGCAGTGGTCAGACAGCTTCTGGAAGATTTCTTAAAAAATAGTTTCATTTGCAGAGGCATTCTGACAGCATGTCCTGTAAAACATTATATATAAAGTAACGATAGTCACATCACTGACCACTGATTTCTAACAATGTTATGATCCTAATACATTAGATCAAATTTACCTACATTCTACTGTGATATTTGAGTGAGAAGAGTCTTTAAGACATGAAGGGAAACAGCACAGGCCTGAATGTGAAATACTGGTGTTTATTTGTTGGCACATTTATATTACAATCTTCAGTCTTCTTGCACTGGTTTTATTCCACAGTCCCAAATGACAAAAGAGGAAGAGAAAAATTCCAGTGACACATACCTTGAAAAAACACAATTACGAGTATGTAACTTCAAGGCTGAGGTCAGGCGCACGTGTTGAGTTTATTACTCAGTTACTAGTATTAGGGGCAATCTTATAACCGTGTTTATCAAATCAGTTTGTGATTATTTAAGTCATTCAGTAATGAAAGTGGCCATCTGACCATTATGCTAACGGAAACCTTAATGTTACAATCCTCAGCTGTTGAGTGAGGTGCTTTTAGGTTGGTATTTTGGCTTGGGCCACAAGATGGGGCTATACATATTTAAACCATCACCTTTGGTAAATTAAAAAGAGAAGTGACTTTATCTGAAACTCCAGTTGTTCTCTCAACAATTCATCCTCCAAGTTTAAAACCTTCAGTGTCATAAAAAAAGAGCCAACTGTCCACATTAACATGAAGACATGTACTTCATAAATCTCCTCAACTTCAGCCCAAATCTCTTTACTCATGACAGGAAGTGCTTCAATTTTAAGTTAGAAGAGAATTGTTTAAAAAAAATAAATAAAGGACACTAATTCTTATTGGCCGAAGCCCAAGTGTGTACTGGCTGTCAGGGTGCTGTGTTAGCTATATACATGTCATCTGCTTGTCAACAGCACAACAGAGCAAAGAACAATAAGTGGTCATTAATAATTAAATCACTGGCTGTTAGTTATGGACATCCTCCTCATGTTCATTTTGACAGTACTGTCACCTGCCTCTGACCAACAACAGCAAATTAAAGTCATTTACTTCAACACTTCACCAGATTAATCCCCTTGACGTCTGATTGCACATTGCAATGAAGACTAAATGGTCTTATCAACACTAGCTCTCTTATGAAGCACCAGGTAGCATCATAAAGCGGGACTTCGGCCACCGCACCTTTCTGATACACAGCAATATGATTCTCAGACTGTTGTCAAGGGGACTTTAGACTCTTTCCACATATGCTGTAATTCAGGGGAAAAAACTCAGGGACAATACAGGAGTATGTCTGGATTTGCTGCCATTACGATGACTCAGAGAAAAGACAATGAATGAAAGACAACCACAGCTGTCGCTGCAGAGAGACATCCTGCCTTGTTTCTAGGTTTGGTCTAGATGACTGAATCGTAACACTGGACTTCTCTGTCCATATTTAAAGTTAAATGTGCTAGAGTTACTCTTTTAACCAAGAGTAAACTAAAACTACAACTCCTTTAAGTCTTTATCAGAAGGCACACAGTCAGAACCTAACCACAGAGGTAATCATTGACATGTCTACATTAATAAATGACTCAAAGTTTACTAACCCATCAACTGCATTCCAACTTCAAAGCTACTGTATGCCTTAGGTCATTGTTTTGATTTTATAGTATTTAACTTCTGATGTTTAAGTTCACCCACAAAATCATCTCTACTTCTTGCCTAAACATGAGGCAGAATACAAATTTAGCATCCAGCTGGCAAACACAGTGAAGCATTTAGTAGTTAAGAGCCTGGTTGAATATTGAGTTAAGGATGTTCACATGGACACAAAAACTATAAGTCAATGGCACCAGCTGTAAAGAGACAATAGTTGTCCCTACATTGTTTGCCATAATTCCTAAAAATAGAGACATCAATGTTGTATTTACAGCTCGTTGCTTGTGTCTGCTGTTCTCAAAAGGCCAACAAATCTGTGATTACAGGTTTAAATATGGACAGAAAACCACAGTATCATGTTAAGTTTTTTAGACAGACCAATAAAAGAACCCCCCCCAAAGAAAATACACTGATTGTGTGACAGCTGCTGGCTGTTCAGGTCCACTTTACTTTTAAACTAAACTGGAAACTCAGACGGTAGCTCGGCCAAAGCATAGTGACCTTAACTGTGACAAATTTCTTTTGGATAATTTTTATAATTGACTATAAAATAGGATCTTCACCAATAACCACGTTGCTTATTCTTTAGCCTCACATGTACTGAACGCTGTCTCAAGACAAAGTTCGCGACAGCTCCAAAGCCACGAGTTCAGTGTTTTCAGTCTCAGTTGAAATAACATGTCGGACTCACAGATGCGGAAGAGGAGTTTTGTCATTAGTACTCTCACCTTTGATCTATACAGAAATAAACAATTTACAATAAAAACCTCTAACATGCTATCTACAGCGCCTCCAGTTTCACAGTATTAAACCAGCTGCCTCATGCCACAGAGGCCAAGTGATACAGCTTGGCTAAAGAGACTTTTGTCAGACATTAGAGAGAGAGAAAAACATAAAAACAAAAACTAGTATCCAAAAGCATTTTACATGTTAAAAACGAGGTCTCAAACTGTACAAGGCTTGTTTGTTCTGCACCAGCATTAGATTCTGTTACGTTCAATGTCAAGCAGGTGTTTTGAGTGTTTTTGGGGATACAGATTAAATACTAAAGGAAGGGTTTATTTAAAAAAAAAATAAAAAAGCAATCATGGCCATAACGAGTGCCTACTAATGTCACCTGTGCTGTTACGAACACAGTGTAAACAATTGCTTTCAACCAAACTGAATGTGAGTAGTAAAACATTAAAAATTGGTTTCAATAACTTAAGTGATATGTGCTGCTTTGTTTGTGAAATATAAATCCATGATTTGTTTTAAATCTACCACTTCTACACCCTCACTGTGTGGAAGAAGACTAGTCAGTCACAGGAAAGCAATTTAAAAAAAAAACAAAAACAAAGCACAACAGGGATTAAAATGAGGTAAAGACACTGAGGAGAAAGTGGTGGTGGTTCATTTGACATTGTTGACATTCGTTAACTTTTTACAGTATATATGCCTGTAGTGCTTGGCTAGCTTCCCCCAAATAAGAGAGAAGCACACTTGACATTTGGAAAAACTTTTGAGGGGCTATATCCTTCTGATTTAAGAGACATCAATAACTACAATAAGGAGCAAAATGAAAAATGAAGACAGTCCCCCCAAAAAAAAAGAAAAAAAGGAAAAAAAAATTACCACAAGTCAGTTGCACGGTCAGGTCACCCGAAGGAGTGAGACAATATAACAGTGCTCATGCAAGACAAGTCACTTCCCACAAATCTTCATTCCGATACAGACAACATTTCCTATCCTTATTAACATGGGGAGGGAATACACTAATGGACACATTCATTCACAGGAGGAAACAAAAAGAAAACAACTGAAAAGTGGAGGAGACCTTTAAAAAGACCACCAAAAGCCTTCAGCTTAAGCACGACGTATACAATTTTACATTACAACAGTAAAAAGTAGTTCTTGCATTCAATTAACACCACGCTAAGGACGCATTAAGGGGAGAGAATGAGGGGAGCGAGGGGACATTTCATGCGGTTGTCAGTAAAAAGAAAAAAAAAAAATTAGGGGTCAAAAATGACGTTTACATTTACAAAGTGTTTCAGACTATTCAACCGACACTTGTCATCAAATCTGTGCCACTGCTCTGGCACAAAGGAGTTGGCAAGGCAAACCATGTTATTGAGACAGAAGATAAAGAGAAAAGAACAGAGAATAGAAGAGAAATGACATAAGTAAGGGCGCAAGTGGTGGCGAAAAGCTCCCGGAGGTGTCAGAGTTCTGGTTTTAGTTATCTGATGCCAGAGACGGAGCTCTGATTGATGCTGTAGGTAGGGGACAGGTCCCCACCTATCGTGGCCACCAAAGGTGTTCCATTACTGGTCAGGCAACTCTCCTGGAGAGCCTCGAAGTAGGTGGCCTGCACAGGCTTGTGACACTGCAACACTTGCATGGCATCGTCTATTTTAAACCATTCCCTTTTCCTTCCTGTCGACAGAACAAAACGAGTTAAAACAACAAAGCAACACTGGGGGAAAAATGGAAATTTTGGAAAAACAGGTTTAGATAATTCTGTGCACAGCATAACAAAACTGGTATTATAATCTCACCCCCAACAAACATACAATATAATCCTTGAATTAGTAATATCATTGAGGCCTGGGAAAGAAAAAACAAAGCTACAGGCAGCATGCAACTGCCTTAGAACGTAGCCATTTTGACCAGTAAACAAATGCAGTGCTTTACCAATGTTGACCGAGTCCTCCCAGTCCTCCAGCAACTCCGTTACAATAAGAACGTAGACGTAGGTTCTGTGTTTCCTCTCCTGGTTCTGTCAGGGAACAAATCATCATATTTTCAATTCTCATGTGCAAACATGCTGCATGCTGTGTGGACATTTGAGGACAAAAAAGCCAACAGCAAACAAACCTCACCTCAAATACTCCAACTAAGCGACCTAAAGTCCCCTTCACACCGGCCTGTAAAACAAAGGAGAGCGATTAAAACAGCTGTCAAATAGACTACAACCCACAGCACGCATTACATACAACAGCATACAACAGCAAGGACAGTTAAATATGAGGAGGCAAGCATATATGACATCATTGAATCTAACTGCCTGACAATAAAAGCTACATTTTGTAATATAATGTTTTGTTGAGACTGTAATTTTGAAGTTGTTTGTGTTGCAGTGGTTTACGTTACATCATAAGATTTTTTTGTTTTTATCCCCTGCAAATTCACTTCATCAATTCCTGGCTTGTCGCTCAATCCCCCAAATAACACACAAGTTAAACATGAACAAAAACAGATTTAATGTGACCAAAAGCTGAAGTCATGTCTTGCATGTACTGATTATTTCTTCATTAATTATACGCTTCAGTGCAAGGTCTAATTTAGTCAACAGTAAGTAATAAGTAATGACATTAGTTTCACAGTCTGTTAAGAGTGTCCTGATCTGACATAGCGGTACTATATCAGCAAGAAAAAAAAAATCGGATTACATCGGCCTGCATCTAAAATCTTTGATATAAGCACCCAGATACAAGCAGTTAGCTTGAGGATTTTCACAAGTAGTAAATTTATTTTTTGATTTATTTCATTGCATTATAGAACATTCTTATGGTTAAAGGTAAAAATTTGGGACAGTTTTTCCTCACACCTACTGTTGCTGACTATTGTTCCCTGTTTGAGTAATTTCACTTGATCAAGTCTTTTATAACATTCCATACCACAAAATAAGTAATAAGTAAGTATGTATGATTCATGCTGATATTGTATCGGGCCAGTATCAGCCAATACGCAATGCTGTAATATCAGTATTGTTTCAGAAGTGAAAACGTTTTATCAGGACACCCCTACAGTCTGTGTTGTGGAAACAGACCCAGAAACTGATTAATCATTTCAACAAATTGTTAGATAATGGTAAGAATGCAGATTTGAATGCACAATTTCCTGATCACCAAGCTTAAAATCTTGTTTTGTTACCAGAAGTGAAAAAAACTAAAGATATTTAATTTACAGTTATAGAAAATCAGCTGATTGACACCAGCATTTTCTTCCTGTCTCATTGTCGTAATTGTTCCGGTTCTAAATTCTACTGCAGCAAATACGTGTTCAGCTATCACTTACTGCCACATAGTGACGGCTTCTCTTCAAGATGTTTTGCGTACCATAAAAGATCATGTGTAAAGGTCACAAACAAACAGAACTATTGCTTCGCTGTCATTTGGTGTTACTCGTCTTACAATCCACACATCCAAGCTGTGCAAATGTCACTCATTTCCTTGAGAATTGGTACCGCTAAACATATTCTAATAACAAAAATAATTCCCATGGTAGCTATGAACTCCCAGTGGTGGATACTAGGTCAGGTTTAGATAGAGAGCCGGGCCACTTGCTGACATCTTTGCAGCTTCTTCAGGTTCCAGTTTCATTCTATAAATACATGTTGACTGCATTCATGGACCATGGACTCGAGTTGGACTTCAGCAAGACCATGTAAGAACAGGCACACCACTAGAAACTCTGAAGACATGCCAGGGATTTCGTAATAGGCCAAAAGTCAACCTGTATGTCTTGAGATAGAAAATGTCTGCCAACTCAAGCATTAGTGTAACTGAGGACCACCGGGCATCATCTTGGGAGAGGATGCCCAGCATTCATGCTGCATTACAGATTATGCAATGCTGTCCTGTGTCTTCCTGATGCAGGGTATGTAATAAGCCAGCGAGAGCAGAGGTTGTGAACAGTCCAGATAGACAAAGGAAGCCTCTGTAACCTTTGACCTGCTCCTGAGTACCGCATCCTCACTGTCATCCCCGCAAGCCTCCAAACCAATAAGCATAAGCAATTACTAACTACTCATGTGGTCATCACAATAAGCTTGTCAGGATTAGGATATGCCCTGTTAAACCACTGTTCAATAAGAAGCTTTGGAAGTCATAATACGTGCTGATGCATGGAGTGCCACTCAAAGTCATTGCAAAGTTTCTGAATATTGCCTTTTAGCACTTTTAACAAACAGTAGCAGTAGTAATAGCAGCAGTAGTGATGTGACATTGCTTTGACCCCATGTAAATGTGGTGGCAGGCTGCAGTGTCCTGCAGATGCCAAAGCTACCAAATAGCAGGAGCCAGGATAAGGGATGATATCAGCATCCCTCAGTGTGATGGAACAGATGCAGAGAATAGGGCTTATATATGGTCAGTGAGTCGCCAAGAGCTGACAGCCAGGACAGATTCAGTGTCTTCACTGCCCTGTCGCCATTCTGATCAAAATGACGAAGCGATGAGCAGCTTGTACACAAGGGGAGTACCTAATTTAAGGGACAGACGCTGGCAGTATAAGCTGTCATTATTGATTTCCAATGAGCTTCAAAGTTGCTTCCTCTCTTCCAAAACACACACATGCAAAAACAGACACACACTGTTCCCTTCAAACCATCTCTTTAACAAGGCTTCTGTTGTAAAAGATCCAACTGTCTAAAACATACATAACGTATGGGATTGGATAGTGCTGTAGTGCAGCCGCTGGGCAGCCAGGTTCAATCTCAATTTGATCTCCTTTGACACCTAAACACTGCTTTGTAACATGATGCTATGGTACAGCTTAGATGTTGCTAGGCTCTCTCCCTCGCTGTCCATGCAAACAGGATGACTACACTGACGAAATGGGTTTTGAGAGCAAGGTATTAGCCCCAGCCTTAAATACAGGCATGATTTAATAGATGAAATACAATACAACTTATGAGCTTCCACTGAAACTCATTTGCCACACTGAAAATGGAAATAGAATAGAATAGAATTACTTTATTGATCCCAACTTGGGAAATTACTGAATCGGTTCTCAGAAGAATATTACTGGTTATGAACCAAGTCTAGAAAGGGATGTTCAATTCAAACTTTAATGCCGTGGCTCTGTTTCTTACACTGTTACTTGTTTTGCACTACTACACTCTTACTTTATATATTTTATATTTGTATCTTCTACTTTATCTTGTTTTTTTCTATATTTATGTTGCACCAACCCACCAGAACAAAGTCCTTGTATTGTGTTAACTATACCTGGCAATAAATCTTTTTCTGATTCTGATTCATGTTTCAGATAGGGTCACTTAACATTGCCAGTGTATACTAAAGGAACAGCATCCAGGAAAGAAAAAGGGCCATCACACCATCAAAAATTATGAAACCAACCTCTTCACACACTTCTCGAGCTGCGGCAACACTGGGCTCCTCCTCCGGTTCCATTCCCCCTCCAGGAACTATCCACTTGTCAGGATGTCGACTACTGCTCACCAGCAGCACCTGCAAAGCATTCCATACAAAAGTCATTAGACAGTTGAATCTCAAGGCTGTGTTTAGTGGTGTGAGTATTCACATTACACAAGCATTGCTGCTTGAGCAAGACTATTCAGAGATCTGTGTTAGTGAGAGACACAAGAGCCAACCCCCCAATATGTAACACAATAGCTACTAGTCTATGACACTGAAAACAATCAAGATTAACCTCGGGCCCTGTTAGCCAGTTGGATATTGTTTGAATGCAGCTCAATTGCTAGTGTAAGACTCACTGAGTTTGCTTACTTCCACTGGTATAGTGAGTTCATGGAGTCAACAATCTGTTGGGAGAAAAGCTTGGCTGACTGCCGAGTCTGTAATCTTTGGTAAAAGTTTGTAGCTACGTGCAGGTCATGCTGATATGTTCCCTGTAAGCTCATGTCCACAATGTGGCCTCTACTTTAACCAGAATGAGGAATCAGTTAAGTCTCCATTAGTCCTCCCCCTCCGTTGGTCATAACGTTTCTAATACAAAGACAGCTTTGTGCGTGTTGTTGACTGGACACCAGCTTCCTAAAAACACATCTGGTCTCAGATATCCTTTTGAGGTCTACTCTGAGAGCGCACCAAGGTAGCAAGTGGCACATCAGCAGTAACGTTAACTACTGTTATCTGATAAAATATGAACACAACGGAACAAGTGTTGAGCCTGTCACAAGCACAATGGATGATGTCAATACAGTGTCTTTTAAATATTGAAGAAAACAATGTAAAACAGTGTCGAGAGATAACCCAGTATCACTACCGGTGCTGTCTTTTGGCTAAAGCTATCGCAGCTGATAGCTACATCAGTCCCACGTTCGGCTAGCTACACCAGTTGCGTTACCGCTAACCAGTTACCACGAATAGTTACTATGCTCGCTAAATAATCTGGAACATGTGAACACATATTTTAGGCTGTCATATTGGAGAGCCAAACGACGGTTTCCAGCCAGCTGTATCTCCTTGTGTAAAGTCACCACTCATCACAGCCTGTGGGCTGTGGTTGCTGGCCGAGAGCCGGCTGACCATAGCAGCGACACGGCTAGTTAGCAAGCTAACGTTTGCGTTAGCATGCAGCTAACAGGTTGGCTCTAAGTAACGTTGTGTATAAAAACCAGAGGTTTTTGCATGTGTACCGTAAAAAGGCTTTTATAACACGTTAGTATGTATGAGCTCGAAACTAATGTTTGATACACAATAGCATAAGACAATACAATAAGTTAAAAAACGAGCGAGTCATCATTTCCAGCTGGCATAAAACAAAACTGTGCTGATGAAGATACAGATTTATAGACAGAACACACTGGATGTAGTCACGGCTGCTAGCTGTTAGCGCGGCCCTCCAGACGGCGACATCACCGGACTCACCTCCTCCTCAGTCTCGCTCCTGAAGCACAGACAGGCGGCCCGCTTCTTGAAGCCGTCCCCGTCGTACGTCCGGGTTTGGTTTGACTTGAGCTTCATCATTTCAAAGGGCATAAAAGTTCAGACGTACAGCTAAGTTTACCGCTTGTAAAGATGAATGGTTGTAGACGCAAAGTCCTCCTCCGGGGAACCTCGGCGTTTCACTTAAAAGAAATAACTTCTTCTTCGCTTCATTTTCACAAACCTAGGCACATCTACGGCACGGTCGCCATTACAAGGAGCCGCTACGCCCACGACGTAGTTAAGCTTTTAATAGCTCGGGGAGCGTAAGTAGACTTCCTACCAGGCGTTGGAGAATTGGAGCAACTGACAGGAGGGGAACGCAACAACACACTCTGACTGGAGTGAACCGGTGAGGGAAACGGGCACTTTGGGCTCCAACTAGCTTGTCAAGGCCACTTGTTTGAGGCAGATATAATAAAAGCAAGAATGTAGCACACCACACTAAACAAAGAACTGACATATAACGTGCCTTTCAAAATCAGAAAAATGGTTGATTAATGCTGGTTTGGTTAATCAATTTTCAGCACCGCAGGTGATGGACAGCGCCAGCATGATCCTCAAAACTGATGCTACTAAAATTTATGTAGGTAAAGAACAGCCTTATTGCTTTTAGATGTTTAAATACAGATAGTGTATTAAAGACATGACCAAAATAGCTACTTAGTGAAAATAAATATTTTAGCTTTTTGCTGGTGTCCCCTTAAAACCCTTTCAAGGACCCCTGGGGGTCCACAAACCACAGGACTAAACAATTTGTTGATTTCTGGTCAGTAAACCCATGAAACAGATTTTCTCCACAAAGAAGCACTAAAATGTGCCACTAAATATATGGATACATCCACGGTATTTATAGGCAATTAAATCTGCTTTATAGACATTGAAATCTCACGTTTTACAAAAGGGACCTTCACACTGTCTGCTCCTGACTCACTGAAAACTGGCCAAACACTGAGGGAGTCCTGGGAGGTCACACCGTTGGTAGAAGGAGACTTCATAAAAGTGACTAAACTCACAGCTGATGATTCAGAGATAATGTGTGTGTGAGACTGAATATTTATTAGACTACATTTAAGCTACAGTAATTAGAGCTTCCTGCTCAAAACAGTATCAGCTATAAATACATCAGTATTTGTTTTAATATCGGTTTAAACTCCTTGTGATGCATTACAGAAAACAGAAAATATACAATGTAAAAATAATATAAAAATACAATATTGTTTTCAATAATACACATATGATAATAATCCAGTCCCTCTTAAGTCATTTTACACAGTTATGGTGACAGACTCCCTCCCTCACATCCAGAGTGCAAAAGCATAGACAAATGAAGCAATTAATGATGCTAAAGATTAATATTATTACTATGTTTATTTTAATTTGAATGTGGTCATAGGAAATGCCTGTTTTGTAATGATTTGAGATTGTATGCGAATGTGATGGAATCATAGAATGTTTCAAAACATTCTAGAATGTCACAAAACAGTTAACAGTCAAGGTGTTTGGAGCTTACTCTCCACTCACTGGACAGACCACCAATTCAGGTCTTGCAGCAGGTGGAGCAGACACTGTCTGACAGTCTACTGTCATCTTGTCGCATCATTGAAAATGGTATTACCAAGTAAAATAGCCATAAAGGAGGTCACGGGGGAGAAAATAGTAAGTCTTGAAATGTCCCCTAGATGTCAGGACCCGACTGTCTGTTTGCTTGTGTTTTGTTTTTGGATCTGAAGAAATGCTGACCATACATCTAAAAGGTAGGGATCAACGTGCTGAATCTGATTTATGCTAGATGTTGCCCACTTCTACCTCCTAAGGAGTACTCAAATTTCAACTGAGCTTTGCAGTATTATACTTTTGGGTTTTGGTCCCTCTCATGAACGCAATATCTCATGAAGTTCTTGATGAAATTTCTTGACATCTGGCACAAACATCCACTTCCATAAGGTGTTTAATTTAAGTTATGTAATATTTAGATCACCACTGGTTAGTCCTAGTTTCATTTGGAGTTACCATTGTGAAGCTGAGACATTTCACTTTTCATAGTTTGTGAGGTGATTGTTACTTATAATGTCCTTTGATTATATTATCATTAGCCCTCTGTTCAGTGCGGGTAAGGGGAAATACGGAAAGAAAGCAAAGGAAAAGATGGAAAAAAACACTAATGAAAGTCCCGTCACTATATATCACGAATGTGACAAATGTAACTATTATAACTTGCCTGTTGGTACATTTTTTTTCTGACCAGATTTTCACAAAGGTGGGCTGAGTCCCATAAATCCAACTATGAGAAAATATTTCATAATTGATGAAGGATTTTAAAAATACTTAGTGTTTAAAAGTATTTTTTTTATATTTTGGAGCAAAGCCTGTAAGTGTGGGTAGACATCTCAAGTGTACTTTTACTATTTAGTCAACACTTGAAAATCTCTACTCAGTTTCATATTTTGTGTTTATTTTATTATTATTTAAATATTAACTAATGATGGAAATTTTTTAAAAACATTTCACTCTTTGAAGTCTGTAAGATGCTTTTTTTCTTGTAGTGTCTTTTAATTATTAGGGCCCGAGCGGACTGTGAAACAGGTCCGCAAGGGACCTATTGAAACTGTAGTGTTTATCATTATTATTATTATTATTATTCCTGACACTCTGTTTTCCCAAATTTCGCCCCTTTCCCAACGTTAAAAAGCTGTGTAACTTTGCACATTCCTGCGGCCCGATCTGAAATTCGATATTTTGGGTTGATCGCACACGGCGCTTGCAAAATGGCTGAGTAGCGCCCCCTACAAATTCAAAAAAATCCCACAGGGAAATTCGCCAACTTTGTCGTACCTCAACGAAAATTGGTAGAGATGTTAAGCATGCATGTACGAACAAAATTGTCACAGGAAGTGTCCCGTTCTTACTTTTTACTTTTACCGATTTCGCATAATTAATTCCATCAACTTCATTCTACTTCTAAAACATAAATAACAACTCAGTGAAGCTACAGTCTGAACGCTGTGAGGCTACGGCTAACGGTGCCCGTGTGGCAGCACGGCAATTTTTGACCATTTTTCGAGAAAATGCGTTTGGCTTTTTGGCAGCTTAAATAAAGTTGTATCATCATGAAAATTGATACACAGGTCAAGGCTGGCATCCTCTAACATCTGATGTGGTCCTTGCCCAGGGGCGTGGCCAAATGCCTCCACAGCGCCACCCTTTACGTTTTCATGTTCTGATACGACATAGTTGACACCATCAACTTCATTGCACTTCTAAAACATCCACAACACATTGATGAAGCTACATTACGAACACCGTGAAGCTACGATAAACGACGTCCGTATGGCAGCGCCGCGTCTTCCGATTTTTCGCCAAGAAAATATGTTTGGCTTTTTGATGGCTTTAATAAAGTCGTATCATCATGAAATTTGATACATAGGTCAATGGTGATGACCTCTAACATTTGACGGGGGCCACATCCATGAGCGGTCAAAATGGCTCCATAGCGCCCCCTTGAAATCTTCAAAAAAACCCTCCCCATAGGGGTTTTTATGGAGTTGGAACATGAAAATCGGTATACATGTGCAAGTTGACCAGACGCACACTCCCACCTACCCACCTGGCACCTATTCTCTATTCCAACAGAAAGTCGGACATTTTGTTTCCACACATCATTTTGGTGCTTCCAAATACCTTTGGCTTTGTGATGGCTTTAATAAACTCGTATCATCATGAAAGTTGATACACGGGTCAAGCATGGCGACCTCTAACATCTGATGGGGGCCAAGCCAATGGGTGGCGCAAAGTGGCTCCATAGCGCTCCCTACAAGCTTCAAAATTTCCCATAGGGAATGTCGATGACTTTATCGTACCTGAACACTGAATACTGATGTTAAGCATAACCAGTTGGAACATGACCAGTTCTTTGGCTTTTTGATGGTTTGAATAAACTTGTATCATCATGAAAGTTGACACACAGGTCAAGGGTGGTGACCTCTAACATCTGATGTGGTCCACACCAATGGGTGGGGCAAAATGGCCCCATATGGCCCCCATGATTGATTTGATTGATTGAACACCAACACAAATCCATCATGTTGTCACATTACAGTTTTTCTCAGTCACTTTGGTGCATTTCTCACATCAATTTGTACATTTGCACACGTTAGTTCAGTCTTCACAACATTTAGTCATTTGTGATCGTCATAGCAGCAGTTTATCATTCCTTCCAACAAACTGCAAATGCTTTTAGACATGCATCAATTACATTCATACAACTCTCTAGTGTTTTATAATAATATCCTTTGTTGATGTCATATCAGTTTTGAGTCATTACATGCAAAAATGTTGCTCTAGTCTGTCAAGCAAATATTATACTTACTAATAACATGTTTTTTGTATTTTTTTCCCTTAAAATGTCTCCTGAATTAAACAGTTTCTCTCAGATGAACCTCAGCTTTCACTGATGAGAAGGGCTGAGGAATGTGAGAAAGTGAGAAAGTGAAAAATAACATCATAACCCAAAGTGACACCTGTACAATGTTTAGTCCAACCCTCAACATTACTAATGATTTAATGACAGTTATGCAGTTATTTTATATTCATTGCTGGTATTTGTGGATCTCACATCAAAAACCTATAAATGCATATTATGTAAAATGATTCATTTATACCTGATCATGAAAAAACTTCCCAAATTATAAAGCTGTTTGTACATTTAAAAGATAGAGGATTTAATCAATTTGGTCATGTGAGCACAATCATTATATTTTTAAAGGTGAATTCATTTATTGTCAACATTTAATGAAGACAGTCAGTGAAAACAACAAAACAGTGTTTGAAAGAGCCAGGAGAAGAAGCCCTTCTTGTTTGTGGTCGTCTCTTCTTCTGACACCATAACAATGACCACTGGTTCCACAGGAGGGGTCAGAGGTGACCAAGCTGGAGCCTCAGCAGAGTCTTCTTCTTCCCTGGGTTTGGGGTCCTCCTTCAGGGTTGTCCTGTCATGGGTGTCCTCCCAGTCCTGGACATCAGTAACAATAGGAGGTTCAGGAGGGGTTGATGCGGTCACAGTCAAAGTAGAGTGCGGTTCTCTGATGGGCTTCAGGTCTTCGTCCTCCGCAGCCTCAACATCAGCAATGGAGGGAGGTTCAACAGGGGGTGTTGGAGACGCTGGAACAACATCAGAGCCTGGTTCTCTGTTCATTTCTGGGTCAATCAGGTGGAGTTTGTTGTCTTCATCCTCCCTGGTCTCAACATCATTAATGGATGGAGGTTCAGCAGAGGATGACAGAGAAACTGGAACGATGCAAGATTCTGGTTCTCCATTTGGTTCACTGTCAATCGGGTGGAGTTTGTCTTCTTCATCCTCCCTGGCCTCAACATCGTTAATGGATGGAGGTTCAGGAGAGGATGACGGAGAAACTGGAACAGTGTAAGATTCTGGTTCTCCATTTGGTTCAGTGTCAATCAGGTGGAGTTTGTCTTCTTCATCCTCCCTGGCCTCAACATCGTTAATGGATGGAGGTTCAGCAGGGGGAGAAGCTGGAGGAACTGGGCTGTGGAGTTGAAAGTTGCCACAAATCTGTTCAACTGCAACACGAACAATCTCCATCAGCAGTTCGGGAGCAAAGCTCTTCAGCTGGTCCACCAGGACGTCTTTAGGGTACGTCTGTCTGACCTTTGTCAGGATCGACAGGACCATGTCGTCCCTGGTGGAGCGGGAGAAGGTGGCCTGACACTCTGCTGTAAGAGCATCGGAGACTCTGTCCAAGACAGCCTGTGTGACCCCCACCGACATGTGGCTGAGCTTCTGGGAAGCCATGTTTAAGAGGGAGCGAGGAGGAAGAGTCCAGAAGCCCTGCAGGACTCTGGGCACAACCTCCAACACCACCTCTCTTGGACTGAGCTGTGTTGAGATGGGAGTCTCCTTCTGCTCCTGGCTTAGCTTCCTGGCGTAATCTTTCGCCAGTTTGAGAACTTTAGGATGTCTGTAGGTTAGAGGTATTAAAAATATATTTTAAAACCCTTCAGATTATCACAGCAGCTTAACTGTTAATAAATATGTGTCTATTAACTCACTGAAAACTAGGAGGTAAGGCCTCTGGGGAGTTGAGGAGCATCTTGGCTTCACGCTCAATGTCCCTCTTTTTATTGCTGACATTTACTGCCATCACCTGGAAGAAGGAATTATACATGAAGTCAGAAATCAGCACAATTTATCATAAACTGCTGTTCAACTTCTCAGGATTATAGTCTTACCAGCATCAGCAGAGGCTTGGCGTCCTCCTCATCAAAATCCTCCAGCTCAAACTCCCAAAGGCTGCAAACATGAACGAAGCAGAAGATTAATTTTTACTCTTACTCTCTACGCCATCAGAGTAATATTAGTGTGACGTGAGCAGAGTTCAAGGTGTAGAGGTGGACTCACTGTTCTCTCAGAGTGCTTTGGCTCTCCTGGAAGATGAAGTCTATCATGTTTTCAGCAGTCACCTGAGATGGTATCTGGTTTTTCTGCTGAAGCCTCAGGAGCTCCCTCACCAGTGCAATCTTAAAAAACAGTCAAGAGATAGGGCATTTTTAAGCATGATAAGACTTTACTTTATCATATTTTACCTTGCATGGTGTGTTACTGTGGGCTTGAAGGGAAAGTAGGTCTTACCTGAGTCTTGTAGCTGCTCTCATGCCAGCAGATCTGCAGAGCCCGCTCATAGATGGGTGTGTCAAACAACACCTTAAAAGGGAAAGAGATATGTCACTTTTAGGTTGAGTCCTTAATTTTAAAATCACACCACTGGAAATGTTTAAAATCCAGCTCCAGTAAAGACAAAAACAAAATGCTCACATACCCTGATGGGTCTGTAGAGTCCTTTGCTTCCTTCAGTGAACTCCATTGATATTTTGTTGCTGTATTCAGCAGGGGGAGAAGCTGGAGGAACTGGGCTGTGGAGTTGAAAGTTGCCACTAATTTGTTCAACTGCAACACGAACAATCTCCATCAGCAGTTCGGGCGCAAAGCTCTTCAGCTGGTCCACCAGGATGTCTTTAGGGTAGGTCTGTCTGACCTTTGTCAGGATCGACAGGACCATGTCGTTCCTGGTGGAGCGGGAGAAGGTGGCCTGACACTCTGCTGCAAGAGCATCGGAGACTCTGTCCAAGACAGCCTGTGTGACGCCCACCGACATGTGGCTGAGCTTCTGGGAAGCCATGTTTAAGAGGGAGCGAGGAGGAAGAGTCCAGAAGCCCTGCAGGACTCTGGGCACAACCTCCAACACCACCTCTCTTGGACTGAGCTGTTTTGCGATGGGAGTCTCCTTCTGCTCCTGGCTTAGCTTCCTGGCGTAATCTTTCGCCAGTTTGAGAACTTTAGGATGTCTGTAGGTTAGAGGCATTAAAAATAGATTTTAAAACCCTTCAGATTATCACAGAGATATTAAAATCACAGCAGTTTAACTGTTAATAAATATGTGTCTAATAACTCACTGAAAACTAGGAGGTAAGGCCTCTGGGGAGTTGAGGAGCATCTTGGCTTCACACTCAATGTCCCTCTTTTTATTGCTGACATTTACTGCCATCACCTGAAAGAAGGAATTATACATGAAGTCAGAAATCAGCACAATTTATCATAAACTGCTGTTCAACTTCTCAGGATTATAGTCTTACCAGCATCAGCAGAGGCTTGGCATCCTCCTCATCAAAATCCTCCAGCTCAAACTCCCAAAGGCTGCAAACATGAACGAAGCAGAAGATTAATTTTTACTCTTACTCTCTACGCCATCAGAGTAATATGAGTGTGACGTGAGCAGAGTTCAAGGTGTAGAGGTGGACTCACTGTTCTCTCAGAGTGCTTTGGCTCTCCTGGAAGATGAAGTCTATCATGTCTTCAGCAGTCACCTGAGATGGTATCTGGTTTTTCTGCTGAAGCCTCAGGAGCTCCCTCACCAGTGCAATCTTTAAAAAACAGTCAAGAGATAAGGCATTTTTAAGTATGATAAGACTTTACTTACTTTATCATATTTTACCTTGCATGGTGTGTTACTGTGGGCTTGAAGGGAAAGTAGGTCTTACCTGAGTCTTGTAGCTGCTCTCATGCCAGCAGATCTGCAGAGCCCGCTCATAGATGGGTGTGTCAAACAACACCTTAAAAGGGAAAGAGATATGTCACTTTTAGGTTGAGTCCTTAATTTTAAAATCCCACCACTGGAAATGTTTAAAATCCAGCTCCAGTAAAGACAAAAACAAAATGCTCACGTACCCTGATGGGTCTGTAGAGTCCTTTGCTTCCTTCAGTGAACTCCATTGACATTTTGTTGCTGTATTTCACAATACAACAAAAAAGCCACACAGTCAAAACGACAACGTAAATTTGCACAAGGTCAACAGTAGACTCTGGAGAGTACTGACACAGTTGATATCCTGGCACAAATGAGCAGAATGTTTTTCAGCTCTCTTTCACAATCTCTGAGTTCTAGAACAGAATCCACAGGAGTTCTTCCACAGGAGTTCTGAAGAACTCCTGTGGAATGCTTTCAAAAAGCGTTTCCATGGTGACCCTCTAGTTAATTAAAAAGTCTGTAACCAGCCATATGACACTACTGTGAAATGACGCATACATAAACATAGAATATCCAACAATGTTGTTATCACAACCCCACGCCCAAAAAATTGTTGAATGGCCGTAATTCCTTTGTGTATTGGCCAAATCACTTGACGTTCATTGCCCCCCACTCGCATCGCCGTCCCCATCTGATACCCGACCACGACATACTGCGAGAGCCCTACATAACCGCTTGTGGTTTTCTAGTTATTATTATTCCTGAACATCTGTTTTCTCAATTTTCGCCCCTTTCCCAACGTTAAAAAAATGTAGAAATTTGCACATTCCTGCGGCCCGCCCCGAAGTTCGATATTTTGGGGTGTGCGCACACGTTTCATGCAAAATGGCTGAATGGCGCTATATTACAAACACCGTGAAGCTACGATAAACGGCATCCGTATGGCGGCACCGCGTCTTCCAATTTTTCGCCAAGAAAATACATTTGGCTTTTTGATGGTTTTAAAAAAGTTGTATCATCATGAAATTTGATACACAGGTCAAGGGTGACAACCTCTAACATCTGATGGGGGCCACGTCCACGAGCGGTCAAAATGACTCCATAGCGCCCCCTTGAAACTTTCAAAAACCCCTCCCCATAGGGGTTTTTATGAAGTTGGAACACGAAAATTGGTACACATGTGCAACTTAACCAGACGCACCAAAAAGTCTCTTGCACCAATTGTCTATTCCAAACAGAAAGTCGGCCATTTTGTTTCCACTCTTCATTTTGGCATGATTTCCACGTTGAACCATCGAATGGCCGTAACTCCTTTGTGTATTGGCCAAATCGCTTGACGTTTATTGCCCCCTTCTCGCACCGCCGTCCCCATCTGATACCCGACCGCGACATACTGCGAGGTCCCGACATAACCGCTCGCGGTTTTCTAGTATTATCATTTAAACCCTTTAACTAATGATTGAAATCTCTGAAGTCTGTATTGTGTCATGCAAATGCATTTCATCCCTTTTTGCATGTCATATGGAGAGCATGTTCATTGTAGAATGTCAAACGCCACTAAAAGTCATGTAACTTTAATTATAATGGGTAATGTATGATTGAAAATGTATGATTGTGTATTTGTTTTTAATAGTTTTTCTTTCTGGTCTTGTTTTCATGGAACTGGACTCATTTACAGATTTACAACTATGTGGGACAGCTGTGGCTCAGTGGTAGAGTGGGTCGTTTAGTGATTGAAAGATCACTGATTCGAATCCTGGCTTTCCCTAGGTGCATGTCGAAGTGTTCTTGAGCAAGATACTGAACCCCAAGTTGCTCCTGATGAGCTCTTGGTGCCTTGCATGGCAGCCTTTGGCATCAGTGTATGAATGTGTGTGTGAATGGGTTAATGGGGCATGTAGTGTAAAGCGCTTTGAGCTGTCGGTGGACTGGAAAAAGCGCTATATAAATGCAACACCATTTATCATTCAAAAATTGGCTAATGGATGAAGAATTTTAAAAACAATTCACTGTTGAGTTTATAAAAAAATATTTTTAATTTTGGAGCAAAGCCTGCATGTTTGGGTAGACACCTAAAGTGTACTTCTTCAGACTCGTTACACTTGATAATCTCGACTACTTTTTTTTTCCAGAATGAAATTCCAATTCCAGTTGTTTTCTCACCAGATCTGGACTGATCTCCAGAATTCCAACAATGAGAAAAATATTTATCAATGGGTGACGAATTTTAAAATCATTTAACTTTTCAGAGTTCGCAAAAATAATTTTTAAATTTGGAACAACTCCTGTAAGTTTGGGTAGACACCTCAAGTGTACTTTTAAAGACTCGTCACACTTGATAATCTCAACTCAGTTTCATATTTACTAGATATTTTTTTCAAAATGATCCTCAATTAAGAGACTAAGGTAGTTTCATTTCATATTTTTTTTAACTTTTGTTTTCTCCCTCTTTCAGTCCAGGAGGCAGACACCATCCCCTTATTCAAGAGTAGGCTTAAGACTTTCCTTTTTGATAATGCTTATAGTTAGGACTGATCCAAGGCTGACTTAGGCTGCTTGGATCAATCCTTAGTTATGCTGCTATAGGTCTAGACTGCCAGGGGGCTTCCTCTGACACACTGAGCTTCTCTTCTTCTTCATTTCGATGCCTCCATTAAGTCATTTTACTAAGTCATCTTCTTCCCCGGAGGCCCTGTGCTCTCAGCTCCCAGGTGTCCATGAGCTGAGGCTACTTGGTGGGAAGGAGGTGGTGTCATCCAGGCTTCATCTGTCGTGATGGTGGTGAGATGGAGAATAGGCAATGCTGCTCAGGTTGTATCTGTTAGAGTAGTGGAGAAGAGGATGTGTTTACTCTTCCTCCCTTTAACACATGCTGCAGATTAGTTTTGTGCCTCGTAGTCCCTGTGCGTTCTCATCTCACAGGTATCCATGGATCCAGTCTATTTCACTCTCCTGCTTGTCTTTTTTCCTGTTCCTGTGCTATTGCCTTTATTTCCCCAACAAACTAATTTCTCACCAGGGATCAATAGAATTTCTCCTTATCTTATTTATTTTTATTCCCTTTGAAGTTTGTCTCTACATATTTTGGCTTTTGAAGTAAATCTTACTTTGCTCTCTCAACATCTCAGTGCATGCTTCATGAAATCTCTGCCTTTCCCATCCAAAAAATGATATGTGTCAATAAAACATCTTTGCCAATAGAATTCCACCGATTTATTCTGGAAGCGTAGACAGATTACGATGTTATACATGCCATATACTTTAAAGTCAAAGGCATATTTTCAATTAGACAGGCACCTTTTATATACTTTTGTGTATTATTTTAATATTTAATATATAGATATGTAGGTCTAGAATATTGGCTGTTACACCCTTTATAAACATGGAGGTGGTTCACACAGTATTATAACACCTTGGACGTATTATATCAGACAGAAACACTGCAGATGTTTATGATATTGTGTCCACCACCTCCTGTGTGCTGCTGATATTTTGGAGTAAAAATATCGTAAGATGTGGGAAGGAAAATTTAATGAGCTGGACGTGTTGCCTCAGGCCGACAGTGAGCAGTAAATATGCAGCACTAACAAAACAATACTATGGTAACAATTAAAATAAATCATATTTTGGGAAGTCAAGTGACCATACTGGGAGAAGATTGTCAGATGGTGGCGAAGACATGATGTACAAAATCTGTAAGCCCAAGTCACTGGATCTTGAAAACTAATTCAATCCAACCAAATCAAGAACAATTTTATATATTTTTTTCTTTTTCTGTTTTAGTACAGAGACCCGTGTTCTAAAGGTTAACTGTAAAATATATAAATGAAGGGTAAAAAAAATATTCTTTGGTGTTTCATCTGTGCTTTCTTGCCTCTATTCTTGTGGGAGGATGAAAGCAGGCTTTGCACAATTAAACATATCTATATAGGGTCAGACTCTGGAGGTTGCTCTTTTACTGTCTGCGGTTGCTACGGCAACTCATCCTCTTTCCTCTGGTGAACCATTGACACATTGGTATATATTGAGATATGTCCAAAAGAGGGCGCTCAACCTCTTTCCATAAACATGTACAGCATTTTAGCATTTTGAGAAAGTGTGTCACTTGATTAAAAAATAAATTATTTATTATTAAATTACTAAATTACTTATGTCGGGAAACTTTTCCATCTTATCCTCATCATTTTTTTCATCCTCTACTCCTGCTAAATGTTTTTTAGAGAGTATTTCCCTGTTTGAATAGAGGATCTGAGGTTATGGTTGTATGCTCAAATGGGAAAGCATTTCCCTTTTTGACTTGTCACTGTAAAGTTAATGTCTGCCCGTGTGCTGGGTGACGTCTCCATCATTTGATGATGGGGACGCTTTGTTTTGAATTTTTATCAGAGTGATGTTATGTTATGATAATGTCAGCACATTATTGAGGGCTGTGCTGGGTGTGTGACGCACCACAATACCACCCTCTTGTGAAGAGACTTTCCTGTGTTCTTAGACTTGACTTTATGAGTGGCTATCTGTATGAGTAGAGGGCTAGATAGGAATAGGAGCCAAAGGAATAAATTAACAGTTGCCGATCAGGCCATGACAATCAGAGGAAATTCCACATCAAGTACCCAGAAACCAATGTTTTTTTTCTGAAGGCCCCCATTTTTGCAGTCAGATATTTCATCATAGAAATGTAAGAATAATAAACACAATAGTGTAATAAACATGATGTATAAGAAGTAATATTAACACCAGTGGCTAAAACAATTATAATAATAAAGGTAAGTAGTAGTACAATTAAAACAAGTAGATTTATGGCAGCTCTGTGGGGCCTAGAGGTGGTTCAAAAGGTGTTTATCTGAGCTGAGCATCCACAGGGATACTCACTCAACCACCAACCTTTTTGCACATTTCCTTTGATGAATAAAGCTTCATTGGTATGATATAACATCCCAACCATTTAAGTGTCTGCATTTCCTGGCAGAAAAGACAAGACGAACAAAAATGATCATTCTGCCATTGTAGGTGCACCAGCTGTTCTTCAATTCAAACAAAGCCATTAGATGCTCACACAGTAACCGCCAGGTGTAACTGTTGCACAGCTAATGGAACTAATTGACAAAGCTAGTGTCTTGTTAATATGTGACCCCATTCGCTCCCTTTCATACTGTATATAACAACCCTATTAGTGTTCTCCTTTCCTTATAGAAAATACGATGTGTGGATCCTTGACCACGAACCTGCTTGGAATTTCTGGAGATCCCGCTTATTCCTGATTGGAACACACAATAATTATGATAACAATCATAAATAACTAACATTGTCCCGGTTTTATGTTGGTTTTCCTTCCCCCTCAAGAGCTGGGTCGTAAACAAGAATCAGTAAAAGAAGTCATGTAAATGCCAAATCTAGAATGAGACTAGTAATGATGTGAGCTGGGAAGATTTTAAATTATATCTCACAAAAATAACTCCAGCATAGCAGCAACACTAACTCTAAAGCACAGATATTTCTCCATCTATGCATACTATATAAATGAAATGAGTCCTTCTTAAAATTTGCAGTCACGCTTAAGGAATTGTTTGTCTCCATAACATTATAATTTCATAGGTGTGATGAGAAATTATGTTGCAGCTTCATTGACTGTTTGACGCAGCAGAGCTAAGCTCGATTACTTTTGTTTGGATGGCACTGCAGATGTTTTAATGTCTAAACCCTAACTCTTAAATGACACATATATTATGTTTTAATGGTGCAACCAGATTGAAACTACTAGTCACTAAGAACTGAGGAGAGAGACTTTCCACACAAACTAAGTTGTGGATTCACAAATGGCGAGTGCAACTGTTGGGAGTCTTTTTAGAAACAGATATAATAGAGCTGATAAACTCAGTTCTCTATAAAATATGACGGTAGCAGACAGACAGAGCAACAAGATCCCCACCGAGGCCGAGTGGGGAAACTCAGCGGCTATATCCCTTCATATGCCGGTCCTTGTGAAGATGTACTATGACACACAACCGAAGGCTATGTAGCAACTGGGGATTGTTTAATCGAAGGCTGGGAAGATATTGGCAACATTAACCTTTCAAAGCCTTTTTTTTCTCCAGGTAAATATGCACGCTAATGACTAAATAAGCAGGAGATTGTGTTGTTCGGCCCAGGGCCAGAATAGATTGTGCTTGGCTTCACACGTAAGAGAACAATTTACCGTGTTGTGATTTTCTGGGCTTAAAGTGACATTGCCCTCTTTATCTGTATGCTATGCTTTTCTACAAAGCTGACATGATTTAAAATGTTCTTTCTTGTATTATACACAGAATAAAAGCCATTGTGTTTATTGAATGATGTACAAAAAAAGACTGAATGACTAGTATTCTCCTTTCATGTCAACTAGAGCAAGTATACTTTTAGATCATTACACACCTACTCAACATTATTGTACTTCTAAAACTAGTCAGGTAAATATTTAATCACCTTCATCTCTTATATAATTTTTTGATAAAAGGCTATTACAATACATTATGCTGACATGAACATCAATATTTGATGCTTTGATGCTTTGATTAAATACTAAGATGTCATGTATTCCTATTAATATATGTTGTAATTTTTGTAATTAACTAAACTACTTAAGATATTTAAGGAGTTCAAATATTACAACCACCAGGGGCTGCTGTCATGCCAGTTACAACCGGCTCAAACTCATAATTCTGGTCACATTCAGGAACAAGAAATTGGTTGTCTCTATTCAAAGAATATGAATCGATAACAACAATGTCCTGTGTATAGGAATTGTTGTATTATAGCACAGAAAATAATGTCTGTGCCTGATGAATGATGCCAGTATCAGGCTTATAACTGTACAAACATTTGTCACAGGAAAGCAGGTATCTGTATCTTGAATTATTAAGATTTTGCTTAATTTATATCAAACTGTCTTGCACTGAAAAAGAGGAATACTTCCAGTCTATTCAGCAGATATACTTGTCTGTTTTTGTGATTCTGGCCTCTAACTGGAATTATACTTACTGCAACATAATACTTACCTTCTGTACACGCAAAAACTTTTAGCATTTTGCAGTTGGTACTAACCATCTGTAGTGAATTTAACGCAACTAGCAATTGTTTTTCTTCTTAATGAATGTGCAGATTTTCTAATTCATGATTTGATCTACAATTGATGGATTATACAATAGTCACAGTTTCTTTTCTCACAGCAAACGTCACCTTTGTGCACGGTTCATCTTAATAAATTATCACACCTGTATGACTTTTATGAATGGCTTGTAAAGGTGTATCCTCGTTCAACATTTTTCACGTTGAGCCTTTCTTGGTCAGCTTTCAAGTGGCAAAGACGGCACTCTTATTAGCAGCATGTTGTATTGTTCGACCTTCTCTCAGAGGACAGTAATGCGATACAGTCTGTCTCTGCGTTCAAGAGCACACTGCAGATGAACACACTGTACCATAGATAGAATTTCTACTGAGGCCAGTCTCTTTATATAAAGAAGCTTCTCAGGGTCAAAGGTCACACCTGTCTTACTACAGCCAGCCAGCATCTCAGACAGATATATCACTCTCGTGTGGAGCGTATGACCGATCTGTCTGCGTCTGTTTTGTAAAATATTGCTTCAAACAGACAGTGACAAACTGATTCAATTCTACATCTTCCAACTCAGTTTCATAATTGAATGTCAGCAGATCAGTCAGTGTACCCCAGAGTTCAATATTAAATGACACAGACACTGATGTAAAAGATGCCAGATAAAAAACATCATATTTTTTCCAACTATTATCTCATTTTGTTGTTACTGACATACTTACATGTCTTCTTTATCATCATTGCTATTCTTTCCCTGAGAACTTTAGTCAGTTTAGTGTAACATTTATTTAGTGAGTAACTAATCAACTTACAGTGACGTCTTTAGAGTCAAAAAGGACTATTTACATGCATCTTTATTTATGTCTGAGTGGACGAAGCAACTGAAAACAGGTCAGAGCTGTCACAAGCAGCAGAGGTTTGCTCTAAATCTAACCAATGTTGCAGGAGCTCCAGCCTTCAATGAATCCCATCAATAAAAGTGAAAATCTTGTGACCTCAAAATTTACATTTTGAATAATTCCTCTAATTTGTCCATGATATTAGAGACGTCTGGGGAGAGGAGATTATGTGTCAGTGGCGAGTCTTTTTCACTAATATAGCTTAAATTCTCTCCGCCCCGTGGCTAATTGAAACAAGTAATCTCCAGTTTGCCTTGTGCAAAGGGACAGGGAGGCCTCTGTGGCGTAACATGTTATCCTCAGAGCAGCTGCATTCAACAGGGCCTTTTCCTGGTGCACTGCAGCACAACACAAAGTAGAAGCAGGCCTCCTGGTGGAAAAAAAAAAAACAAAAAAACTTTTGTATTCATCCTCCACAGCTAAATAGTTCTGCTATTACCCCAAACAGAACAGAACACTGGTTTAATGGAGCTGATGCTTTGTGGAGTAATAAAGACATGAAAGCACTTTGTTCAATAATGGGTACAGGTTAACTGACTTTTTTTTGCATGATGTATACAATCCCCTGAGAGCTCACTGTCAGTCTAGTCGTATAGCTGGAATTTGCTCCATGAAGCGGTGGAGATGAATATTCAGAGGATCAGCTGCCTCCAAGGCCCACAGAGACGGGACACACACACCCTGCCAAAGAACCACACACACACACACACACACACACACTTTCCCTTGATGTGGTGGAGTCGGTCCAGCACTCCACAGGTGTGACCCACTCAGACCTGTGAAAGCCTCCACACGTTGCTCTGCCCTGTGATCAGGAAGGCAGAATGAGAGCAGCTGTGCATATGCAGGAAGCAAAGACAGAGTTATCTGTGCAAGCCTTCTTCTATTGGATGGGAAATTAATCACTTAATTGAACTCCCAGGTCTGCAGGTTGCACCGGTGCCACACTTAAACTGATAGATGAGGAGCTTCTTTTGTCTCTGCAACACGTTGTAGTGTTTTGAAGGTTAATAGCCAAATGATTGATTCATAAATCACATTAAAGTCTCAAATAATACCAGTTCCATGCTTGGTTTAAAACTAATTTCTCACTTTTTTGCTTTGGTTAATAGTGGACACTTGCCCTCTGCTGCTGCAGAATGCTGACAGTCAGAGAAACACACAAAACCTAAGATTAGGTTTTTGCACTCTGTGATTGGGCATGATATTTTCGTCAATGTCTACGCACATCCCAGCCAGGCTCAACACGCTGCAGCACCTGTAACGCTGGAGTGTACCCAGAAGCGTCATATCTGGAAAAAAGAAATCTGCTTCTTGTCACCCTGAGAGTTGAATTAATATAGATAATTTGTCCCTGCTCAGACACCAGAGTATTAATTTGAGTCCCTGCATCTTGTGCAGAAGAAATGTGTCCATCAAATAGTGAGGTGTTTTTTTAAAGCAGAGTTTAATGAGACTTAACTGTCAGTGCTGACATGTAGTGTGCTTGTTTGTCACTTCACAGAGAACAATAAGTGAAGTCTGTTAAGAGGTAAGTCACCAAGCGGCCAAATCAACGTTAAGATTTAATTATGCAGCCACAGCCAAAAGTGGTGGTGTTACATGCTGCAATATGGCACTCACACACCCCCTCCATTCATTAATGGTGCATTTCTCCCCAGATAAAGGCGGTGTGCTGCGGTGCTTGTAACATCAATTACATCCACGCGGCGCGTATCTTCTCCATTCTCTGTCAGCTTGGAGATGCTCTCGCCTCGGATCTGGGATATGGGCTTCTCTGTAATTCCGTAAAAATCTGATCCTCTCATATCAGGAGCTGTATTAGTGAGTGGCCGTGCTGGACGTGCTGTTAATTTCCCGTTTTCTCAGAGCCTAAAGTTGCGACTTTAGACTTTCAGCACCACTTTTCCGTGGACAGCGCTCGCAATGATTTTGGCGGATCGACGCTGCATCGAAATGCGTGTGGATTCATTTTGGATACTATTCAGAAACAGTGTTTAGACGTTTCTTTATTTTCCTTCTTCTTTTTTTTAAAGAAAGAAGCCCCCTGGAAACCCTCCGTTCACATACTGATAGACACCAAGATGCGATTGTGCCTTGGATATGGGTCACTTCTCATGAATGGATTTTTCGTGGGCAGGAGATAGGGGTAAGTAGCCACCCAAGCTGCAAAAAATTGGTCATCTACGGCAATCAAATATGTGAAAAAAATGTCGTGACTTAAATTGACATAAGTCTTAAGGCGGAGCGTTGAAAAGATACTGAGAATTAGGATCCGTTCACCTGAGGGTGCACGCAAAACATTGTTAATACATATTGTATTTTTAATACTAAGATTAATTAATGGTTCATAATATTATGGCAGTTTTACAAAGTAGATCTCCGGATTGCCTGTAAGCAGGAGTGCAACGCCCAGGACTGTATGTGCATTGATTGTTTTTTACGCGTTAAGGCGCAGCGTCTTTTTGTGTGTGGAGCTCTGAGCTGCGCTGCAAAGGCGCCCCAAGTCCCACCAAAATATGATAAAAACAATGACTCAATATCCAAACTGCTGGAAGGCTTTAATGTGATTATGGTTGCAGTTTAGGAAGCACAGATTAGTCTAAACCTTTCCTCAATGCAAGCCCATTCAGTGTGACTCTTAACTGCAACAACAGGATGCAAACATCCACTTCTTCCTCCCCACATTCATCTCATCTCCACCTTTCTCTTCATGTGTCCCTGTCGGCCCTGAAACAAGGAAAGTCGCGCAGGGGGGAGCACCCATCCTGGGTGGTGTTCTGTGTGTTGGGGGTTGAACGGTGTGTGAACCATAGATGTCAGTCACTGTGCTGTGCAGATGTGCAGCCTCCTGGCAGTGGCAGCGAGATTGGAGACAGCGGTAGAACTGCTGATGTGAGGCTGCTGCTCTGTACCCCAGAGCTAAACTTTAATAGGTTACTTAGGCATGCATGGTTGTTACTCCAAGGCCATTATTTATTCTGACAAGGATGCATATTATGCTTCATTTGCATGTGCAATGTTTGTGTGATGTGTGATAAGGCTGGAGGTCGTGGTCAAAGACCATAAGACATAAAACAGGAGATACCTGACGCTCTAGGAACCATTGGTATTAATGCTGCTTCCATTTCGGGCTCATCCCTCAGGCCTTTTTGTGGGGCCAGAGATTAGCTTTGTGCAATCTTACTCTCATTGCTCCAATTCATGGTGGGGGAGCCGCTATGATTGCAGCCAAATTTGCCATTGTCTGCATTCCCTCTGAACTTACAGCCAAGAGGGGAAATGTTCCTCATATCAGAGGATAATTATCTAAAGGGTCTGACTCAGCAAAATAGAGATTTTAATTCAATCTTGTCCAGCCTCTGAGCCCCACGAGATGGATTTTATGTCGTTTTTTTCTTCATCTTCTTGGCATGTTCTTCACCACAGCAGTGACTGATAGCCTACCTGGATCTCACTACAAAGCATGCTTAAGAAATTTCCCCCAGAGAGAGATTTGGAGGAATACTGAGTCTGTAGATTGTAGCCAACAGGAAGGTGCAGGGTTTATTCAAACAGCCTTAGATTTACTTTTCCAAGCTTTGTCTGGCTTATCTTGTCCTCTGAGTTAGTTTAGCAAGTGCAGACTCAGCGTAAGACCCCTGGTTTTCCTGCTGCTAAGTTCCCTTTAATGTCATGGGCAGAGTGTAAGCAGCTATGAGGCGATATGTAGCATTGCTTCATTCTCTCCTTAATAATACAAGAGGGCACACCATCACATTTGCTTAACCAGGGAATAGAATGCATCTTTACATGCCATTCTGTTGGCAAGGGGGTCAGCTGGGGTTTGATGGAAAACCACAGTGATCAAAGTGATTGAAATCAGACCAAGAGGAGGGGGGGCAGCTTGATACTGTTCTCCATCCTGCAGAGAGAGACTCTCCATCTATCCAGTAGCTTTTACTGTAACTGCTGCACAGCTCAAAGAGCAAGACTGCAGTAAACAAACGAGTGCACTGTTTCCCAAAACAGACCCATGGTTAAATTCCCGGTAGACCTCTGTTGTTCCCTTTTTACAAAGACTTGGGCTGGAAATGAGGAAAATGTGTGTGCAGTGTATAGAGCCCAGGTTCTAGCTTCATTCTCCTCCCGGCAGACACCATCTGCTCACTGGGGAGGTTTTCCAAACAATTCCATAGTAAAGACAGGGGAAATGAGAAACATGGCTACACTACAAACATAGCATGGTTCTTCTTTTTTTTCCCATTTAAAATGAAAAATGGGTCACTTAATCTGAAAAATATAAGCAAATACACCTAAAAAAATGCATGTCTGAATAAAAATCCCCTGCACTTGTGTGTGCAGGCATGCATGCATGGAGACAAACACAGATGTAGAAGCATCCCTGTCAGGGTTGTCAGGTTTTCAGGAAAACATCCCTCTGAGGGTAGTTCGTATTTTATTTTAAATGTTTGAAGACATTAGTGTTTAAAATGAATGTGTGATGTGTATAAATTGCATCAGAAAGAGTTCATAAAGACCATTTATTATTAACTATAATTGACTATTGACACTCAGTGAGAGGACAGCCTGGATGGAAATTATAAGTTTGTCCTCCAGGTATTCACATATTAACAGAAGCTATTTTCTTTTGAGGTTATACTATTTAATTGTTGTGCATTAGGCTGTACATTTAAAGTTAAGCAACAGGAAGAGATTAGACCTTCAATAATACCTCCTAATACATAATGAGGAGTACTTCGCTACAAAAGTCTGAGTGACTTCCATAGACTAGTATGAATTTTGCATATAACATAGCTCTTATTATATTCTCGACATGTCATTAATTCCGAAATATTGTGGGAAAATGATCAGATTTCAAATTATTAGCAATGGAGAGAAACAACAACAGAAAGATCCAGAAGAGTGATGTTGTGCATTTCCTGAGTCATCATACACACAGAGATTCTTCCTGGGGCAGCGTTGTGTGAAATGGAGTGTGAAATGAGTGCACTTAACATCCCTGCAGTGGATTATACACATTATCTTACACTGGGGTTTGAAAGCATCTTGCTTGCAAATCTGTCATCGAGTTTCATTCACCTTTACTCAGGTCTTTTTCCTACATACCTCACTCTCATTTTTTTGATCTGTCCAAGCCTGGGGCTGCAGACACAAGCGAGATAAAATATTCAAACATTTCTTAGAGTTTTATTGAACTTACTTGGAGCACTACGTGTCTAATTAATTGTAACTCACCAAAAAGTACCCTAAAACTTTCTTTCTGTTTCTTGGTTTGCCCTTTATCACACATTATATAGAGAGATTATAGCATGCCTCTGATACTGATGGTCTTTGTTATGCTTTATACATAATAAATAAACAGCTCTACTGAAGTATGAATTCAGCTCAAAGCACATTGACACCTGTAAAAGCAGCTATCGTTTATACTTTGCAATTTGTTGTTTGTGATGGATATTTCTTATTCATTTGGATGACTGGCCCAAACTTAGAAGATATTTTATAATGGAACAGTGGTGTAGGGGTTAACACTGGACCTGCTGGCTGGCTTGTGTGCATTTTGAATGTTCTTTTCTTTTCTTTTCCTGGCTCTGTGGGTTCAGATTTTTTCCCCATTAAAATACAGGTCACTTGATCTGAAAAAATAGTGAATAATCCTATAAAAAGAAATACATGACTGTGCACATAGACTAACACTGATGTAGAACCATGCATGAATATATTTGTCAGGTTTTCAGGACAAGATCCTGCAATTTGTGGACTGCATTTTATCCCTGTGGAGATAGATTGTTTACATTTTGTTGATACAGCACTGTTTCAAATGTTTAAGCTCATAGATATGTGTTGTGTATGAAATACATGAGTAATTCATACACATAAAAATCATTCATAAAGTTCACAAAGACCATGTATTCTGAATTATGATGGACTATTGACACACAGTAAGAGAATGTCATATATTTAGCTGATAGATGGAAATGAAGTGTTTGTCCTTGTAACAAGTATTCACATATTTATGCTGATAGTATTTTAAACCGTTTGAATCTTGATGCAAGTTCCCATCAAAAAAGTTTTTGGCCATTTGGGGGCAGTGAAAACAAGCTATAAAACATTTTTGACATTACCTTTTAGCAAACATCTGGCTTTTACAGATTCAGCACACAAAGCAACATTTTTATCAGTTTGGAGTTGTGTTTCTGTCAACCTGATGACTGTAAGAGTGAACACTGGATTCACTGAATTCGTCTGTTCCAACCCCAGAGTTAAATTTAAGTCTCTTTGGTTGCTAAATGCTGCACTATGTTCACCAGCTAATCGCTAAGTGTGTCTGTTGTTTGGTGCTGGGTAAGCTGCATACAGTGAATTTTTAGAGCTTTTTTCCCATATAAGCAGCTGCCTGCTCCAGCTGTACAACAACATTATGAGAGTAGTGAGAATGAAGCAAAACGGTAAAGTTGTAAAGCAGATACAGACTTCTGGAGAGCTGAGACGAGCTGCAGAATCAGGTTTTAAGTCCTCTTTGTGATGCCTTTCGCTGTCATGGTAATATGAAATATTGCTAACAGCTGCTTTAAATGTATCAACATTCACTGAAATCCCAACAGATAGGCTACATTTTAAAAATACAACTAATCATGATTTGGAAAATGCACTACCAAGGGATTTCACCTTTTTTGATTGACATTTATCATTTATCAGACAACGTGGAGTTGAGTTATGATTTCATCAAACTAACAACAAGGGAGTACACAAGTGTTAGAGGAGTGAGCCTTTCAATAATCACATTATACATCATGTAAAATCCACAAAATCCACGTTCAAGCTCTTCCCTCCCTACCTACCTCTTATCGCCCTCAGCTCCACTCAAGATCCCTCTATGTCACCTTCCCTGCTTCTCACTCTCCTCTCCATTGTATTAATAAACTTTGTTAACATGTAGAGAAATGGGTAGTTCCGTAACAATATGCTATACACCAACTGGCAGCATCTGCATTACGTTCTTGACATTAAGTTATGACCACAGAGGAGAGCTGTGTCCCCTTCTTTTCCAACCAAAGAATGGCCTTCACAGCAAGACCAGAGATGAAAGCGATAGCTGCGACAGACCTGATACTACCAGCAGCTATTGCCTCCTATTTCCCCAAACTATCACCTGTGATTTATTTTCTTCTGCTATTCATGGATGGTTGTGTAATGTTTGCTGATTCTAGTGCTTCTCCTGAATTGCACCTGCATAATGAAATAATAGAAAAAGAAGCAGCTGTCACGTACCAGCTATTCAGAAACCATATTTTTATCTCTCCACTTCACCACCTTTCAACCAGCACAAGAAAGTTGCTTTTAGTGATGTAAGAAATACTTCAGATACTTTCTGAGCTGCTCTTTTAGTTGAGCTCAAGCGTGGCCTCAGTAAAAATTAACAACATCGCAACCCTCCTGCTTGGATATTCTTTCCACCACTGAATGTGGGTGTAACTGGACAGAGGCAACCGTGCACTGAGATCACGCTGCACTGCACTCCACTCCACAGTATACATCCCATTTGTGCTCGCTTTCCCTTGAAACCTCTTCTCAGATCAGCATGTTGGGGGTAGTATAGTTTGCAGTTCTCTCTTCTTTTTTTAAAAGCTCACATCAAATGTTCTTGTTTTCCAACACAAAAAGCATGACAATGTGGACCAAATGTAATTTTTGTGACTGCTTTATGTGCACCTGTAACCACACACAACACTGATGTCACGATGTAGTGTGATTTTGGTAGGAGTGGCCTCTACTCTATTTCTAATAAAACAAGAACGGAACAAAGTAAAAACAAATGTTTTTTTTGTAATTAATTAAGAGAGTCTTCTCTTTCATTTGCACTATTCTGTGTTTTCAGAGCCATAGTACACAATATTCTGTGCATCTTGAAATATGACTCAAAATGGCCAAAATTGCTGGCACATGGCACTTTATTTTGTAAAAAAAATGAGTTATTAACTCAATGAGTTAATTTGGGGTTGTGTTTTGGGTCCAACTGATAAATGCAAGTTCAATATTCAGTCACTTTTAGTTTTGTTTTAGGGCAAAGGCTGACTCTTCAGTTACTAAATGTTTGATGTTTACAGGTGTATATGGCTTTATGCCACTACATGAAAAACACCCATCAGTCCTGAGTCACAAGTAGCCACGGAAACAGATCACAGAGTAGTCTGAGTTTAACAACAGATCATCCTATCAATGCATTTTAAAAGGAGCTATAGGAATTGGCTTCAAGGTGGGCAAAATGTAAAATAAATAAACAAATGCCCTGGAGGGAAGTCGGTATTATTGAATCCTGTCAAAGAAACCAAAGTACAATGACTTACCTCCTTAACTACACAAAGATCCCACAGACGAATGTGGCTTGTTGGCAGGAGATGGAGATGAATTGTAGCATCATCACTGCTTATGTAGTTGAGTGATATCAGGAATGAGCCAACCACAGGCACACCTGGCACATTACTGAATGCCATCATTCAAACAGAAAGACCTTAATAGTACAATAAAACACCACCACAGTCAAAACACTGACATTTGGATGGGCTAAAAGACACTACAAAGTTGATAAAAAAACACAGGGCACTCATTTTGTGTGGGTCTTTCATTTTGCATATTTGATCCAATGCTTATATGAAATATATTGATTATAGCATCTTTAAAGAAATTTAAAAGTCTAATCTCAATACATGGGAGGACCAAAATAGGGGGAAGAGCCTAACAAATGCAGAGGACCCTTAGGTGATTGAAGACACAGGATAGCCACAGTGGAGGAAAATGAATATGTATCCAGAGTACAGTGTGCATTGCAAATGTTAATAAAGTAAATATCAACACGTCTCTGAAGTTTGTGCCTCCAATCGGGTTCCACAGACTTGTGGACCCAAATGTCTTTCAAACTGTACCACTAGATCTGATACAAATCCATGTGGTACATGCTTCTCTTATACCCTGAAATGCTGCCTTTGTTCCAGTTATTGCAGTCATGGGCACAATGAGATCCATTCTAGTGAGAATAACACTACCAGAGATTGGTGTCGGAGGGACCCAGTGCACACACAGATGTCAGGATGCAGGATGTAAATATCTTCCTGAATGTGTGCTTGTCTAATGGGCACAAGTCTGAATTATACATTCCACTTTTTAAAGCTCTTCTTGAAACTATCCATTCAACCCACTTAAGGTGGAATGTCTGTTGAGTGGATTTCAGGTCATGTCACTACAGCAATTTATAATGAAGGCTTGCAGATGCACTACTTTTAACAACTCTGTTGCTTTGCTCCCAAATGGGACAGCATGGAAAAAGTGTGCAGCTTAAAAGGCAATAGATGCAGATTTTTACATTGTGGTCTACAGTTCCTTCTGTTGCAGATGAGATTTCTACACAGCCACGACTTATCAGCACAGGTGTTGATAAAGGGGCTGTAATTATTGGCCCAGGCATCAGCATTACAAATGGATGCCTGGGCCCGCGAACAGCTCCGGTTCACACGCTCACACTCTGTGGGTTTGGAGAAAGGTGTTTGATTCAAAAAATGGCTCTGCTCAGAAATAGATTGCTGGGCTTGCTGTGATGAGATTAGTGTGGTGCAGCCAGGTTCTGGAGAATCAACAGGACATGAAGAAAGCTTTATGGCTGCTATATGGCTGATGTGCCCTGGAATTAGTGTCTGTGGGCACCAAAGTGAAGTCTGAATGTCCTGTGGTGATTCATTTAACTTTGCAACGGCTGATTAAACTGTCTCTGCTTTCTTTTTAACAAAGTGTGACAGGATGACAGTTTGACAGTGGAACCTGTTTTATTTTGAATCTGCGGTGTACCGTTTACAGCCACCAGAGACATTGGCCTATTAAAGCAAAAAAACTTGCAATCACTGGTGCAGATGCACACGCACATAAAGGCAAATTGGCACAACTCAATTTATGTGATAATCTATCTTGCGACTCCAGCACTAAATTTAGGCTTCAAATTGTGGTTGCAAATGAATGCATATGTATATAAATGTATTTGCACACATTCAATTAATGTTGACTTTATGGAAGATAGAAATACAGAGGGAAGGAAGGAAGGAAGGAGGATGAAGAGAAGGCAAGGAACAAACAGAGGGGGATTTGTGCTAAATTGAGGTGTGCAATTTATTCCTGTTCCTGTGGAGTGGTTTTTTTTCATATCGCAGCAAAAAGTAGCTTGACTAACCAGCATGCACACACGTGAATATTTACTGAATCTCTATGCTATTTCTTTAATCCTCCATATTAACAGGGGCTGCCTAAAATGAAATCAAAACCTGTATCTCCCCTGACCAACTGCTGTGCATGCACGCATAAAAGGCAGAATATGATTTAAGTTCTGTGAATATCTGTCTCAACCACATCCACCTACACTTCTGCACACAGAGCACAAAAGCATATGTTCACGGTGTTGAAAGGCTCATGCACGCACAGGAAATGATACGTGCTCAGGAATATAGACACTCATTACAGTGTAAAAGCTACACATACAACACATTACACATATCTGCAAACATGCAAATCATAAACGCACGCACGGCTAGGGGGGTGGATGCAACAAGAGCGAGTCTATGAGCTGTATGAGAGCTCTTCTGAGATCCCTCTAGCCCACCGTGGGTGTTTTGTCTTTCCCGCGAGGGATGCTCGTTGTTTTGCGGAGGCAGGTTCAGCTCCAGGATTAATGAAAAGCTCCATCTTAGTCATGAAAAGAGCATTTTCACAATCTATTTAACATTGTGCATACCAAAGGCTCACATTAGGCACTGTTGACTTATGCTCGCCTACAGCAGTGTTTTCTGATGCATTCATTGCCACTGCTGTGATCTTCTGTGGGAAGGCCGCCCCCCCTCTAGTCGTGCCCATTGAGCCTCTTGCATTTCTCATGTTCACTGTCAGAAAACTCATTCTTCAGTGTGAGATGAAATATGGCATGCAACTGGAAGTCTGAGGGAGTTTTTGAAGAAATGAGAGTGATAAAGCTTCTCAGGTCTTTGGTGTTCTTTTTGGATAATGCCTGTTCTTTTCCCCACGTCTGGCGATGGATGGTTGTCCACAGAAACAGAGGATTGAACGGCACAGAGCGTGGTATTAGCCACTTCAGTCAAACCCTTATAGGTCAAACACAGCCACTCTGTGAGCGTGCTGTGAGTGGTGCTAGGTTGTAGGATTGTAATGCAGGATGTCTCTATACCAGTGGCCGGGCCGACTCAACAAAGAGTAAACTGGTGTAATAAGCTGCAGTGGAAAAGCTGGCATGAGTGCTGGATGTTATTTCAGAGGCTGCTTCTGGTGAATTATTTAGCGTAAATGGTTGTAATTACACAGTGACTACAGTGAGGGTTTAGCTTGTAGCATGTCCAGGTCATCGCAGGGATCACAGGACTACATGATGAACTCCAAGGCATTCCATGAACCGCCGGCGTGCTTCGCTTCCCTCTTCCCCACCACCCTGCTTCCCTTTAGCTCAGTCAGCGATTTCTCTCCTGTGAGTGGCTGGCGTCAGGCCGTCCCTCTCAGAGCTTTTAAAAGGCTGTTAAAGGTCCTTGTGAGACAGGGCCCCTATCCCTCCACTGCCACCCACACCATCCACTCAGTCCACCCCCAAAGCCCTCTAAGCAATCACAGCTTCTCAGGATGTCAGCTAGCATTACTGTAACCCCCCTTACGCCTGCGATCAGGGCTCAGCCATGCAAGGGGAACTGGGGCAAAGCAAAGGCGCTCGCTCGTGGCAGCGATGGGAGAGACTGGCCATCACCACCGCACTGACCTTTGAGGGCCTTTCGAGGAGCGTGATGTGATGGCGTAGGCGATGAATGACGGTGAAAGTGATTCATTTGTTGGTGTAAACACAGAACGACTAGCACAGCAGAACAAGATGCAACTAAGGACTCAAATAAGACACAAATGTCATCCAACTGACTTTATTTAAGGGGAAGACAACTGGAGGGCCCATTATGAGGCCCCACTCTCCTGTCCTGTCCAGGTTGGTTCATCTGTCAAGGCAAAATGACAGGGCTGCAAATTCTGCCTGACAGCCGAAGCTCCCCTCAGGGAGACTAAGTGGCGTCAACCTGTCGTAGCCACACAGTGTTGCTGACAAGGTGATGATGAACACCTTTCATTAAAAGGCAGAAGCTTGGCTTTTCCTCTGAGAGAACATGTTCCGGTCTTAATGTCAAAGGGAAAGCACCAAGGCTGGAACAGGAAGCCCTGGGGCCCAAACTCTATATGATTTTATATGCTTATAAGACCTCCTGTATGTCACCACGGTGCACACTCAAAAATTCATAGGACATATAATCAGGGGCACGAGGAGAGGTGCAGTCCTTCTTGAGCTGGAGCTCCCTCGAAGAATGTTTGTATCTCACCCTGAGTCGTCAGCACTGCAGATGCAGCAGTAAACATATGATATGTGGGTTCATATACTGCTTAAAGCGACGATTTGGCAAGTGACTGCAGCCCCAAATGGCAGCGACAGGTAACTATTTATACAAAGTTCACTACCTTAGAAATCATGGCTTGAGAAGTCATTTCACTGCACAGAGCCACACCAGCCTGTTTATGATCTCTTTAAAGGGATAGGAGAGGTGAGAGACATTGCTGTGTCCAGTTTTTAACAGGTCAGCACAGGGCTTGCTGCTGATTAGGAAGCATCATCAAATTTTGATTTGTCACTTCAGTGGGCACCCAACACAAGACTTTAATCTGGGTAAACAGGGTTAATCAATGCTCTGGATGAGGCGTTGGCCAGTAGCCTGATTTTCACTGATCCAACAAATGTGTTTTTAAATGAAATTCTTGCCTGCATTAGCTTCAGATGTAATACACTGTAGAGCCACAATTAGATTTTGAATAAATACCTCATACTGCAGGTGGAATATTGGCTGTTTTTTGGCATCACACTGATACACTGCTGAGAATTGTTGACAGATGTTCAGTATCTGTTAGGGAGTTTAAGAGTCAAACTGTGTGGCACAAAAGCAAATCCCCTGCAAAGAATTCCACACAACTCCTCATCACAGGCAAAAAAGCGTTGCATCAAATGTTCCATCACAAGTCCAAAACAACAAAGATAATAATTAGGATAGTACTCCTGATACTTCTGCTAATAGCAGTTTCACCATAAACAGGATTATAATGTGTAGATTGTTCAAAACGATTGAAACCCACATCTTCATTGATTATTCAGTTAAACAGAAAGGGAAGACGTATGCAGTTGGATCCATTAGGGTCCTTTGGCAGAATGTAAATTATGATATTAGGAGCGATAAAGTAGCTGGGGTCTCTCAGTAAACATGAGTGTCTGAAGTGCCATGGCTGCCTGTGTATGGCTTCAAATGAGACACAGCTCCCACACCTACAATCTATCCACAAATCCTTACTGGACTAATGAGCAACATCAGACCCTGACATTACGACAAGTTACTACAATCTCCATGACAACTAGGACCGCAGAAAAAGAGTGATCTGTCACTGGCACTTATTCTTTCATTTGCATGCTGCAGATTTCGTACTGTGAAACTTTATATCATCAGTCTCCATCACACTGGTATTTATTTCAGCTGACACTGAGTGCAGTTATATCTGTTTTTAACATTAGTGCATTGTGTCTACACTCGCTATCACAGTGACCACACAGTGTTCAATTACATTGATTTTTTTTCCTCTTCCTTTGTTGTCCTACTGAGTACTTTGTAAGATTTGAAAAGGTGCACCATGTAAGAGAAGGCAAGTGGAAGAAAGCAGCTGGTTTTCCTGATGTCATTTTCTAATCAGATAATTAAAAAAAAGATGATGAAAAGAAAAGAATATATGTATGTATATACACACACACACACACACACACACATATATATATATATATATATATATAGTCATCTAAAATTCTTTTCTTTTCTTTCTTCCTTATTGTGTTAATGAGACTCTGACAGGTATTGGACAGATGAAATTTTGGGGAATATTTTGTACGGTTTTCATGTATCTTAAACCATATTTATTATTCCATTCAGTTCCATTATTCCAGTTATTCCATTTGGCTGTCATGATGGCATGGCTGTTTATGGATTGGAAATCATGTTTCCTGTTCCATACATATGAAAATGCAGTTGTAATGTGATTACGACAGTAATGTGAGTAAGGTGGGGCTCGTGTACATTTTGCTGCAGTTGTTTACGTGATAATGCTCTTAGAGAGCAAAGCTGCAGCAACAAATACTGGTAACATTCAAAACATGTTGAGAGGAAGTTTATTCAATTTAAACACGATTATTGACATGCAGTATGTATACAGCATAGGATCATATGAACATGAGCTGAATTACACTGCTTGTTTACATATAATTAGTAAGATGTATTTTTATGAACATCTGAAAACAGTTTTGATAGTATTTGTGTAGTATTGATACATTAGCTGTGTGGTTCTAAGGACAGCAATGTTGGTCGATTGGCTCAGACTGAAGTATGTGATTTCATTTTAATTATGGGATGGATTTCCTTGAAATACTGTGCAGACATTAATTAATGGTCTATAGAGGTTGAATCCTGTCAATTTTGGTGATTCATTGATCCAACAGGTCAAATATTTCACTCATCCAGTGAAGTGTGTCAACATGTACTGGCAACTTGGTCTCATGAAATATTCGTACAAAACAGTACGAAAAATATTGCACTAAAATTCGTACATAACCCACGTAATTCGGACATCATGTGACGTTCAATGTAGGCTGCTCCATCTGTGAAAACATGTCGGACATTCCTTATATTCTCAGCGGACATTCATTACATTTTCAGTGGAGTAGTTTATGAGTTTGGGTGCGTTTTAATCACATTTCTAGCAGGAAATATGCATTTTATTACCATAAGCCTAACCCTGTAATCCTATCCCTAAACCTAACCATCACTGGAAGTGTTGTCGGGCTTATTTCAATGCGTATTGTAATGTTACGGTTTCTGCTGACAGTGAAAGGAATGTCCGCTGACAGTGAAAGGAATATCCGGCATTTTTAAGGCTGTCGCTTCCGGGTTCTCTTCGGGGCTCGCGCATGCGCTGATTGGTCATGTTGCCGGTCATTCATAAGATATGCACGAAAATTTGTGCCTTACTTTTCGTATGATATCATACGAATATTTCATGAGACTATGTTGGTACTGGATATACAGGCATTCATGTTTACCATGTAATAATCCTTATTATTCCATAGCAACATTACAGGCTGCCACACTGTTTAGTGAGCTGTGGTTCCAGTGAACCAGAAGGACTATTGTGCAAGCTTGGTCAGAATTTTTGTATAAGTAGTTAAGTAGTAGTTTACTTGCATGTATTCAGACAATAAATTGCCATCACTCTCGCTTTATGCTGAAAGACCATTTCAAGTTTTCACGGATCACACCTGTTCATGAATTCATGCACACTGTATCTTATCAGCCACACTTGGTTGCCTAAGAGGTACTTTTCGCTCTCTTGACCATTATTGTTTTGTATGCAGATGCAGGGCTTGAGTTGATGTTGCTTGTTAGGTAAATGCTTACACACACCACAGAAAATTAGATGGCAGTTTAATAAGTGGTGCTAACTTTTAAAAAATTGATTTCCAGACACAGTCATTTCCTGTTTGATTATTGCTTCAGATACTGTCAATATAGTTCCATCTTCCAAATGGCTTTCTGAGTAAATCTCTGTTAGACATAATGGGCTATGGCCGGGAAAGTTAAAGTAATCAGAATTTGGTTTCTGAGTTAATTAACACCTGATTAAGGGGTCAGCAGTGATGTCCACGTACCACTGTGAGATGTGGCTGTGAGTGCTATCATAGTATACAACAAAACTGTATTGCACAAAAACAACAATGAATAAATAAATGGAGAATTAACACTGGTCCATTAAGTTACAAACAACAAGAACACAAAGTTAAGTCTTAATCAGAAATCCCTGTTTTTTTAAGAGTTGATTTATGTGCAGGAAATGAGTTGTCATATTTGCCTCAGGTGGAAAAAAAATCTCATTAGCAGTCAAGCTGCACATTCTATAAAATTGTCAGTGACATCCTTTTCTCCTGCCCCTCAAGACTTGTTATAGTGTTCAGGGCAACTTGTGAAGTCATGGCAGTGTAGACTGACGCTTGAATTGTGACATGAATGCAGACAGAGCAGCAGTATTATTTTCTGGAAGAGACATCTTTCTCCTCTAACAATGTCCCTTTTCCATTCAGATAATCTCATTTGAGATTGCATTGTTATGCTGTCTTCTAAAGTGTCACATAGCAATTACGTTCTTGTACAGACCTGTGATAGGCTGAGGAGTTCAGACAAGTATGCATTATTCTCACTTGTAGACTATGTTTGGAATTTCTGATTATTGGTTTTTCTTTGTTCCTGTTTCTCCTGTCAAGAGATGCCATGGAACTGTTTAGTGTGGCCTTTTTGTCAGGATAGTCTCTACCGACAGCCACAACAGTATTACTCTATCTCAAGCATTACATCTTTTCTAAGGTTATTTAGGACACATTCTGATTTTCAGCTGCTCTATACAACATCCAGAGATGTAATAAAACAACAACTATATTTGTAAAGATCTAAAGCAAAGATTGAAGTCACTTTCCCTTTGTGTGTGTTGTAATCTGAGCTTCTCCATGCTTTGCTGACAGCACAAAAGCTCTGCACTGCTTTCATATGTTGGTACCAGCAAATAAAGCCGGACCAACCGACAGTGTTTGTGCAATGTTAGCTGCAAGCCACTGAGATATGTTGACAGCCATTGAGAGGCAAGAGAAATGCTACCAGTCCTGTAAGTATCACCCTTAACACCTGTATGTGTATTGGCAGTCCTGACAGAGATGCTAAATCTTTGGTTATCAGGAAGTGAAGAAGCCTCTTGGATGAGAGGTGAAACATCTTCAAAAACTGTACATGAACTGGATGACTGAGAATCTTCACAGGCATTTTTCTTTTTAGAAAAAACAGTGCCAGAGACCATTCACCAGACATTCATCATACAATCTGACAATGATATGAACATTGTGACATGCAATGAACCTATAAAATCACTGCTATCTCACAGTACAGGGGCAAATCATCCCCTTATCTACCTATCACCTGTCCTGCTGGACCAATAATGTCACAGGCTTACATCTGCCGCAACTCTCACAATCCATTTTCACTGAGTTTGATATGTGTTGCTGTCACATTTCTGCACAAAGTTTGAGTCCTTAATTGACAAGCACTGTTGAAGGCTAAAAAGGTGCTGACAGTTACCATTTGCTGCACGCCTATTGCTGGTGAACAGCAGGCTTTTCAGCCCACACACTGACCATGCATTACACAGTGAGTGCCTATGCCCACCTGCTGCTTTTGGAAGATGACCCCACACTGCTGACATCTGCTGCAGGTCTCATAGGAGCTGTGGGCTTAGTGTCTGTTGTCTTTGGTCACACAAAAATGTAAATAATGAGATAATGAGAGCTTAGTTGTTGAAAAGCACATAAATGACATACACATTCATTTTCTGAATGCAACTCACTTTTTCATTTCTACCAGACCAAGAATTCATCCTGAAGGTGCTTGCATTTATAGGTTAAGGAACAGGTGTTCACACTGAGCTGGCAGTATAATTTAATCAATTATGCATAAAAAAGATTGCCCATATGCATGACAAAGTGAAGACTCTCTGTAGAACAGAGCCCATACATCTAACACCTGCTGCTGCACACAAAACTATTATTAATTAGTAGAGGTCCAAAAGGTTCAGCTGAAAAATACAGCGCAGCAGTGGACTAAAGCACTGGTCAATAGATGGTCTAGTGAAGACGATGGTGCGTCTTTGCATCAATGGCCCAGTGGTGATGAATTCTTGTGTAAACATAATTGTCTCCATCTAATTTCTTTATCACAGACCATTATTGTAAGTAACAAACTGGAGAGGCTGCGATCAGATTCTTGTTTCAAAGGTGACTGAAATGATAAATAAATAATCATAATACAGAATATTTCATTAAATAATGAATAATGTCACATTTATGTCCCATTAATGGAAGCTGCCAAAGTAAAATATAAATACATGCGAGCAGAAATACATATATAAATGTATACATTTTAAAATAATATAAATTAAATTAACAAAACAAATGCAAAAATTTGGGGCGGCACAGTGGTGTAGTGGTTAGCACTGTCGCCTGACAGCAAGAAGGCACTGGGTTCGATTCCTGTGACCCTATGAGGATAAGCGGTAGAAAATGGATGGATGAATGGAAAAAAATTAAAAACAACACATAATGCAAAAATCAAGAGAAAAATAAACTGAAGAGTAAATAAATAAGAAATAATACTGAATTTAAAAAAATAAGAAAGGTAATTAAAGCAGAAATATCAACTGATGTCTACTCATATTTTTAGTATTTTTTTTACAACATTCAATTACATAGTTATTTATTTATCTATTTATCTGTTCATGTATTTATTTATTTTAATGGATCCTGTTCTATTTTCACTCAATGGGTTTCGAGTGAAGTGCCCTCTGGAGGGGACCGTGTGGTTACTACCAGGCAATTTACATTCCGAGGCAGTGAATGAAGTCTAGCAGAGGGACATGAAGTTAACAATGTTTAATCAAAAATATTTATTGTACCAAATAGTTGAGTAAGTCTGCCTCATGTCGACCTCAGAAAAGTCAGCAATATAATTTTACTCAAATGAAACAACCACTTTTAGCTAGCTCGCAAACGTGAGCAGGTAAGCTAGTTATTATCTTCTTGGACTATTTTAGAGGAATTGAAACGGGAAAGTATGAGACACTAATCTCTTTTCCGCCATGAAAGATTTAAGTCGTCATTTACAAGTAGTTGTTGAGTAAAATGCACCCATTATCTGGTATGTTTGTGGCATTACTTGGTGGCAGAACAGCCCGCAGTGGCCCCGTCTATTTGCTGGCAGCTGATAACAGAAGACTATCGGCCGTTTCAGCAGAAGCATTCAGCGTTCCTGTCAGTTTATCTATCTATCTATCTATCTATACAGATAAATGACTTATTTTGTGCCGTATTAATTCCACTACAGAGCTGTATACTGGATAAAAGACATTTTCTGACATTTTATTGATCAAACAACTCATTGGCTTGTTTAGAAAATAATCAACAGATTAATCACCAGGGAAAATAATTGTTAGCTGTAGTCCTAAATTACACTGTACTTGCAGAAGGTATTGTGTGTGATATATTATGCAGATTTTCTTTTTTTGGTTTGAACATAAATCTGAATATAATTTGAATATCATTCTGAATGCCATGTGGTTTTGTCCTTCTGGCACTGTAGCATAATTCAGGCATTTTTCAGAGTCAGTTCTGAGTGAAACAGAGGTCACTGGGACACTATTGGGTGGATGTGGCGAAGTTCTGTGGGAAGGTCTCAGCAGGTAACTGTATTATAATGAATGGGCACAGCTACTAGAAGTTGGACTAGAGCTGTAAAGCTTGCTGTATTTAAAAAACCACCATCCCTAGTACTTGGTAATGTAATTAATTAGTAATTACTAATAGTAATAGTAATTTCTTGTTCTCTGCTGTCTCCCAAAAGCTGACCCATGATCCTTCCTTATAATCCTTGGTTGTGCGTGTGTTCCAAATAAGTCATAGCATCAGATGCTTGAATTTTCACATAATCAGGTCTTTCTGTATCTTTCTCTCATCAGCTCTGGATTAGATCAGTTCCTCAGGATAGGGTGGAGATAATTGATGAGAGGCCCCAGGTCTTGATTTACTCCCCACAGTCGCTGGGTTTTACACATTTTGTATCAGCCATGATGACGGCAGTGGCTCTGCTGTGGAATACTCATGCATTTATTTTATCTTCCCCCAACAATTTATCTAAACTGGTTTGATGAGAGACTTGATAGGATTCAGATTCAACAGGCAGATTGAGACTCGAACCTCCACTACATCTTTCAGACACTTGCGCTGTCTGTGCGACAGTATGCAGCGTTTTTCCCGTTTATCACGGGAAATCTAACAACATGCATACACTATACTTCTAAACCACTCACTCTTGCCGATATGCCCTAGTTTTCCATATGTCACAGCTTCAAGAGATTGTGTTGGAAGTAAGTCTCTCAGGGGTGCAGGTTTGATAAGACATAAATTCCTTAATCCTGACAGGCAGGCAGGTCTAGCTCAACAGATACAGTAAATCAATCAATGTGTCTGAGATGTAGCAGCCTTCTGTATCGACTGTGAACCCCCTCCTCCCCTCACACAGACACTTTCCAGGACGCACTTGACAGCGATGGCTTATGATATAGTTTGTCTTCACATTCCAGATACTAAGCTGTTATAGTTATTCTTAAAAAAAAAGTTGGAAAAAACCTATTTGACCCACAAGATGAAGTATGCTAGGCATCATTACCGAGAAGCGCTTAGAGTCAACAGGAGGCTGGAGATGGTTCACCTCATGCCATCTTTTCACCGGTACATTAACCAGCTTCACAGAAGGCGAGCGAGTGAGTGAGAGAGAAAGAGGGCAGCTTTTGGTGCCGGCGGCATTAAGACACTGGGACGTTTGGATATATTTTAACCTGTGGATTCAAAATTCTAGCCTGCACTCTGAATCCTATTCAATCCAGGGCCCCACAGTGTGCCATGTGATGATAGGTAGGAAGGAGCTGAAAGCTTTATAGGGAGGAAAACCTGGTAGTGAATACCAAGTAGAGTTGAGATTTTTTTTTCCTCAATTGGAGGGCTTAAACAAGAGCAGGAGCCTCAGTGAATGAAAGATAATGCTCTGTTACAGTAAGACCAGTGTGAAGTAAGGAATATGGGTGTGTATTTCGTTACACCAAGATGTTAGTCATTGAATCAGTCGAGTCAGTGAACGAAAAGTCAATTTTTAATATGCTCCTCCTTCCTCTCATAGCATCTTCATCCTTTTTAAGCAGTATGAGATTTCTCCCTCCGCGGCTGGAGAAACAAGGTTTGTTCTCACATTTCAGTCCATTTATCTGCTGCTAGATGCAGCTCAGTGATCTTAGCCTGCCATTAGCCTGCACAGAGAGGCATCCAATGCAAGTAAACAGAAAAATTAGGGATGGCCCACTTCCACTTTTCCCCCACCCCACTGTTCCTCAACTTCGTCTTCCAGCTGACTTGTGGTATCTTCACAGCTACATATTATATTCTCCTTTCTGAAAAACCACAACACTGGCCTTTGTGTTAATCAGCCTTGTTTGCATGTCCTAAAATGTGCTTAGCCGGCAGAGAAATGGAGCGGCTCTCTCTGGTGTAGTTGTCATAATGTTGATATTTCAAGAGATAAATTGCACCCGTGTTTCCTTAGGGTTCACAGCGAAGGGAAATCAAACGGCCACAGTCAGCTATTGCATAATATCACATCTTTACCACATATCTCAAGGTTCTAAATAAATCACCATTGTCAACTGCGTTTTGCTGTTTCTGTAATTAATGCACCCCACAGCTACAATATTCAAGCTCCTCTTCGCTCCATCTCACTTTATTTATCCGGCAGTGAGAAAACACACATCAGATGTCAAGGGAAAGAGATTGGGATCATTTCAATGATTTTCTTTTCAGTTAAACTGCTGTTCCCAATAGACACCTCAGCCAGTGATGTGTAAAATACATCATACTGGACATGAGGCCCATCAATTTTTATTGACCTGTTTTATTTCTCTAATTTTGAGAAAACCACATGAAGCCACTTTGTGATTTCTTAGATTATTTATTTTTATCCTCAGCTTTTTAATTTTTTTTTCAATATTATATTGTAAATTTAATAACTGCTGCCTTGGGCAAATACAGCAGTAGGGTGTCTGGAAAATATGACTGGGCCGATGTTTATGTCTTCAGTGAAATTTCAAGTTAACACTAGTTTATTTGTCTACATTCTTTATTTAAATTATGGCACTTCCAGTGTTATTTTATCCCAAACCACAATCTTTTCCTGAAGCTAGCCAAGTATTTTCTGTCACAGAACTTCTGTTCTGCCGACATGCCACTTCTGACTCGAGACTGGAGTCGACATTGACACTTGCATCATATGTTTGCTGGACAATCATAAGAAAATACAAGGAATAACTTTTCCATAGAAATCATTCGACCCGTTGAGGCACGTCAAGATACCAATACACAGATTTATCAATGAAGCAAGCAATTTGTACATCTTCTACACTGCGACATTGGCCGAGAAGTTAAGTTACTGCAGAAACTAGATATACCCAACTGTCCTATTTGTATTTCAGTACTTAAACAATCTTTCAATTGTAATTTAAAGTCAGAAATTGTGTGGCGTATTGTGCTTTGAAGTGTGTCGTCATTTTCTAAAATTGATGCTGATTTCCCCCAATCTTGTAAAAATGATCATACTGAATAGAAGATAAATCAGGAATTACTGTGGAAATTGATTGTGATTAGTTGCAACCTTGCAACCTGGTTCTTCGTCAGCATTCATTTGTGTAGAAAATGCTAAGGTGGTTGAGAACAAAAAATGGGTGATTTTGAGAAAATAGCCTAAGTGGCATAATTGGAGCAAACTTAAATTTGCAGTCAGGTTACAGCTCTAATTTTCGGTGGTTCGGGTCACTATATTATGGCAGGCTGTACACATCAGCTTGCTCTGCTGTGAGAGGTAGTTTCCTGTTTGCCAAGTGTTTACTCTGACAGCTGTAGTCGGTTATTACTGTGAAGTATTTAAAAATGTTGGGAAACACTGCTCAGCTGCAGGCTTGCCTGAGCTGCTGCAGTTAAAAAAAGAAGTCGAAACATAAGAGAGAAGGCACCCCACATTCAGGCTGCAGAGATCTGAGTGAGTGGAGGCTTCTTTCTATTGTGAAGTCTGACACAAGCTGATATAAGAGGTGCTCTTTGTCTCAAATCCATAGTGTGACAGCTGGCAATAAAGCCTCTATTAATCAAGACTTCTTTTCTTTAGAGATGCATGGAGGTGCATGAAGGCCCAAATATCTATTCTGGTAAAATTATGCAGTGGAAATTGGTCATGCCTCTTGATAAATTAACGGTCAAAAGTAATTAAGTAACAGCTATTTTGAAATCATTTTAGTTATTTTTCAAGGAAAATCATGATTCATTCTTTTGATGAATGTCAGATTTTTTTCTGTTTTATGTCTTTGTAAACTAGTGTCCAATGAGGTTGAGGGGAAAACAAAACATTTCAAAGTAGTGCTGTGCAAGGGGACGGAGGTGAGTCGTCCTTAGTGCAGCGATGTCAGCAAACTTACAGGAACAGTCCTGAATTTTTTTTGTTTCCTCACATTAAATATCTACATAACCAGTGTGATTATTATGCTTTCATAGTTTGCTTGAGCACAAAGTTCAAACCTTTCTGGTTTTAATCTCAAAGTGATGCATTTAACTTTAAATTGTAGGCGGCACGATTTTTGTTCAAAGTGTACGTCATTTCCAAAGTTGTGTTAACTAAGCAAGATTTCATTGTTAACTATTATAATCATGGTTATGTTTTTTGCCATAATTGAAGACCCATATTTGAAGCCACTGTTTTTATAAGATACACTCATACACAAGGTAATGTATCTAATTATCGACATAATAAATGGCAGATTTAGCAATTATGAAAACGAAAGTTTATGGTGATTATAGATTAGTACAGGGCTGCAGTTTAATGCTGCACAACATGATGTCAGAAATGTCGAAACAACAACAGTGTATGTTTCCTAATCGAACAATGTCATCTCTTTTCAGCGTGGGAATAGCTGTGTTGATGTGCTGAAAAAGCAGATCAGTGCAGATGGCAGGCTGGGTTGAGTTTATTGCACTGATTGTATTGCCGTTTTGTTTTTTCTGCTCAACATATAATATAATATATAAGGTATTAACCCCTGACCATTTACAAATCTGAACAAAGAGTAGCATTAGCAATTTCATCTGTTCACATTGATGCAATCTCTGATGCAAAGCTCTTTTGAATCATTTTTGTTCACGTAGTTAAACATAGAGCTCTCTAGTCCTTGTCTGCAGCACTGCCCTACTCTCTCCATTCAGTTTCCTCTGGGCAGCCTTCCTCCAGCTTCCTATTGATCTGCTGTGCAGCATCAACATGCTGGAGTGTCAATTAGAGAGCCCCTCCTGCCCATCTGTGAGAGTAGAGCTAAAGCACATCTCTAAAAGTTTCCCTGGCTAGAATCACCATCCAGCAGCTGCCCAGGTCTCAGAAGATGAAGAGGGGAGTAATCTGCTGGAAATGAATATACATCAATTTCATATGTACCCTTGTTTTTATTTATAATGTTCCTTTTGCAAATCTGATGCAACTATTGAATGCTTGGGCCAGAGCTAAAAAAAAAAAAAAATCAAACATGGAGTGCAAAAAATTATGGTGGCGTTTCAAGGAGCTGGTCCCTTCAACACGTCCCTCATCTTCAAAGAGCACATCTTATGTGTTTTTTTCAGGTGAAGTGCTTTTGTAAGGACAGGTGGGTTGATTCGAGTGGAGGTGACGCATATTTGTCAGTGAAAAGAGATTCTGAATCATAGCATTGTCTTTGCAACCCCAGTCTACTGCATGTTTGCACATCTTTCTGGATCACATCTTCCCCACTGACTTAGCAATTTATATTCTGTTGAAACGGAAGTTGTTTCTGGATCTCCGTCAAATGTTATGCACATTTGCAACACTCCCTAAATATCATAGTGGCCCGCACACTTGAAAACTAGCCTTGGTGACAGATGTGTAGGCGAAGCCAGACCAGACACGATGTTAAACAACACCCACACTGTGGCTTCTTGTACAAGTTTTTTTTATTTGAAATTTCAGTAACTACTGACAATGAAGGCAGCTTTCTACGGCGCCTCTCGTCGCTTCCCGCCTCCTCCCATCTCCTCTTGCTGTCTGTTTCATCCAAAAAGTTGCACTCAAACACACTACAAAGATTACAGCTGACGGCCGACTGCCACATGTTCTACAGCTGTATGAGCTGTAATAACTCCCCATACCAGCAGGTAATGACATTCTGTATCAGAGTGGTCACTCTCATTGATGGCTCAGCTGATTCAGCACCTTGAATCAGCCAAAATATCTCCACAGCAGAGGTGTGGGACACACCATTGAGCCAACAGACGCTCAACGATATTCCCAAACTGTCTGATGGCCAAAAATCAGCTTGGTGAGTCCCCTGCTTAATGTACACAAAGTGAATACAGATTGTTTCAAATATTATATTTGAAACAATATTATTATTATTATTATTATTGTCAACATTGATATTGTCAGAATGAAGGCGCTACTGTAGATTCAGCTGCTGCTGCTGCTGCTGTAGCCGGCATGACCATGCAACAGCACACTCTTGTTTGCCTGAAGGTTACTGTATGGCCTTTTGAAATGAATGCATAGTCTATACCTGAGGAAAGGTTGTCCTTCTGATATGAATCTGCGGTAATTCCTGCAGCTGTCTCTGACATTTTCAAGCTGGTAACCATTTTTGTGTTTTTTCTCAATTCTGTGTTCTACATGTTTATTGTGGTATGCTGTATCGTATATTCACACATTTTGTCTTCTCATTTGGTGCCCCTTTGATGTTTTTTCCTTTGGAGCACTATGTTCTTGTGCAGTGCAAAAGCAAACAAAACCTGAGGTCCATTTACAGTGTGTCAGACTTGGACATTGTAATATGAGCAGAACACAGAATCAAGTGTGAGTTGCTGTATACTACAGCAGTGCTCTGGAAATAAGATGTACAGGGAACGCTGCTACTGTGTAACCAGATTCTACTATATGCTAATACTGCATTTCCATTCAGCTACTATGTCATGTTGAACAGACCTCTGAAAAGTAACCATGACCCTGGTGATGATTAATATGGGATCTCAAGTATAACTGCAGATATTGATCATTGTAGTAACAGAGTATTCTACCAGTTATTCTGATGATTAATGATGTAATCAAATAAGAAATGCTGTTGCTTCAGTATTATTATTATATCAGTATCATATATTATATCAGTATTATTATTATTATATCAGTATTATTATTTTGGGGCGGCAGTAGCTCAGTCTGTAGTGACTTGGGCTGGGAATCGGAGGCTCGCCAGTTCAAGTCCAGGTCGGACCATGTGTGGAGTGTGGACTGGTAGCTGGAGAGGTGCCCGTTCTTCCTCCTGTCAGTAGCACTGCCGAGGTGCCCTTGAGCAAGGCACCGAACCCCCAACTGCCCTGGATATGGGGCAGCCCCCTCACTCTGACACCTCTCCTCTAGTGCATGTGCATGTGTGTTTCATAATTTGTGTGTAATGTGCAACTGAAAATAACAAATACTAACAGAGTGTAAATTGAAATTTCCCTCATTGAGGGACTAATAAAGGAATTCTTCTTCTTCTTCTTCTTATTTACTCCTATAAAGGCAGTATTTAACTGATCGAACTGTGATGATGTGTTTGAAATCAAAATTGGTTAATTAATTAATAAATGTATTGATAAATATTCAGGGATCTTTGTCTTCTCTCCCTGCAGTCCAATATCCATTAATTTGAATAAAAGCATTTCTATAATCTTTTTTCTTTTATGAGCAAAGTGCGCTCATCTCTCTCTCTCTCTCTCTTTCTCTTTCTCTCTCTCCCTCGCTTTGCCCATTCCCTTTCTTGGGTGCATGCTGTCTAGCAGCAATATGCAATTACAACTATCCTCACCAGTGATTGTGTTGGGATTGCTTGTGACAGCCCTAGTGTCCACCTTCAGTTGCACTCTAAAATCAATCTGCGCACCATTGATAGCGCCACCGCAAATGGTTCTGGTGTGGACGGGATTAAATGAAGCTTACACTGGTGATGCACTGGTGTGTGATTCCTCAAATTACTCAAGGAATCATTTCAGGCCTGGTTTCAACAGAGTGATGGCTGTTTCTGAAATAATGTATTCGGAAGATCTAGTCAGCTGTCACCTGAAGCAAGATCTTTCAGATTAAAGAATGAATTAACCACATGGTCAAAGAGGGAAGCCTACATAATGTATATTGTATCTGAAACACGACAAACAAGCTGATTAGCATGATAATGCTTCTTGTAATCTTGTGCAGAAGATGTTTTTCCTTGAGTTGTTTTTCCGTCCAAGGAAGACATGCAAGCTGTCTCCCCAGCAGCTCTTTTTTGTGCAGACCTCAAGTTTGATGACATTTTTCTTAAAATCTACAGTCTTGAAGAACAGATTTTGAACTCTTCAAGTTTTACAGCTTATTTATTTATTTTTGCCTATCGGTACCGAAGTATGTTGGCAGCTCGCTGCCTTCTTTTCAGTCGTTGTGTGCTCTGATGTACGGTTTGTATCTGGTTACGGGGGCTGGCTCTCCAGTTGTCATCTGCTCTGCTGCAGTTAAAGTGAACCTGCAGTGAATCAACTCTGAAAAATTACTTCTCACTCGGTAGGAGATAGTCGGTGTATTCAAAGGACCTTGTCACTTCCAATATGCTCTCAATGAATCTCAGCCACTGGTGATCCAGGGCTTCAACCCGCTCCACTGGAAAACTGTTGTCTACAGCTCTATCCTGTTACCGTGTGCAAGCAGATTGTTCCTGCAGAGCTTATTTCAGCTTCAGGAATGAGCACAGGGTATAGATATGTACATACATGATGGCTTGTTGTGCCCTTTTTTTCTGGTATGCATTCATTTTTGTGTCAGAGGAGTGAAGAAACAGAAAGGAGGGAATGATGGTTTACGAGTGTGTAGATATGCATGGAAAGAAGTAGCCTTGAAACTCAACATGCAGCTTTAAATCAGCATGCATTTTTACAACACTTGCCGCTTACTGCTTCTTATAACAACAGTGAAAATTTAAACAAAACCACAATGAAACAGAAACAAACAGTCATTTGGTAGAGAGCAGGGGCCTCATTTATCAAAAAGCATGTAAATCTGCGACTAAATCTTAAGTGAACAGAAAATCCGAAAGCGGGTGTACACACAAAAAATATAAACCCTTTTCAGATCTATCAAACTGTCAGGTATGAGCAATTTCCATTGATAAATCACACCGTAGTCGAGAAAAGCACATACATTATCGCGCCTCATATCCTGCCCTCCACATGGCCAAACACAACCATATATGATCAATGCAAATTAGCAGATGAATATAAGTAGCCATGTGCACTCTGGGATTTGTGGAGTGACGTCAGTGGACACAGATCAATATGCTTGGCGAGAAAAAAAGTCCTCTTTGGCAGGTCTTTGCTCTAAGTCTGTATGATTACTGTTACAGTTCCCTCAGCAAAAAGTCGTATAATGTACTTCATTTTTATCAAGTATGCTTGGGTATGAGTATAGCAAGTATGGACCACATGTAGTGTACTGGAAAGTATACTAATTTAATCCTAATTCGGACTAAATTGGAAATTTAATATTTTGTAAAATTTATAAAAATACGCTTAAAGTATACTTTACGGTGTTATTTTACACTTTACACCATACCCCAAGCAAGCCCTTCTATTATACTATTATCTTTTTTTTTTTTTTTTTACAGATATAGGAACGATTTAGTCGAGAGGAAGAGGCAGACTAACAGTCTCACGCTTGGTGCCAACTGCACCAAACACATGTAATAACATCCCTGATAATACCCTACCATCACATTAACATTAAATCACAGAGGTATGCTGGGAAGTCTCTGCTTCTCAGCATAGTCATAAGAATTCTTATGTTGTCGAAGAAAGAATGAAATATGTTTAAGTCTTAGTATTAGTATGTACTCTGTCTTAGACTTCTCTTTATATTTTTCATTATAAGCCAAGTATACTTCACTATACTATCCTTCAGTATGTAAAATATTGTATATAAAAAGTAAACTTCAACTATAGTGCCTCAGTTTTAGTATAAAACAAGTATACTTATTTACGCTGTGGTTCATTTAGGAATAAGAACAGCGGCAAGAGAACACGTAGAGAATCATAACAGAAAAACGCAGAATAATTTTGGAAATTAAAAATATTTCATCTATCAGCCACAGCCCCAACCTCAGTAACAAAGGAAAATTACAATATAAACAACAGAGGCTTATATCGCACGGTACAGATTTTTATACCACACTATGATATATATATCATAATATCACAGAGCTCTATTGTTCAGTATCTGTAAAAATAGTAAGCTAACAATTAGCTATTTATTTTCAAAATGTTTATGTTTTATAGACCAAATAACTAATGGATTAATCTGTCATTGCTACGCATACGTCAGAGGAAAGAAGGGTCTGATTCGCTGAAGCTTCGTCCAGTAGCACACAGAGGCATTTGACAGACGCGGGTTAAGCCCGCCCTCTGAGAACTCTTTTACAAGGCAGCTTGGCCAGACTACGCTCGCAGAGCTCTGTAGTCACGATAGCCAGGCTATCACCACCAGCAAATGATGATTCAAAATGGGCAGTATCCTGTGGTACATTAATAGCTGCTCAGAGTCAGGAGTCAGCTTGCTTATTGCAGTGATTTTTAAGGTGGCTATTTTTCTTTTTAGATATAAAGGCTGCTCCCCATCTGTCATAGCTTAATTACATTTTAACTCATTTCTCAGACCATGCCTCCATTGGTTTGTTGTACTTTCCTAGCCTAAAAGGCACAGACTTAGATTAGCTTAAGAGACTCTGAGACCCACATATAAATTCCATTATAAAAAATGTAATTGATTTTGCCTGTAGTAAGCATAAATTCCTGGGTAAGAGATCCATTTGGCACAAAGATATATGTATCTGTGTTATCTGTAGCTTATTCAGTCATTTTGAACTTTCCTTTAAGTCATTAATGTTTCTGGTGATTTGTCAGGCTTTGAGGAGGTAAGGTGGCAGCATCGGTGATGATAATGATTCCTTCACAAAGTACCAACACTGAATAATACTACTGATAAAGCAACCATCACAGTTACTGGAACCATAAAACAGTCTGTACATTTTCGCTTTGATTCCAAATCAGTTAAAGATGTTAAATGAACATTGAAAGTAGAAAACATACTTGTCAACAGAATGCCATGCTATTGTGACAGCAGCTGAGTGTGTTCGCCGACAAGGTTGATAGGTGAGTAGCCTGTAACGTGTGGGGATCCCACTCTTTTAGTCTTGTCAACCTTGAGAGTCCATGGAAATCTTTTGAATTCAAAATGGAAGATGTAGAAAGACCATAAGAGAGAAAGAAATTAGCTTCGGAGCAGAGCCGTCTCTTCATCCCACATCATGCTTCACTAAAAAGGTTAAGCAAAAAAAACAAAAAAGACAGATTGAAAAGCTCATACCAATAAAAATCCCTTCCCTTTTTTCCTGTTTCCTCTGTGCACTGTCTCACTACTCTTCTCTTTTTCATCTTTCAGGAATTCACTCTGAAGCCTGTGGACCTAAGCAGGCCTGAGGGCTCTGACATATACCAAATCCCTGCCCAGGGGAACAGGGGAGATTAAAAACTTCTGATTGAGGTGGAGAGCAAAGAAACACAGAGGGGGGGAGACAGAAAAAAAGCTTATCATTCACCTTTGTTCTTCCTAATGCCCCAAGTGAAGGATCTCCATAGGCAAGTCTGTGAATAACAACAGACACAGCAGCAGCTGCCCACCACTGTGGTCAGATGATGGAGTGAAAGTGGAAGAAGAGGACAGGATTACATCCAGGCTCATATTCTACATTAATTGAATGCCTGGGACAAAGAAGAGACATGAGAGGAAACCTTTTCTGTGCCAGCTGCTCAGAGAGGTATTACAATTAACCCTCTGGCCATCATAAAACAATACCTAGCTTCTGTTGCTTTCTGATTGCTGGGTTGTACGTGTGGATGGACGCTTGGTCCGCGGCCATGTTTCAACCCCTGTTGTGTAGACTGGATCGGACCAGCCGGATTGTGCCGCCACTGCTGCTGCTGCTTCTCTACAGCTCCCTCAAGGCCGCTCAGGCTGCCAAACCGAAAGGGCCGGGACAAACGCATTTGAACTCCATCCGCATCGATGGCGATATCTCCTTAGGTGGTCTCTTTCCAGTACACGCTAGGGGCCACGATGGCAAGCCATGTGGGGAGCTGAAGAAGGAGAAGGGTATACACAGACTGGAGGCCATGCTTTTTGCCCTTGACCGCATCAATAATGACAATAACTTGCTGCCCAACATCACGCTGGGGGCGCGCATCCTGGACACCTGTTCCAGGGACACTCACGCCTTGGAGCAGTCGCTCACCTTCGTGCAGGCTTTGATCGAGAAGGACGGGACAGACGTCAAATGTCTGGGCGGGGGAGCACCAATCATCACCAAACCCGAGAGGGTGGTGGGAGTCATTGGAGCCTCCTCCAGCTCCGTCTCCATCATGGTGGCCAACATACTGCGTCTGTTTAAGGTAAAAAAAATCCACACAGTTATTTTGGTTTCCACTTTTAAGCATGTATGAAGTGCAAAACAAAGAGCTGCTGTTGAATACTGTATGAAACTTAAACCTGTGATTTGCAATGTTTTTGCTTTATTGATCCTCTTATATACAGTATTTGTTTGAATAATTAATAACACGGGATGAAAACACAACAGCAGGATCAGCTGAACAGTATGAGAGAACAATGCATGTTGGAGATCTGCTGCCACACAATGGACACTTTAGAGAGAATAAGATTGGTAAATCTCATCACTCTGTTGCCCTGCAGGAGCTGGTTGTTAAGCAATGAGAGGTATTATCTGTCATAATACAGACGTGATTAATAGTATACAAATTTATTTCATTTTCACCCCATAGCCTGCCAATCAGTTTGTTGTATACATGTGCTTACACTGTGAAAAAGAAATATGTTCTGCTCATGTACATTTGAACATTTGATGAATTATTTAACACATTTTATAGTTATCCAGTCAGCCATGGCTGTAAGCGTAATAGCTCTTTCTGCTTTACTGAAGGTTTTACTGCATGACCCACTGAAAAATAAAACACTATTTTTGTAATCACATCAAATTCTTTTTTATGAGGTACTGTCATGTGTTTCAATTTGTTTCATGGGCAATTACACATTCTAGCACAGATATTACTTGAATTACTTGCACTGGGACTGGCAAAGTAGTGACTTATTTTTTTTGGGGGTAATTAAAATGAGGGATTTTCCCTCAAAACCAGCTTCAAAATGTATTTCAAATCCTGTGTTCTGCTTTCACTTTCAAAAGCTGATTATAATCCTGACTCCAAAAAACATAACTTCACCTTGATCTTGCATGAAAATTCGTGCAGTATTCCCTCAGCTTGCTCATAAATACTGGGAGGTGAGCTGTTGGCTCAGTCACAAAAGGTGTTTACTGCCCCCAAAATGGACTCTAAACATTATTTTGTGCTCTGGGAACTTTTGATGACCATTTTTTACTGTTCTTTTACATTTTCTACAGTGAAAAATGAATGAGTCAGTAATGAAAACATGGTTAGTTGCATTGATAGGTGATGGGAATAGAAGGTACAGTAGAGCTTTGTGATGTGTGTGTTCTGTTTACTCATCATGGTGCTGAATGCTAGACTACTCTTGAACCAAGCCAGACTGGCACTGTTTCCACAGCTGCCTTCCAGTGTGATATCAACACTGTGCCAGTGCCATGCTAGAGAGATACTCTGCAGTGTGATATTATCACTGAGCTGCAATTAGGACACACACTTTTTACATCATTGACTGTGGGAATCTGGTGTTTTCATATCTCTGATCATGATCATGGTAGATGTGAATAAAGTGAGTCTTGGGGTAAAACATAATGTATGCACATGTTGGCTGTTCAGGGCTGGGGCGACTCATCAATGTAATTGACTACAGAAATGTGTTGGTTTGCATAAAGTAGGTCAGAGGCTCTTAGTTCAGTGTAGAATGGCTAGCAGATATCAAACAAGTAAAAAAAAATCATAAATCGGTGAGCTAGAAAATTCTGATTTGGTTACAGCCCAAGATGTTGGTGAGGTGGATAGGCTTTTATTTAGTCTTTTAATACTTTTTGTGTATTAATTAAAGCTATAGTTAACAGGTAATCCTGTTCAGAAACACTTTTTTGTTACACTGGTTGAAATGGTCCTTCCATCTTGAGAGCATTTAATACATTATGTGTTCAAAAAAAGGAATGAAAAGAATCAGACCTCTGTGGCAGCTGCAGGACTGTAAAAACTGACACTTAGTGCGAATGAAAGAACCAATCAGATGCCTTCATGTCTCGTCCTGCTCACGCCCTCCTCGGTCTCACATCATGTTTCACCTTTGTCTGAAATATTTAGCACACCTCTCTCCAGAAATACTGAGTTAGCAACAGAGGGGGAATAGCATTGGATGGAGCAGGTGGGAGGGGGAGGAGGGGGAGAAGCTTAGAGGAGGCTTAGAGGAGGTAAAGGACGTGCTACTTTCAAACATTACTAGCTCTCCAAGATTACTCCAACTTAGCTATAATATAATACTCTGCAGCAATGCAGCAACAATCTGCCATTTATGTATGCTATTATAAGCTCCTTGATTCCAGAGTGTCACAAACCACATGGGACGTATCCTGCTTGTCGAGGCCTCCAGCAACAACTGTGAACTCTGTGTGACAGAAAAAAAGTTTAGTGCGTCTTTATTGTGTATGTTCTAACGTGTTATTCTTTTCTTCACCTTATTTGTGCCTCTGTGTATGTGTGCCTTATATGTATCTGTAGATGAACACATAGTGGATCACACAAAGCACTGTGCATGAACTCTATTTCTTTCTGTCTCTCACACATAAAATATGCGTTCATGTGCGCTCACACAGGTAGGAGTCGGTACCAGTAATGAGCGTCTCCAGCAGCGTTTTCTTGATCCCTCTCTCTCATGGAAGCCTTAAATCCTTCGTCATTAGCACATTGCTCTTTCCCTCTTCATTAATGCACGTAAGCGGTGTCCTTGCATATTTGATTTAGATTTCTCTGATCTCCTTTCTCTTTATCCTGTATATTAGCATTCCCCCTCTTCTGCCTTTTTTACATTGAGATAGCTGGAGGTTAAGAAAGCAGCCTCAGAGAGACAGAAGGTTGAGCACATCACCACGGTGGGATTTAACCGGTTCATCCTCACTTGCTATCACTTGGGTTTCTGAGCTGTTGTATTGAAAATCAAACACTTTCCAAGGTAGTCACCAGTCAATCAACATCTGCTCTAATTGAATAACACTCATTGCAAGGATCAAAAAAGAGAAAAAGTCTCTTGACATCTGGTCAGTTATATAGATTAAACAGTAAACCTTTAATGGAGATTGGTGTGTGGTCATGTAGGTGGTCTTGAGTTATGGCTTCCGCAGGTCAGCCAGAAGCTAGCTGGTTCTCCTCATCCTGCTGATGGCCCCGGAAGACAACCAACTCAACTTTACGACTGCCTCATAACAGGCCCTGCAAAAGCAACACATCATTTGCTGCATGATCTTGCATGCAGAGAGAAGAGGGACAACCATGTCTGCTAGCGCTGCGGCTAGACATACGTAAATGTTTGCTTTAAATGCAGGCAATGCATGCACTTGAGTACAATCTAAGCATACTGATGAAGACTGGCAGAGTCTTGCACATTACTGCATGCTTGTACAGGCACACTTGCTCTTACCATGTTCGGGACTGTACCACCCAAACACTCATTCAGTGCACATATAAGATGCTAGCACATTTGCACGCAAACCACTTCAAACCCAGAGTCAGCAGCAGCCACCCTGGTGTAGTTAGCAGGTTTACAGGAAAGTGTTTCCTCAGCACTCAGCTGCATACAGATGTGGTCCAGAGCAGCTTGATGAATATTTTACTCCAACCTTATGTAACGGTAACACAGGGACCACGAGCTGCAACTCATGAACGTTTTAGTGGAGTTCGCCAAGAAGTGGGAGCTGCCGTGACAAGCAGTTGGGGAAAAGATAATTCATGATCACAGACAAGATATGTCAGATGATTACATTATTCATTTAAGTAGCAGATGTGCTCATAAAGTTGACACGCATCACCCACAATGCATTGTACTGCCAGGTCTGGCCCTCCTGAGGAGTATATCAGCAGGAGATCCTGACAGGGATTTCCTTTTCAAATCAGCCTTTGCAAAAGTTTGGCTCTTGTTCAGTCGGAAAAAGTATTTTTTTTTAGTAAATTAGTTTCATTCTTTGGTGCACATGAGTAGCACAACAGACAGGCAGCGACCCAGGACTAAGAAGCTCAGAGCGTTCTAACATTTAATACTGGGAAACATTTCGGTGAGTCCTTGTTCTGACATTACAGTTTACTGCTGGTTGGACTAAGCATCTCATATTCACTGAAGTGGCTGGTTTCAGTAGTAAAAGGGGCCAGAGAAGACCAAAAATGATCCATTTAAAGAAAGGAAAGAAAGAAAGAAAAGAAAGAAAATATTTTTCATGCAAGAGCACTCAGGCCTTTAGCATCCCACTCATTCTGACACTTTCCCTCACCCTCAGTTCATGTTCTTGATTTTAAGTTTCACATTTGAGACACAGAAGCTGACCTATTGTGTTGTTGTTTATGCGCCTTCACATTGTGTAACTACACTGCCTTGCAATAGTAAACCATATATTTGCCTCATAAGGTCTCAGAAACTAAAAAAATATGCTGTTCTCACATAACATTGCTATAATTAGTGTTAGGCAGTCATATTGGTCTTAGCCCTCATGGGTTAGTTAAGCGCTTAAAACTGTCAACATAAAGTAAACCAAATAATAATTAGTACTGGATAAACACCATACATTATGAATAGTTTATTAGAGATTGCCCTGAGCTGCCATCTCTCAGCCTTATTTTCTAATGAATTCATTTGGGGTTTTGTACATGACAACATTGCATAACATTACATGATAATGTTGGGGTTAAAACATGAAAATAATGGACCACAGTGTTGAATAATACATGCTTTAAAGCAGATTACCAAGTATGAATGTGCTGTGAGCTAATACAGTGAGCCAAGACAGATTTAAGTGGGGATTCTTGCTGTATTTTTGGTCAAACAAACAGCATTTTCACTTGATGGATGTTGTGAAGGGAAACAACCTTTGAGTATAAAAAAGACCCTGTAGTTCAAACATCCTTTTGAAATTAAACTCACAGTGTGAAGATTCTAATGTTTGCTTTTCCTACTGCATTCGCTGCTGCTGTGACTCTTTTCTGATCATGTGTATACGCTTGAAAAAAAAGAGAAACACTTGTAAAGCAGCAGTTACATGACAGCTTGTAAGGTGAAAGCTATCAGTGTTGATCTCAGTCAGAGTATATGCATATAGCGCAAACCAGGCCAAGCAGCACATACTGTGAGGAGGATGGCAGATATCATTAGCAGTTGACAGTTTCTTTCACGATTCCTTGAATGAGTGAGCAGATCCATTCTGCAGCTGTTTTGTGGTCAAAGCTCCACCACATCCCTCTCTCCCAGAGGTCCTCACCATCTGCTTTTGTTGCAATCTCTTTTAGTGAGCTAATGATTATTTCCCCCCAGTTGATCCTCTGCCCCTGTTAAACATTTTAGCTTCAGACCTGTTTGGTAAAATCAGTAAATGTTAGTTTAGTATGACCAGTTAATGTACCTCAAACATTTTCTCTTTTCTCTCTTTGGCAGCAAGGAGGGATAAAATAACTATGTGAAAAAGCACATCTATGCCCACTATTAGGATTTAGAGTTAGTCAGTCACAGACAATTTGAAAAACTATGATATGATTTACTCACAAACCATTAATCATTAGGTGTCATCAATCATTAATCAGCAGGGGTCAAGCAAGACGTGAGGCTTGAGGAGTTGTAACGTTTATTCACTGACCAATAGCCTAAACTGTACACACACTGCACTGCTACGTTCACAGCTCCAACGCCACTGCTAACTTCATAGTCACGTCTCACACTCACAGGTTGCTGATGCAGGCATGAAATGAAGTGTAAGCCTGTACACCAAATCTAGTGAGAACCATCAGTCGGCTTTCTGAAACATCTTATTTGAGTAACTTTTTATCTTGTAGCTGCCGGGCCTACACTCATTTGAAATGAGGCAATAACCTGAGCAGAGCTGCTATAGAAAATTTAATCAAATCTAATAATTTATATGCACGATTTTCATGTTAATTTAGAATTTGGACTCAGACAGAATTAGATCAGGGGTAAAAGAATAAAATCCACTTGAAGAGTAGGGTTTTAATCTTGCTCCAGAATTGTGCTTTATTTCTGTCCGTGTTTTTCTGTAAGTATAAAAGAAATTTAAAAATTGTCAGTCCTTGAAATCTAATATGAGTGGTTTTATTTTATATGGCACCTACTCATTTTCATCACTGCTCACTTGAATATTACTGGCCCTGTTTATTGCATTACATCATTGTGGTTGCCCACACTTTTAGTGACTCTAAACCTGATAAATAGCATACATGATAATATGGTTTCTTATGATTATCATCTCTTAATATCTGTTACATTTCTTTTCTTTGTGACCTTGTTGTTGCCCTCATTTGGTGACTCCTTAAAGCAAGAAAAAATGGGATCATGTCATGAAATTTCATGCTTCATCTCACCTTGTTCTGGTGGGTTTTATTCCCCTATAAACCTTCCAGTGACACAGCAAAATGACGGCCCTGTGTCACAATTGATTTAGCAGCTCATTTGGGGGAATGACAGCTACATCAAGATAAACTAGTATCAGCCCATCGAGGCATCTCACTTCAACCAAAACCCAACTCGTTCAGTGAGCCAGTGACAATACGTTTGTTCACATGGACTGTTTCACTATGAAGCCATTAACGTTTTCTTCCTCAAAGTACTTTAATTTCATGGAAGAAGGTGATGTATTTAAACGTGTGTGTGAGCTATTTGTCATGTAGTACAATGACAAAAGTGTATGATTTACAGTTGCACATTTGAGTCAGACTCAAAAATAGCAATTACTGAAAGATTTACGAGCAGATTTCAATGCGAGCACAATGAGAATACATTTGGTTTTTATTAGACAGAAAGCTGGACTGTATCAGTCTCGTTTCAAAAAGGGAAGCTGCAGCACAAATGGAGAGATAGTAAAGGGGCATTGTTACTTTGTAATTTTGAAATGAGAGACATTTTGACCAGAGAAGCTACTGTAAGTCACTGTGGGAGCTGCGGCTAATAATCCTGCTCAGTTCAGAGAGGTGATATTTTTTCCATTTTCTGTATTTCTCGATGTCATGGTTTTGCTTTCCAAAACCTCTCTATCCTCCAACTACTCCATTAACAAAATGCTGACTGTCTGACCGTGCAGCTATTAAGCCACCACTTTGTTTCTCCTCTCTTTGATCGTTAACATGCAGTGATAGCATTGATCTTTCTCAGCTTTTGATTTTGATTGGTCAGAAATTATTACACCTAACAGCCTCTTGTTCTTTGATGACTGTGAGGGGCTTCAGCATCATCCATGTCATTTCATTCAGCTCATGCACACACTGCCTACACCTACAGTGCCAGGCTGAGTCTGTCTTACATGAGAGGGGCATTTTGTGGAAATGTTTTTTCCTCTGATTTGGCCAAATCCTAAATGAGGCCACCCACAGAATGTCAGCTTTTCACAGAATGGCTCACAGTTGATGGATGGATATGCCGCAGAGCCATTTCCTACAAGTCTTATAGGTCTGTGAATGTCTAGGTCAGTTTGATACCAGGTTTTGCTACCGTCCGTCAATTCATGTTCATGTTTTAATTCTAAGCTTTCCAATCTTTATGACTTGTAACCCCTTAAACCAAAGCAATGGCTTCTCGTCATCACGCAGTCACCAGAAACCCATAAGACATCAAACAAAGACTAAAGGAAAGACGTAAGAAGGAAAAGTTTATCAGTGTTTCTGGGTATTTGTGGTGTTGTTTTTAACAGTAGTAATAGTAGCAGCACATTTTGAAGCCTTGCCCTGATTTGCAAATTTAAAAAAAAAACTGTCCTAAATTGTATAGTTCTGTTGGAAACAATATCCCATTATGGAAACCTAAATAATGGATAGTTAGAAGGTCAACCCTTGTTTGTCTTTTCATATTGTAAAGTCATCTTTTAGCAGCTAAGGGTACATAAGCCAAAGGCGAGCTTACAGACCTGATGGCATTAACTTGACCCTACCAGATGGTTTGTTTCATATCTGAGAAGCTGTGATTGGATGAATCATCTCTCAGCCATCTGATGAAAGTGAAGCTAAATGCGAAAACCTCTCTGTACTTTACACAATCAATGCCATTCTTTGCTCTTCTTTTAATGAAGAAACATTATCTTGTTTCAGGTTATGATGGCATAGATCCAATGACTTTTTCGTTGGTAGGATACACAAATTTTAATGTTGTACACCAGAGGAGACAGAATACCTTTTGATGAATGTAATCTTTACTATAAGCCCTTTCTATAGAAACACTGGGGAAAAATACAATATATTTTTGAGGCAGATAAGGATGTTTGTATTTGTGAGTATTTAAAATCCTGCTATGTTAGCTCTCAGTAAAAAAAACACAGTATCTTTATTGTGGCTTGATTTTCAATTTGTTTTATTTGTTGCTGGGTGAGCAAGTCTTGATTTATGGTGACTCATTTGTCTGACAATGCTCAGTTGTCTCACAGCCATTTTGTAATAACTACTGTAAGACTATGTGACAAATGACTTGTGATTTGCATTATTTCTAAATCAGGAACAATTACTAATTACATTTCCTGTGATCCTTTGTGATAGGTGTTTTCTTCCTTTTCAGTGGGTTTGTTTTTCTCACATTAAAGGGACAAATCACTGGTGGCAGGTTTTGGCCTCCTCTGTAGGGTTTCTGTGCTGCATGTTGTGTGTTCCTGTATAATTATTTTGTTTTACTCTATAATTATATTTTTCCTTAGTCGTGTACGACTGATTGTCCATGCAAATCAGACATAACAACATTTCTGTCTTCAGTAGTTGATGAACGTCCATCCAGTATCCAGATCCAGACCTTCTACCATCTGCCAGCTTTCTTCACATGCCAGACACTGTTTTGTTTGTGTGTATGTGGGTGGGTTGGTGGGTTTGAACACATATGTGCATGTGTCTTACAGACTGTGTATTTACATATTTAACTGTGCATATCTGTTTAGTGAGCATTCCTCCACTTCAGTGGACACTGCTGTTAAAACAACCTGTATTCCCTCATGGCTCAACTGCTGTCAAATGATAGCATATTTTTTTCTGCACAGAATCCATCAGTGTTGATTTCTTTTTGTGGGGAATAGTGACAACTGTATTGTTGTGTGTTTGTGTAAGTGTTGGAAAACCATTTAATGGGACAGCAGAAGTGAGTTTTAATTAATTAAACCTGGCATATTTAGTTCTTGAACCCGTGTAAACTAATCCTATGATCTATGATTTGACAATCAGATCATCAGCTGCCTTGCTTCATTCATGGCTTAATAATAGCTTGCGTCAAGACCTCTGAATTATTGGTGATTTTGTAAAATTTTTCCAAGCAGCTAATGTCTTCTCAACAACCACAGATTTCTGATGTACATGTTTGGTTGGTGTGTGTAGTTTCACCTTGAGAGATCAGATGTTGTAGCGGCAGAGCAAAGTAAACACACTTTCGTGGTTACTCTTTCCAACAATCACCAACTGTGGCTTGGTTGAAATAAACCCTTAATTCACCAAGTTACATGTGAACTGGTGTTTTGCAAAAGAATTTGTGTTTGCGAAAAAGTAATTGCCTATTGATTTTAAAGTTATTTCAACAGGTAACAAGGACTGGACTGGTTAGTGGGACAGATTTTCTGCATGGTTGTGATTTTGGATACATTTTTTTTTTATCAACTTCAAATTATCAAGATATTGTTTACTTGCGGTCCTCCTGGGTCAGATACAGTATGATAGTCTCATAGTCTGTAGATATGTAGCCTCTCTCTGAGCAGCAGTTAAGAAGCTCTTATTCTTCGGCGGTGGACCATTTAATTAGCAAAATAAAACTGATGCGAACAAAGTTGCAACATCTATCGTGTTGAATCCACACTGCTGCTGTTCTTCTTCTTGGTGGACAGAGTATGGCCTCTAAATGTTGACTGCCTTAAAGGCAAAATATACCTCCAAATGCTGTAACACTGCTTCTAATAGCTATGTATCAGGAGAATCCGATTTTTTTTCTTGCCTTTCTGTAATCAGTCACCTAAAAAACCCACAGCGCACAGAAATTATTCATACATCTGCATTTCCTGAAAATATTTCTCCTTGCAAAAAGGATATAAATTGTGCAGAGCAGATTTCAGAAGATGTAGAACACTTTTTTGTACTTTCTTATGTTGGGAATCTGGTTTGATAAATTATTTAAAATGCTGAACACACATATCAAAAAGAAGTGTACCCACGACAGTCCAGCTGATCCTGCACAACAGCTGCAGCTAGCAGTATGACTGACACACACACACACACACACACACACACACACACACACACAAATGCACACATGACTACAGTGTACTCTGCCTGGGGGGTAGATATTCATATCAAGTAATTTCATAAATGCAAAGTTCATATGGAGCCTGGAAACTATGCGACAAGTCAAGAATATAACTGAATAGATCATAATTTTATGTTTAAATATTTCAAATGTAATATAAAAAGGGATGTAAAGCTTATCCTCTTATCAGTTGGCAAAAGAGTACCTTTATGCTCAATTTAAATTATTTAACAAATGGTTATATTATTGAATCACGGTCTCGTAGCCTTTTGCTACATAGTTCCACTTCACATTTCAGACATTTAAACATGACAATTATTGTCACTCTAAAATAACAGGCTGTGTTTGTTTAGTTTGGCTTTCAAACCTCAGTCCTGGTCTTTTCTGTACTGTATGTTCACATCATGCTGGTGGGTGCTTCCTCCCACTGTCTAAAGATGTGTTATTCAGGTCAGTCTTGGGACTCTAAATTGCTTGTAGGTGTGCGTGAGTGTCAGTTTCATGTGTTAGACCAGTGTTAGATTCTATCTAATACCCAATGCCCACTGATTCTCCTGAGATCCTTTTTTCTAGGCAATACTACAAGAAAAATGAGGTAGAAGTTAACAAAGCAGTCTCGGGAAAGTGGGCTCACTGTACATAAAGATATATCACAGTGGTTTGTCAAAAATGCTGTGATCATCATACATGATTGGAATCTAGCAATGAAGCAGTTAGGGGTGTAACCATATACAGAAGTCACAGTTTGGTTCATACCTTGATTTAGGAGTTACAATGGGGGGAAAAAAACTGTATGCATGAGGATATGTTTCTTTTTATTTATTTTGAGCAGACAGTAGCACAAGTGTCTACGGAAGACAGAATCCACTTGATGGGGAATGAGGTAGCGTTTTACCCACTGGCAACTTTGGTAGACTGTTTTCATGAAAAAAATATATTTCAAACATTTCTCTACTACACTGTGCTGACATTGAGAAAATACTTTCCCAAACAACAACTGGTCACAATAGGACATAAAACTGAGAAGCATCCCTTGTGCTATGAAATTCTACATCATACACTTGTTAACCTATATGTCACTGGTTCTTATGTTTTATACATACCTTTTATTGTAAAGCTGCATTATCCATCTTTTGCTTATCTAACACTTGTTTGTAGGAGGAATAAGGATCTCTTCTTACCTTAGTTTTTTCAAAAAGGTGCAGTGAAAATGTTTGGGTTCACCTAAATGGAAAAAAGTTAGGCGCACCAGTGCACCCAATAATGTCAACAGGGAGCCCTGATGTGGACAAAACGATTATTCGATCATTTGTTGCAAAATGAAGAATGCTCATTTCATCCAGCTTTATATTGACTCTTTAGTAACCAATCCAAGCGAAGAAAAGACACGTCCGTACAACATCGAACAATTTTTCCACTGAGAAATGTCACTGGATTGAATGCAAATAGCATCATTCACAGTGTATCCATGCTCTGCCTGTAGCCATGGCGATATTTGGCATGTGCTAATCTGGCTGTGAAAAAAAAATTGGAAGTGTATTGATTTAATATTGAGCTACAGCAGCTTTATCAAATATTTTCATGGCTGGATTTACAGATCAGTGAACTATGTGATTGCATCAGAAGACCTGTCCTTGTATTACTGAAACTTTATAACGCATGCAGAGCTTTACCATACAGTATCACTGTGAGTACATGGTGTCAAATATTTGGATGTAGCCAAACTTTTGATTACAGATTATCATGAAGTGTCCATATTGCACACTACTCCAATATATCTGTTGACAGGCTAATGGTTGATGTGGTTTGTTATAGGACAAGGTGATGTATTGATCGTTGATGGTTGGGGCCAGTTGTCTGTCTTAGTTATGCTCTTTTCTTCCTTATCACACCCACAACGTCTATGAAGGTGATAACGACTACTTACAGATAGCTGCTGTGATAGACTGTGTCAGACAGGGAAAAGGCCAAAACACAAAACATTATCAGCCATCTATGGGAAGTCTGAGCACTTCCTATCAGTTAGCTTGGCTGAGCAGCACACATCGATTGTCAAGATGCTGTAATGTCAGATTGACCGGGGCGAGAGTAAGAAGTTAAATCCTGTTATGGCACTTTATTTTTTTGTTCACATTGACATTTGGTTCATGAAATCGGACATATCATAACTTCTATAAACATGAAAAGACCCGGTGTTTCACCTCAGGCTGCTGCAGTACGGTTGAGTGAGTAATTATTTAGGCAAGCTTGTTTTCAAGACCCTGTGGACGAAAGGCAATTTGGTTTGACCTAATGTGGTTGTCAGTCTGACACTGATGTCATCAAATGCCAAACAGTGCATAGAAACCTTTCCCTTTGTGCAGGTGTACTATAGCGTGTGCATGTACGTAGGCATGCAGGTTTTTGTGCTTAAGTGCCTCCAACCGGTGTGTGCAGTCTGGGCGTCTATTTGTGAAAAGGCCACTGGACCTGTTGGGAATTGCGGAAGAGCGTTTGTCAACTCCCCTGCGATTCAATACTGTATGTAGTTTTGGCAGACTGAAGACAGTCTGCAGTGAGGCATGAGAGAGACCATTACACACACGTCCAGCACGCTCTAGATGATGAAGAGATCTGGGAACCCGTCCTCCCATGGAAACTGCCTGTGGCCAAGATGGTGCATGCAGTGGATAAAGTCCACAGCCAAGCTTTGCCAGGCTCTGCTGACATAACATCCACATGGTGGAAGCTAACCCGTGATAGCTCTGCATCACACTCAAGTGTTAATAATTTAAAGATATGAACACTTTAGCAAGGCTACAAAAGAAAAGGAAATTGAGAAAAAAGTCCTTGTCCACAGAAAGCTGGAATATAAAATATATAATATGACTGACCTTTGTTATGTATTTTGTTGAGTTCTGTACTTATTCCAGATGTTTCCAATAATTTTGTTTGTAAGTTTGTCTGGACTTGGTTCAGTTACTTTTTGCAGTTATTTGGAGATGGCAACATAGTAATGTGTCTATCTTTTAACGCAAATAGCACCTTATGAACATACTGTAGGTGTCGCATTTGTAGGGAGTGTTGACAAGTAAAAGGAATACCAGTTATGACAGTCTCCTGGGTTTCACTTATTTTACTGGTGACGTTAAATGCCAAGCTCGTATTTTGTGTGAGAGAACAGCAGCAATGAAGCAGTTGGGGGGATCCTGACTGCTAGAGAGTGTTAAGTAGTCATGTAGCGTGTCTGCCTGATCAATTCTGACCAATATCTTGTCAGCTGCTTCAGTGGAGGCAACGTCTGTGGCTGGGAGCGCTAAGGGTGGCAACCGTGACGTTTCTCACAATTTGGTCTCAATCCTGTGTGCTGGGATACGATCACAAGATGGTTCTTCGAGGATCTTAATGCATGATATTTTCCATTCTTTTTTCCTTATGCTATGACAGCAATTAGTCTAACAATCACTCAGACAAGCTCACAATTACAAAACTTGATGAATTAACATCTTTATTATTTATACAGTGCTTAACAAATTAGAATAGACCACCTGCTCTGTTTGTCTCAAAGACCATCCAGCATCATGAAGAGATCTAATTCAGATTATTTCTTTCTCACTGAGTGCCCTACACTTCACCATAACAGAAATGAGGCATTTAAACTTAATTCATCTTTTTATCCCCAAATTTGAGCCAGAACACTGGAATCCTCTGGAGAGTCAGAAATTAATCCAGAATAATAAGAAAACAACACTAAAACACACTTTTTTTCTGTTCAGGAATGAGAGAATAACTGGAATTTGGCATCTCAATCAAAATACAATAAATATGCTTTGCTATTTTTTGTAAAACAGTACATTTGAAATTTAAAGATAACAACAATAATTATATTTTAGCATTAAAAATATCATTTTGTTTAAAGAGCTTGCACATACGGGTGGATTAACCATTACAGAAACCAGTAATATTGTTAATTTAGAGAAGCGGTGAGAATCACCTTACACTGAGTCAATGCCCGTCATAATGGCTGAGCTGGTAGTTAAAAAATATCATTTAAAATTTAAAAAAATTCTTGACAGTGATAACAATCATGGTTTATTCATCCGTTTTTTTAACGAAACCAGTCTTACGATTAAATAAATTTTAAAATAATGTATTTAAATAATGTATTTACAAATTTTACAAAAAATGCATTTGCTCTCAGAGCTATTAATAAAAGACACATATGTTCCACCTTAATTGTCACCTTTTTTTAGGTGCTATCATTGTTTAGCAGCAGCATGCTAACTGTGCATTAGCATAGCATGTTTACTTCTCCATTCAGTGAGAGAATTTTTCGTGTTTTCGTGCTAATATTGTGAGTCTTGAGTAATCAATGTATTTTCCAACAAGCTGTTTCCTCGTCATCACTCGCTGCTCCTCTCAGTGTCTCAACAGCGATGCCTGCCTCAACTCAGCTGTCGGTCCGAGAGCTGCCCTGTCGTCCTATGTGGTGGTTGTATGTAAACACAACGTAGCAACAGACCAACAGACTACAGTCCAGCCTGCTGTTGACAGCTCGGTCTCAGTCTGATAGAACAGCTGTTGCCTCACTCTGGCCTCATCTTTAATTAAAAATACAGAGGATAAGAAACAGGAGGAGCAGCGTGTGACTAGAGTAAACTGTAAGAGATTAAAGCTGCTGTTTTACTTTGTTGGTTTTATTCTAACTGCAAAATGACATCTAAGTTCTAACTAAGTGTTAATCTGCCTTTTCAATTTTAAGTTACGAATAACATTCACTATTGACAGTATTTAATTAATCTAATGTTATTTCATTGATTATTTGTTGGCAAATTTCTCTCTGATCATTTGGGACTCCTGAAATACTTACAGGAAAAAGAGTCAGTGATGTTTTGTATAAAAATCAGTTCAGTCACTGAAATACATTTCTACAACATCTTCTGATTTTTATTAGTTGTATATACAGTAGTTAAGCATGTCAAATGTTACACATTTCTCATCACTAAAAAGAGACATGTAACTAAAACACATTTTATTTCACTTTAATGGACAAAAGATAATGCAGATAATTGAAAATCTTCTGAAACCATTTGCCATTTAGATGCTTGTAAATGAGCAACCATGTCTCTGGGTCTAAAAAACATTTCTTGATTATGTAGGGCCACATGCATCTTCTTTTGAGAGTCTAATCATATTCCAAAGCATGTAAAAAGATGCACATTTCAGCTGACATCGACTGAACTGGTTCTTATTAAAATGATGAAAATCAAGATATTGCTGAGCATCAGCATACAGTGAAGAAGCAAGCTAACGTAAGATGTTTTTGATGTATTGTTGAACTTGTTCGATCAGAGGATAAATGGAGAAAAACAAAGAAAAAAGATCACAAGTAAACCCCGGAACATGAATGAGCATCATAATCAAAAGACAGAGGAAATATGTCACCACCAGGACCTCACAGAGATCAGGCTGTCCCTCCAAGATGGATGATAGTTCAAGAGCGAGGCTCATCAGGGAAGCTAAGAGGCCATAGCGACCTTAAAGCAAGTGCAGCTGTATGGTGGAGCTTGGCCTCACTGTAGTTTGTGTTGCTTTGGGCTGAGTGGTGAGTTGGAGATTAGATTAAATTGCACAAGATGACATTTCCATCTCAACAGACAATGAGGGAGCATGTTCTATAGCCTGATAAAACCAGGATGAAATCCTTTCGCTATTAATTACTGGAGAAAAGTTTGGCATACAGCCCATCAGTGCACTGTGGGTGTACCACAAAAAGACGCATCACTTCACACCCTTAAACTCCACAGGATATAATTCCTCCTGGTAAGCAGGATGATGAGAGCATCATGCTGTGTGCTTCTTTTCAGCTGGGACAAAAGCTCTGGTCAGGCTGGAGGGAAAAGATGAGTCGTTCCACATATCAACATGCTGTGAAAGTAATCTGATGCCCTCTGCACAAAAATGAACATTTAAGACAGATTTTTCAGCATCACAACAATCTAAAACCCCAAACGAATGGGCTCTATGAAGAGAATCAAGAGGGAAAAGTTGCACTTTTCAGTGAGACCTTATACTGTAGGGCTATCTTTGCAATTTCTGTCAACTTAGACCTGGCACTCTGCCCAGGACGATAACTGCATCACCACAATACCACGGTCATAGCGGGGGTTGTGGTAGCGGGGTAATGGGGGTAGCGGGGTTACAGCGATCACAGGTTACTGCAGTAAACCACCACACTGCATTGATTGGGTGCTTTATCTCCACAGTAAAAAAACAAAAAAAAATCAAAACCGTCACAGCCCTACATGCCACATTGTGAAATGTGTGACTTTCTCTTTTTTATATATAGCAGGTTTATGTGCTGTATGAATACTGTGCAAACATCAAAACACTCCACAGAGAAATATTCAGAAACTGAGCCTTTGATCAGAAACCAAAATCATCCCTCTCATAAGAAAATAACTTGAATCTAGGTGTGATGATGAAGTGGCCCTATGTTCTTTTATTGCTGAAGTGAAGCTTGCCTCTATCCCTCCCAGGTGTTAATTGAAGGGTGTGAATAGTTGTTTATCAAAGGTGTTTTAGTTTCTCAGTTTCAATACACGCACAGCAAGCTATAAAAGCTTCAGACAGAGCTCTGCGATGACGCAACAAGGTGTGCGATTTTTCACAACTCTAAAAAACAGTCATTTTTCTGAGCTGAATTTAAAACCATAGTGTTAGTGTAGGCCTTTGTTGTGTAGGTGTTATGGCTCTGAGTCACTTGGTTAAAGCTACAGCAGCAGTAAAGAGAAACGTGAGGATTACATTACAGAAACACGACTGGCAGCAGTCTGACTTTGAACAGGTGTGTGATGGTAGAGAGATGTGTATACAAGGTCTAGAGATTAGGGTGTCTGATAGCTTTATTTTTTTTATTATTATTTATTATTGTGTCTGTAGTCAGCCTCATTTAGACCCAATGCAAATCTCACCCATCCATTCTTGAAAACACAACCCTTATACCAGTAAAACTGCTTTCTCTTTTTTCAATTAGTAACACATCATTCATTAAAATTTACATGATGATGTTCATTGCTTGTGAAATTTGTTCAAACAGTGAGCAAATGTTTGCTTTTTTTGTCAGCATCATGGCCACACTCTGACAGATCATGTTATGAGACAGGACAGCTTTCATTGTGACTAAAGATTCAGTGCTGGAATCATTCATTTTTTAACATGGTGCGTTTCACATTTCTGTATCAGCTGTGACTGAAGATGGCTCACTTTTAATTGGATTTTGTAGTTGTGATATGACACTGAGGAATAATTAAAAGGATCAATGTGTAATCAATGTGGGATCTGTCGGCAGGAATGTAATTTATTTTATTAAATACCAATAAATATGTTTTCTTGAGTGAATAAAAATGCTTTCTCATTTTACAGCTAAATGTACACTAAACATTCAGAACGTCAACTATACAATGTTGCTATTTTTTTAACTGAGAGCCCCATAGCTGCAGAAAATTACATTTATTTAAAGTACAACTTTATTTTTAGGTGGCAAGTGTGGTGGGTCAAAATTTAACCAGAATGTTGTTTAAAAACACACATGTTCAAACTTATACTGTTCACTTTTTATCTTTCATATGTGTTTGGCTCTTGTCCGTGGCATTGTTTCAATGAAGTGGCTATGATCATTAAAAAAGTACTGTGATCTCAGCCGATAATAACGATGGTGTATATATATTCAAGAAAACAAGAACCCACTTGTAATAAATAAATCTGAATTATCCTGTAATTTAATGATATGCTTGTAAGTAATCTCATTGCAGATCTTACGTGCCCTCCACAGTGGGATTCATTAGCAGTAAAAACAGAGAAATAACCACATTAAGCCGAAACTGTTCTGAGACTTGAGTCTTTAGACTCAACTTGGACCTGCATATTGTCACTCACAACACATCATCATCTTTATTTTTTTCTTTTATTTTATAGCTTTATAAATAGAAATTCTGGCACTCATGGGATCAGATGAACCCAACTAACTACACCTTGCTCACAACAGCGAGTCTCTGATTAGTCATTCATAAAATTATAAACATTTTAAATGCTGACATCTTCAACAGTCCACCATCCCACTCATGTGGCTTCAAACTCCACAAGTCTATCAGAAGAATACAGAAGTAGGCCCATCGGGAGAAGAGGAAGCAAAACATTGGCCTCACTAATGCTAAATAAGTAATCAAAAATAATTAGCCTATTCATGAAGCAAACAAAAGCCAGAGGTACAAGATGCTGCTTCTAACTATCTTGCTGAGTGAAGCAGACGAGTGGGCTGACAAACACAAATACAGTCCACCCTTTGTCTCTTCTCAGTAAAGTGCGAAAAAGCAAGTGAAAGTTTTCAGCTAAACATATTCTCCACAGACAGATGTAACACCCCCCTCCCCCCCCCCCAAAAAAAAAAAATATATACGTGTATATATATATACGTATATATATATATATACGTATATATATATACGTATATATGTATTCAAACCATACAAATAATACTCAAAACCCTCAGGAGCTTCTCTGTTGTGCACACTTTAAAACCTTTGAAAACCATTTTTGCTTTCCAGCTTAAATCATAAATATTGTGTGAAACTGCTAAAATCATATTTAACCGTGATGATTTATCCCTTCACATGAAATTAACCTTTTAGTCACTGTTGTAGTTCTTTTTACCTGCATAACAATAAGGATACATCTGGTGATGTTACATTTAGCTTATTGTCACAAATCTCATCTAAAGACCAAAATGAAAAAAATACATTTATTGATCCCACTAACAAGTATTTCCTCTCTAGCCAAAGCATAATAAAGCCTATTGCTCTGTCCCACATTGTCTTTTTGAAACCACAGAAATGAGCACCATTACAATGAACATGGCGTTGTAGTTTATTTTGACAGCTGGTTCATGTGAAACAAACCATCTGTCAATTAAACCAATGAAAGCAAAAACTAACTCGGTGCCGTTCTTCGTTTTTGAACCGATGCTATTGTAACGTACGCTAACCTCTTCAGGAGCCAAGCAAACACTTGTCTCTCCGTGTCTCTTGTAGTAAGTGTCCACTGGTCCTACCAGAGACCCCTAAGACTGCAAGGGAAGATCAGCGTTCCCTAAAATGTCAAAAATTAAATGGTCGAAAGACGACAGCAACCCATTTGTTGGTATTTGCTCAGTGAAATTACTTGTTCATTTCTTACACTGTAAATAAAACACACTCATAGTATATATGTCCTTGTTTCAGTTTAATATAATTTCAACATTTCCTTGTTCGAGTTTAATATTGTTTTGTTAGATCGTTTTATTGAATTTTGTGATGTAAACCGACAATGAGCTTCCCCTCTTTGAAAGACCAGCAGCTGCCACTGGGTGCTACTCACCTCCTCTGGAAAGTAACAAGCTAATGGTTTGGAGCTGAAATCAAGACAGATTCAGCAACAGCATGGCTTATTTCTCACCTAAAACACATTTTATTTAAATTTTTGTATTTTTGTTTGTTATGTTTGTTGTTTCTGACTTGGCTGCAGCAGCTCTTCACAGGATGTTGATTGGTCCTTTGTTTGACGAGCCATAAGTAAACTTCGTTGTTGGAGTCTGGGTGGGCGGCACGGTAGTGTAGTGGTCAGCACTGTCACCTCACAGCAAGAAGGTACTGGGTTCGAAACCCGGGCCAGGGGTCTTTCTGTGTGGAGTTTGCATGTTCTCCCCGTGTCTGCGTGGGTTTTTGTCTGGGTACTCTGGCTTCCTCCCACCATCCAAAAACATGCATGGGGATTAGGTTAATTGGCTAATTTAAGTTGCCTGTAGGTGTGAATGTGAGTGTGAATGGTTGTCTGTCTCTATGTGTCCTGTGATGAACTGGAGACTTGTCCAGGGTGTACCCTGCCTTTCACCCTAAGACAGCTGGGATAGGCTCCAGCCCACCTGCGATGGATGGATGGATGTTGAGTCTGACAAGACTCAAAGATATTCAGTTTACTGTCACAGATTAATAAAACAAAATATTTACATTTAAGAGGTGAAATGAGAGTATTTTGAAGTTTTCGTCTAACCAATTATTCAAACCATTTAATGGATTATCAACATAGCTGGTGATTAATTTAATAATTGACCACTAATAACACAATAAACTAATAACCGCTGCAGCTCTAATTAACATACACTGTCTTACTGTCTCACTAGTCCCCCAAATATCAGTTGATTCACAGATGAAAATAGTGAACACAACAAATTTACTCCTGCTGGAGTAAAGTTTGTTCACAATAACAAATATGTGGAAAATGCCAGCTTCTCCCTTTAACTTTGACATAACCAGTCGGTGACCAGTTTATGCATTAATTCACTTCACAATCCAGTTAGAGGTGGAGGAAAACAGTGTTTACATCATTTGTACCTGAAACATAGTCTGTGCTCATTTCCTAAGAATTGATTTGTGTTGCCTTTTAATGATTTCTTTATGCTCAGAGGGAAAGAGCAAGCATTCTTGTTTTTATACTTTTTATCACCGGTTCAAAAATAGTGCTCCACTTTCTCAACCACGAAACAAGAATACTTTATATACCATTTGCAGGCATGCAGACATCGGCTCTGATATACAATTAAAACATGTATTCCATTAATGAGATGAAATATTATTTTTTTATGTCTATGCAATTAAATATTTAATTGTTTTATTTTTGCCTCTGAACTAATATAATTTTAATTGGCTGTTGTTACACTTTCCTGGCATGAAAGTTAATTTAAACTTGCCATATAATCATCTAATTTAAATAAATATGTAATTTATTCCGTCCTAAATGAATTATTGATTATCGAGCAGTGCCACAATTAGTGTTGTCAATGTTTTATATCCATTTCAGAAACTTTTCCCTGTAGTGGAAATTCAAATCAAGCACACACAATATATCAAAAAAAGGATGGTCAGCTACACAGACAGGGATGAATAATGTCTGCGAAAAAAAAAAAAAAAAAATGATATTAGAGGATGTGAACATTTTTACACAGGTACTTTATTTTTTATTCAAACATATTAAACTGATTACAGTGTTTTTTGCATGGCTCTGTACCAAACAAAGGTATTTGGACAATGAGATGTGTAGGCTAGGACAGTGATTCCTAAACTCACATCAACACCCCCATTTGACTAGAGTTTGTCCCAGGGTCCCAATTTTTCATGTTTGATTATAGAGAGGGGCGGCATGGTGGTGTAGTGGTTAGCACTGTCGCCTCACAGCAAGAAGGTACCGGGTTTGATTCCCAGCCCGGGGCCTTTCTGTGTGGAGTTTGCATGTTCTCCCCGTGTCTGTGTGGGCTCTCTCCGGGTACTCCGGCTTCCTCCCACCATCCAAAAACATGTAGGTGTGAATGTGAGTGTGAGTGGTTGTCTGTCTCTATGTGCCCTGCGATGAGGTGGCGACTTGTCCAGGGTGTACCCTGCCTTCCGCCCTAAGAGAGCTGGGATAGGCTCCAGCCCCCCCGCGACCCTATGAGGATAAACGGTAGATAATGGATGGATGGATGGATTATAGAGAGTGCATGAAACTCAAGACCAAAGATAGAAAAGATAAGATTGAACTTTAGTCATACCAAAGGACTTTTGCTCAAAAATTACAACACAAGAATAAGAAACACAACAAAGTATGTACTGTAAGTGCAGCATTTAAGAATCAGTGATATTACTTACTAGATAAATTTTGTAAAAATCACCAAGCTAAATTAACAAAAATAAATATTTTTAAAAGTAATATGGAACTTCACTTTCTGTCATTATGTTATCTTATGGTTGGGTTTATACTGAATATAATTTATTCCCCTTTTTGCTGGGGAGACCCTGAACCTCCTCCCACTGGACTAGAACATCTCTATGGCATGACAATATTTGATTTAAAATGGTATATTGCCATAAATACATTGACAAATATTGTGCAATTTTGATACATTCATTTGTGCAGCCCTAACAGGCATCACATAGCATCCCTAAACCTAAAACCCAACCCAGTTCAATGTTTTTGCCACAGTTGTGAGTCGCTCACTTGTTCCTCAATGTTCCTCTTCAGTTTTGCACCATAAGGACAAGAGCAGGGAATGCCCTGAGTACCTGGAGGGAGACATGTTTATCACTTTCTTACAGATACACGCAACACTGAATAAAATCTTGGTGTGATGTGATGCAGAGGAAGGAGATTTTCCTTTTGTCGTTTTTAACGCCAGCCACCTCTGACATGAAAATGATCTGAGGTGGAAATGCTATCTGCCCCTTACAGCCCTCAAATTCTGCATGCTGTAAGTCAGCGAAATATGGGCCTCAACGTCACGGCACAACTTTTTCTCCAAGTGTTTTGCTGATGGGCATGACTCTTAAGATCCTAATTTGGCTGCTTTTTGTACTCCATATAGCATTTAACCGATGGCACCGTTAAAAATGTTCTGCGTGTGAAATTAAGACTTTTTATGTTTGATGATAATTGAATTGTCAGGAATAAGTGTAGCATATAATTGTATTTTTGACATTTTGCAGCTTTTTTTTGAAAATTGAGCTCAGAGGTGAACAAGATGAAGTTAATTAAGCGTCCCCTCCTTGCAGCACATATCTGGTCCTGTGGGAGTGAAAAGATGAGGAAACAAACTTTTAAAGGAAAAAAAATCCTCCTCTCCTCCCCTTCTAAACCGTTGCCTTCATTTTTTTCTAAGTCAATGGCCTTTTTGTTGTCTTTATCTGAAAATGTGTTTTGTCAGTTTCCCCCTGCTTTTAAATCGACATCCTCTCACCTTCTCTACTTGGTTGTGGTATTTCATGTTGTCGTTGATGGGATGGCCGGTGGCTCAATGAGATCACCTCCATTCTGTTATCCTCACTTTCTTCTGCTGACTGTCCCATTCAGCTCAGGAGTCTCTGAGGGTCTAGGCGGTGAAGTGGGTGTCTGATGCAGACCGCAGTATTACAAAGATTGATGGCATTTGTTGAACCATAGCTTCTGCTGTGAAATAATAAAAGTCTGGTGTGTCAGCAAGGGGATTATTTGAAATACACCACTAAGAGAAGAGGATTGATTATATTTAAAAAGACGATGAACCTAGTTCCCCCCCTCCCCCCCATTTCTGATAAGTTTGGACGACTTAGTCATCGTTATTCTAATTAATCTTCTCTGCTTTGAAAGGTTCCACTTCCGTTTCCAGTATTCATCATCTGTGGCCTTTATCGGAGGGCAATGCAATTTTCTCCCCTCCACCACATATCACAGGCACAGAAACCAAAGTCTGATGGTGAGTATAGAACGTGGCTTTTCAAAGGAACTCCACTGGGTATTCATGAAAAATGCATGAGTGCCGACTGCACATGGATGCTTTCTTAAGCTGAGGCTTGGAAAATATGACAGTGACAAACAATGGTCTGATATGTCAGTGCTGCTACAATGAAGAGGAGTATCTGAACAAATGTGTGGGTGTGTTGCATGGATATGTGCATATTGTGGGCTCAATGGGGCTGGTCACAGTCCCTCAGGTCCCAACTGTCGTATGGCGAAACCCCAGAGGTACATTCCCTGCTGCAACTACAGTAACCCCAAAAAATGTACAAGAAGAAGCACTCAGGCTGCGTCCGGTTCTAGATACATGCTAAATCAGGGACTGTTATGCTGCATCTTCCCATCATGTCTTTGAAATCAACATTGTGAGCAAGTTATCAAATAATTACTGTTTTTTTAGTCTGACATATTGCAAGCTTTCTAGTCAAAGTGTCCAATGAAAATAATTCCATCTTGTTATATAATTTCCACATATCATCCATCCATCCATCCATTATCTTCCGCTTATCCTCATAGGGTCACGGGGGGGCTGGAGCCTATCCCAGCTGTCTTAGGGAAGGAAGGAAGGCAGGGTACACCCTGGACAAGTCTCCAGTTCATCACAGGACACATAGAGACAGACAACCACTCACACTCACATTCACACTCACGGGCAATTTAAATTAGCCAATTAACCTAATCCCCATGCATGTTTTTGGATGGTGGGAGGAAGCCGGAGTACCCGGAGAGAACCCACGCAGACACAGGGAGAACATGCAAACTCCACACAGAAAGGCCCCGGCCCGGGATTCAAACCTGGTACCTTCTTGTTGTGAGGCAACAGTGCTTTTCCACATATCATTCTGTTTAAAATTTAAAAAATAATCCTCACAATAACAGTTATGTTCGTTTCATTGTCCAGCAAGAGAGGTCAGACATGACCAAACAGCCAAGCCATCCACATTTCTATCAGTCATTCATGAAATCACACCATTCGGATTCTGCCTTATGGCTGAAACATGCACAAACATTAATTGTTGGTTGTATGTACGATTGGAATTTCACAATGTCACAGGACTCACAACAGTCTGGTCCTGGACCAGCAAAAGTCACAAAAACTGGTTGATAAAAAACAGTGTATGCAACAGTAGCCAACAGAATTCAATTGTCAGACACTCCTTTCACTTTCAAAAAGTCAATCATTGCTAGTTTGATATTGAATATTGAAGTTTCAGATTCATTAATTAATTAGGCCTACATTGTGTTTAATGTGTAACAATGCACCACATTTATGTATTTATCAAGGTATTTATTACTTAAACTTGGACTTTAGTCAGTTATATAGGTTAGTTTTGGCCAAACTATGGTAAAACATTAGCCTAGCAAGCCAGACTTTGACATCAAATGTATACTGTAGTCTGGGGCAGTCAATAGGCAGAGTTGAAGCCTGTGGGTGGACCAACCGTTGTTGTTCAAACTGCCTCTGCATGTAATAGGCAAGAAAAGCCCAAGTCTAACTCTCAAAATCAACGACAGAGCCGATTCAATTGACCGCTGTTCATTAGCCACAGCCATCTTCCTTGTTTTGCTATCTCCAGAGTCCCACAGCCCTGTTGTCATCATGCTACGCCCACCCAACGACTCGCTACACAGAGAGAGCATTGTGATTGGTCAGCCAGATTCTTGTCTGAGTCAAGATTATCTCTTATGGTGCACCACGAGATCATCCTGCTAAGCAAAAATATTATTTGCCGCTAGAGTGAGTATAGATTTCTAGGCTAGTACAACATGTCTCGCTTTACAAATCCACTATTGGTCAACCTCTACTCTGAAGTTGTAGCCTGTCGTTTTTAGGCTCAATAAGATAACATAATAAAATTACAAACTGAAATCTTCCAGGTCTCATGGACTGAAACTCTGATTGTAAGATGGGCCAGTAAAACCCTTCAAAGAAAAATTAAAACTTATTTTGATTTCGTACCATCCATGTAGTCTTCAGATAATTTTATGGATGAAGAAACAAATCATCAAATGGCAGTAGCATTTGATGAAATGTCAGTGATAGATGGGTTCTGCTGTCATCCTGAGTGGCATTGCTTTGTATTCCCCCAGCAAACCTCATCTGATTAAAACTGTAATTGCAATGCTTTATGAAATACAACCTTTCAATCTTGAACTTTAACTTGATTCTCCAACACAAGGGCCTCTAAATCAAATTGAGCGACTGAAGTGTGAAACAAGGCAATAAACTTATTCTTGTGATGTCTTCCTGTAATACTGTGTTGTGGTCACAGTTATCACAGGGGTGACACGGTATGGGGGTGCTGATGAGCTATGCTAACATGAAAGACATGAACAGCTAACAGGCCGATGTTAAGCCCATTTGGCCTCTAATGCTGATAGTCATGGTCTATTTTGACCAGACCACATTGAGATGATAACGTCATGTTTGGTCCTGACAGGAGCAGAAGTTTCAGCAGGTGAGGAAAGCCATTTGGGAGGAGAAGAGTTGCTTTGGCAGACTTGAAAGTGAAATAAATGAAACAAGACAGATGTTCTTGACTGTGCTTTAGAGAACCAGGGGAACGATAGCAAGTCAGTGAGTTGAGAAGAGTACAATTAACTTGAAATGATGGCAGAAGGGGGTGGTGTAGTGGTTAGCACTGTCGCCTCACAGCAAGAAGGTATGGGGTTTGAATCCCGGGCCCGGGGACTTTCTGTGTGGAGTTTGCATGTTCTCCCCGTGTCTGTGTGGGTTCTCTCTGGGTACTCTGGCTTCCTCCCACCATCCAAAAACATGCATGGGGATTAGGTTAACTGGCTAATTTAAATTGACCATAGGTGTGAATGTGAGTGTGAGTGGTTGTCTGTCTCTATGTGCTCTGTGATGAACTGGAGACTTGTCCAGGGTGTACCCTGCCTTTCACCCTAAGGATAGGCTCCAGCCCCCCCGCGACCCTATGAGGATAAGCGGTAGATAATGGATGGATGGATGGATGGATGATGGAAGAAGGGAGAAAACATGAATTATTATTGTTAGGGGAGTCAAATGCAACATCATGTTTTTGCCAAATGTCATTAAATGCATATCTTACCAAAGACAGAAAGAGGAAAAAAAAAATAGCTGTTGGGCATGTGTCATGAAAAAATGTGTCATGGGTTTAATGTTTTACTTTTTCACATTTTTTTGTAATCCCAGTCAGCTTAATTATTTTTGGGACTCATTTTGGCTGGGTGTTGCCATGCTTTCACTTTTAGCTCATACCCAAAGCCTCCCTACTAATGGAATTTGAGCCGACCTTTTTTGGGTGACTCATGCCTGTTCCATGAAAGGAAAAGAAGGTCACATTAAATGGGGATTTACATAAGGCTATCTGTATCAACTGTGAATTCCCACGCTATTATGGCAGATTTCAAAAAGGCACACAAATGCTTTTGGAAAAACATCAAAAATTCATTGGAGACAAAATGATTGAGGAATGTGGCAACACACTTTCCCTTCTTGTCTTTTAGTATTGCTCAGTGAAGTGTACACCATTTTGTAACGTGGGAGAGAGAGAGACGTCATTACACCATCTTTAGGGATTACCTCTCAAAATGTCTAACAAATGGATGCATATGCTAAAAAGACTTAAGTAAAACAAAAAGGCAGATTTCTACACCGAAAATAAATCTTCTTGAAACCTGGGCGCTTCGTTGTAAATGTCAAAATGTGTAAGGCTTCCCATCAGTCTGAGAACAGAGGAAATGTTTGATGGTACAGCAGGGGACGCCGCAACAAAATGAAAAGTTCTTCCTTTCCAGCATTTATGTTTGCTCTACCCTGTTGAGCTAAATGTTTGAACCACAATTTGACATGCAGACTACAACATTGTACTAGGATTTATGTCCCATGTGGCCTTGTTCATGATATTGGACATATTTGTAATATTGGACAGCATATAAAAGACACTGATCTATTTAGGCTGCTGCTTTTCCAGATAGACACACTATTGATAAGGGCTGTCTAATTGAAACAGCAAGTTGAGAAAGGGATCGATGGATATGCTGGTGCCGAGAGCTCTCCTTGTGCGAGTCATATTATTAGATTTCATACAATCTGATAACCCTTTTGCTTTTGATTGATCTTTTCCATTTCAAACATTCAGGCCTGGGATCAATGGCTCTGCCCTGCAGCCACTGCTGTCAAAGCAGTAGCAGCCCTGAAAAGCAGCACAGGAAAAGCAGGACATGGTCATTCTCTGAGACCCACATTCAAGTAAAATTGTGTTTTGCGAATTGTTATGACTCGCTGCCTTTTGAGCAGTCCTGGGCAGTGCACATCATAAACATTATTTACACCAAAACATCACATATATAAGCTAGTCTTGTACAGTTTTATTTTTTCCTTGATAAGCTTCTGTCAAAAATAATAATGCAGCAGTGATGCTTTAATAGAGCCTGTCAGATGAGAATCACTAAGAGCATCATGGTCTTCACATTTTGCCATCTATTGTTCCACAGTGCATGTCTAAAGAACAGGGACAGTAAAGGGAGGAGAGTGAGTAAACAGAGCTAAGTGCCCTTTTCTAATTCTCTCAGCCCCAATCTCTTGAGACACTACTGGAGCTGGTGGGTGTAGCTATATGAACCATAGGGCTGAATGAACTGTAATGAGATTAGTAACTGCTGCACACAGAAACAACCATTTTATGGGGCTGCATGCCTGGTATTAAATATCCTCCGCTGGTCCTGATGCTGAGCTCAGTCTCAGACTGTGTTGTTTGTAAGAGTATAATCTTCAAAGATAGAGCTACACAACATGTACATGTGTTTAAAAAAAGGGATTTGATTAAAGACAGTGTCTGTAAATCTTCTGTAAGATCACAATATGTTTTCTGTATTGAGACATAATCCATACATTGAGGGATTGCATACTCAGATGGTACAAATAGACAGGTATATATGTATATATGGTATACTGCGCCTCTTTTTCAAAATAAAATCTTGATTATTAAAGGATCTTGCATACAGCTATACATAGCTGATTTAAATTTTGGCAGTTTGTAAATAAGTATAGCTTTTGGCTTCATGCTATGATCCTCTGAAAACCACCTTTACAGGGTTAATCACTGAGATCTCACTGCAATTATAAGATATTTTTTGTGAGCTCTTTGCGACACCAGAAAACACAAACACGTAAAAATGACAGTCAAATTGCTTTCACACCGAAATTAGATCGCTAATGCAGGATTTTCTAACCAGGATTGACCCACCTTGGCTCGACATTAGGAGGTTTTCACACTGCCAGCAGTCGTAGGTCTGACCTCCCGTTGTGAGAGCTGCTACTTGTCCTTCCTCCCTCCCATACGTCATTGTGTTGACAACGTTGTCATTACACATTTAAGTGTGCTGGAGTACTGTGAAGTAAACAATAGACAGCATGTCAGCGAGTCACACGTTAGCGTTGTTTTTTTTTTTCCTATTTTTCACACTGCAAGCAAGCCGGGCCAAACTAAGCCGAGCTGCTAAATTCCCAGGTTGCTAAGAGGGTCATTTGACAAAATGCAAGGTGACCCTTTTATGCTGTTGAAAAGATCTGCAACATCTTGGGATAACACAGGATTTTCATGCAGTGTGGAAGGGGCTTCAGTCATCACTATTTTATTTTCCCATGGGTCCATCTAGCACTGACAATGCTGGGGGTTAGTTAAAACTGTTTGTTGAGTGTCTTGTCAGTACATAAGAGGTCATGCTGAAGTGTTTGTAAAATATCCAGTGTGATCATAAACAGACAAGATGATCGTTTGCTGTCCTCCATTTGGACCAACTGAATTGAAATCCAGGTGTTAATGTGGCCTAAGAGTAATTCCAAAAACGTATCAAGTTGCATCTCTTTGCCAAAAAAATAAACAGAAATGCATCATGCTTGTAGTTTTCCATGTCTTGGCATTCTTTTACCATTCTGCCTTTCTGGTGAAACTTGGATCTGACATTTGGATTTTATAGAACTCTATAGAACTCTTTGCTTTTTACCCTTGAATGCCTCATGAAAACGTAATGTGTTCCCATAAACAAGTAGAGAAAAGATCAGCAGCTGATGATGAGGGGAATACAAGCAACATGCTCTCCCCAGTGAGCCTCCATGTTTTAAAGCAAAAACAACACTCAATCCCCTCATTTTAATTTATTTAATTCACAAGAACACGAGCATATTGAATTAAGAACATGAGTATATTGAATTAAGGATGAAATACCAAATAAGAGATGCTATTCATAAAACACCTTGGAAACACAGACTGTAAAAAACTGTCATTAACTCTTTTTTTGGTCATTAGTGACACCATGACGGAGGCCAACTTATCACAAATGATATTGTTTACCCTTTAATCAGGTTCCAGGAGGACCTTTTAGTGTTTCCCTGACCACCTACACTAATCATCCAGACAGGCCAACCAGGAGAAATCCATGGTCCTCCTTGTTGCTGATGTGCCTCATTTAAACCTGTCTCCAGGTCATGTTATCTAAATGAACGAAAATGCCCTCACCAGTTGCATTTTTCCCTTCACGGCCACTTTTTGCTACAATGCTCATTTTGATAATTATTCGTCTAATAACGCTTAGCAATGGCAAATCGAGGGTGGGCTTAGAGCATCTGTATTCTTTATCCTCACTTAATTCTTTTAGTAAAACATAACTAAATTTGGTACTTGGTATTATTAGCCTTTTTAGAGCTTGAAACTGTATACTAAATGCTATAATCGATTAACATATTTTTCATATGCTGGTTTCTCCACTTGTAGCATGATAATCACTCACCCCGACCCATAATCTGTGGTGCAATCACTAATGAGGTTCTGAAAATCATACGTTCCTGACAGGAACAGTGCACAATATTAATGAACACACCCCAAGCTGATTTAGGATACAACTGCACATGTGAATGCATTTCTTTTTGTTACAACCCTGCTTTTGATATATTGGAGGGAGACAATAACAGTGATTGGGGCAGAAAGATTGGAAAGAAAGTCAGTTTTTTGGGGGGGACAGCAAGATTTAGAGGCGATCTGCATAATTAGGTAGCATAATTAGGTTGTACTAATCACTTACACAACACTGTGACCGAGTCTTGGAAGCATCTCCTAAATTATGCAGGGTAAAGTAGAACCAATGTTGAACTACAATGCCTTTTATGAATGATTTATTATGAAATGGTGCCATTAGAGGCAAATCTGAGAATTGTTTAATTGGCAGTGTCATTTATCAAGCTTTAACCATGGCTTCTCAAATGAAGATAATTTTCTTGTCTTTAGGTTTTGTACTGCTGGATCAATCCTGCATTTATTGATATTTTTTTTTTTTTTTTTTTTTTTTTTGCATGTTAGCATCATGAGAAACAAGGTGTAAATGAAACATTTACATATTGTTAGTTGTTTTGTTTTTTTAGCAAACAATGGATTATTTACATATCCAGAATTCACAAAGCAACATTAGCATTTATTTAATTTTATGTTTCTGAAACAGCTGATGAAAAAGTCCATACGGACTCTCATTTTATCTCTGTTTGTGGTCTCCACCAACACTTAGCTGATAAATACCTACCAGTTGCTAACTTATTGTTGAGCAGGTAGCTTAAAGTGGGTTTGTCAGAGCTTTACTGATTTGCTAAAAAAAAGCTTTTGCTGAAATTGCGTTGATGGAACCAGCTTGAGCGAAAAGTTATCAGCTGGAAAATCAAAAAAAAAAAAAAAAAAATGTTGAAAGATGATAAAATGCTCCATGCAGCCAGTTCTTAATTCTCTCTCTCACTATAAGCGAACACTGTGACATTATTTGAGCTGTTGTTAATACAAGAATATTGAGGATAGTGCCGCAATTTGGGGCTAGAGTTGGGAGAAAGAATCTACATGTTGCAATATTGTATTTATACACGGACATCAAGTATCAATACACTTCCATCCTGTTAACAATCCACTGCATAATGCAGTTAAAATATATGAAATTAATCATAACATATTGCAATTTGTTATGGTATTGTATGGTACTGCAGTACTCAATCCACATATTGCAAAATGTTTCAAGCTATAATAAGATTGTATCATGTCTTAAGTCTTGTGATAATATTGTATCGTATGGTTTATTCAGTAACATCTGCAGTAACCTCGTTGACTGATTTTTGTTGTGACCTAAATTTATACTTTGGCATGGCTGCAACATGTCAAATTCAATATTCATCCTCACATTGTGATTATGAATAGATTACATTTTCACTCACTTTCTTTGCCTCGTCAGATCTAATTAGCTGTGTGTGTCATGGCTCTGTGAGTGGAATCCGTCCTTCTTCTTCCTGTCAGGGAGTGACTTGCCAGCCTTCTGTGACCCTGTCTGTGTTATAAACCTGGCCATCATGCTTATATAATCATTTATCCAAACCAGTCCTGAAAGCAAGCTGTGAGCTGCCAGTCCTTCGCACCATGTGCCAGGCGTCCCAGGCCTACTGATCAGGCTCATGTGCCAGAAACAGGATGTACAGGGGTACCATCCCAGGGCTATTTGAGGGTTCCTGTGACACATTTACACAACCACTCTTCATTAAACTCACTGTAGTAATGTATGAGGAGATGTTTTGCTGTTTACCAGTCTGCTTCTGTTTGTTTTCAGTATATCTGTAATCATGTCATCCTGTCCATATTGGACAATCTGTTGCATGATCTGTCCATCTCCTCCATGACATTTCTTCCATTGTTTCCCCTGTAAAAGGTTGTTGTTTTTTTTCTCAAGGGGGTGTTCCTTGTTTATTGTGCATCTCATTAAGGCCCTTGAGGCAAATTCGTGGTTCATGATGTTGGGTTATAAACATATAATTGACTTGGTTTGACCTGACTTGTCATCCACTGAAATGCAAGGCCTACTCTGTGCAGCATTTAGTTTTGAGCCATAGTCTCATGGGTCACGCTGTGATGAGAGAGTGCAACTGTTCAACAGTCTTCTCACAGTCAAAGAAGAACAGAAGGGGCTGTGAACTTGCACATCTTGACAAGTTTGTTCAGGCTGAACTGAATGTGTTAATTACTCAGTGAGTTCTGACTTGAAGCGTGGTAAAAGGATCTCATTAGAAATAAGCCACACCTTTCTAAGGAGGAAAAGCTGGATTTCATGGGAGAAGCTCACAGCTCTGAGACTTTCATTTTCAATGACTTGCTGTGACCAATAGCATTTTCTCCAGCTGTTGCAATTCTCTAGTTTATTCTCGGGGCCAGGGAGTCTATCTTACTGACTTGCCAATAAAATGTCTGTTGCCACTGGGAAAGAGCAGGAACTGTCAATTGGTTTCACCTTATCTACCTTGAACATGCCTCTGCTAACTTGATGCTTCTTCCCATTTCTTTTTCATTACAGTTTTTTCATTGTTTTCTTCTACCCCATCCTCCCTCTGCACATAAAGCTATTAGTCAATTATTGAAAATACATTATCCAGCTGAGGCTTCTAACAGACAAGTTAAAATAAGTCACCTGGGTGTTTGAGTAAAACAAAATAATAATTTAATATTTGAACAGATTCATAATGATTCATTTAAACAACAAAACACTGTTAAATAACCCTTTGGTGTAATGCTGTCTCTTTACTGCAAAAGAGTTACTACAATATAAATAATCTTGTAGATAACTGAGTGTGGATGCTGTATTTGACAGAGACTGGAAGTGTTTTAATTTCTGGAGACAAGAGAGGAGGTCAGGGGAGGCAAAACTGATCGGTCCCTGAGTGCTCCTCAAAATCAGGACTCCAAAACAATTGTGGAAATATAGATGACAAAGCCTGGCCAGGGAATTGCTCTGAAAGGGTCTGATTGAAAGCTCGTGTTCGGGAGGCTGAAGCAATCAAAGGATGTGTGTATTTCAAGTCGAAGGAGGTCACGTTGAGAGCATGATAAATCCAGCATCCTGATCCGCCATTCAAAGGCAGCAGTTTTCTATTGCTGGTGCTGCTCGCTGGTGTTTGGCACTCTGAAATATTGTCTCTCCTTCTGCTTTGATGTGCAACAGCTCCTTCAGGTGTCAGAAGAGAGGCTTGGCATTGTTTCAGTGATATCCAATTTCATTACCAGCCATATACACTATGAGCCTGTTGCATTGTTGTGACTCCAGTATAATATCATGAAGAAAGAATATTTACAAAGAATATTTATTTAATCATCTTTTTAGGATGAGGCTAACTGAATACAGTGTGCTGGCAAGTATGTCAGGGAAACTACCCAGTAATTGAGAAGCTTCCTGTTGGCTCGTAATGCTGTCTAACTGCCAGTTTGCAAAAGTAAAGAGCACCTATCTCACACAGAAATATAAAATATAAAAATTTACCAGTATTGCTGATTACCACAACAATAAGGATTATGTTTCTGTAATGATTAATCCACCAGTTTCTTCAATATCGGAACCGGTACCGACACCAATGTTGAATCGGTGCATCCCTAACCCCGACACAAAACACTGTACCATAGCATAATGAAGGATCTTGTGAGTAAGGAGCCAGATCTGTCCCTCAGGAGTTAACGGACAGCAAATCAGAGTTAAACCTATATCAACACCTCCCCCCCATCCATTTCCTTTTCCTAAGTTTTTAACCTTGCGACACTATCAACAATATCACTGTGCACCTGATGCTAATCATCACAATTAAGCATGAGGTGCCTTTTTTCTCACCCACATTAACCCCAGCACTGCTTTCAACTATAGGCACAATTTAATAATTAAGGAACTCAGAAATGATCAATAATTGAGTCGTTTATTCATTAAACAACAAAAGGCAAGCAACAAGGGTAGAGTCATGAAAGACTTATCCAGAGCTGACATGGGTGCCTGATCTTTCAGCTGGATGGCTGGAGTTATGCCTCTTGTGGTTTACAGACAGGTAGTCCAGTAGGATGACAGATATGTGGTTTGGATAATTGGGCTGGCGATAACTGTCATCTGGACGCTTAATGAATATAATCGGATTTTGCTTCGACAGCTCAGGGCTATCCAGTTTTTTTTTTACTGCCTCTACATACATTTTAAAAGATGTACAAGTTCCTTCCATCAATTATAGCTTGACATACTTGACATAAGTTTTTCTTTAGCATGCCATGGTCACATCATCCAGAATCAAAGCTTCTCGCAATATGACTTTCTATGTTACCGTGGGTTTGAAAAGATACAGTGTGTACTTACCTCCCACTTCTACTCCTGATCACAATCAAGACAAAAGCTGGTCAAAAGTCTGATTTTAGAGCTATCAAAGACTATAAAGACTGCATGTGTCCTTTACTTTTGTCTCGTCTGTTTAATGCATTTTTCCGTGGCGTTGCAAACGCTGTGTGGGTATTGTTAACAAATGCAGTGCTGCTGCCATCAGCACCTTGCATACTAATGAAAATCGGGGGAAGAATTTTTATTATTGCACTCCCAATTTATTCACTATTAACAGTGAGCAGCCACTCACCCTGTGAAAAGAAGAAAAATAATAAATTGAGAAAGCTTTTATACTCAAAGCTTTTTCTGCACTGCACTGGTTTCATGTGATTTAATTCAGAAGAGGAAATTCACTTAACCTTCTTTTCACTTATGAGAGATGTCCATCTCCAAAAAAATATTGTAATGCAATTATTACCATGTGGTTATTGTCTGTAGTATGACCCACATTATGATCTGTATTTGTTTGGGACTAGAACTTCTAACAAGGCCATTGTAATTGTGATTTATCTCCCTGACCAGAAAGAGAAAAAAAACAATAATTTTCCTGAGTACTACCATATATTATTTCAGTCACACACTCTAAATCATGACAAACAGACTCACCATCTGTTCTCATGAGATTCATTTAGGCTATTTATTTTCAGTGTCTATGCGAGGAGCACCCCTGTAAGAGCTGAGCAGCGTGCATGGTTTGTGCACTGAGTTTGTTTGGATGTTTTCTAGATTGTAAACTATTGAAACCTTTGCCGTGGACACTAGATAGACCAATTATAGTATCTGCAGATGATTTTCTCAATCAATGGGTTCATCAATGGGGCGGCAGTGGGTAGAGTGGCCGTCTTGTAACCAGAGGGTTACTGGTTCGATCCCAGCCTGGAGCGTTCATGTCGAGGTGTCCCTGAGCAACACACTGAACCCCTAACTACTCCTGATGGGTCGTGGTTTGCGCCTTGCATGGCAGCTTCCGCCATCAGTGTGTGAATGTGTGTGTGAATGGGTGAATGTGATGTATATTGTAAAGCGCTTTGGATATCGTTGCAGGTATAGTAAAGTGCGATATATAGACCAATCATTACCATCATTTGGTTTATAAAATGTCGGAAAATAAAACCCAGATATGTTCAATTTAAAGAAATATAAAACAGAAAAGCAGCACATCCTCACATTGGAGAGGCTGAAACGAGGATGTTCGGTGTTTTTTTCATGCACTAAATTGCTCAATGCCTTTTCAGCTTTAAATATATTTTATTTCACCTTATAAAAATGTCATATTAATTGTCTTTTTGATCTGTTCCATTTTGATTTATCAGGAACGCCTTTAGAGAATTTCTTCAAATTTTAATTAAAATTTGGTGGTTGAAAGTCAAGGTCACTGCCACCTCACAAAACACAATTTACAAAACACGAAATACAATATATTTGTATTGAATTGCTTTTACTTAAGTCTTTACTGCATATGTTATATATGCCTAGACAGACTTGACATGAGGCAGTAGTTCTAGTTTGTTGTTGTCGTACTCTTACATGTTTGGAAAGCTTCAAGTATGTGACACCGTGTGCTCTTTGGTGGACTATTTGTTTGCCGAATTACAGGAGAAGCAGATTAAAAAAGATGGGTAAATGTAATTTATCAGCATGTTTGATCATTAGTTACAACTTTGTTGTTAGCTTCCTGGATTTTTTGAATGGATTTCTGCTTCATGGCCTGCCAGCACATCTCTGGCAACACATATTTGTCCAAGTAGATTTTCCATCGCTTTTGCTTATTTCGACGGCCCTACTAAAGACATAATTTGAAAATCCTCAAAAGTTCACAAAGAACACAAAAAAAGCAGGCTAGGGTAAGAATTCGTGAGCAATCATGCACGCCCGGTAAAAAAAAAAAGAGCAACATAATAGCTTATTGACCAACAGAGAAGTGAGACTGATGAGGCAGTGGAGGCATTTATCTCTCATCTGTTTTTATTTTACAAAATTAGTCTGAAAATATTAGAAGTCTTTGTCTTTAAGTCGATGTTCGCTGTTTCTGTACACACTATAAATATGTCAGTGCATGTACTTTAAAAAGAATATGCTGCAGTGGTATTTTGAGCACAATGTTCTGACTTCTTGGCCTTTTTATATTTGAAGAAAGAGAAGACTGTGGCATTTTAATGTTTGTTCATGGTGCATCAACATTAAAGAAGAGAAAATCACACAGAATTTTAAATTAACCCTCAAATGCAGCTACTACATTTCTGCTCCTATCTGTTGGAGGAACGCTGGAGGTGAACGGATATAGGAAAACACAACTAACCTGTACAGATCAGACTAGATTTACTCAAGATATAGTGTTTAAAGTCGCACGGATTGAAGGATGACATCCAAGCAAAGGGTCAGTGGATGTGACACTGTGCAGCTTTGTGCTGTGCCTAGTTTGAGAAAAATAATGCTAAGGCCATGGCAAACATCCAGCCTTTTCCTGTCAATAACTTTGATGGTCAGGTATTGATCATATCTCAGGTCTTTATGAGGACATTCTCTGCCTGTGTTATTAAGTGGCATTTTATTGCTTTCTGAGGTTTTTATCTTGATGTGGTTTTTTTAAGATGGAGACCTGGCAAAGGAATGGTCCCCTCTGTTTTTTTACAGCCATGATTCATAATTGATCTGCTAAATGTTGTGACGTGTCAGTCACTTTTAAGTGTTGTCACACTATGCGGTTCAACATTTCGTTGGAATCCGGTGGGTTTTTTAAAGTCAAAGAGGTGTGGATGAAATCTCTCTTGAGGATTTATCTTCAGCAGTGCTCCTACTGTTCATCTTCAAGTTGGGGATTTGTCTTTTATCCAGCACAAACCATCCCTAAAACTTCGTCCTCATTAGCTTCCTCCTGGATGTATTGGCAGAGGATGAGTGTGTGTGTTTATGTGGGTGTTTTCTACCACCATATGGTTTCAAATGGTGGGTTGTGATGTGATTCTGCGTGTCTCAGTGTGCTTGTGAACCTCTGCTTCGTTAGTACTTGTGGCTATTTTTCAACATGCGGCCGAGGCCCACGTTGATGTCTTACTGGTTGCATCAGTGTTAGTGACAGATGATCAGTCGTGCACAGTGGAGGAATCCCTCATCTGCTGCATGTTGTGGAATAGGACACGGGATGTGGCTGGTGTCCATTTTTGTATCCTCGTTGTTTGGATCTGTTTTGATTTGTAGTAGAAATACTGGAAGCGATTCAAGTCTCTCAAGATATTTTTTTGTACTTTGGCAAATAAAATGGTGGCTTCCAGCAAATGTTGACATGTGACCAGTGAAGGAGTTGGCCACTGCACAAGTGTTAACATCACTTGTCCCACAGGTAAATCTGTGTGCTGCTCCTTGGCCTTTTCTCAGTAGGGGATATTTGACTTGTCATGCAGAAAAACACTGATGATACTTAAATAGACCTGAACATTGCTAATGGTCTTAACAATGGTGGAATCAATGGTTCTGTATGCACTTCTGCTTTTAAGAAATGGCAATAAGTTTGTCATGAAAATGTTATTTTTTCTGTTTCAATATACTTTCATATCAGTTAAATTAAGGATGCACAATGACATTGTCAAGTCATTGGTATTCACAGGTGGAGGCTTTAAGAAAAAAAAAAACAATGTTGAATGTGCATGTAAATTCAGATAATAGTTCAAGACTCAAAAACCGTATTGATTTTTGATCACTGACTTTGTCATCTTCAGATTTAATCTTTAATGTTTAATCTAAATTGAAAAATATTAGCTAAGTTAAGCAAGACTGAAATGAAACAAATAAACTGACTGAAGTAAAACCAATAAATAAATACCTTTTGAAAAAAAAACCACTCCAGGAATGTTTTTTTTTTTTTTTTTTTTTTTAAATAATTTTATACAATCATCTGCAACATCACTTAGCCTGTGAAGCATCCACTCAACTCAACATTCACGGCTAATATATTATAAAGTTATGCTTTGTTTCCTTGGTTTCAAATGGAGATAATCATTGTTACAAATATCTATATAATATACAAACAAACTGCTAGAGTTGAACTAAATATTCATGTGTCAGTAATCTCTTTGTTTTGACTCTCATGTCTGTAAAGAAGTGTTTCTACTCATGTGGAGAGACAGTTGTGACAGATGATTGGAGTAAATTAAATGGGTCAAACAGGTGGATGTCCCAGTTGGCAGAAATCTTCTTTTCATTTTTCCTCGCTCTGTTATTGTGAAGGGTTGTGTTGGGGCCACACACCAGACTTAATACCGGTTGATTGGGGATGGCATGTGCAACTGGGGACAAAGGCTATGTCCCCAACTGTTCAAACCTTGATTTTGAGTCAGTGGTTAGGGTTAGAGGGTTAGTTGTTGTAGTTAGGCTTACGGTAAGTTTTTAGGAAATCAAAGTTTATCCCCAAATGGGAGGGTAAACATGCCTAAATACCCCAAAACCAATGTGTGTGTGTGTGTTTGTGTGTGTGTGTGGCACAGTGCAGCCAGGTCTCAATAACCCCCTCAGAGGTTTGAATGACACGCTTTGCTTGGAGCGGTGGGATGCTGAGCCACATATGACTGTGATGGATGGCATGAGGATGCTTTCAGTGATGGATCTGTAAAGTTGGACTAGGACTGATTGTGACACACTGAGCTGCTAAAAATAATGCTGGACAAACATCTTCTGTAGTCAGTTTGGGGATAGCCTGTTGTCTCAAGAAATGTGAGCAGCTTCCAGCTCTGTTTTGTGTTCTCCCATCACTGATTACAGATAGAGACGATGCTGTTCGTCTGCCCCACTAGAGTGTGAAGTTGTTTTCCGATCTGTGAAACAGCAACCGGCCCTCCTCTGTGTCAACAATAAGCTTTCTACAAACTTCAGCAGCTTGAATAAAAGGTCACTAAAGGTGCCATCTTTGGTGCCCACAGAGAGGAGAACAGTGAGATAGAGCCCCAGATAGCAGGGAGGCGATTCCTCACACTCTGTCAGGAGGTCTTTAACAGATGGGGGTGCTATGTTTAGCATGGATGAGAAGTGTTTCAAAGAACTTTGGTGCATTTTGGATATCCAGAGGGATCTGAGGTAACCTGTGTGACAGGGAATGGACTTAGCATAGGATAGGATGCACCACTTCACTCTGCATTGCGTTTCTCTGTATTTATATTAAGTGTGTGTGTGTGTGTGTGTGTGTGTGTGTGTGTTTTGGAAGTAGAAAGGATTTAATTATGTGATTAAATGAACAGTGTTTAGGCTTTTGGTAGATCTATTAGCAGAAATTGAACTTAATAGTCACAACTAGTACCTAGTAATCATCCAAAACTAAGAATTATTTTTGTTTTCATTGTCTTACAATGAAACCTTCATATACTGTAAACAGAGAGAGCTGACCAGCCATGTTTGTACAGTAGCCCAGAATGGACACATCTACAATGTATTAAAAGATCTACACACAACAGACAACAGAGAAGCAAAATGCTGTAGGACTGAGACATTATGACAGACTGCCATAAACAGAAACAGCATCTATTTACAGGCTGAAACAATAAACTGTAAATAAATGTTACTGCACTGTCACAACTTGTTTTATCCATCATTGTTGTTGGGGTTAATTGACTTCCTTCTTCATACTGCAAAACAATTGAAAAGCTCATTAAGGGGCCTGTGAGGTTCTGCCACAGGTTTAAACAACATAAAGGTCTCCAACTTCAGCTTTTCTTGCAGCAAAAAGCATTTTTTTCCTGTAGGAACTTTTTAAAGAAACTCCTGGAGTTTGTCCAAGAGGATCTATCAAACACTGAAGCAATGTGGATTAGCTGAAAATCAGCCAATGTTTTCAGTTTGCAACATTTATTTTTAATCAATCAAAAGGTCAAACACAAAGCGTGGCTCCGTAACAATAAGGTCATTTGTCTCATCAATTCCAGACAAAATCAAAGGGATGGCAACTTGTGGAGCTAATCTCAGCATATCAGCCAGAGGTGCGATACGAAAATCAATATCTGGAAAGTCCTTCAACAGCAAACAGGCATGCACACAGAAAAAAAAAAACACCCACATACCCTCATTGTATAAGGTGGCATTTTACTGAAACTGTATTCAGGGTTACTTGTGTGATCATTAAGATCACCTTTTGCTTGAGGTGGAGCATTCAGTTGCTGCTGATCAAGGTTTAATTACTTTACACACTGCTTAATCTATAAAAAAAGTCATCATATTTTTTATTTGATTTATATTTTGTCTTGATAATCAGAAATTGGAAAATTACTGGTAGTGTATGTATGTAGCAGAAAAAGTGCAATAAATATAAATGTATATACTAGGGATGGTGAGATTCACTGATTCATGTCATATCTAACCCTAACCCATAAATTTGGTGGGTGCATTGGATGTAATTTATGAGTGAAGTGTGCTGCATCACTTGTAGCCTGTCCACATCAGTAAATTCCATGGTTAAATCTATTATATCATTTTCTGTTTCTTGCCCTATGGTGCTTCCCAGGCAACCTGAATCATAGACATAGAAGAAGACCTGAATGCAATGTCCACAGACATATATACGTATAAATGTATACGTATATATGTATACGTTGCTTCCTCGTGTACCAACAGAAGCTGATATGTATAGTACAGTGTGTGTTGAGTTCCAGTTGAACACAAATGTCAGAATTTTCAAGCCCCAAGTCCGAATTTAAATCATAACCCCCCCCCCCCCCCCGCAAAGTCAGATCTCCAATTCAAAAAACCTGATTAATCTCAATAACCCAACAGAATTCATGATATCTGCTACTGACGTAAGCAGTAGCTACAGGTTTTCTTGTACGTAAGGCTGGAAGAACTGGGAGCACTAAAATTTGAGGTGTTGTTGATGCAAGCTCCAAGTTCTGACTTCCAGTAAACACACTATAAGGCAAACTCTCACTCCCCAGGGTCCTAAAGAGGAACTGGTAGTAGTCTGTGCCTGTTGATCATCATCAGACCATTGTCTAGTATGTCTACTGTGATGAAACTCAAATTGATGATGACCATGATTAAAGCCCAAATGACATAAAAATAACTTGGTCATATTATTTGCACTATGAACATACTACTAATAATACTGTGCTTTCTGAAACTATTCAACTGTTAAGTTTACATGTTTATACAATTATACAGAACAGAACAGAACATAATTAGGAGTAAGGAGTGCTTAATATAAATTAAATTTGAATGATATGTCTGTACATACTGAATTATATATATATATATATATATATATATATATATATATATATATATATATATATATATATATATTTTACAAATTTTTTTTATGTTTTGTTCCATAAAAAACAACCGCATCTTAAATGTACTTTACTGTAATGTGTTTGTACTTAGGCACATTCACTCACTGTCTTTTGCATTTTATGACACTCCTCACTATGTTGAACCATCCACGTATTTGACAGATGTCAGCTTTTGAAACTATACCTCTGTTATAAAAGGTCATAATTTACAGAAAATCATGTTAAATTGTGTGTGGGGTGGCTGTAGCTCAGTTGGTAGAGTGGTTGTCCCTCAACCGCAGGGTCACAGGTTTGATCTCTGATTCCTGCTGCCTGCTGCCTCAGTTTTCCTGTGCAAGACACTGAACCCTGTTGCTCCCTGGGCGCCTCACATGGCAGCCCACTGCCCCCTGCATGGATGGGTTAAATGCAGGGGACAAAGTGACAAAGTTTTTCCAGGTTTGAGGACAAACATCTCGAGGTAAACTCCTCACTGTTCTTCATCCTTAATGGTCACATCATCAGCTCAGTTCACGAAACCTCTGAGCAGAGGAGTTACTATCACTTCAGCTGAAGTGGGCAGCAGAGAGACTTTGGATCCCCAGAGTGATTTGCATGATTGAAGCAGGAATGATGTCTGTCTCTGTGGAAGACAAAGCAGGAAGAGCTCGATGTTATTGGCTTCGCCTTCTTCTCTCAATTCAATCGAATGTCAAAATATTAAAGGTCAGATCTGAGAGATGGAAATATTATGAAAAGGTCTAAAGCATGCTCAGAGATTTCATCAGCAGCCTCTTGGGGCTGAACATTTGACATTGGACAGTGTTGTATCTGGAATTAGGCAGCATTATGTCGGCTCACAGTTTACAGTTAAGCTCAATTAACCATTGACCTAAACTAATTGGAACTACACAGTGCATCAAAATAAAACACAATGAGGCGCCACTTTTTGTGAAAGTCCAAGACAAAATGAATATATACAGGCATTTTATATAATATTGCATCAGTCTGAATCATAGCCAAATGTCCCCATTGTGTTCAGTTGCCTCGCTGTTCATTCCCAGAGCAGTGGGAATCTGTTTTGTTATATCATTATGCAGGAATTGGTTTTCTATTCAGGAGGTTCAGCTATTTGCTGCTCCACTTACCCTGACAGTAACAAAGTGAAACTTTAATCTCCCCTCAGTGTCAACAGCAGCTGATAGCAATTAAGGAGAAAGCCTGGAAACTGAAGTGGTGCGTTTGACTCAAAGAGTTCACCCACATCCCTCACTGCAAAATTTAAACGACTTCTCTTTATGTAGCCGCTGTCCAGACCCAAATTTCTTTTCAGGTCCTTAAATTGAATTACGAAGCAATGTGAATGAAATAATTCAGGGTGTCTCTGTTGTCTGTGCAGATGTTGAGCATGCGTGAAAGTAAAATATAATAGTTATTGTTGTTTTCATTGCAAATTCTATTTCCATAGTAAGTGGCCGTTACGTAGTTAAACAGCATAAATTAGATGCTGTAATTTCAGTAAATTGAATCTGCATGAAGCTGGAGCAGAAAACTGCAGACATTATCTCTGCCTGAATGTGAAATGTAGTGAGCACACTGCCACTTTGCCCGCTGACACCTATATATAATAATAATAATGCAACCGTTGCTGTGCTGCAGCCAACAAAAGCTCCAGCTGCGTGAGGGTGAGGGGCTTTTTGCAGTGCTGTTGGGTAGCTCTCTGATACAAGCAAAACAAAGCCAAAATCCTCTGTTCATGCAGTGAAAACACAGACCATGAGCTATTTTGACTTTGGCAGCTCTTTTATGGCGCTTTTCCACAAGCACAGTACAGTGTGGTACGGTACGGCATGGCACGGTTGTGGCGCGTTTCCACTAGTACATGGTACCTCGTACAAGGTACTTTTTTCATACCTCCTCAGCCCTGGTTCCAAGCAACCAGTCGACTGCTTTCAACTGATTGGCCAACGAGTGTCGTCATGACGCGGCACGACGTCCGACTGGACTGTAAAAGCCAAACACAAAAAATAAGCCAAACACACAGATGTGGAGTCTTCTGTCTCTCTTCTTGCGCTCCTCTTCTTCTTCCCGGTTTTCTGTGTCACATGTAAATGACATCATAGCAGTTTTCTGCTGCCGTATGACAACCCCGCCCACACCGAGGAGGTACTATGAGGTACTCAGCTGTAATGGAAAAGCACCAAAACTGGGCAGTACTGTGCCGTACCATACCGTGCCACTTATTATATAATTATAATGCTTTATTCCAGCTTTTCAGCGGTGTTGTCACTGTTATTACTTCTACATCCTAAACATATAGACATATCATACAATGAGAGCTGCAACTAACATATATTTTCCTTATTGGTGGATTTGCAGATTAATTTACTAACTAAAAGAGTAAAGGGTGGACAAAAGTGTTAATTGTTTTGTAGTGTATTCTTGTTATCAGTTTAGCATAGCTCATGCTATGTTAAAAACAGCATTCTGTGGTGAACTGAGGATTAACTGTGTTTACCCATCCATGTTTACTTGATCGAAGCAGATGCTCTGCTTTCACACCATGCTGCAGATTGCAAGAATCTGTCAGGTGTGAATTACAGATGTAAATGTAGTCAGCCGTTTTGCATGCCAGCATAATTTGCACAGAAAAATACTTCACCTACACCTCAGGTCCTAACATTATCATCATTAAGTTGCTCTTCATCTCAACAGGATGCTCAACACGGCAAACAACAGAGATAAATGTGGCGCCAGACAGTCACTAAAAAATCTTAAATGATGCTGTAAAACATAAAGGAATGCAGCGCAATATGTCTTTGCCAAATTATCAACGTCAGAGACGCTTCAGACCTCTTAGAGCATTTGAAAATAATATGAAATGTGTTGGAATCAACAGGGCAGATTTTTAATTCACAATCAGGCATTTCAGTGTGAGATGTTGAATCATGGAGATGGTCCAGATGAAGCAATGCACAAAAGTAATGTAGAGTAAGAGAGGAGCTGCAGTTTTGTATCGCTTTTACACTGAAATAAACATTGTACTTTGTGCTACTGGGGCGTGATTTGCACTTTCACATGCACAGCTATTTTCTCTAAAATTATGTCTTTTATTGCATTCACAAATTCAGGTGCTAGGTAGACAAGTCATCCAATATTTCGGTCAAGACAGACATTTTTTCTCAGCTAACTTATCACCTGCACAGAAACAGATGCAGGTTACAGAAGTCTGCTATTTTTGAAGTGTGCCTGCTAACAGGCACCACAATTAAGCAGTTCTGCAGTCTTCCAGGTCCTCAGCAGAGAACGTGTTGGGTGTCATAGCTGAGAAATTCACATACCAGGCAGGGAAACAAACTCTTCACTCTCACCTATGATTCATATTCTGCTGAAAGGCCTCCTTCAGATAATGCTCTCTTTTCATTTCACATGCTCAAGGCCTTAATCCATGCACCATCTTGTGCATACTTGAGCGTTATCCCATAATCAGCAGGCCACCCTACCTGGTTTCTGTCAATATAATTTGGAGAAACCCTTGATCGTTTGGTGCATTGCAGGTCCATGTGATACAAAGCAATTAAAAGAGCAGCTGGATGAAGAGCAGGGCAAAGCACATGGGAAAAAAAACAAGTCTTTAATTAGAAGAAACATCTTTAATTACAACACCATCACAAAACAATAACTTCAATTACAGGAACACAGACAGCATGTATGTTAATTTCACTGCTCAAAGCATTTTAAGTATTTAAAGTGTCCACTGAGATGCCTAGAAACTGTATTGAAAATGCCACCTTAATAGAGAACTAGCTAAAAATACTTCTCAAACATTCCTCAAGGAGCCTTATAGTTACATGAAGGTCTCAGTCAATAGCATGTTGGGCTTTGTTAAACAAACTTTAAAACTCCACTCAGATCCATTGTTAACTCTTTGAGTGCCAACCATTTTTAAATCAGAAAGTGCCTTGTGCCAGCATTTCTGCCCGTTTTGAGTCATATTTCAAGACCCACAGAATATTTTGTACCATGTCTCTGAAAACACAGAGTAGCTCAAATGAAAGAAGAGACCTACTATTTCATTATGAAAAAAATGTTTGTTTTTACCTTCCATTCCATTCTTGTTTTGTCTGGAGCAGAGTAGAGGCCACTTTCACAAAAATTCCCATTTTTTGTTCAGAATCCATCCGTTTTGCTCTCTAAACTCGGTCGCCTTCACTTCCTGCTTTGATCTCTGGGTTGTATATTAACCCTTTATATCCTACTACAAATCACAGAATCCCCAAAATTACTCACAGGCTGCGGGAGACCGCGATCAGCAACCCGCTACTTCAATGGCACTCAAGGAGTTAAAGTATGTGTTTCATTCTCAGCGAATCATCTTCAGGTCCTTTTACTGAAGTGAATTACCTCACACCTGTCCTCACGAATAGCGATGCACAGATCCAATATTGGTTTTGGTATCGCTGCTGATATTGAAGAAAATTCTAGATCAGGTATTGTGACAATGGGCCCGATCCATAGGGGCAGATCTATTCAGTGAAATTCTATGCTGTGCGCTGTGAGTGATGTCATGCGCTGGCGATGCACTGCTCGGAGGCTCATGTTTGTTGACAAAATTGGGCGAGCAAAGTTTTGTTTTATTTTTTTATAGGGATGTCAAAAGTAGCGAGTTAACTCGGCAGCATGCACAACGGTAACTGTACTTGGACAAACTACCCAAAATGTGTTGCCAGAGACGTGCTAAGGTGAGGAACAGAACGTCACAGGAAGTCCTTTCTTGCTGTGACCATCAGATTTTATAAGTCATTCACCTGAGACTCTCTCTCTCTCTCTCTTTCTCTCTCTCTCTTTCTCTCTCTCTCTCTCCCTCACATTTCGGGGAGTTTATACAGAAGTTGGTTGTTTATTTGTTAAAAAAATTAGAAAAGAACTGTTTAAGTCAAGTCTGATGCTGCCTTGAAAAAAGAATGATCCCAATCTTTTCCACACATTGAGACATAGTTTGCTAGGTAATTCAGCGAATGCTTTTCTGTATTGGTATCGGATCGGCCGATATTAAACCTCACATATCGGTATTGGTATCAGAAGTGGAAAAAGTGGATTGTGCATCCCTACTCACAAACACATGGGGCAGCTGTAGCTCAGTGGATAGAGTGGTTGTCCCTGAATCACAGGGTAGTGGGTTTGATCTCCCACCCCTACTGTCTATATGTTGTTGTGTCCTTGAGTGCTCTCTGGGTGCTTTGTATAGCAGCCCACTGCTCCCTTATATGTGCTATATGTTTTTCTTCTTCTTTTATAGTCAGATTTCTCTCTTTGTACATTCATTAGATTACATGCAATCTGTGACCAAGTGACAGTCAAGATGAAAGGCCACTTTTTATTTAGGCCTATATATTTTTATCAAAATATATGAGTTGGGCCACAGTGTTGTTCAGCGTGGCTGCCTTGAAGTCAGATGTTTAATATCAAGGGTTATCTGTGTGTGTGTGTGTGTGTGTGTGTGTGTGTGTGTGTGTGTGTGTGGCACAGCCTACAGGTTGGCTGTCTGTGACAGTGAAATGCCACATGTGGCAAAGAGGCTCCTGGAATGAGAACAGGGCTGTTTTTCATTTGGGTCATGTTTCACTGAGTGGACATTGTCTTCATTTTGCTCAGAGACGCAAAAACATGGCGACAGATCCTCATCAAAACAACACACTGTGTCATTACCAGGAAACACGCCGTGCGTCTGTGTGTTGAATCACCGTGTGTCACAGGGATGAAAAATACCATTTAGACGGACACAGTTCACTTATTACAACAAAAAGTGTTGGAGCAATCCCACGGAAGCAGCGCCTTGTGCTGAAGCACAACATGTAAAATCAATCTAAGATCACAGTCTCTTAAGACAGGCTTCGTGTTTCAGCTGACCTATTTATTTTTCTATTTAACTTTCTTATGTAATGTTTTTCTTTCCTCAGCACACACATCAGTAAAATCTTTGGAGCAGTGGGAGCAACAGAAGCCTGCCATGATGCAAGTTTTTGTATTTACAAAGCTTTACCATTATAAAAGCTGCTACTGTGTGCCCTGTAGCAGTACAAAAGTACAGCCAAGCAAGCACACTCTGGTGTGTAAAACATGCCATGTTAAGATGCTGAGAAACATGTTCAGCAAGTGACCCCTACTCATGAGTCTGACATGTTCATCATGTCAGCTTGTGAACGTCCAGCCTGCTGCAGCATTTGGGAGCATTGAGTCTGGCTTCTGTTAGTCTCAGAGGGAATGAAGCTTGTTGGATACGGACAGACTTCTCCCTGAAATTCTGCTTTTAATTTCTTCTTTTGTGCAAGATAAACAGAAGCACTATCTTTTGCATCCTAAGATAAGTGATCGGTCGCTCACGTTAAAGATCACATATTATATACTTTTTCTGCAATTTTATATAGGTCTCAGACGTCCAACAATATTGTATTCAAAGTGTATTACCCCAAACTCAGCCCTGGTCCTGCATTCCAGCCAGTTAAAAATCACTGTATTGAGCTCTGCTGAGAACAGGCTGTTTCTGTGTCTGTACCTTTAAATTTTCCTGAGCTGTGTCTGACCACGCCCCCTCTCTGGAGACAGGAAGTGGCTCTCTCTCTCCTTACCGTGCGCTTCTGTTTACTTCTAGATGCGTACTGGCAGTGGCTAAAGAGGCTACTAACCTTACTCTGCAGTGCACGGACAGTACCGTTAACAGTAGTCAGAATCACCCAAAGTACAAATAAGTGTATAACGCTAGCTTCAAATGAGCCTTGTGCTCACAGACCTTATGTCGAATGTCTCCTGGTATTAATTACTCAAGGACACAAATGTTAGCTCTGCAGCAATCGCAGCTCTGTTAGCTGCAGTGCTCCGTCTGTAAACATGTCTTTGTAAGCTAGATGCTAAGATGACAAGTATATCACAGGAGAGATAATACTAGGAGGATCTGGACTGTATAGAATACATTATTCGATGACGGAGCTCGGGTTAGCTGCAGTGTAAACATGTCCCTGTCATGCTAGCACTGCAGCTACCCTCCAAGACATGTTTACAGGCCGTCGCACTAAGTAGAGCTACACAGTAAAGCAACACAAAATGGAATAACTTACAGCTCCACGTTTGTAGCTGTGTCCCAGACAGTTGGTACTGATCCATGCTTCATCTTCAGCTGGTTAGTGAAGCCTGCTTTGTGAGATGATGAGCGCACACATGCTAAACTTTGGGAAGCTGTTTTGCTACATTTCCAGCTAAAATAAATCGATCCACTGGGTCTTCAGAGGACGAACAAAGTAAAAATAGCCTCCTGTGCTCGTTGAAGCAGCCAACACACAGAGCAGCTGCCGTGCTTTGCTCCTAACTTTGTCAGGTTTGTTTGCAAAAGTTAGCGAGGAACAACAATGGTGGCCGCTTGGTAAATTTAGAGGAGGGTTGTCTACCTGGGGGGGAGGCTGGCACAAAGGCAGTGTCCTCTACTGAAGGGAGGGGCATCCCCATTGTTGACGTGGAGATTTTAGACTCACTTGTTTCAGCACACATTGGCAAAGAAGAGGAGCAAGCAGGGGAAGGAGGTGACAGACTTTTTTCACTCCTGGGGCCTCATTCACAGTCTATGGGGACACATACTACTGTTATACTACCTTTATAAAGTGAATTTTGCATAATAGGTGACCTTTAAAGACCACAAAATTTGATGGACCCAGACAATTACAAAATCATCACTATAATTCACTTTATGTCTCAGCAAGATTTAGAGAAACCTGCCAATTTGTTCATCTTTACCACTGTAATGCTGTTTTTACAGGTCTTTCTAAAATGTCAATCTAACAGCTACACCTGTAATCTGTCATTAATGCCAAACACACACTACATGACAGAGCAGACTCAAATGGACCCCAGAAATGGGCGAACAACGAAAACTTTCTCCATGACTTCCTCCATATTTCTAATTTTTTTTCTTAAGTGAATTTTCAGTATAAAAACATACAGTGCCTTGCAAAATTATCCACCCCCCTTGGCATTTACCATGTTTTGTTGCCTCATAACCTGAAATTAGAATGGATTCTTTGAAGGTTTGCATCAACATGCCTACAACTTTGAAGATGTGATTTTTTTTAATCGTGACACAAACAACAAATAGTAAAGTAACAGAAACCTTTAGCATGCATATCTGTTCACCCCCCTAAAGACAGTACTTTGTAGAACCACCTTTTGCGCCAACTGCATTTAAATGTTTCCCCTTAAACCCGTTGACTGTTGCTTTAGCAGTAGTCTATGCTTCTGCCCTGCTGGAGGGTGAACCTTCATCCCAGTCTCAAATCACAGGCAGACTGAAACACCATCCATATTTCCCTCGACTCAAATCAGTTTCCCAGTCGCTGCTGCTGTCATGGTCTCCTGCAGCCTGTGAGTAATGGCTTCTGGGAGATGTAGTCGGAGCATAAAGAGACAGTATGCGCCACAGAGATCAAAGCAGGAAGTGGAGAAGATTGTGATTGGAGAGCAAAACCGACAGATTCTGGACAAAAAGTAGCATTTAGAGTGGGAGTGGCCTCTACTCTACCTTTGATCAAACAAGAATGGAACAAGGTAAAAACAAATAGGTTTTTTTATGATAAAATAGAGTCTCTTCTTTCATTTGAGCTATTCAGTGTTTTCAGAGACATGGTACAAAATATTCTGTGGGTCTTGAAATATGACTCAAAATGGCTAAAAACTCTGGCACAACACACTTTCTGTTTTATAAAACGGCTGGCACTCAATGACTTAATGCCTTCATCTCCCGGTTTGTGAATTTTAGTGGGCGACCCTCTCTTGGCAGGTTTGTTGTAGTACCATGTTCTCTCCATTTGAAGATAACGGATTTGATGGTGCTCCGGCGATCAGCAAAGATTTTTTTTTTTTTATAACCCCACCCTGACTTGTACTTTTCAACAACTTTGCCCCTGACTAGTTTGGAGAGCTCCTTGGTCTTCCTGGTGTGATTTCTCTTGCTTAGTGGTGTTGCAGCATCTGGGACCTATCAGAAAAGGTGTGTTTATACTGACAGATCATGGGACACTTAGATTACACAGGTGGACTTCACCTGGATATATATTTTTTTCATTTCACTTCATCGACGTAGACTATTTTGTACAGATCAATCACATAAATTTCAGATTAAAAAACATTCAAATTACAGGTTGCAATGTAATAAAATAGGTAACAAGCTATGGGAGGTGAATACCTTTTCTAGGCACTGTAGAATGTTAAATTTAACAGAACATGCTGTGATGTGTGAGGATTTTCAACATTTGTTAAGATTTGAAAAACCTTTTAGTATGGGCCAGCCAAAGTGGATCACATCATATCTCAGATCTTTATACTGCCGTCCATTTATTCAAAGAATGTACTTTGTTGGCCTACAAAGCTCTGAATGTTTTAGGCCAAATATTTTATAAATTGTCCAGACCTGGTTCTGGTCTTCTTACTGTCCCCAGAGTCAAAACTGATCACGTTGAAGCAGGATTTATTTTTATACACCACATGTCTAGAGCAAAGTCCCAAAAAACTTAAGGTGCAATAACTCATAAACATTTCTGATTATATATTCATATTTCGCACTGCACTGTAATTTTTATTCCTGTTTATTTTTTTGGATCTCATTTTCTTCTTCTATGTGTCATTGTTTAGTGTCTTAATGTCACTTTGGTGTTTCTTTTCCATCTTGCCTTGTATATCTTATGTACATGGCCTTGTTGATGACACAGATAAACTTAAAGAAGGCACATCCTTTTATTCTTCACTCACTTTCCCTAACTTTTTTCTCTCAAAGCTGCTTCAAGCTTATAATATTAAAAACATTCTTTCCCGTCCAGATACCCCAGGTGAGCTACGCCTCCACAGCTCCAGAGCTCAGCGACAACACCCGCTACGATTTCTTCTCACGTGTTGTGCCTCCAGACACCTATCAGGCCCAGGCCATGGTGGACATTGTCAAGGCCATGCGCTGGAACTACGTCTCCACAGTGGCCTCAGAGGGGAACTATGGAGAGAGTGGCGTTGATGCTTTCATTCAGAAGTCTCGGGAGGACGGTGAGTACATCATTACAAATATATCTTTACTGAAAATCCAGCACTGGGTGTGGGAAGATATTACCCATGCAAATGTTCTGTATTGTAGAAAATTTGTGAAGCTTAGAAGCATGCAAACAAAGACCAATTAGTGAGGCCAAATGTTAGAGTTGATCTCAGAATGTGCAAACAGCCAGAGGTCATTTACAAACTTTAATATGGACAATCACAGAGGCCTGAAAACAGCACAGAATGTCTGTTTTTTTTGACTACACATTTGCTTAGATAATGGCTTTAAAGCTCCGTTGGATCTAATGATCCACTGCACATTTTAGTTTATCTACTCTGTAAAAAAAACAGCAGCCTTTGCAGCCAGTAAGTGTCCACATTGGATCCGTTCTTCCACAGTAATGCTGTATTATTACTATTGATCCTTTATTTAAAAAGCAAAGCATTGTTGTCAGTAACAATACCATCTTTATCCTGGCTAAGATAGGCAACAATACCAACGAGTTCCAGGCACACAAAAAAAGTTAAATAACCACCAAATGACAAGTAATCAGATAATCATGAATATAATTTCTAATAAAATCATGTAAAATATTAAATCCTGAAAACAACCTAGATAGCCCCTTAAACAAATTGTAAAACTAAAAAAATAACAATTGAAAAAAGCAATAAGCCTCCCCTATGCAGATATTATTATTATTATTATCACTCCATGATAATCCCATGCAAATAAAAAATCACAGTTTTTGCATGCAGAAGAAATGCATGATTTTACTATGCTCTAAAATGGTGAGTTCTACATACTGGCCTCTAAACAGACTTTGATTGTTTTAATTGGGTTTGACTGGATAGCTAAGATTCTTGTGGATTCAATGAGACTTGATGTCAATGTATAAACTAATCACAGCCCCATGAAACATTACAACCACAAAGAGAGACCTAGAACATTCATGATATGTATGGCTTTCTTAGCTATAATAACATTAAGGGTATTTCTGAGTGGTTCCCAGAACAGATGCTTGCCTCCCGTCACCAGAAAATGCAAATGTTGCTGATAGAAAATCACAGCATGGTGTTTTTTGTGGTGTTCTCCAATGTCTTAATATGGTAATTTGGAGGGATCATTATCAATGTTTATGAATTATTGTGCTTTTAAAAGCGGTTAGATTTTGCACCAAATGTACAAATGTCTAATGCCTGGGTTTTATTTCTGAGCTTTTATATCACCCAGTGTTCAGAAGTATACACTTGCTTATTTTCAAACCACAAACTTGGCTGTGGGATTAGAGCCACGTCATTGCAAGTAGAAATATTTTTGTTTTGATTTCAAATCGTTGATCCCAGTAACCCAAGTTTAACCTATCAGGAGCAGTTAGGGGTTCGGTGTCTTGTTCAGGGACACCTCGACATGAGCCAGGATTGAACCGGTAACCCTCCGGTTACAAGACGGCCACTGAGCCATACTGCCATGGTTAGAAAATCATCTTGAGGTGCTAAATGTCCTGGTTCAAAAGAGGCTGAGTTTGAGATAAATATTTTCTCCCATAAATTTTACATCACAGCTTTTAATTTGGACCACTGTACCACTTTGGATCACCTTCCGTTTCCCCAATCCAACAAATTACCAAAGGAGTTCTGAAGTAGTTTAAATGTTTTGGCAGAGTACAAGAGTAATTAAAAGGATGAAACTTAAAGGTGCTCCGGTCATGCCTCTGACTTGCACTGTGCCTGGACAAAATGAGACCAGCTTGGCTGTGGTTGCTCATCAATTATCTCTGTCACTCTCTGAACACTTAATCGCCTGGGCAGGAATTCAGGAATTGCCAAGGGATAGAAAATAAGTGAGGCTGGGAGAAACATGTTAGGGATGTTAAGGATTAGGCTGAAAAATATCAAGAAATGCATGTCTCTGCACATTTAAATCTTTTTGATGAGTTAGTACATTACCCAAGCTGAGGTACAATTATTTGGCAGTGTCACACTCAACAGTGAAAACACTGTCGTGTTCAATGCAATCAGAGACAGTCGATATAACAACTCCATCCATTCCTGATGACCTATGAAGGATAAATCTAAAAGGAATTAACATTGCTTTAAATATGGTTTTGTCCAGTTTCTAGATTGTGGAACTCAAATGATGTCTGAACAAATGGAATAGAAATATATGCACATCAGTCACAAGACTTTAACAGATTAGATGTTTTTTTGAAACAAGCATTAATGAAGAAGGAATACCTGACCTCAATACAAATCAGTATATATATATATACGTATATATATATATATATATATATATATATATATATATACGTATATATATATATATATATATATATATATATATATATATATATATATATATATATATATATACACTCAACAAAAATATAAACGCAACACTTTTGTGTTTGCTCCCATTTTTTATGAGATGAACTCAAAGCTCTAAAATGTTTTCCACATACACAATATCACCATTTCTCTGAAATATTGTTCACAAACCAGTCTAAATCTGTGATAGTGAGCACTTCTCCTTTGCTGAGATAATCCATCCCACCTCACAGGTGTGCCATATCAGGATGCTGATTAGACACCATGATTAGTGCACAGGTGTGCCTTAGACTGCCCACAATAAAATGCCACTCTGAAAGGTGCAGTTTTATCATGCAGTTTTTACAATGCCACAGATGTCGCAAGATTTGAGGGAGCGTGCAGCTGACAGCAGAAATGTCAACCAGAGGTGTTGCTCGTGTATTGAATGTTCATTTCTCTACCATAAGCCGTCTCCAAAGGCGTTTCAGAGAATTTGGCAGTACATCCACCCAGCCTCACAACCGCAGACCACGTGTAACCACACCAGCCCAGGACCTCTACATCCAGCATGTTCACCTCCAAGATCATCTGAGACCAGCCACTCGGACAGCTGCTGAAACAATCGGTTTGCATAACCAAAGAATTTCTGCACAAACTGTCAGAAACTGTCTCAGGGAAGCTCATCTGCATGCTCGTCGTCCTCATCGGGGTCTCGACCTGACTCCAGTTCGTCGTCGTAACCGACTTGAGTGGGCAAATGCTCACATTCGATGGCGTCTTACACGTTGGAGAGGTGTTCTCTTCATGGATGAATCCCGGTTTACACTGTTCAGGGCAGATGGCAGACAGCATGTGTAGCGTGGTGTTGGTGAGTGGTTTTCTGATGTCAATGTTGTGGATCGAGTGGCCCATGGTGGCGGTGGGGTTATGGTATGGGCAGGCGTCTGTTATGGACAAAGAACACAGGTGCATTTTGTTGATGGGCATCACCGATGTCCGATCACCGGACATGTCACCCATTGAGCATGTTTGGGATGCTCTGGATCGGCGTATACGACAGTGTGTTCCACTTGCCAATATCCAGCAAGATTGAAGAAGAGTGGACCAACACTCCTCAGGCCAAAATCAACAACCTGATCAACTCTATGCGAAGGAGTGTGTGCAAATGGTGGTCACACCAGATACTGACTGGTTTTCTGAGTCCCAAGACCCCCCAATAAAACAAAACTGCACCTTTCAGAGTGGCCTTTTATTGTGGGCAGTCTAAGGCACACCTGTGCACTAATCATGGTGTCTAATCAACATCTTGATATGGCACACCTGTGAGGTGGGATGGATTATCTCAGCAAAGGAGAAGTGCTCACTATCACAGATTTAGACTGGTTTGTGAACAATATTTGATAGAAATGGTGATATTGTGTATGTGGAAAACATTTTAGATCTTTGAGTTCATCTGAGAGCAAAAACAAAAGTGTTGCACTTATATTTTTGTTGAGTGTATATATATATATATATATATATATAGTGGGCTTTATGGAAATTAGTTCACTCTTAATTAAAACAAAAATAGATTATGTGAAAATCATTGATTGAAGCCCTAATCTGCAGGACTTTTCATACTGTCGGTGGTTGTATGTGTATGTTTGTTCTGAGGATGGACTGATATATATGTCATATTTATCATTTTTATCAGTGTGCTTCTTTTATGTTTAGCTTGGTAGAATTTCTAATCAATAGCATTATGCTCTAATTGTTGGTGTCTCCATCATCATAAAGTTAATTCCAGGTCTGTTTCAGTGTGGATAAGCATCTCTCCATTTTCCTGCCAAGTGATTAGCACTGGGTTTGACCTCTTAATTGAAATGCTTGGCAGTATTGTACTCTTGCAGTATTTAACCAACAAATCCTTTCACTGAGGAAAGATTATATGGCATACAGTATGTACTTAATTCAGTGCTGCTCTTGCACATTTACTTTGCCAGATAGCATTGTTTTGAGCAAAATGTACCAAGAAAATAAGCTGAAAAGGGAAACTGAGTCAGCTCCCATAGTAGCAACAACCCCAGCAGCCTTTGCCACCACCTGCTTGGAGTTGCACCAGCACGGCTCTCACCTCTCTCCCTTAAGAGCGCAAGCAAATATAAGTGAGTACAATGTGGGTAAAAAGCAGATGATGAAAGGTAAATGTGAATTCTGGGTAGGGTTTTTTTGATCTCTGCTTTTATATCTGTCTTCCCTGGTATATGATGCGTGGAGCTGGGAATCTGTGGCCTGCAGTGTTCCACTTCTTGGGGTATTAGAGGGAGAGCAGCTTCTCATCTGTCATGCACTGACCCAGGATGTGACCCCCTCCTTAAGGGAGATATAAGAGCACATGTAGGACACACATAGATGGAGAAAGAAACCCCTTTACTTTGTTTCAAGAATGTGTTTAGTGTGCTGTTGCCTTCAAATGTTAACTCTGAACCTATCCTATTGACAGTGTAATGCTTTTACATTAGAGTGTACAGGTATCAGACTAATAGAAGGCCTTCCTGGCAATGTGCATCTTGTAATTATATTTAAATGATGAATAAATCAAAGCAAACAACAGGACAGTGAGCACTTAGTTCACCAAATTATTTAGTAGGAACATCTTAAGTGATGCATTCCAACAGTATCCTGACTGAAGTGGACACAAGACACTTTATTTTTTTTAATTTCAAACAGAGACACACAGTTTCTGAAATGGAAAGTTCATGATGGTTATCTGGGGTCTACTTAATGGTCTCTCATTGTTTGGTACTTTGGCATTTATGAATATAATATTATTTTTGAATGCAGCCTTTTGGAAACAAACAAGACACACAGAGTCCAGTCAACAGTGGGTTGAAGAAGACCAGAGTCTCATCTTTGACTGCAGACAGCCCCTCTTGCTGCAGAGACGTTGATTACTGTGGAGCGTGCCCCAATAGATGTCATTAATCAAGTTAATGAAACACAATGTCAATAAGAACCCTAACAAGATTCCCTTGCAAACCAATGGCCTGCCTGACATCAACTTGAAAAATCCTGCTAATGGAGTAACTGCTGTCCCTGTTTGACGAGGAGGATTACAAGCATTAGCCACAGAGTTGGGATGAATCGCTGCATGCAGGGAATGTAAAGTGAAGAGGAAGAAAAGGGGAGCACAAACAACTCTGCATTGCTCCTGGGCGGTTTATTTCTAGATACTGAGAACAGACAATATTAGACCGGATTGAGGTAACAGACAGTACAACATGAGGAAGAAGGTAGAGCCTAATTATACTTTATCAACAGATTCCTACAAAGAAAAGTTTTTTGGTTCATCAGAACTTGTTTCTTTGAATAATTTATTAAGGATGAAGCTGGCAACATTCTGCATTTTTATAGTCAGCAAACCCTTTGGAAAAAGACAAAACCAGCAATCCCTCAATATATTCTGCGATTTTTCATCAAATGTAACTTAAAATGCATAATTAGTGTTTATTTAAGATTATTTTTGGGTTCTAGTGCGTATCAACATGTTCTCATTCCTCGGCGTCACTTTTCACTTGCAGTAAAGGTGTTTTAATGTTGTGAATTTTACAAAAACGCTTGTGTTTAGACAACAAACCAGTTATTTAGGTTTTGGAAAAACAATATGGTTGGCTGTAAACTACTGCTGATGTTGTGATCACAGGGACACCAATAGCAGCCTCCTGGATGTAAGTGCTGTGTTGTAGGACTTCATTCACTTCCCCTCCTGTCTCCCTATGCATGTCACTGACGCTTTTTATACGTCAGCACAGCACTTTTCCCACGGTGTCCCACAGAAGAGTTCATTGTAGATAACGGAGAGCATGTGTTTCCTACCATGACTCAAGTGTGCCTTGTGTGGTGGTATTGAGCACCAACGGCTTGTGTGGCTCGACCTGAAAAAGACGACAGATCTCATGTTCAACATAATGAAGGAAAATGATGCCCAGTATAAGGACGTGGCTCATTAATGTCTTTAAAATATCTTCTTCGACAACAATGCAACTCTATAATGAAAAGTAAAACCGACTATATCAAGCTTCGGTCACACAGCCAATACTTTTTAGGATCAATTCATTGTTGGTTTTGGTAATTTCTTAACAACTGATGTCATTAGCAAACACTCAGAATATCACCAGACATATCCTTTTAAAAAGATGAAAAGGATGTTGATTTAAAAAGGATGAGTTGGTTGGATTAGAGAGAAGCAGTTCTACAGAGCAACAAAGACATGAACATCAGTACTCAGCGTACTCAGTCATGTCCCTCCTTTTATCCATATGGCCTTTAAATCTCTAGCTCACACTTGTGTGCAGCGTGTCAGCCAGTCATGTCTTTATTTATTATGTGACATCACACAAATGACCCCTGAGTGCCTCAGATATGTCCTGTTGCAATTTGTTGAAACAATTAGCTGTCATTGCTTAATTGGGCAAGGCGAATGGCTGGATGATCATCACTCATCCTCTCTTAGTGTTTCTCTCTCTCTCGCTCGACCCATTGATGATATAATGGTTATGTGTCCCTCTTAATGCATAGATATCATTCAAGCCACTTTTATTAAGCAAGTACTGCTTTGATCTTTATTACTGGACACAGGGTGTGTTTGTCAGTATTTCATCATGCTGTAAACTCAAAGGTAAGCACGCATGATACATTTCCCGATATGGAAGCATGTTTTTTGTAATGTAAATGTACTGTAAATATCCAAAAGAAGATGAAAATTAGAGAAACTGTGTTGCCAAAGCAATGGATTAGGATGTGGAGGAGGTTACGGGGGATGCTGCAGCTTAATTTATCCTGAAGTACCCAGTGAATGCTGTGCAAATTGGCCACGAAAAGCGATGCAAATTGGTACAGATAAGGTTGGTGGCTGCTAAACTAATGCACTATATGAATAATTGCACAGAAAATAAAAAAAGAGATAGAAAGGGGGTACTGACTTATAGTGATCAATACCACATTTGCGTCAGTTGATGAGCCGCTGTGTTGGAAGTGGAGCTTAAATGAAATTCGTTTGGGTGTCACATTGCACTCAACAAGAGGAGACAATCAATTTACGGTAAAAAAAAAAAAAAAAAATAATGGTTAAAAGCAACAAATTAAACATGTTTGTGAAATAGGAAGTGATGTAGCAAACTTAATTCTGGTGTGTAATGGTGCCACGTTTTGGACAGTTTTTGGAAGCAGTTAATTTGAGTGTTAACAAGGATAAAGGATTGGATTTCGACAGATAAATCTGTTAAGAGGGAAATGTTTTTAATTAGACAACAGACGATGTAAATTGGACAGCTCTTTCAGCTAATCTGGATTACAATTCTGTAACTAATCCATGCAGCTCCTTTTCATTAGAACATATCTGTATCACTTTTGTCAGAGGGATAAGAATTTCTCAGCTTCCACAAAGCACTTTCTAATCGGCTTCATATTATCATGTTGGACTAGGTTTACATATTGTTTTATTCAGTATTATGAAGATTTGACAATCTGTTCTTCAACTAGAACAGTTGTCTTAAAGAGTGGCAGTAGCTCAGTCTGTAGTGACTTGTGCTGGAAACTGAAGGGTCATGGTTCAAGTCCAGGTTGGATCAAATCTGGAGATTGGACTGGTAGCTGGAGAGGTGTCAGTTCCTCCTCCTGAGCCCTGCCGAGGTGCCCTTGAGCAAGTCACTGAAACCCCAACTGCTCGGAGTGCCTGGATACAGGGCAGCCCCTTTGTTCTGACACCTCTCCAGTAATGCATATGCTGTGTAATTGTGTTTAAAGGAAACAGAATCTCATGACTAATTTGTAACAACAAATTTCATATCAACAAAGTTAGGATGAATTTACAGTTCTGTGCAAGGACATATCGAGTGTTCTATTGCTAAACACACCCAAATGCAATCTGGGCTGCAATGGCAAAAACGCAAATCGTAGTTACTTAACTTAACTCCAATGCGAGAGTGTGAGAAATGCAAGGACAGGAAGAGAGAATGAGATGGCGCCTGGAGGAGAGATGTGACATAAAATAAAACTGCAGCACAGTGATGATTCAGCCATTTCACACATCGGTTGTATTGCATATAATGCAGACCTACCAATGCATGCGTCATATCCATATGATATGAGTCAGCCCTCCCTCTATAGTTACTTCACTGAAAAACCTGAGAGTAGGACTTGAGAATCGGTTTCATGATCAAACAAACTTTTTGCATCACGTCTACACTTCTGTGTGCGCTCTCTAAATGCAATACATGATCATCATCACATGGGATAAAAGAGCAGTGCATATGAAAATAAACAGGTGAATATAAAAACATTCTCTTTCCCACAACAATTATCACCTTAATTGCATGTTGTGTGTTTGTGCCAAAGCAAGTTTGTTGTCTATTAGTTGCTAGCTCCCTCTGAACTCCATCCTGACACACTGGTTGGTTGTTTTTTTTTCCTCACAAAATAGCATGCAAAGTTTTTGTTTTTGTGTAAAAGGCCTGTGTGGTTTTTAATCATCTCCAATGAGCACCACAGAACACCTACTGTATGCAGTACAGCAACCTCTGTGCCATCTCAAGAGTACACTACACCCCACCCTCTTAATTTACTAATCCACACAAATCAATGTTACTGCACCTGGAAATGAAACACTTTCTATGTCTTTGACAATCAATCCAACACTGTAACAGACACACAATGACAAACAATGACAGACAAACATGTTTTCTGAGAATAGCACCCAAATTTTATTATTTGTGCTGATAATAATTCCAGGAATTTGGTTTTTAGTTCCTGGATTTCTCGCTGTCAGGTCAGCGCTATTACATCTAGACCCCCATCCAAGTCTAAGGCTTAGTGACTTCTGTATCTGCTTAAACTGTCAAAAACAACAACTTAAACTACCAGATATATTTTGCTTTAGTTGTGACTTTCTGCACAAATCTTTACCAAAGTGACAACTGTGGTCTTTCCAGATTTGCACATTTGGCATCTGGATTTGACTCATCTAGCCGGTGGCACCGTAGCGCAGCATTAGTCTTTAGATTAGGTCATTGAGTTGGAGTTATCGATTCCTTCAGGGAAATTAGGCCATTCCTGCTGCAAAAGTGATAAGCTTTAGCAAAGGCAAAGACAAGGAGAATATAATTACACAAATGTTCAGCATGAGGACATTTGGTGGACAGAGAATATAAAAAGTAGCGGAAAGTAATTAATGAATATTCTGAGTTTGCCTCTCGTGTCTCTCTTTTGACATTGACATCTTGACATCTCAGTTTATATTCGTGCAATTAAGAGGCTGAAAAGACTTTTGTGAACTTGATATAGACTAGATCATCATTTTTGTAATGCTGGGGAGTTTCTGTCATGTACAGTGTCTGCATCAGAGCAGACTTTTGCTTCACACCTCTGCTGTAAACTGTCTACTGTGTAAAGAGATGCACAGCATGAAGCCTTGTATGACACAGTCCAAACGGAAAGCAAATGCATCTGTCAGTACATTTTCCTTTAGAACTATTGTTCCTTTCAAGATGGTTCCTGCTAATGAGCAGGTGGATGGTGATTTTGTTTAGTCAGCTTCTCATTTGAATATTCATCCTGATAAATAACCTCTTCCAAATAGAGCAGATTTAGCTGAAACCCACAAACCTCCACTGTCACTGTAATTTATCAAATTGTTGTAGGATTTTAGTGTGTTTTAGTTCGTTTTAGTTAAACTTACAAGTGCAGCATTAAGTCATCAGCTTAGATGGATTGTTTCCCAAGAATACGTCGTTTTTAAAGGAAGTTCAGTTTGGTTAGACCATTTCTTAGGACTGTGTGAGAAGGACAGTCTTCGGTTGGTTTTGTTGCACCTGTCAGGGTAACATAGATTTGTGATTCTTTGTTGTGAATATGCTTACCTCATGTTTAGCTAGCCTATTTGTATAAGGGCTTACTAAGTAGTGTCTGAGATAGCTCACAGGATTCAAAGCAAACCAAATGGTGTCTTTATTTACCTTTTCCATCACAATCAATCTCTGAAATTTGCTGCAGTTTCCGCAAAAAGATACTGATTATATGACTATAATACGGTGCAGTTGTTCTGTCCCCGTTGCTGAAAGCACCCCCAGACATGATATTTCCACTCCTATGGTTCACGGTTGGGATGGTATTCTTGGGATTGTACTCACCTGTCTTCCTCCTCCAAACATGGTGAATGGGGTTTATACCAACATTTTGGTCTTATCTGACCATATGACTTTCTCCCATGCTACAGCTGGATCATCTAGATGTTCGTTGGCAAACCTCAGATGGGTCTGGAAATACGCTGGCTTGAGCAGAGGGACCTTGTGCAGGATTTTAATCCATGACAGCGTAGTGTGTGTTATTAATGGTAACCTTTAAGACTGTCATCCCAGCTCTCTTCAGGTCATTGACCAGGTCCTGCCATCTAGTTCTAGGCTGACCCCTCACCTTTTTCATGATCATTGATACTCCATGAGGTGAGATCTTGCATGAAGCCCCAGGCTGAGGGAGATTGACAATCATCTTGAATTTCTTCCATTTTGTAATAACTGCGCCAATGTTTGTGGTGTTCTCACCAAGCCGCTTACTTATTGTCCTGCAGTGATGTTGGTTTTCAATATAGAGAGCTCCAGGACTCACAGGTGGTGATTTGAGTGGGTGCCTGGGAAATTCAACGGGTCCCCCAATTAAAAAAAATTGATGGTGACATGGTATTATATTGCTACAATTAATGGATATATTCATGTATATTGAAAATGTATCTAAAATTATACAAATTTGTGTGATTTGGGCTTTAATCATGATCATCATCAATATTCATTAATTATTATTATTATTATTGTCGACTCAATAAGTTATTTTATGTAATTCGGGCTTCATCATGGTAGACATACGAGACAATGGTCTGATGATGATCAACAGGCACAGGCTGCTACCAGTTCCTCTTTAAGACCCTGAGGAGTGAGAGTTTGCCTTATGGTGTGTTCACTAGAAGTCAGAACTTGGATCTCAGGTCAACGTAACCCCAATGTTCAGTGCTCCCAGTGCATCCCAGTCTTAGAGACTGAGACTTAGAGTTTCTTTTTCTAGTTACCAGCCCTCTGCAGATCTATAATTTAGCCCCTGGTGTCCTTAGACAGCTCTTTGGTCTTGCCTATGTTCTATGGGTTGGAGTCAGGCCATTTGAGTGTGTGGACTGGTGTTTTTTATACAGGTAAGGAGTTCAAATACGTACAGGCACTTCATACAGGTAATGATTGGTGAATAGGAGAGCTTCTTAGGGACAAACTAACAGATCTGTGAGAGGTGCTAGCTGGTCAGTGATGAAATACAAAAATTTCATGCAATACAATGCATATTAATTATTTAAAAATCATTGGGCTACAATGTGATTTTCTGATTTTTTTTTAGACTCTATCCCTCAAAGTGTACCTACGATAAAAAACACAGACCTCCTTATTCTTTGTAAGAAAACTTAGCAAAACTGTATCAAATACTTATTTTCCACACTTTAAGTTGTTATTGTAGGATTCAGTGTTAGTAATTTACCAATGAAGTGGTGAAAATCTGTCCCTGTGTTTACATTTAAAATGTAAAGATGGTGACACAACTAATATTGTCTGGAGATTATTCACACATCTGCTAAGAGACTCCTGAAAGGAGTCCTTGTTCTCTTGTAACACTGAAAACCTGCCTTTTGTCTTGTTTACATAACCATGTTATTGTTCTACAGTGTGTACGCCCCTGTCACAAAATCCCAACAATTTCTTTAAAACCATATGCTTCCTCCACTGGAAGATAAATGCAATTTCTTTCCTGCACAAGGACAAATGAAGGGTCACTATATAAGCAATGTGGAAAGGCACCTTCATGTTAGCGAGGCAGGGGGACCAATGTCACGTGAGGGGATGAATAGACTATGTGAGGGCTAAAAATTAGGAGGAGCCAACCACTGACTATAAGCAATCTCCATACACTGTGTGGTGCAATAACCTTGATGGAGGAAAAGGAATTTAATTTAGCAAAAGAAAAACAAAGATTTGGGAACAGTCTGCACAGTAAGACACAAATAGGATTCCAGTTGCCCCACTAGACCAGATGAAATCAGAAGTATCCAGAATCGACTGAAGGGAATGTCTGAGGAATTATAGTTATTCCTGACCAAAAGCATTAGTTTTTCTGACCACAGCTGCAGATACATTGCCATACACTAATATATATATAGTGTGTTCAGGGATTCCTCAAAGCTTTTGGTTTCAAAATATCTTGGAGAATAATACAAATACACACTATCTGGATTTATGTTCCACAATAGGCTGATTAATGTGTTTTCTACTGTGTGTGGCTTGCATTTATGACCAACTAGGCATTCATTCATTTTCCATTTTGTTTCTTATTCACCTGTTAAGTCTTAAGGAACCTAGATTAAAAAAAGCCCTTTCACAACTCCATAAAAATGTCCTCATCAGTCTCCAAGACAAACAGCAGGAGGCTGAGGGAGTGCCATAAAAATCTTTCCTTTGTTCAAGTATAAGAGGAAGCAGTCATTTCAGTAGAGGAGAAAACAACAAAGACATTCATTTGTTTGTTGCCATTTAAAACTTGAACATAATCCCCCATTTTCTCCGGCAGTTTTCAAACTCACTAAAGAGGTATGAAAGTTTGCAACTTTCTGTCAAGAGAAACTTGAGAGAAGACATTGGCTAGCGTTCATAATTTAGACTTTACCCTTTTTTTGGGGGGTGGGGGGGTTATGGGTGCTCTGCAAGAGTGTTTCTAATTTGATTTTGAATGAGGAATAAAGCAAGAATGATTTAGCCTGGCAGGAATCACAGGATAATTTTTGACATAATGTCACTTTGACTCAGAGCGTGTCATTTCTATTACAAATGACAAGGCACTCAACAGTCAGTTGAAACACAGAGTGGGAGAAGGAGGGAGAGGCAAGCGGGTGAGACAAAGCAGGATCAGATTTGAAGGAAGGAAAAAAAGGAGGAAATGTTTGCAGAATGCAGAGATGCTGCTGTTTGATCAGCCGGTAGCGAGTGAGCTGCTGTAACTATGGAATTTCATTGCTCATTTGTTCTTTTGAACTTCTTGATGAAGCGATCAAAGTGAAACCGGTCATTCTTTACTGTTTGCTCAAGAAAAAACATGCGCAAAACCATGATCACGATGCAGGAAGCATGATTTCCCTGCAGGATTTTGTTATGAAACATATCACACGTTTTCTGGTTTCTTGTAGAATGTGGATCAATCAGCAAAGGAGAGGGGTGGGATCTCATTCAGGGATTAATCTATAATTTTTAATCTCATGCTTCCATTTTTCCTCTCGAATCGATCCATGTTGTTCCATCAGCAAGCTTTGTGGATGGATTAAGCTACCACGCAAACATGGAGAATGTGACATCCCAACGTCAACGGCGTGATCGATGGTAGAGACGGCCTGGGTCAACAGTTTCGATGCCTGTGTTTACTGAGGCAAAGTATTAGAGCAAGAGGGTCTGGTGGAATGGAGAGTGCAAACGAGAATCAATACAACAGCTATCATCATTTGCAGGGTTTATTAATGGCCTCGCCCCAAGCTGGCAACGAGAGCGAGAACACTCACCTGCATTTAGGGAACCAACACTCCAGCGTTTATGCAGCTCGCCTCCTATCAATCATCACAGTGTAAGTTGCTCTCAGCAATGGTCTGGCTACCTCCACTCACCTCGCAAACACACACCCCCACACACACCCTCAATCATGTAATGAATGGCATCAATTTTGTGGCGAGGCTGCCAAGATATACAAATGATTCAGAATGGGTCCAAGTCTATAGGCTAGACAAAGTGCAAGGTTCAGTTTAATTCACTTTCTCTCACTCCCGCCTCGCTGCGACTCAATAGAATTTTCATGAATTTTAAAAGATATATCCACCTGTTCATGACTGACAACAGCATCAGTCACACAGGATATAGCCATAAGGCAACGACGAGTTCAACCAACAGGTACTGCCTATCCTCATGGTAGTCTGGAATATTCCCTGTAGGTAAAAACTCTTTTTACATAGAGAGAACATGTCATCTACTACATCAGACAGCCAAGAAAAAGACATAGTGCTTTTCCTGGCAGTTGTGGCAGTACCGTTGAAGAAAAAGGGGTTTTGTTCAGTCAGCTATCATGACAGTGTAAAGCAATCCATTTTTTCCCACTGTCAAATAAAACTGTCGAACTGTGTGTGATAGATGAACAAAAAGAGACATAAAGGTCTGCTGTTTTATTTTATGATTAACATGGTGGAAGATATATGATTAAAAATGTATTTTGACTGAGTGTGATTTGATCCACAAGCTATCAACCAGAAGAAATGACGTAAACCATTTACTGAATATTGCAGGAATTTAAAAACAATAGAATGATGGAAGGATTATTACTTCACATGAGCCATAAAAGTGCCAGTGGATGAATTTGGCTGACTGTGTGAGGTTATTCTGGTTCTTCTTCTTTTGGGTTTTTTGGTCTCCAGTCTGAGAATGTCGCCATAATGGTTGGTAGTCAAGTTAATTGGCAACACCAACACCAGTGAAATTCCATGGTATCAATACCACTGTAAAAATACAATATAACATATACACTGTATATTAGCTGTTGTTATATTGAGTTGGACATTTCATACAATGTTATATGTAGTGTTAATGTGTTTTCATTGGAAAAGGATCTTCCATCCTGGAAGAGGGATCCCTCCGCTGTTGCTCTTCCTGAGGTTTCTTCCGTTTCTTTTTCCCTGTTAAAAGGTTTTTTTGGGGAGTTTTTCCTTAATCGATGTGAGGGTCATTTGTAAAGGACAGAGGGTGTCATATCCCATGCAGATTGTAAAGCCCAATGGGGCAAATTCAACTTCAACTTCAAATTCAACTTTACTTGACTTGACTTGACTGTCAAAAAACAACAGTAAAACAATGAAGCCTAGGTACTTCCACATGCACTCCTTTCTTACTGTTTGCTTAAACTGGTCATACTACCTCTCTTAACTATTTTATATTATTTTATACAGAGGAAACATTTCCTTCCCTTGAAGTACCTGCATCACTAAGAAAATAAAATCATGGAAAAAATTATTAGACCACCCTTGTTTTCTTCATTTTCCTGTTCAGTGCCTGGTACAACTAAAGGTATTTTTTTTGACAAATATGATGATAACAACAAAAATAACTCATAAGAGTTCAATTCAAGAGCCGATATCTAGCCATTTTCCATGGTTTCCTTGATAATAACCAAAATCACTTAAATCCTGAAATCAATAGCTATGACATTGTACTGCCGAAAATAGTGTTTTTAAGCATTCCATGGTTTCTTTTCTGTCTGTTTTAGTCACATGATACACACCTGATACACACCGGAGTTAGTATTTGATTGCATGACCATTGTTTTTAATGACTGCAGCCATGTGTCTTGGCATGCTCTCCACCAGCTCCTGTCATGGCGTCAACTTGGTACCTGAGTATCAGGTCTGGTGACGTCCCTCTTCCAGTTTCTACTCGGGCTGTAGCTGTTCTGAGACCGCCATCATCTTGATGCTGCAGTACAGGACTGGAGTGTATCTGCATCAGTTTGTCTGCAGCAGTATAATGATGTAACATTAGGAGGCTGTTGAGCCATCTGACAGAAATGTTTAAAGGCAAGCTCTTATTTTCACATAATGTGTGGTGGTAACAGCAATAACACCGTTACTGCGTTCATTTTACACGTCATGCGAAAAGCTTTATTTAAAAACATCTGATGACATCATTTAGCTCTCAAAGAATAATAACATAACTTCTGGAGTAATTTTCCATATAGGATAAACCTGTCACCTGTAGTATGTTATGTTTTACATGTATTTCTCCACCAAGCTTTTTATTTATTGCAATTCTCCACAGAATTCATGAGAACACTTGAAAGATAAAGCAGGCATTGAATAGTCACATTTCTCTGTGTTTGATTATGGAAGTACCTGTCTGCATGCAAATGAGGGTGCTGTTTTCCACCCTCTTTCTCAAAAAAGGTACCTACACTTATTTGTTTCTTAAGTGTTATGTCCATGAATTTCAAATCACAGGACACCATACAAACCAGTTTGGACAAATATTTGTGTGGCACATTGCAATAATATCAATATTACAGGTTATAATTAAGGCTGGATTTATAAGGTGAACAGACTGTTTCACTCATATTTAATTAAACACACGTTTAAATTCCGATTTTTATCAAAGCTGCAGCAAATTGCACATTAAGCTAATCCATTTTATCTGGATGTTCATCCACAGTTTGTCTTCAGTCATAACATACATAGTAAACATAAACTGGCACATGGAAATAGACAGGACTGGCTGAGGGATTGATACACCATGTCTGTAGGAGAGCATTCAATTCTTAGAGTAGTGAGCCCTGAGGCCACCGGCATATTAAAGTCTTGAAAATATCTGACTTTACTCATGTTGTTTGTACCATATGAAGTGAGTGTCTGCATGCTATGGATGAGGAGGTTTCTAGCTGAGGGTACTCTTTAATGTGCCAGTCTGCATTAATGAATAAATTGATTATTTAACTTAAGCCTGGGGGTTAAAGAATCCAGTTTGTAATAGAAAGTGTCCCAGTTTGAAGGCTCACTTGACTGGGAGAGGCTGGCTGTAGGACTCTGAATTGACTTTATGATTGTCATGTCAACATGAGACAGTGGAGCCAGATATTTTAGCCCTGAAGGGTCGGAAAATGACACTATTACACTGAAATGTGTGTATAGAAATGCCCTTGATGCACCATTTCAGTGCTTTTGCACTTGACCCAGTACAGGAGCACTGGAGCAGCATTGGTGTCAATGACTTTACACCTGCCTCTCACCCTGCATGTTGTCCCTGAAGCCATTTTGTTCCCACTACATTTAAAAATCCTATTTTTGTCCTCCTCACTTTTTACAGTTTAGGTACTTTTTATACACCGATCAGGCCCCTCAGGTCCCTCTTTTTCTGCTAAAACAGCCCCAGACACAACAAACTGATTTGCTCTGTGTTCTGACTCCTTTCTATCTTCAGCAGCATTAACTTCTCTCTGTTAGATCAGACCACCAGGACCAGCCTTCACTCCCCTCCTGCATCAAAGATCCTTGTCCTCTCATGACCCTGTCTCTGGTTCACCACTGGTCCTTCCTTGGACCACTTTTGATAGATCCTGACCACTGCAGACCAGGAACACCCCACCAGAGCTGCAGTTCTGGAGATGCTCTGACCCAGTCCTCTAGACATCACTGTTTGGTTCTTATTGTTAAACTCAGTCAAATACTTTAGCTTTCCCATCGAACCCAGTACCTTCTTGCTGTGAGGCGACTGCTAACCACTGCACCCTGTTCAGTATTGTTTAAAATGGAGAGAACATGTCTGCAAAATATAGAGGCACTTTCTCAGCTTGCAAAACTGCAATATAAAATATGCAAAACAAGGTTTGCAGTTAATTAAAATTAGCTTAGCACTTTACAAAAGAGTATTTTATTTTACAAACTGATGGTCAGGCTTGGAATGTGCTAAATAATATTTACAAATGTAATGTGCGTCAACACTGATATATATCGACATCAATGAACAGAGAATTGTGCCAAATCAAAAATGCTACATTTCTACAGAAAAAGTTCCAACAAGAGATTTCAAAATTCTAATGTATCACTGTCGCTTTGATTCATGTAGCTTTTTTGATGCAGAATTGGTTTGGAGCAGCTGAGCAACATCACAGGGTGTGCAAAATACTTCCTGCCTGTTTTTAGGGGATTGTTTTTGTCAGTGACAACACATGCTTCTTTGTTTAATGCTATCTCGTAAGTGCAGTATTAAGATCAGTGGGCATAATGGCTATTTTCCACAGACGATTTCACAGAGTGTTCTTAGACTACCATTATGTCTATCTTAATTAACAGTGACTGTCAATTTATGTTCGCAATCATCTACAAGATTGAGCACACACACACAAGCACAAATATGTACACAAATGTGTTACACCAGAATCACAACCAAAATATTATTCTCTATAGTTTGTTGTTTTTTTAACCAGAAGAAATAACCTGAGGGTCTGCTCAGAAAAAACACAATGACACTGGAGGTTGAGTTCTGGGATCACCAGCTTAACAGCTGTACACCCCAAAAGGAAAAAGGAGGTCTGGACCAAATGTTATGACAATCCATTCCATAGTTGTTTCTTTTCAAAGCCACACTGTGAACCTCCTGGTGGTGCTAAAGGAGACGTCAGGATGTCACAAAAATGACTGTGGTTCATTCTTTGTAGACACCCAGATAAATGTTGGCTCGCTGCAATCCATGGATACCTTGAATTTCAACGTCCCTGAACCAAACGTGTTTCACTTGAACCTCGTAGCTAACAGCCGATCTTTAACATGACACATGTGACACAAACAGACGATTGTTATGTGATATAAATGGCGACCTCTTGGATGAAAGCCTTATTTCACTTGTTCTTCACTTGTTCTGTCCAAATGTTAAAAGGTCGTCATTCAACATACTCCTGCTTTGCTCAGATGAGACACACCAGCCTAGACCAAAGTGGCAGACCAACTGAGAGACAGGTTATCAGCCAGCTTAGTTTAACCCAGGATAACCCAAAATACTCACAGAAAGCCACAGTATTGTGTATGTCGAACTCTCTTCATGCGTCAGTTCTGTTTCTGGCATGATTACTGTGAAGCTCTGCTCATGCTGGAGCGAGGGAGATGCCAACAGGCTTTGTCAGTATTCTGTGCTGAAATGGGAGGCGACTGCCTGTCCTGCTGGGTTTCCCGCTGGCATATTTAACAGCTTTTCCCAAGTATGCATGCATTGTGCCTGTTCACATCCAAACATGCTGTACAGACACGGTGAAAGGTGGATCACATTTTCAAGTCCTGGTCTGAAGGAGTTAATTAGAGTGAGTCCAAGACTTGTTTTTGTTTATGTGGAGTGACTTTGAGTTGTACAAACCAGGTTTTGTCTGTTTAGAGCACCAGTGATGTGGTGAAAAAAACACCAAAAATGGTGCCATTATTTGCAGGCTGTAGCATTAGATGGTATTGTTTTGTGATGTGTTCCTGTTTTTTTGTCCTTTCCCTGCATGTTTGTTTGTTATTTCATATGTTTACCATATGAAATAACAAACATAACATGTTCAGAAGTCTATCTGTATCTATTGTGCTATTTTATGTGAATTTATTTATTATTTTTGTGTAATTGCTGTTGGCTGATTAGATGTGAACATTATAATTTCCTTGATTTTATGGACGAGTAAATTGAGGTTTAAACCTTGAAATAGCATTGTTGTGGAGACATGAACTTGATAATGATCAAATTTAAATAAAATATCAGGGCAAGATATTGATTATAGGGTCCTCTAATCTTAAAATTACATCATAATTAAACATGAATCCAGAAGACAAACCTTGTTTGAGACAATTTCACTTTTTCCTTTTTGCCCCGGAGGAGAAACAGTAATCTGTTACATGTAATCAAGAGCTCTCTAATGAAAGTAGTCTTAAGAAAATCTATTTCATGAACTCCTATTGTCCTGAAGGGTGGGGTGAATATAGATCCAAGATGTATGGAAAATACCTTCATAATGGCTCATCCTTAGGGCTGGACACATCCCTCAGTACAAACCAGACAACAACAATAACAGTCTTTTAAATGACGCCCACACGTCGGTCTCAGAGTTAGGATATTTCTAAACGTCAGTTCTACATTATTTCTGTCCACATTTATTTATGTATTCTACAGGGACTCCACAGTAACAACAAATTAGCAAAACAAAACACTTGACTTTTTTTTGCTTTGTTTGCTCAGCAGGCAGAGATTTTTCCCAACCATATGAATTCACAAATAGTCTTTATATCACCTTCCGCACATCAGTGCGCCTGCTAAAGCTGCTTTCCATAAATCAAGTGAAACACTGTCAGAGTTGCATCATAAAAACATCTTATATGGTGATAGAAAAGCAAGAAAATCAATCAGTCAATTAGAAGATGAAAGCAGCTGCTTCCTCCACAGTGTTTTGTCTGTTTTGTTTAATTGGCGAGGAGGTGATGATGACAAATGGACAGAGGTCATTCATCTCCTGCAGTCAAGGTGTCCTTAAGGACTGTTACAGTCGCCGGCATCATCTCAAGGGCAGGGAGGCGAGGAAGGAATGAAGTCATTTTGAAAACACTTTACTGCACACATCAGTTTCCAAGGTTGCACTTATTTTGTACTCCTTTGCAGAGTTTTTACGAAAATCTTCCTGCAGGTCTGCATTCATTATGTATAACAGAATGCTTGATATGATTCCTACAACCCAGCGTAATGAATGGGCAAAATGGGCTTGTTTGTTGTCCGCATATTTTGCCCATATCTCTGCAGCTGTGATTCTGCAGCTATGTTATCTCTCAGGCCTGGCAGCTTAAGGGCTTGGATTTTCCTCCTTGGAAGCTCCTGTGCTCCCAGGCAACAGGTCCCTCTAATGATGGGAAATTATGCTTGTGGCACGTCAATTATGGTGCAAAAATACTCCAGAGCAGCTATGTATCATTTTTTTCTAAGGCCTAGCATTTCTCTCATAAGAGGTTTTCTGTGCTGTTGCAGGTGCCTTCCCACTCACAGTATCTCTCACAATAGCACCAATAAAATATTTAGCAAAAAATACACATTATTTCTTATTTCTCATTATTATTTTAAGAGTTCAGTGCTGCAAAATTTACTTAGCAAAACAACATTTTTTTTCTCATCAGTGAAGAGACATTTCACAATTTGCCATGAGATGAGGTACACCTGTGTCGCCAAATTTTAGTGAACCATGTGTAATCAGACAAAGCAGATTTCTAAAGCACCAGCAGCCTGTGAAGACCTATTTCCTAATCACTGTCAGCCTGTCACTCCAGGTGACCTCTTCTCCACAGAAACACAGACAAGAGCCAAAAAGTGAAATACAAAAGCAGTAGGAGCCTGCTGTTCAATAGCGTCCCCCATATGGTGCCAGGATTTTTTTTCCTATTTTAAATTAACACATTTTGAAGGTAAGCAGTGGCCCCTTTCCTACTCAGGACAGGCCAGAGGGGTGAAAAAGCACTCAGTGGAAGAAGCCCAAGCTGTTAAGAAAGAATTAACCACAATATCCCCATCGTCTGAAGTTTCTTAAGCGTTCAGTTTGAGAAAAAATTTGTTCTGTGTTTTATAGGGTTGTCAAAATTAGCACGATTAATCTCTGTTAACATGGCCGTATGCACAACAGTAACTACTTGCCAGAATGCCAGAAAATCAGCCGGTCATGAAGCAGAACAAAAAATCAAGGAAACTAACGACGCAGTCGTAACTAACAATCAAACATGCTGAAGAAAGAGCATCCTTAAAGTATTAATTTGTAACGTGAGATGGATGAGTAGGAAAAGTGAAAGAGACGTTCTATTTATAAACACAATGCTCAATCATCTGTTTGCTAACTTTGCATGTTTTTAGTCAGTATTGCGATCACCACTGTTTAACATTATTACTCAATAATTTGGAAACATCATGCCTTTGGAAAGAAAATGGAAATGCATCAATCTGATGCACTGTGAGACTAATGATGAATGGTAGTGAAATGAGGCAAGGGGTGAGATTTAAATCACAAAACAAAATGAGCGTCATTGCGAATGCGCCACAAAATTGTGTCCATCGCCTGGTTTTCATAATATTCAGAATCTAATTGAAATTGAAATTTTATTAACTGCACAGCAGATAGTGACATGTAGACAACTGGCTGGTTGCTACAGCTGACCGAATAAAATCAGAACAAGCTAAATGCAAAAATGCTTTGTAGGGTTGATGCTTGGTTGCTATAAGTAACCCTTTTACATACAAGTATTTATGAAGATTAGTCATATTAAATCTATTCGCAGGTTGATGTAGCTGTAAATACAGAGGGTTAAGTGCTACATTGCCACTGTTTTGTTGCCTGTTGTTATAGTAAGGGTGGTAAACGCACTGGAAGGCCTTTTTGTCATTGTTGAGAGTATCAGTGTTGCCAAAGCTTGCTTGAAAACTCAGTCAATTTGGTGGCACTGAACTATGACACTATTACAGAGTCAATTAAGTAGGCTACAGTCTAAAGCACTCCTATTCTGAGGGTTTATTGTGTGGACTCTGCCCAAGGCGTTCCTGGACTGTAGTCATAGCAAAGAGGTCAGGCAGGAGTCAATTGGTTTGACTGAAACCGCCGCCCTCGCTTCAGAGGAGGTGAAAAATTAAATCGAGCATTATGCAGCAACGTGGTTCCTTCTTTTCTTTTTGTCTTTTGAAGGGGGATGGCAATGAAGGGATTGGGCCAAACCATCTGTGAGTGGGATATTTGTGGTAATTAGAGATGCACCAGTTGATCACTCTGAGGTATATAACCGAGTGAAAGGTACACATACATGCCACATGATGGTTCATGTTTCAGGCATATATAAATAAACACATAGTTTTGGATAGATCATAAATAGCTGACTATAATAGGCCTAAACAGAACTATATTTTTGTTGCAGTTTTTTACTGGTATGTAAATACTATTCACTACTATACTCACTATTCACTACTATTAAATATAGCTCTTAGAAAGAAAGAAAATCATTAAAATATCAGGAATTGGGATATGTCAATTGGGTGTATCTCTGCAGGTGATAACTTAGAAGACTGATTGCAGGAGATCTTTAATTAAATTCATATTTTCTCTAATCAGATGTGAGATGGCAGACACCTCCTCTGTTCAGTGTTGCTAAAATGTTGAAGGCTGATTCATTCTGGCACTGCTGTTTAAAAATGTTACAGTGATTGGTTTGATGGAGGCGATGCAAGTTAAAGGTCAAATATGCAATGATGACAGGTTTTGACTCCTCTGCCGTGGCCCAATCCAAAGTGTAAAACAAATTTGGTTTGCTCACAACAATGTTGCCAAATTTCTGCTACCTCAAACTTGTGTTTTCTGTGATCTTGTTTTGTCTGGTAATACAGTCGGCAAAACAGAGAAGAAGAAATCTTATTTAAAAAAAAATTCTGTTTGATGCTTCAAAGTCTAAAGTTGAAAGAATAGAGCTTCATTCCAAAGTGCTGTAACTGTCCTTATTTGTTGAAATGTCCTATTTATCCCAAAACAGTGGAGGCAGTGCGCAAAAAGAGAGACAAAAAGCAAGTAATTTAACCAATTTCTCCTTTTTGACATTTCAATGTGGACCGCAAACTTGAAAAAAACTTGTCAGAACTGTTTGGAACAAAACTTTTCAACACACTAAATGTCAATTTGGCATTTTTAACTTTTAATAATTTTAACTTTATTGTGAGCATATGGTGGTGTAGTGGTTAGCACTGTCACCTCACAGCAAGAAGATGCCAGGTTCGAATCCCGGGCCCGGGGACTTTCTGTGTGGAGTTTGCATGTTCTCCCTGTGTCTGCGTGGGTTCTCTCCAGGTACTCTGGCTTCCTCCCACCATCCAAAAACATGCATGGGGATTAGGTTAATTGGCTAATTTAAATTGACCGTAGGTGTGGATGTGAGTGTGAATGGTTGTCTGTCTCTATGTGTCCTGTGATGAACTGGAGACTTGTCCAGGGTGTACCCTGCCTTCCACCCTAAGACAGCTGGGATAGACTCCAGCCCCCCGCAACCCTATGAGGATAAGCGGTAGATAATGGATGAATGAATGGATGTGAGCATATGTATCTCATTTATTGTGCATTGTCAGGCAATTGTCAGATCTTCATCAAACCCATGTGACAAACGAAATAACATCTACCAATCAAATATCAAATAAATAAACATGAATAATTATTTTGTACTAAGTGAATGAAATGTATTTTTATTAAAAACATTACAAACACTGAAATTAGACTTGAGATTTTAATACATAACTTTGTGCATTATAAATATGACAAAAAAAGCTGTTTTTATGTTACCTGCTAGATGTACTTGCAAAGACTTGTGAATTCATTTCAGAAGCTCTGTGGACACTGGTTTAGATGATTTTGTGTGTTTATTTTTGTAAAAGCTATTGAATGAGAGACAAAACACAGTGAAGTGAAAAAAAAACAACATCCAATTTGCTTATTGCTTTCAGCCATCAACAGATTTCACACTGACAAGTTGTCCTCTCTATTTTGTGCTTCTCCAAATGAACCATCCAAGGAAATGTTTTATTTTCACCAACATTTAGGATTCTGATTTTGGACCGCAAAAAGAAATGTGCCATGTGTATAATCAGAGAGCAGCAAAAAGTTAATTTGAAAAACTGTTTTGTTTTTTTTTTATTTCAGAGGATAAACATCACTTGTTCAATGTAAAATGACATAGTAGTCACTCCACAAATGCTATCTTTTGTGAGACGTAAAATGTGTTGTTGCTTATTTGGTTCACTATATGATGACTTAGTTTTGTTGACCTGGTTTGTTGCTTATTTAAACTTTCATATATTATTTACAGACATTTAGTTAGTGTTGCACTATCCACTTTGCTTTTATCTTACCACTTTTATCTTATCTTTTCATATATTATCATATCCTATTAATTCTTTATGTTTTGTCTTACTGAAAAGATTCTCGGGAAAGATAACTGTCTTGATTTCTTTTGGCTATGTGTAGGCAGTGGAAAAAGCTGTAAAACATCACTGACGTCATTTCTTTATAAAATAGTTATGGCAAACATGTTGGAAATGTTAGCTTTCATCATGTTTTCAGCTAGTTGCTGGGCAGGTAGTGAACAGTGAGTGTGTAGAGTTTCATGGCTGTGACTAAAAACAAGGTTGTGAACCAAAATAGTATTTTTGTAGCCATAGCAACCAAAACAACAAGCTGAAAGATGCTAAATCGCTCTGTAGAGTCGAGGGGAACTGCATTATCATGCAATAATACTTTGAGCGTTTGTCGACTCTATAAACCAACTTCACAGCGTCATCAAATCCAGTATTAACATTTAAAAAATATTACTTCTATAAATATGTAATTTTATGAACATTTATACGTAAACATACTTTCGTAGAAACCCAAAAAAGCAGTATGAACCTAAAATGATATACATTTAATATGCCCCCTTGATTAGTCCCATTAAAGCATTCCTGGTTCTGTGTCTGGATCCACATTGGCTTTAAAAAAATATTTTCTTGTTCTGATAATCTTTTGGCTGAATTCTCTACCAAGTCTCATTTGAATCTGTTCGTAGGTTTTGGATCTAGTCTGCCAACAAACAAGACAGGCTGAAAACACAGCCTCCCTGGCAGAAATAAAAAAAATCCTAAATCTAATATTGATTTTTAGTTCTCACTTATTTGTCTTTGGTGGTGTTTTTTTAAAGGAGCTATTGCACTTTGACACAGACCAGGCCAACTGAAATATCTGTGGGGTAGCCTAACAAAGATGGCTCAACTGTGTGTAATATTGTTTTAGATTTCTGAAAATGTAGTCTCCAAGTATCTTTGCATTCTAAATGTCTAAATAGGTGTCCCCTGTTGCCATTTTACAGCATATTCCACACATCATTGACTCTAATAAAACAGGTTATTTCAATTTGTGCACTTCTGGTATTGGACTGGTATACAGAATGTGCCCTCATTTGATTTAACACAACATTTCAAGTTGAAGTCTGCAACTTTTGCACACTCCAAAAGCACAAAAAAATGAAACAGACAGAAGTATCTAGAGCTTTGAAAAAAAAGTCAAAGTCAAGATGGTGCTTTCTGACTGCTTAATTATTTACTTGAGCGGCTCCACAGACTAAACACACAAAAAGACGTGTGGTGAACAAATAACAGGGGAAAGATGTACAATTAGGAAACTCAGTGGAGCAGACACACAACAAATTGTGTTTTCAGACTTAATACTATTGTATTTCTCTGGTTTAATTGAACATGAACTGAGCATGGACACAGCACAGCAGATTAAAGTCTACAACCAGCCACGCTGACATGGCTGACAGTGGAACATATGTCTTAGCAAATGACAGAAATTTCTTTTCTGGCAAGTCAGACCCATATAGGCAGTTAAAGTTACACAGCATACACTTGGCAAGAAAAGGGACTTATTTGCAAGAAGAGATTATTTCAAATCTCCTCACATATCCACACAAACATCCTCCTGACGCAAAGCAAGCCAACAGCAAAGATACCCAAAGATTCCTCTTTGTGTTGTAAATGCAGCAGGAAGGTAAAACCATCACAGATAAAGTTACTTTCTAGCATCAAACATTTTTTCAGGATACATGTTTCCCCCTTTGAATATGTTGTCAATACAGAACTTAAACTCTTGCATGAACTTTTGTGACTTTTTCTGCAGTTTTCCTCTTTTTATTTGGAAAACCACATGAGAACATTACAACGGCAAATAGTTCACACATGTTGTTTTAAAGTTAATGATACCACGGTTCATATAAAACCAGATTAAATTCCCTCTGGACAAGCGTCCTCTTTAATAACTTATTATTATTGGTGATTAAGTGCTATCTGTTTTCAGCATGAGGCCATCTGTGTCTTCTTTGTTTTTTTCCAGTGAATAACATTACTCCCTGGTAGAGAGGTCTTTATATAATGCATTCAAATTAGAGCACAGCTGGAATATTTTAGTTTTCAGTTGAATTAAAAAAGTTTTTTTTTTTTGTAGGACAGCTGCAAGGTTACCAAGCTCACTGCTGCTGTCCTGACTTAAGCAGGAACTTCCAGGATGTTTTACCTTGAATTATTACACAAAAATTTAAATGGGCTGTTGCTAATGTTAAAATACAGGAAAATAAATGGAAAACCTTCGTTGTCTCATGTAGAGTTCAGCATTCTTAACTCTTTGAATGCCAGCTGTTTTTTAAAATTGAAAGTGCCTTGTGCCAGGGTTTTTTTTGCCCATTTTGAGTCATATTTCTAGACCTACAGAATATTTTGTATTGTGTCACTGAAAACACAGAATGGCTCAAATGAAAGAAGAGTCGTGCAATTTCATCATGAAAAAAAAAACACATTTGTTTTTACCTTGTTCCTTTCTTGTTTTATCTGGAGGAGAGTAGAGACCACTTTCACCAAAATAGTCACTTTTTGTCCAGAACCCATCTGTTTTGCTCTCTAATTATGATCATCTCCACTTCCTGCTTTGAGCGCTGTGGCGCATATTAACCCTTCGTGTCTCGACTACAAATTTCAGAAGCTCTGAAATTACTCACAGGCTGCGGGAGGCCGTAATCAGCGATCAGCTGTAAAAAAAAAAAACAAAAAAAAACGCCGTAACTCGTCAATGGCACTCACTATACATACAAAGTATACGTCAAATGTTTTTCACAAACACAAATATCAATGTTCATGGAGTCATACATACACGCATCTTTGTGTGTGGGTATTGGTGTTGTTTGTGTGAGACATGCAACAAAACAAAGCATTCAAATACCGATTTGGAGGTTGATCACCATTAGGGCTGCAACTAACGATAGTTTTGATTGTCGACTAATCTACTGCCTATCTTAACGATTAATCAACTAATCTAATGACTATCTTAATGATTACTTGACTAATACATTTATGATGTGTACACAGTGGCTTTTATTTAGCCATCAGCTTTTAAATTTGTTTTAACTAACAATAAAGACGATAAAGATGACTACTATGATGACGACTACCATTCAGAAATATTTATGAACTGTGCTGCTCATGAGGCTGCTACAAAAGTAAAAATAACTCTATTCAACTTTTGTCCATTTAAAAGCAAGGACAGGCAAAGTGCTGATAAAAATAAATTATATATTTTTTTTTATGTAAACAAAGCACAGTCAAAATAGCAGCAATAAAAACAAACAACAAAACAACCCCAAAGCTATCGCGCTTCCTCTAAAGAAAAGCGCATTTTGTGTCTCAGTATTCTGTAGTGAACAGAAGCTGCATCCTCCAGGTGTCCCACATGCCTCCAGTGTTGAGCTAGATACTGAAAAACAGTAACTGGTTACTGTTACTAGTTACTTCATTCAAAAAGTATCTCAATCACTTTGTTGATTACTCACACCAAAAGTAACATGTTACTGTTAAAAGTAATGATTTAAATTCTGACTTGGCGCTTCGAAATACTGATATTCCCGTACAACCTGAATGCACCATGAGTTGAATCACTCAAACGCCAGGCTCCCAGTGCTGCTGTAATGACATTAAATGCTCTGTTATACCGGTGATGTTTGTCTCATTATGCTGGTAAAGTGGGGGTACAGATCAGTATTACAATGAACCTGAAGGGGACATGTCCTCCCGTCCTCAGAGACATCTGAGAGCATGAATGAAAGCAATCTGAATTCATCAATCAGGAAACCATTTACCAAATAACGGACAAATACACCATTTTATAACGGTAACTTTGTTTATTTATTTAAAAAGTAATGTGTTAGAGTATTAGTTACTGACAAAATTAATGGCGTTACAGTAACGCATTTCTATTAATGACACGTTACTGCCCAACACTGCATGCCTCCACTTTAAATGCTACCTGATCACAGTCGTGCTGCATGTAGAGCAGTTAGCCATGTCTCTAATCTGTTTAGGGAGAAATGTTCCCAGACTTTCATATTTTAGCTGTTGTTGCAGTGTCCACAGCTATTTCTCTCTTGCTTACCGGTCACTGGCCACCGGTCGCGCTGACGAGCTGTTCATTTTCGGCTGGAAAAATATGAGCAGTGACGTCACCGACTATTAGCAACAAATTAATTTGTCGGCGACAAATTTCATTGTTGATTTTTGTCAACTATGTTGACTAATCGTTGCACCCCTAATCAATACAACAAAGGTCGAAGCTTTGAGGCAATCGGATCAGCCCTAGTGGGGATGATCAATATATTCCCATAGATAGATAGATGGACAGACAGACAGACAGATGGACAGAGAGATACTTTAAAGACAGAAACACTGGTTATCCAGACCACCATGTCAAGCCTCAATAACAAGTCTTCTCTCTACAGACTTAAATGTGATAGTCATCTTATTTGTTCATGTGTGAAACATGAAAGTGACTGTGATTGTGGAATCTGGTGTTCACATGATTGAAACACAAAGGAAATGCACTGGTTGGTCAGTCGCACACACAGAATGTGTGTTGTTATCTGGAAGGCATCTAAATATAAATGAAAGGCAGAAAGCTCTTCAGCTATTGTGTCAAAGACTGATTACATGACTGCGGCTGTCCTGACACTGCTGCAGCCCGCCTGTTTGTCACTATTAGTTTCCATTCATTTTCGTGAACACATTCTTAAGACTAACACTAGGATAGACCTCTAGTGTGGTATGTGAGAAAGTGCAAAGTGACAGCACAGTTTGCATGCTTCTCACTTATCTAAACCCATCAAATTAGGTAAACACACAAAATGGCAGACAATAGAGATTGTTTGAGTCAACTGGACAAGTGGGTCATCACTTACAAGTGGCTGATGTGATTAAATGTTCTCACAACTGCAGTCAAGACCCTCACGCCCCGCACCAGTTCACCATAAATATGGTGGGGAGCATCCAGATACCAAAACTCCCATTACAATCATGATGCACTTCCAGCTCAAAAATCTGTAATGAATCTGTCCAACGGGAAATTGTCGAAGACGTGTGAAGAACCTTATCAGAAAGCTGAAACAGCCTCAGATACTCGTTCCTAACAGCCTGTTCAGAACAGAGACCTGACAGTGCTGCACCAGAAACCATTTATCTATAATCTATTTGTGTTTCCTCTGAAACAGTCTACACCACTTTTACCTCACAATCACCAACCAAACAGTGGTTTGCCCCAGGACGAATCGACCTAACTGAGCTTTGCAGCATCCTCCCAGCAGGAGTGGATGAAATGGATGCAGCTACAAATGCTGCTGTAAGGTGACTTACAGAAATAATCAACTCTCACACCTAATTTCCACTGGATGCGGAACAATGCAGACATTTTGTCGGACCCAATACGTGTCCATTTAAATCAATGTGTCAATTTCCACTGAATGAGGAACGGTGCCGATGTGCCGACGCCTGCCGAAACAAATCCACAGAGCTTCTATTTTTTTTGGACGTCGGCGCACGACACATGAATTCAGCAGATCATGTGTCCATGACACATCTGCTCCCTATTCACACCTGAGACCTTGTAACACTAATGAGTCACATGACACAGAGGACAGAAAATGACTAACTGTGCTCAATTTGGACATTTTCACGTAGGGGTGTACTCACTTTTGTTGCCAGGGGTTTAGCTATTAATGGCTGTAATTTGAGTTATTTTTGAGGGAACAACAAATTTACACTGTTATACAAGCTGTACACTCATTACTTTTCATTGTGTCAAAGTGTCATTTCTTCAGTATTGTCCCATGAAAAGATATAATTAAATATCTGCAGAAATGTGAAGGGTGTACCCACTTTTTCTTTATTGGCACTGTGGAAGTTCTCAAGAGGGGAAAGTAAAATGCAAAAACCCAAATGCCTGCATGGCTAAAACTGAGTTGTTGTTGTTTTTTTGTTTTTTTTTTAATTTAGTTTCTACTCTGTTGGATGCAGCTATGAACATATTAAAAAGATACAACCTAGTGGGGGGTTGTACATTAACACATTGTGTTTGGGTATGGTTGGTGAGGGATCTTGATATCCTGCTGTCCTGTCTTTGTCCAGACTTTTTCTTTTTTTGCCCAATTAAGACAAAGCAACAGAAGAATGAGAGGCTCACAAAATCTATTACATGTTCACTAATATATGCTGAAAAAGAGGGAAAATCTTTACCGAACCAGATAAATAAATGAAGATACATTTGGAGAGAGTGAGTTAGGGCAAGCAGCATGTGTTGGTTTCTTCTGTTATAAACTCTCATTAGCTTTTGCAGCCCACCATTCACAAAACTTGTCTCTCGTTGTAGGGTTGGCGCAGAATTTATTTTTGGCCGATGAAATGTTAAATCTTGCATGTCTGAATACTGGGTGAGAAGTTCTGTCTGACCTTCTCAAACTTAACGAGGTCCGGTGACAGCTGTGCGAGACTGAGACAGTTTCATCAAACATGGGGACTCTTGTCTCAGACCACAAAACGCTTTTAGACAGCTAAATATGGACTTCGCTGTCCTCACACTAAGCTGGGCACCAGGGTGGAGGACCGCAGAATGACAGGAGTCTTTTCCACCACAGACACAGACAGGACAGGACAGTAATCTAATTTACAAATACTAAAATAAAAATGGTGGAGAAGAAGGTGTAACTTTAATTAACTAATTATTCAATCATATCATTGGTTATTTCCTCTGATTACTTTTTTGAGAACAACTTCTCAGGCTGTAAAATTTATCTTTATGTCACACTGTAAAGTTCAGCTTCCTCAGCTCTAGACTACTCTCTAGCTTCAGCAGTGATAGGTACAGTGTGTACCTATATAGGATCTACAGTGGGTACAGTATGTACAAAGAGATGTCTCGGCTGTGTTTGCAGTGTCCTCAGAGCTGCAGGATGCTAGGAAACAATCCTTCAGACCATCATGCCATACAGACTCTCTCTCTTACTCTCCTCCAAGAAATCTTGTTGAAGAAAAACTGGAAGAAATGTTGCTCAACTGCACAAACACATCACAACAGCCATGTATTTGTTTACTTTGTTCTGCTTTTGCAAGGACTGAAGTTAGTGATACTGTGAGTGAACAGAGTCAATAAATGTTCCATGCCAGCCAGTGCTGTCATAACAGCACACTATAGCATCACAACCTACTACACAGCAGGACAGTGTGTAAACATTTTTTAAGAGACTCAGTTAAATCCACATACAAGAATGCCTTTGTCCTGTAGAAACAACAGGTAAACAACAACATGCATATGTTGTCACATACATTCATTCATTTTTTGTAAGGTATCATACAAAGTATTGTATGAATATGTATTAATACAGAAGATAACGAAAATGTTCTACTCTAAAAGAGCCATTTCTTTCTTTTAGAAGTCAATATCCTCCTGCTGGTCAATGCAGCCTTTCACAATCTCAATTGTTTAAGCCGTGAATTTAATTATCTCACCCAAGATTGTTTATTTGTTCCTAATTACAGAAAAAAAATCAGGTCCTCAACAAATAAGTGTTTATTTTTTTATGTTTAAGTCACTGTATTTCTTCCCTCTGTGAACTTGTTCTTCTACAGTTTCTATAGATTACCACATCTACCTTCTCCTTTGTGTTTAGGAGGCGTTTGCATTTCCCAGTCTGTAAAGATTCCCCGGGAGCCCAAGCAGGTAGAGTTTGACAAGGTCATCCGACGACTCAGAGAAAATCCAAACGCAAGAGTTGTCATACTTTTTGCCAACGAAGACGATATCAGGTAAGGCCTAGTAATAGCCCCATAGCACTTCTTTGAAGATTAGGAAAACAGGACTGCAGCCACAGTCGGCACAGAAAACAGCTGCCTCCTTCCAGCTTTACCAGACCACTGTGTAATGAATTGCAAAACAGAATCAAAGCAGAGCTGGTTAGGATGCTGACCTTATCCATGGCAACATCTGTTTCCTCACCTTTACAGGCGGCTACTCCATGCAGCTAAAAAGGCCAACCAGACAGGTCATTTCATCTGGGTGGGTTCGGACAGCTGGGGCTCAAAGATCGCTCCGGTTCTGCACCAGGAGGAGATGGCAGAGGGGGCAGTCACTATCCTGCCCAAGCGGCAGTCCATCAAAGGTACAGGGAACAGCATCGTGCTTTGGGCATATATCACATCTAATAATGTAATAAAATCATGTGCATTTTTTAGTGAAAATTTTCATGTGATGCTGGACTGTGTCTGTTTGAAGGACTGCATATTTTTAATGCTCCATTAATCATTTAATCATCAAAGGTCTTAAAACTTAAAATCTGTCAAACTAAGTAAATTGAACCTATGCAGTATTCAGTTATCAGTTATACCGTTGGCTCACAGACTACACCAACACTGTCGTTTATGCTGACACTCACTGAGCCAATGACAGTGAACAAATTGTTCCGTTTAGGGTTTGATCGTTACTTCATCAGCCGAACGCTGGAGAACAACAGAAGGAATATCTGGTTTGCTGAGTTCTGGGAGAACAACTTCAGCTGCAAACTCAGCCGTCATGCCGTGAAGAAAGGGTCCGGGCTGAAAAAGTGCACAAGTAAGACACTCTCTTGTTGTGAAAAAAGCTTTTCTGTTCCTTTTGTCCAAACTTTTAACCAACGCAAAAACATCCCCGTGATGACTTGAGGGAGGCGACACATCTGGCTCACGGTGTGTTTCACAACATAGCCCACCTATAACAAAAGTGGAGCAGCTATATACATTCAATATTCAAACTCATAGTTAATCCTACAGCTCATTTCAGTGCTGCACTATATTTCTGCTGATTCGAGTGTGTTTACCCACATGGCTATAACAAGTGAATGGCTCAGCTGGGCTGCATGGTTCAAGCTTCAGGCTCAGTGCCATATGCTACATACAGCTGTGGAGAGCACAGTCTGTCTTGAGGTGGAAAAACGCTGCACAAAATGCTGCACTTTTATAAAAATTTAAACAACAACTAAGTAGTACAACATATATTTTAAAAAGGAAGGATGAAATATCTGGGGGCAGAATCCTTCCCTATCCTACTAGTTAAATATATATTTTAATTAACAGGAATCAAAAGAAATCAGTTGTACTGTTTTTTAGTGGTTAGTGGTTCAAGTGCTTCAGCTTAACTTATCTTATTTTACAAGGAATTAATGGGAACACAGTCTTGCTGTGAGGTCACAAACTGAGCCATCACACCGCCATGCTGCCAGATTAAACACAATCTGCGTACATGACTTTCCACACAGTTACTGGTATAAACAGTAATTTGTCATGACAGTATGTGAGCACTATATTGCCTCCATATACATGTTATAAAATGTTTTTTTCCCAGACTTTATGGATGAGGAAAGTATCAAAGAGCAAGTTATTTCTATTTAGCAACATATTTCTTTCAGGAAGTACCATGTTGTCCAGTTTTTTTATTTCAAAATATAAAGTAATTTGAAAATAGGAAAATATGTGGACATACTATCTATCTATATTATATTTATCTCTCTCTCTCTCTATATATATATATATATATATATATATATATATATATATATATATATATATATATATACATTCTAAATCTAAATTTAAGATCAAAACATTTATTATTTATTCATAAGAAATGTGGTTTGCAAAATATTAACGCCACCTCTCAGTGTCAAGTTATACAGTTCAGCAGCACTACACATAGTTGAATCAACACCTCACGAAACAGCGTTAACCAAAGCTGAACATTGCTGCTTTCATGAAGTCAGTATTAATTGCAAGCCTGTTATAATGCATTAGACTCCTGCTGTTTTCACTGGCTCTACCTAATAAACTAGCAGCTGAGCGTGCATTGACTCACAATACTGTGTGCACCAATAATGGCAGTTCATTATGATTGTGGTGATGAGATGTAGATGTCACAAGCTGACAGTAATGTGTTCACATGGGTGGCTTTCCATTTAGTGTCTCTGATTGTAATAGCAACAGTTAATAAGGAGGACTGCTTCATAATAATAAATTCCCAGCTTATTTAGAGCAATGTGATGAAGAGTGTGGATATGTTGTATAGTTTACTCACTAAATTTTTGTCCTATCTGACTGTTTATCAATCAGTCTTTGGAAAAAAATGTTTGTTTATATTGCTATATTGCAGTATAGTAAAATTGTGAATGTTTTAACCAATACCCACTCTGACTGCATATCACAACTGAAAAGCTGCTTGGACGACGCTGCCAGATAAAGTTCTAAGCAGTTGACATCAATTTACTTGTAATTATGTGATAATCACACTCATATATTCAGTGTAATGACAGCTGTAATGATATCCAATAATAAGAAAGAAGCGTTCTGTGTCTAGATTCAAAAAAGGATCTTGATGCTTGTTTATTTATAGACTTAAACAAAGGAAGGTCTTGCCAAAACAGTAAATAACTAAAGCAGTTCTGCAGAAACAGTACAGACTCGTGATAGAAACCTTTACTCAAGAAGTGGGCTACAAAACAAACAGCTGGCATCATCCTCACAGTCCCAACATTAAGCACAAAAGAGGACACAGAGGGTTACGTGTACTGCAAGGAAACACTCAGGTGGATAAAATAAGGCTGATAGATGAGTTTGTCTTGAGACTGGCTGGAGTGACCCCTGGTTACCTGCCAGTGCTGGCGAGAGCATCAACGAGTTCCCTGTGGAGCTCCAGTGACGGATCAGGAGCACACCATCTGATCAGCACTCTGGATAACACTCAAAACACGTGTTTAGATTTTCACATTAAGTGAGGTGTAGCATATGGAACAGTGTGTATGCTGGGGTTTAAATTTGGCACGAAGAAAGTTTTTCTGCTGTTGTTCTTACATAAGCTTTTGGTCTTGAATCTAAAGAGAATTTCATGCATCTATCCCTGGAGTCATAATACAGAAGGTTACTGGGATATTTACAAGCTTCTATATTTGTTTATATGAACAGTGATTTGAAATTCACCAATGAGCCTCCCAGCTTAGGTTCTAAAGGATAAGTCTGGCAATATTCCCCATCTTTTTTTAACTGCCAACAAATCGTCATGCGTGTTATATTAGTAGTGGCTAATGTAGCCTCGAGCCTCTAGCCTCAAGCTGAGATGAGGAGCTATACGAGCTCTCTTCTTTCTACACTCAGCACCCCCAGACTTTTAGTTTCAAACTTGCAGTCCTCATCCCCAACTGACGCTTGAGGCAAGTAATCAGACTTTACGCAGCTCCCTCTGAAGCCACTAAATGTTGTTCTCAAGTTGTACTCCCAAATTCTGTAAACAGACTTTTATGTGTATAATCAGTGGTGTGCACCTTAAAAACATCAGAAACGCAACTCAAAATGAACTACAGTGCCCATAATGAAGAAATATGTCACTAACAAAACCATGTGGTTCATTGATGCTGATAATATAAAGTATCAAAACATCAGAAGCATCAAGAATAAGTACAAAAGAAACCCATTATAAAAGGACATTTAAATACAATTAAAACGAATTATTAATGGTTCAAGATGCTTGAAAATCTAAACAAGCCAAAATAGAGTAACAGGGTTGACAGAAGGGTCGACAACAATAAGAAAAGTATAAAACATCACCAGACGTATACTTTGTAATAAAGATGAGCTGTTTGAAAATGTTTGAAGCTGTTAACTAGATTTATATTTCATCTGCAGGCCTTAAAACATAAACTACCCAAAACTAAATACAGAGGAATGAAACTGAAACTGCAAAAAGGAAAAGAGAGTATCTGCTACGATGTTGAATGAAATGATTAAGAGACACAGCACTTAAATTTTGAGCAGTCAGCCAAATAATCGGCTGAACTGATCACTAATGCTGTAAGACATCAAAACCCAGTCAAAGTTAATATTAAAGTAAATGATCCTTTTATAATGGAAGATGTTGAACCCTTTGTACTCTAAATGTTCTTTACACAATTCACCCTTTGTCACCCTTTGATTTAGGGGTTAATTTCATGACTCTTGATCTAGTAAAAGTCTCAGTATAGCAGGAGTGATCGCAGTCGACATCTGTATTATGCAGTCAGTGGCTTCTCTCTCATTACAGACATGTTAGTGATAAGCTTAACTATTGACTGTGTTTCATGAGGCGAGAGAGTCTTAGGGCACTTGTTTGAGGCGACGCTTTCAGTGCCTCTCCACCGGTGGAGAGCTTTACAGAGTCTATGAGGCAGCTGTGAGAAAACCACATGGGGCATGCTGCCGAATTATCAGTGTCCTGAGAGGGTTAGACTGCTCGTTGTGATCAAAGGATAAGGAGCACATGAGTGACTGAGGAAATGAAGAGAGACTGGTCTTTTATATGTGAATGAAGGAGATGTAAAACTGACATTGACTAATGTGGAAAGGAGCAGTAAGGTAGAGCAGGGACCCGTCACACAGCCTGCTCATTTCTGCTGCATATTAATGATGCATGAGCAGCAGGAAACACAGCAATGCAGATAAACTAAGCATGTGCTTTGCTTTTTCATCCAAGCATCTATTTTTTAAACCGCTTATCTTGTTCAGGGTTGCAGGAGGCTGGGGCCTTTCCCAGCATTCACTGGGTTGGAGGTAGGGATTTTCTTTTGTACAACGAAAATAAATACAAATGAAAATATATTCTGCAATTTCCTGGAGGCAGTACGTACCAGCTCAGCTCTGGCAGACATCAAACTCTCAAAAGCAACAGTAGAAAAGAAATGTTTGTCCATTTTTGGTCAGCGCTACTGTTACATTTACTCTACTCAAGACTCAATATCCACAAAAGATGTAACCACCTACTGCACATCCTTCATATTTAAATGAAAGCTCATGCTCTTTTTGAATAGCCTTACTTGGCTGAGGTCAAATAGAGAACATCTAAACCAGACAACAGCAAGAGTATTTATTTTGTAGTTTGTCTCAAAGAATTATTGTTGATGGTTAGAGATGACTAAATTCACTGAATCCAGTCGTCTTTACAGCAGGCTACATTTTTATTATTGTACTCAATATTGTATTTATTTCCATAGTCTGTTAATCTGTTGTTTTTCTGTTCTCTTTGTTTGGTCTTTAAAATGTCTTAAAAATGTTGTGAATCTCTCTGTAAGATGGGAATCAAAGTAATGACAGTCTTGCTGTGAGGTCACAAACTGCACCATCACACCGCCATGCAGCCAGATTAAACACAATCTGCGTATCCATCTATCTATCTATCTATGTACAAAATGATGATGTCCTCAAAAGTATTGTTTTGACTATGAATCATGAATATTCAGTCTCCTGTCATATGCCCTATTCGCACGGGATAAGTAAAACCAGGGGATGTCTGATAATTTGCAAATTCCCGCCCCACCTCTGTATTACTTGCAGCGCATTCACATGGGATAAGCATGTGAATAAATTGCTCTATTTTACTGACATTACGACAGGTTTAATGCCACAGCAAGCACTCCTGCCGTGAAATGCACCCCCTCGGAAAGTGAAGCAATTTGCCTTAATATCGCAGAAAAACGCAGGAGAAAATACCATTTTACGATTTAATTATTTGTGAGGGAGATAGAAGAGAAGAACATCAGTTGCTTACAGTGTTTAAAACTCCTCTAAAGAGTGCAAATGTTCTACTCAACACAAAATCAGATAATAGCGAACGCAAACCACCACCCTTTGGTATGTTTTGTGGAAATATACCCCAGCCATAATTACTAAATGAATTAAATGGATTTTTGAGCAAGATGAATGTATTTGACTTGCGTTTCACAAGGCTAAATAGTGAGGGACAGCATTTCACAGCAGGGGAGCTTACTGTGGCACAACACTGGACTCCCACCGTAGAGGATTTTTGAGATTGGACCAAAATTAAAGAACGGCGGGACTACCTCAAGAGAAGATACAGGATCAGCCTTAAAAATAATTGGAATACCGGGTCCATGCGTAATTACAAACACTGAGATACAGATTCACATGGGACTAGTATTATCACTGGACGTCTGTGTTTGGCAAAATATAGTAGGTAATTTGCGGCAGAATTTTTACTTCAGAAATCATAGACATGGCACATTTGGATTAAGATCTCAGGCATCGTACGCAATTATTACAAATCACCAAAGGTCCACAGGTAATACTAATCCTGTGTGAATAGGGTTTAAGAGTAAATTTTACATTTTACATTACATTCACATTTTACTCTTTGAGTGCCAGCCGTTTTTAAAACCGAAAGTGTCTTATGCCAGTGTTTTTGCCCATTTTGAGTCATATTTCTAGGCCCATGGAATATTTTGTACCATGTCTCTGAAAACACTGAATAGCTCAAATGAAAGAAAAGACTGCCTATTTCATCATGAAAAAAGTTCGTTTTTTACCTTGTTCAATTCTTGTTTTGTCTGGAGAAGAGTATAGGCCACTTTCACCAAAATCACCATTTTTTGTCCAGATTCTGTTTGTTTTGCTCTACAATCGTCTGCACTTCCTGCTTTGATCTCTGGGGCCTATGTTAACTCTGTGTCCCAACTACAAATCTGCTGCAGAAAAAACACTTTGAGACGTAAGCCATTAATAGCACTCGAGTGGCAGATGTTCAATGGCACTCAAAGAGTTAAAAAGCTGGAATCTGCTTTTTTTTTTCTTTTTTTTTACTTTTGACAACTAATTGATTAATTGTTGTAGCTCTGACTTCATTAAGAGTCTGGCTCTTCCAGTAAGAAATGTCTTTCAAATCACAATTTTGATATAAAAAATTTAAATGCCTTAGAAGTGTAGAAGTCTGGTCAATAAATCAGTTGGTCAGTTGACAGCAGCTATACTAGATGACTCATTTGCAATGCACACAAAGGAAAAAAATGTGAACCTCTTAAATCATTGTAAATGTATTATTAATTGATTTAGTCAAGAAAAGCATGTCATTTAAACACCTCATCTTTGGCTCATCTTTTTTTTTTATAATTTCTAACAAATTTGACCCATTTGATCAAGAATATATTTTATAGGAAAACACATCTTAGCACTAGCCTAGAACAACATGAATAGCAGCTTTAGCTTTAAAGTCAAATTTTAAGATGAACCAAATAATGACACAGAGGAGCAGCACACAGTGTCTGTCTTAGATTAATTCAAGAGGCAGCCCAACAGTTTTGGCAGGAAAGAACTGGATGGCCTGTGGCCAATCACAAGATGAAAAAATGGTCAAAGGTCTAAGCCCACACACACTGTCACAAAATGTCTTGTGTGACACCTCCAAGTTGAGGACACCCACACGTTGCTTCTGCTTTGCTTAATCTTAATGGATTTCCCTCAAAGCAAAACGGCAGCCTGGAAAATGTGTGTGAGAGAGCCAAAATGCCAATGAGGAAGGAGCTGTAGAGAGACGGAGGGAAAAAGGGAAATGGTCTTAAGGAGACAAGACAATACAAAGTTAGTGTGGGTGGCCTGCCAAGCCTGCAAGAGAAACATCGCTCTCACTAACAATCTGGCTCGCAGGATTCCCAATAGCATAAGCATGCAGGCCAAACTGTGACAATCTATGTCCAATCAATGCCCCGTGGCCATTAATTACCAAGCTGTAACCTCCAACAATAATTCATGCATTTCAAAAGCTCATGAGATAATCGGGGGCATAGAAACGCCTGTGGTCTGCAGTGAGTAGCTGGAGATGCAGAAAATCAAAGATGGCCAACAGAAGGAGACCTTTGCTGATTTGGGGCTCGCACTCTTTTCAAATTGAAGTTGCGATTGAAAATTGCTTGCACGTTAAGAGGACAGATGGAGCATGAAAAATGACTGCTCTGTAACAAAATGTTTGGTTATACATTGCTAGTGCCTGCAAGACTAAAATGTTAACAGAAGCTATAGCACAATCTGTACGTCAACCTTTGCAGCTAAAGTGACAGCGAATTGAAATATCTCATGCTTTTTATGAATATTGAGTCATTTGTTCAAGGTTCTGTGCCAAAAAATGTGACAGTATTTCCGCTGAAACAATATATCACAGAATAATTTAATAAAACACTTGTCATCACACCACAGGTAAGACTATGAGTAAGGGTAATTATAGTAATTATAGTTTAACCAGCGGAGACAAGGTTGAACATGTACTTACAATAGATGTTTTTCTGGTGTCACCTTGTTCCATTCTGTATTTGGACATTGAATTACGCAGCAAGACAAATCATTCCTTAACGAGCCCTAATTTTCTGTATTGAGGTATGACTGCAGCACATGTACATACAGTATATTTTCTGTGTTCGGGAAGAAAATCTTGGACAAATCACTGTGAACAGAAAACCTCAGATTACTACCTCTGATTAAGTCAACACATTTACTCTAACTGAGATACTGAAACCTTTAAAAACATTACATTCATGCATTTCTTTCTTTGGATCTGTGGTTTCTGATAGAGCCCAAATCAGATACATTTGACCACATATTGACAATCATTTACACAATAGTAAAGCAAAAGTTTTAAAAATGTTGAACACCATTCATCCATTTAATACTTGTTATTAAAATAAACAGCTGATTTCATCCACAAGCACAAATGCCATTATTTCACACACACCATCAGGTAATTTTACACCCACCAATACAGCCATTATTTTTTGAAATTTCAGCAGCATACCCCCCACTGTGTGCTCATTAACTCAAAGCACTTAATTGATAATTCCATTTGGCATGTATATATGCGACTCTATCATTAACTCATCCCAGGTAATTAGTCTACTGTTAATCTCAAATGAGCACACTTGCTTTTTATAATCTCTTTTGCACATACAGTAGTTATATTGAGGCTTTCAAATTTTAAGCTTGTGAGGCGACAGCAGAAGCCGGGATTGGCATGTAGTATCTTCGTGTCAGACCCCACCTCCTCATAGCAATTAACAATCACAAAAACCTATGGAACAACCTGGGCCAGGATTAATAAACTCCTATCACAAGTTATTACACTGAGCCTATGAGCGGATTAACCCTGTCCTGCAAATGGATGTCTCCATTTCCCGCGTCTCTGATTCCTCACTGACTTAATTCACAGTTGGACACTCAGTCAAGCAGGTCAGGATTCGATCACAATGGAACATTTGCGTTGCTAATGGAAAATGGCAAGTGGTGTATGCTGTGGGTAACAGTTAATGGAATAGACACATATAAGTCCAAGTCCTAATGTGTACAGAATCACTCAGAAGGAAATCTGTGTATTCCTGCTGGAGAGACAAGAGAGATTTCTTTATTTTTAACTGATGGGATTTCCCGTAGGGGAAAACCTTGCACTCCACATATTGGAATTGATTTGCTCCTCTGCAGCCTTCTAGATATTTACCTCCTAGCTAATTGCAAGAGGCAAGACCAGTTCAATGTAGAAAGAATAAGACTCACGGAGAGGCAATACATTTTCTTCCAGCCTTTTGGGATGATGCCACACCCTGCATTTATTAGGTTCAGCTCATTGTAAGTACACAGAATTGTCCTGTCCACCCTGATCTGCTCTCCAGAGTGGGTGTGACACAAGAGTTGTGTTGAAAAGACGTGATCCAGTGACTGGTGGCAAACACAAGTAGTGTCCTCAAGTTAGTCTCTAATTGAGTTTCAAGATGGATTTCTTTGGAAATGTGTTTCTGGTACCGGTATGGATATTAGTTGCCTGTGACAAGCTCGAAATATGCTGCTCCATCATTAGCCTACTTCAAATGAGGATCAGGAACAAACTCATAAGTGGATAATTCTTTAGGCTGTATCCGCTCATTGAAACCACTTGAGCCCTTAAGTGAACCCATTTTTCATGATTGTATGATGCCCCTGATGAATTACTGATCGAGCATTTCAAATACGCTTCTGAAATCCCTCATGATTGTTGAACTGCATGGATGCAAATGTGCAACTCGACCTCGCACTTGACATGATTAACAATGAGCCAAATGACCATACTAGATGAATTTCCCATGATTTGTCTGCGTGTGTCTAACTTAGCTCTGCCTGTGTCTTACAGATCAGGAACGGATAGGAAAGGATTCGAACTATGAGCAGGAAGGAAAGGTGCAGTTTGTCATCGATGCAGTCTATGCAATGGCTCACGCCCTGCACAATATGCACCAGGAGCTCTGCCCAGGGAAGGTGGGCCTCTGCGCTAAAATGGATCCCATCAACGGCACTCATCTGCTCAAGCACATCCGCCGTCTGAACTTTGCAGGTCAGTCACGTTTATGAATACTGGAATGCATGTTTGTCTCCTCTCAAGAGGCATTTAACATCAGTTTGTGGTAATGCTTTACTAACAAAGTTAATGTACAAATGCTAATCAGAATTCAGAATTAGCCCCTTAATGTTTTACTATTACAAGAAATATTTTTCTCAGCACAGTGTTATGAAATTTAATATCGGCTTACACAATACACAATCCACAAAACTGAAAAAAATTATTGAAAATTAGAAAAGCGATATAAAAATGATCATTTCCTTCTACTTTTCCCAATCATACGGCTATTTTATATTTTTTCAAAAATATAAGCCCAAGCCAAAATTATTTTCTTAGTTACTCTTAGTTATTTTTAGCTCCTGTGGGTTTAACCAGGGGATGAAGGGAGGAAAGCAAAAGAAAATCATTCCTGTAAAAAAAAAAGGAGATTGACACAGAGACTGGGGCAGCATGGTGTCGCCTCACAGCAAGAAGGTACCGGGTTCGATTCTTGGCCCAGGCCCTTTCTGTCTGAGCTGGAGCTTATGCAGCTGTCTGAAAGGCAGGGTACACCCTGGACAAGTCTCCAGTTCATCACAGGACACACAGAAACAGACAACCACTCACACTCACATTCACACCTGCGGTCAATTTAAATTAGCCAATTAACCTAATCTCCATGCATGTTTTGGGATGGTGGGAGGAAGCCACGCAGACACAGGGAGAACATGCAAACTCACAGACGACACCACCACTCTGAAATAAGCCATGGGACAGCTACCGGGTAAAACAAGCTGAAAGCACCACCACCTCTGGAGGAAAACAAACAACAATCAAGAACCCTCTTTTCTGGCGGGAACCAGACACCAGCCTCACACTTTCACCACTGTGGTCCATCATCTCTCTTCTTTCTGTGGGCTGCACCTCTCCTCCACCCTTTAACCATGATCAGCTGATGAGCAGAGTGGAAACAGCCGCTGGAGAAGGAGAGTCAGGAGAGACACAGACCCTCCACAGCAAACACAGCGGCACTAGGGCCATAACAGTTAGAGATTTACTCACATCACCATTAGGTTATTGGAGAGCATGTCTGGCTCATCCAGAAAATGTGCTCCATGTAGACCCCATCGACAACTCAAACCAGCACCTCAGTTATTTTTGTTTTCCATTTCCTCCGTGAGACGAGCTCCCAGCTATCAGTGAAGTTCACATTCATGGCTGCTTATTAATAATTAACTCCTTCGACAAAAAGAGCAGTGACCCAGAGTTTCATTATATAGACACTGTGTTTTTAAAGCAAAGCAATTTCATATAATTAAAATCCTTTCTCAGAGACTTGAGTATGCAGTGTTTGTACAGATAAATTATTAATTTGAGCTCCTGCTCTTCAAGCTAATTTGTCATTCTAATATCTACTCGTTGCATTAGTGAAGTGTTAATTCAGTGTTTCATTCTGAGAATTCAAAGGAAACATTTCTTTAAAAAAGGGGTGTGATTTCGAAAGAGAGGCTGCCAGTGGTGCTGTGTAAAGTAAGTCATATAACTGCACCAGTCAGTCCAGTGTGTTGTAGTCTGCTGGTCACATGAGGGTAACATCTCATGTCCTGCTGTCTTTACTTGCATTGTTTTGTTTTTGACAACTTGCATTTGAAGCTCTGAAGTAAATTTATGGAAATGTGTCAGTGAAAAATCTCTTATTTGTTCAGCCATTCAAAGAGTTCTGGTATATGGACATGGAGAGACAATTTAACAACAAAAGTTTTGCGAGCAATATTAAGGGACGTCATTCTGACATAAATATAAGAAAACTGGAAAAGCGTACCACAAAAATGATGAAGCTTGCTGAACCTTCGAGGTAATTGTAAGACTACTTACACAAAAATGACTCTCAATTTAGCATATTATTTGATTGACCTGAAAAATATGACGTGAAGAGCTTGTTTTAAGAAGGACCTCGAACCAGCATCCAAGGCAGAGCTCAACTCTGCAGATCACCCACCCTTATTCCCAAAAATAACACTGTCATGTCCCAACGACTCCGTCCAGTAGTCACCCCATCGTGGACTGTTGTTCACAACAGGCAGCGTGTTGGGTTCAGTTGTTCTCATGGTTTGTTGTCAAACAGCTAGGTCTAGATTAGTGTGTTAAATTAATGCGTTAATGCAGAGTAATCCATCATCATAATTAATCTGATTGAAAATGTTAACGCAATTAAACCATCTGCAGCGCAGAATGACACTGAATGTCTCCAGCAACACATTTTGCACAGTTTACCACCGCAAATGATCAGCTGATGCGGTAGTGATAGGAAGCAGAAAAAAAACAGACTGGCTTCTACTCCAGTGTCTCATCCTAGTGGAGGCTACAGAGCCTCTGAGTCTCTAACAGAGACCTCTAACAGACCAGTTGATGCTCCTCAAGAGACAAAACTTTATTAAGTTGTTTAAGTTGTGTTGTTGAAACTAGAATGGTCTTTAATGCCATTATGACATTGTACAACCAAACAGTAGGGCTTCTCCCTTTTCAGTTTACAAGGATAAAATAAGTATAAAAATAAGAAATAAGTATGAAAAAATAAATAAATCGTAGAATGCAAATTCAAAAAAGTATAAAAATTGTCTTATATACAAACATGATTATGAATATGGATTTACAACAAGGATAATTACTGATTATATAAGAGGAAATGTCCAAATGTATTGCAGCGGATGTTAGACTATGTACAGAATAAATAAATTATATTGCACAGGGTGATAAATAGAAGAGCAGCAGTGACTGTTAAAGGTGTTTATTAAACACATTTAGTGCAGATATATTCCTTTCTCATGCTCATGTGAAATGAGATGTGATTAAAATTGAATGATGTTTAATTTTGATTAACCAAAATTAATCCACAATTAATCTCATGAAAACTTTTAATATTTGACAGCCCTAGTTTTTACTAAGTTCAGAGTTGTAGTTTTAAGTGTGACCATTCTGGGAAACATGGCAGCTTTTATACTTTCCCTTTTGACATTCGAGGTTTGATGATGTGTTTGATGTCTCCTCTAAGAAGCAAAATATTAAAAAAAATATGTTAATGTTATGCACAAAATAAGTTAAATAATGATGGTGGATAAAATGTTCCAAATAGATGTATTACAATAGGGCCAGGTAAATAACTGAGCATGTTGGTCAGCATTAGAAAACAACATTATAAAATGCCCATGTGTTTTCACAATGAAGACTGAGTGGTACGTTTTTATAATGTGGTTCCAACAGGGTAGCAGCTGATAAGTAGGGTCGTGAAGCTCCACTGCTCCTTTTGAGCTGAATTTTGTTCTAACCAAGCAACATTCTCCGACCAGAAGGGTTGCCTTAAGGTTTCACTACACTCCATCTAATTGCATCAGCTCGCTGCACTATATTGAACTTGTCCAGATACATAAAACTACCCAACAATTTTCAAAGGTAATATTTATCTTTGTGTTGTGTTGTTGCCCACCAGTAAACATAGCAATCACCCAGTTTTTCATCCAAATAGCAATTGCAAGAAATGCACTTAAAAGTGGGTCATTTTTTGTTGTTGGTGTTGCGATGAATCATTCTTGAGGCTGAACCAGCAAGAATCTATTGTTACACATTTCTGTTTATTGTCAGCAGTTTTAGTGGACATCTGCTAAAAATACATCACAGTTATTCCTCTGCAGAGCTGCACATGAATACTTTGTGTCTAAGGTTGCATATGTAATGAAACTCAGTAGATAAAGGTCAAGTGTCATAGAGCTTCCCAAAAACCAAAGGCACAAAAACTATTAAACAATGTCTCAGTGGGCTGTCAGGGTCTCGACAGGGGACACAGTGAGCTAGCTGATGGCAGATAACCTTTTAGAAAAGATGAACGCTAATCTGACAGAAGGTTTTGCTCTGCTGGGATATTTTTAGTAGTCTGGGAGTATTTGTCCGCTTCCTCGCAAACCTTTACATTATGTTTTCCATGCAGATGTGCCCAGTGATGGAATGTATCGCTCGGCACAAATTCAAGGATTTGAGTGAGTTCAACAAGAAGCAAACAGTGATGTCAAGAGGACTAGGTCAGATCATCTCAGAAGTGCAGCTCTGGTGGGGTGTTCCTGGTCTGCAGTGGTCAGGATCTATCAAAAGTGGTCCAAGGAAGGACCAGTGGTGAACCAGAGACAGGGTCATGAGAGGACAAGGATCATTGATGCAGGAGGGGAGTGAAGGCTGGTCCTGGTGGTCTGATCCAACAGACCAGAGAAGTTAATGCTGCTGAAGATAGAAAGGAGTCAGGATACACAGAGCAGAGCAGTTTGTTGTGTTTAGGGCTGTTTTCGCAGTGTCCTTTGTGTTGAAAAAAAAATCCCACTTCTTGAGCTAAATAAATTTACTTTATCTAAGGTGAAAAATTTGTGAGCACATGAAAAGTTGGCTTTTTAAAGACATGTTGTTCCCACAGGACTGTGACACTAACAAAAGATGACATGATGCTCTCATAGAATAAAGTATGATGCATTTGTTGTAGATAAAACTGGGCAACTGTACATGACGTAATTAAAATTAGTACAACAGCGATTGCAATTATAATTACAACATTTTACAACAGTGAAAATGCTTTGACAGTGTGTCACAACGTGGTATTAGTACTTCGACTTAAATAAATGATGTGAATACTTCTTCCACAAATGGATGTAGCTAAAATTTTATCTTAATCCTAATGCTTCAATATATTTCAAGTGTGCATTGCTCATTCAGCAGCAACCAACAAAGCAGGATAATCAAACACCTCCAGTTCATCTTTATGCACTGTTTGACTCTCTTTAAAGCTTCCTTCTTTCTTGTTCCCACATCGGAATTCAATGTGCCAAAGCATTGTTCAGACTTTAGAAAGCCACAACTGAATGAAGCTTCTCATCAGTGTTTCATGTCTTTCACTATCACGTCAGGGAAAAGTGCTTCTGCTCTGCCGCAGACTAAAAAGCAGTGGCCTTCCCGCTGATGCTCTCACAGGGGACAGCTGTTGTGTGTTTGGAATAAAGGCGAGATGTGAGGATTTCCCGTCACTGCACACCTGTCTGTCTTCTCAAGCGTGTGCAAAGTGTTCATTGTTGTGCAACTCAAAAGATGCTTCTAGTTGAGAAATGTCTGTTTTTCTTTCACTGGCATGACCCCCAGCACTGTCATTCACAAAAATATCACTGTCAATCTAAATAAAGAGCCCATTCATCACAGTGTTAATCCCATAACCTGTTGTGCACACGCTGTAATATGTGCAACTACAGACAGTACAGTGACTGAGGCCATAATTTAACTCAGTGGAAGAGAGTCTTAACTTTATTTTAACAAAAGCAAGGCCTTAATTTTAGTGTTTCTTGTATTTTAGTTTACTTGAGCATCTCCTTGTTTTTGACTCTGCTCCTGTTTTAAAATGTCATTAAAGGGAGATTATGTAACTATCACACAATTCTCCTTTTAGAAAATTATATTATTATATTCAATATACAGGGTGGCACGGTGGTGTAGTGGTTAGCACTGTTGCCTCACAGCAAGAAGGTACCGGGTTCGAATCCCGGGCCCGGGCTCTTCTGTGTGGAGTTCCTCCTGCCATCCAAAAACATGCATGGGGATTAGGTTAATTGGCTAATTTAAATTGACCGTAGATGTGAGTGTGAGTGGTTGTCTCTATGTGCCCTGCGATGAGGTGGCGACTTGTCCTGGGTGTACCCTGCCTTCCGCCCCAAGATAGCTGGGATAGGCTCCAGCCCCCCACGATGAGGATAAGCGGTAGATAATGGATGGATGGATATTCAATACACAGCTATGATGTATGCAGACTTTGGATGGTGGGATGGGATTAATGACTTGTGCTGCAGTGATGTTTCACATTAAAATCTGTCCTGTGACTTTAAGAGAGTGACCTGGTAACATCTACAGTAAGTTTGACTGTAACTTAATTACAGTTAAAATTGCTGAATAAATGAAAACTGTATTTCTGTTTCAAAGGACAAAACTGAAAATTCATAGTACATCATGCTGGGTTTACCTTGTGTTACCTGTGTTTCACCCATCTCGAGAGCACCTGTAGATAGCAGAGGCTTATGAGTCATGTAATGTCATGACAATGACAGAAGGGCAGGTAAGACACACACACACATACAGTAGTTTAGTGATTGAAGTGTGTCTGTGGTAAATTCTGCATGACTAGTCTGCGTACAGGTCATTAAGAGTTAATGACTGGTGTAGAGGGCAGCAAGCTGTGCTGCCATTCACCAAGGTGTCCCAGTTGTGCAGCCATGCAGAATAAGCACATGGTGGATTGATAATCATACTCAGGTAATTCTTAAGGTGTGTATGTGCTGTGAAATCATTAAATAAATACCTCATTAAACTCCAGCATTTCTTTGAGAGGAAATGAGCTCAGTGGTGCACACATGTGCGACCCCAGGCTGCCCCGTCACATTAGTGCACAGCACAATGCAGCGGTGGCAGAGGCCTCTGTGGATCTCATTATGTCCCTGACTAGTGAGAGGACTGTTTAGACAAGCAATTTGTGCCACATGACAGGCCTAATTCCTCATCTGCAACTCAAACATTGACCATATGCCCCAAAATGCACCACTCTCTTCACTCTTAATGAAGAGGACAACACCACTGTTTCCTGAACAATGACAGAGACCGTGGGCAGTATTTCCCCATAGTGCCTTAATATGTCAATTAATTACTATGGATAAAGCAGACGGCTTTGTCCCTTACATTTGTGTTGGCATCATACATACCCTACACACCCTGGAGAGGTATGATGTGATGTACTCACACACAATACCACCACATGTCCTCACATGAAACTGTTTCATTTGGCTGTGTTAACAATAAATGAAGCTGAGAAACACCTAATTGGTGAAGGAGTAATATCTACGGAATATAACTGCTTTAGGAGGTAATATTTGCTTCCCTAAAGTCACCTTATATTCCCACAGCTCAGTCAGCCCTGTCTTCATTTTATGGTGGTGCTGCTGCTGATTACTTGCGTCTCTGATTTTAAACTGCCGTCATTACTATCATACAGGCTACCTGTGGTGCACACTTTGACTCCAAATGACGTCAAAATTTCAAGATTTCAGCTATCCTATATATTATGGCTTCATTAGGAGTGGGTCATCCATCTTTGTATACAGTCTCCAGTATATATACATTAATGACCCAAAAATTTAAAAAAAACAGGTCTTTACAAAATTATTGGAATCACGTGTGTGTATCTTAAACTTGTTTGTGCTAAAAGAGCTGTTAAAGCAGATATACAGCATGGATGACACAGCTGTCAGTCTATGAAAGGTCTTGATTTGAAAAGCAAGTAGGACCCAGGATCCATGAAGCTATTAAATACAGCATAATCATACAGTATCAGTATCATGCTGGTGTCCATATGAGCACTTATAGGCTGGAGGGTTCTGAAAAGCCTAGAAAGGAAATGAAAATTAAGAGCTTGGCACTATTGAAATCTGATAGATATATAACAGAAAATATGATGTGCTTAATGTTTCTATGTAAACATGATGTCTCCTTGCTTTATAAAGTCACTGTAATCCTCCCATAATCACTAACTGCTTCATGATGTGGGCGGCATTGTCACAGAAAGGCAGAGTGAACTGCTCATGCTGTAATCCAGCAGGGCTGACTCATCCAGATGTGGATTAGGGTCCTGCATGCATCAACGTCGAAACAAAGAGCATGAACAGAAAAAAATACTCATCAGAGAAATCCATCAGCTCATTGTGTTTTGGGAGACTTAATGATGAACCAGCTTTCATCAGTGTCTGAAGGTATGGAGGTTTGTGGAAGGTGATGTGAAACCCAATTAGGCGATGATGTTCCCTCTGAGGAGAACCTTTCTACGTTCTGCTGTGATTGAATAGATGGCTTTATTGGACGTGTGGCACACCTAGCTCCCTCTGGGAAGCTAATAGATAAATCTTTGGTGGACTTTTCTCTTTGACATATTACTGCTCACCTTAAAATGACACACAGGAATATGCTGTTGTAACAGTGATAAAGCAGAGGAAAAGTGTGTTTGAGGTCAGTAGGGGGTCAATGAGCTGTTCAGTGCAAGGTATTGTTGATTTAAAGCTCATGATTTTTTTTCAATGACATTCTTGAACAACTTTTTAAATGATGTCCTTCGACAGTACAATATTTGTACAAGGAAACCACACTGTTGTTATGGTTAGGAAGGTTAAGGTAAGAGCTAGTGTGCGTTTTTTAAAATCATTAGTGGTTTCTTGGACCAGTTAAATTTTTATACAATGATCAAAAAGAAAATGGTAATTTAATCACTGTTAAAAACCTGTCACATACCATCAATGAGTTTCAATGCATGTTTCCATTTTTGTGGACTTCACTTCCTTTCATGGGTTGCTAGCCAGGTTTGCTATTTATGAATGAACGATCTCTACGCTCATTCACGTTACAGGCAGTGAGTGGATGTCATTTGTGTAACAATCATCCAATATGAGCATAATTCCGAGTGTGGGTACTGAAGTTGAGAATATGAGAAAGTAAATTGTCATTTTGGTTTCTAATGTAGCGGAATAATAACTGTAGTATCGATGACAACACATTAGTTGGCTCGCACAGAGTTCACTACGCAGAAAATAACACAGTGATGTGCTGTAAATCATGATGTTTGTTCTGTCATTCAGGCATAGCTGGAAACCCAGTGCTCTTCAATGAAAACGGAGATGCTCCTGGACGCTACGAGATCTACCAGTACCAGATCACAAACCGAACAGCCGAGTACAAAATAATTGGCCACTGGACAGATCAACTCCATCTCAACGTGAGCATTACCTTTTCGATTCCAAGCCCACTCATACATAAACATACACATACACACCCACGAGGGACTGATGGCATTCAAGCCTACAAAGTATGATGTTTGCAGTGAAAATCCTTCTCTGAAAAGTTGTTTTCTTCAGCACTACAGCTGCGTGTTTGCTCACGACTCCTCATAAACCATTTGATAGCGCTTAGTGCCATCTTCAAAGGTGTAAATATCCAGAGGGTGCTTTAAATGATTAACAGGGCGGACTATGATGAAAAGAAAGCCACGAGAGCTTAAGGACAGACATTTTTAATATCTTCTCTCTAGACGCCATCACTGACTTCCAAAAAAACAATACTGTGGGCACGGGGTGTGATGAAGTAACGATATCATGACAGTAAATTACATAAAGGAACCAAGCAAATTATGTTTTGACAAAATGAAGAGGAAGCCTTGGGCAGGCAAAAGAGAGTACAATTGAATACATGAAGTAGCTTGAGAGGAGCTTTGGCTTCTTTGCCTCTTTAGACAACGTGCTGTGGAAGAAAAAAAGGAAACAGCAACGTTTGTGGTGGGCACCTACTATGGAACATGCCAACTCGGAATCTAAAGCCCTATTTAATTAGTACTCTTTGAGTTCTTAATTAAATGCACATTTAGAGACAAATTTGCCAGCTTTGAATGAACAGCCACAATTGAATAAAATTGATAACATGACATCAAAGCAAGCTGGCCCGTTTGAAATGACATATTTAATTTATCTGCACAAGTGTGCTTTCAAAGGGGGGGAAATCCACAAGGAGTGTGGTAGTATCCTGGAAAGGAATTTATCTTTTATTTCTCTGATCACAGACAGCTGAGTATTGATTTTTCAACACAAACAACTATTTACCAAAGCAAAGAAAAAAGAGAAACACAGTGTTAGTTCCCTGTAGAGCAAACACTGGGTTTCCCTTTTCCCTCTTGTGTCTTGCCCTTCATATAATTTGACCCCCCTCTAGAGGATGTTGCTGAATCTGAGACGTTTCATTTGACCCCTAGTTTGCCCTTTCCCACCCCCCACTCAAATAAATAAATAAACCTGAGTAGCATGGGAGCATACAGAATGGTACTTCAGGCCAGGCCAAACACCCACACAACAAGTAACTACCATCAAGGTTGTCCTTCACCTCCACAGGTGATGTTGAACTTTTTGGATCAATGAAGCATCACTTCCTCCACATGCCGCTGTTTTACACGATATGGATGATTTAGTTCACATGCCTTCTGTCTGTGTCTACGTCCATTCATGTCTATCTGTGACCCTTCCAGGTCCGTACGATGCAGTGGCCCGGCGGCATCCGTCAAATCCCTTCCTCAATCTGCAGTCACCCCTGTCAGCCCGGCGAGCGCAAAAAGATTGTGAAGGGCATGCCTTGCTGTTGGCACTGTGAACGATGTGATGGCTATCAATACCAGGCAGACACCTACACGTGTAAGATGTGTCGCTTTGATTTGCGGCCCAACGTGAATCACACGGGCTGCGTTCCAATCCCCATCGTGAAGCTGGAGTGGAGCTCTCCATGGGCCGTCATCCCCGTGCTTATCGCAGTTGTCGGCATCATGGCCACCGTGTTTGTGGTGGTCACATTCATCCGCTACAACGATACTCCCATTGTGAAAGCATCAGGTCGAGAGCTGAGCTACGTGCTGCTAACTGGAATCTTCCTCTGTTATGCCACGACATTCCTGATGATTTCAACCCCTGATGTAGGAATCTGCTCCCTCCGGAGGATCTTCTTGGGTCTGGGCATGAGCATTAGTTATGCCGCCCTGCTCACCAAAACCAATCGCATTTACCGTATCTTTGAGCAAGGCACCATGTCTGTCAGCGCGCCCAGGTTAATTTCTCCAGCCTCTCAGCTGGTCATCACGTTCACCCTGGCCTCAGTGCAGCTGCTCGGGGTGTGCATCTGGTTTGGCGTGGACCCCTCTAAAGCCATTATTGACTATGAGGACCAGAGGACGTCTAACCCGGTGATGGCTCGTGGTGTGCTCAAGTGTGACATCTCTGATCTGTCTCTCATCTGCCTGCTGGGCTACAGCATGCTGCTTATGGTCACCTGTACAGTCTACGCCATTAAGACCAGAGGAGTGCCGGAGACCTTCAATGAGGCCAAACCCATTGGTTTCACCATGTACACCACCTGCATCATATGGCTAGCATTCATCCCAATCTTCTTTGGCACTTCACAGTCTACAGAAAAGGTAAGCTGACAGCTATTGCTGTAGTTCCTTCTTTTCTTTTGTCAGATTGTTTTTTTTCAAGCTTATGGCAATACTTCAAGGGTTTTAGAAATCCTCATAGCTGCACAAAACTTCTTATATACCAGATCTATTAGGTTCCCTCTTTTCTTTCTTTGCTTATTGTTTATTATTTATTTGTCCACAAGAACATTATTGCAGGAGTGTGCTGGTGCAGATAAAAAAAGAATATGCAGTACCAGAGCTGGAAAGTGATTAAGTGCACAGTAGGTACTGAAGTACAATGTACTGGGATGTACTTTATACTTTTACTTCACAGATTTCGAGAAATTTGCTCTTCATCTATAATTATTAGTTATTCCTTGAACGCTTGACACAGGTTTACAGTGTTTTCTACCTGAGACCAACAAAAGAAAGGACTGTTTGTCCTTGTTTTATCAGAATTAAAAAAAAATATTACTGGATTATATGAAACTATAGCATAATTTGGTATCACAGAAACATGTTTTTTCTACTTTCTATCCTGTTTAGCATCCCTTGACCTCTGATGTTTGTCTTTTGACCCCTTATAAGGTTTGTGATCCACATATATTTAAACAGAACATTAGGCAGCTAATTAGCCCCACATTTATCTAATTATCTATCAATTATCTTATATTATACAGTATATAATATAGCTTTTTCAAGGGCTGTTAACTCTTTGATTAGTGAACATACTTCTTCCACTGCTGCACAATTTTAAAACTGCCAGCAATAATTGAAATGTGTCCCTCAGTCCCATGAAGACCTTCAGTCTTCATATCCTCATTAACAATGTTCCTGTCTGCCTTTATTTTACAATTTTTGAAATGAACTCGGCAGCTAATACTGCAACTGAAAAGAGGATGTCACATGGCACCTCATGTTTCAAATACTAACAAAACAACTAAATACTAATAACAGACTGAACACGTACAAAGTTTCAGTGCATTCTCTCACTATTGCATGCAAACCTATGACTCACATGTATGTGATGGCTGTATGCCTCTGTGCATTAGGAACCCCTCAGCTGTTTACATAAACACAAGCACACAATCGTACTCCCGTGTCAAATCAATGTGCCTGACCTGGTGAACCGTGGAGCACTGGGAGGCCACAGTTCAAGAGGGATCCAAAGGGGGCATGGAAACATTGGCTGGGCTGGACGCCAAAGGGGTTCGACAATGACAGTAGAAGTGTGTAGATCCAGTTGAAAGAGGTCTTTTGGCAGTGCAACAAAAGGGGCTCAGTGGCTACAAGAGAGGACAGCGGTGTGGGAAAAGCCTCATACTGGCATGGACACTATCAGTGGTGCCAGCATGAATCTGACAGATGCAGCAAATTAATCCTTACCTCCTTCTCTCTGGGATTCAACAAAACAATGCTTTGAAACACTGGCCTGGAAAACTGGCCGTGATAGGTACCTTTGTGAAAAAAAATGCTCCAGAGACAGAGTGTGTGCATTGTGTCACGCTCAGCACCCCAAAAATAATTTCTATGGGCTACTATAGCACATGCAAATCTGCATACAGTATGGCTGCAGCCAACTGAATTACATTAATAATGCAGGATGTGACTAGCAGTACAATGACTCCATTCTTATATGCTGCGTACTCATGTGAATCTGCATTATTGGCCTCTTCCCCATAAATCTCCTGTTGTTAACATAAAAACTGTGCAACAGCAGCTACACGTTGAAAACAACGAGGGGCCTGCTGAGCTCAACAGATGCTGCTTCTTATGTTGCATTTACTGAAATATTCAGAAAAACGTATTGAAACGCTGTCACCATAAAGTCTTGATCACCATACGCCGTAAAGGAAAAGCAGACCAAGTTCAAAGCGCACTTTATTTTTTAATGTGAGTGTTGCACATCTTAAGTCGCATGTCAACAGCAGCCATGGATATCAGCGGGTTCTTTGTTTAATCATTCCATCTCCTCTGTCTGAAGATGAAAGAGAATTATACAATCACAGCGAGTGAACAGCTTTTTTGGAGGATGAGGTAATCCATTAGCTAGCATGGCTTTGAATAGTAAAATAGAAGAGAAAAAAAAATATGTGAAGGGTAAGTGAGGACCTACTTTTTGTTCCTTGTTCTTTTTCTTCTTCTTTACTTTAAATGAATTTAATTCACAAACCCTGAAAAACGTCTCTCCTCAGCTTTGATATAAGGCACTAAATTATATTACTCAGTCATTAATTATTATTTCCAGTCAGAAACGGTACACATAATGTCTGGGAAATAGTTCCACTTTTATTATTTAGAAAACTTCTACCATTGCCCTCAGCGTTGTTAAGGTAAGACATGAAATGGAAGATAAAATGGAAATCTTGCTTCAGGGAGATGTCCTACTTTTTTTTTCTTTCCTCATTTGAGAGAACATAATCATATTTATTGTATAACCAAAGGGGCCTGTGAGTGTCGAGGCAAAAAAAAAAAATTAATTTAACTCTCACTCTAGTATGGTTTTGTCTCGTCAGACTGTAAGTCACTTTGTTATTTTGGACTGGCCTCCCAAGAAAAAAGTACAAACAAAACATTTAAGTGACAAAGAAAGTAAAGAAGGAAATAATATGACTCTATTAGTCTGACATTAGTTTTCCATTTCTTTTAACCATAAAGCCAATATAGTAGCAAGGCAAAACAACAAGTGGATAAACCTTGCTCAAAAATGAGGATGAATCCAGGATAAGCTTTCACCTGCGAGCATCACAACCCTCATTGAGGTGGGCACTTGTACTTCATACTCAAAAGCATAACTGACAGATCATTCTCATTGTGCCTTTAATATGTAAGCATATAATATATAAGCATGAATTATAACTAATTATAATTCATTAAATCTAGTTAAGTGACTAAAATCAGCCACACCCTGATCAATCACTATTTCTAATTATTTCCAGTAGTGTAAATATTGTGTAATGATTTTATTTTTTATCTTTGATACTTGACATATATTTTTGATACTATATCACAGACAAATGATTTCATCCTTGGGACAAAGGTGTCAAATCAGAAAACACTTGTATGTAACAACGTATTTTGTTGGACTTTGTTGGAGGAATTTTATTGCCTAATAATTAAGCAGCCACTTCTGCTGTACTAGGCTCTATGTATTACAAAAAAAAAGCTGTTACATAAACAACGTTCTTATTTCGGGCATTAACATGTCAAAGCAAACACACCTCATAATCATCTTACTGTAAATGACAGGGCGCACAAAGCCTCACGGCCCACGTTGACATGTCTTTCAGGGCAATTAAATGCTCCACTTCCTCTGGGTCTTGATCAAGCCTCCTATGTGCTCATCTCCAGTTTACAGCAGGGTCCTGCCTCAGCTTCACAAGCACACACTCATTTATTTGTCATTCAGTGTCAGGATGAATGCAAGAAATGCCATGGGAGGCTTTCTCTATCATTCAAACAGTGACATCTGGTCTATCTATGGAGCGTGATCACAGAGCGTTATGCTAGTGTCAGGAATAGACGTGACACCTGCTTACCTGGAAGAACGGTCTAAATCAGCGGCTCCCTCAAAGACAGGAGGCGGGAGGATGAGGCATGGAGGACAATAGTGTGCATAGGAATGAGGCTTCAGCACAATAGACTAGTTCAAATTCAATCAGCCCACACAAAGAGGTCCTGCCATTACAGAGCATGAATGGACTGATGAATTGAGTGGTGTTGTTTATTTCTCTATGAAGTCTCCATCATGCCATTGGCACTGTCAACTCTACAACAAAAAGAAAAAAACCTGCAGTGCACTAGTCAGACAAAGAGTGGGAGCTGCAGCAATTTCAATAAGACAAGATGTCAGACAGGAGTGTTCGTCCCCGCTACCTGTTACCACCTCCGCCACCTCCTCTTTGTCTCTTTTCAGTGACAAAAGGTAAACAGCATTATTCACCGTAATGTCCCGCAAGCCCAATAATACATAATGAAGATTGATGCTACGGAGCAGAGGGAGCTGACTCAAGTCTTGGACCTCAGAGAGCAGTTGTTGCGTTCATTAGGCCTACAGCAGAGCAGCCCTCTGGGTCCTGGCTGTTGACCTCTGGGTGCGCCAATAATGGCTGAACGGGCCCTGAAGCTAATCAAGGCCAAAGAATTGTGATCTTCATAAATGAATCCTTCCATGAAGCTATATTATTGTGTCCCCTACGGCTTCTATTTGCTTATTAGCTTAATTAGAGCACAATTATAGTGAATTCTAAAGCAGCAAGCCCCTCTGCTGAACATTTCCATAGCATGCTGGGAAGCGAGATGGTTTGCATCCTGACGCAGAAGCTCTCTAGAGTGGCTGGTTGAAAATAGAATCTGTTTACATTTATTAACCCTCAGATTTATCCTACGTTATCAGCTGTCACAGACTTCCTCACTCAGCTGTGTTGCAGCTCTCTGTAGGCAGTGATGTGGGATTCTTGAACTGCTCTCATTGTATATGTACTGATAGATCCACATTGTGCTCCTCTGTGTCCAGTTTGGTTATTAACGCTTCCATACACTGCTTCTCCTATGTTATATTTTGCCTCGGGCTTGATGATGGGTGTGTGTAAGAGTAGCTCCCTCTTATGAGCGGTGGTCTGTGCATGCTCAGGTGCACTGCAATCAGGAGGAATCAAATGAATGATTGAACACTGGATTCAGTGTGACACTGAAAACATGAGTCCATTTGTAAGCAGAAATATAGGGGCTCCATGAAGCACTTCGGTATGGGATTTCTTTTTTTTATGCTGATGAAATCTCAGACAGAAATATAGCGACATTCAAATAAAGGGCTGGGCAGCAGTCCTTGGAGTCGTACTGCGACAGTGTGGTCAAATTGTGTTTAGAGCTAGACTGGTAAATTAGCAGGGACTATATAACAGCCAAGATTAGCTTATTGAAGCTGCATTGTATTGAAACATCATCTGATCATTTAGAAACAGTGTCATCACTGACTGGTTTAATGTATTGGTCAAATGACAGAAATTTATAAGAATCTATTTTAAGTAAAAGGCTTTTTTTTATATAAATTTTTGAGTTTTGTATTCCTGGTGAGACAATTTCAGCTCTCTCCTGACCCCTGTTTCAAATGGTGGCTAATTATTATTATCATTGTTATAATTTTTCACCCACTCAGTGACCACAAGAATGGCTTTTATCAGTGGTTGAGAGGCATCAGAGATTTTTTTCTCTCTCTCTTTTATGTGTACAACAGCTTGGGTTCAACGGTGCGTCCCTTGAAGTAGCAGTGAACCGAGCCCAGAGCAGTTTACTGGTTAACGCTCCCTACAGCTGGGAGGCCCCCACTGCAGCTGTCCCTCCATCATACAGCCCCTATTCTTCCAGTTTCCCCTCCAGCCGGCAGTCCCACGTGGTACCAGGACCGGCTGAGATGAAATGCAGCCAGTCTGCAGTGAAAGCACCGTGGATAAGCACAAATGATAAATACAAAACAAACAAGACATTCAAGCAGGGGCCACATCTGAGGAGCTAAATGTGACTCTGCATTGGTGGAAAACCAGCAAGGACCCACTGGGGGAGGGGGAGTCACTCTGTGGCCGACAAAACCCTGTTAAAAGGAAGAGATACTCCTCAAAAGGCAGAAAGATGTGAAATATAAACAGTTACAAAGTGTTAGAATGGGAGCATTTTTTAGTTGCATTAGGTATCACAGCCTTAGAAAATGTGTTCCCGATCTGATAGCACGTTAAAATCATATATTATAATACTTCAGTCAACGACGGTTAAATTATGGTAGCCTCATAACTATTGCTCACAGCCCTGTTTTATATTGAAAATGTGCTTGTCCAGTCCTACAGAGAAAATTTTAAACTGCCTTTAAAAGACTGAAAGCATGCCTTATGAAGTGACTTTTAAAGAGAAACGCAGCTTCAGCTTGAGGCAGAATGGGAACCTAAAGTGGAAAAACAAATGTAGTGGTCGTTTATATTGTTTACAATAGCAACAGATGCAGACCAGATGCTGGAACATCAGGCTTCAGAGAAGAATCGGATGCTTACTGATCAAATTTGGATTGGGGCGGCAAAGTTAACAGGAAGAAGAAACTGTAGTACAGTAGTACTAAAATCTGGCTGTCTAATTTAGCAAAAAAAGGTAATGTAAATTAAAATAATAATTACATAATTTTATAAGATATTGATCATATGTACAGGTATTACCTTGAGCGTTGCTCTGTCTTCACTGCGTCTTCTTGACTTGCTGTCAAGCTACAACAGGATACTGATTTTACACTGAAGTTAATACAGGTACAGGTGAACCTGAAAGTGATCATACGTCCCATGAAATGCTGAAGCTAATCAGTCTGCGTGGGCTGCATTGCTTTTGCTGTATTTGTGTAGTGTTGGCCAAATTAGAAGAACAGGAAAACCTCCCATTGCAAACCCTGTAGTTACACTTTAAAAATACCCCTAATTGGGAGGGTAACCACATACAAAGACATAAATCCTTTTAAATTAGCTGATTTGATTCTATTTTTATAAATATTGGATATTGTTTTTCAATGACACTTCTTTAGTTCTTTTCATCAAGGGAGAAAATGTAGCTGTGTAAAATTCATTATATATTCAGTAACAGGTCGGGGGCTTAATTTTTTTCGTATTTTTTGCTTGCTCATAATTATGGTCTGACAGTGTGATGTGAATGCAGCATTATTGTGACAACAAGGCAGCAAACAAGAAGCAGAAATCCTGAGTTTGAGCCAACTTTAATGTTTCTGCTTTAGAGAATGTCATGATATGTGGATACATTGAAGTCTGCAGCATCATTAAACTTGTGTTACACAACTTGCAAAGCAATTCTTCTCAGAAGGCAAGTCAAGCAGTCACAACACAGTATAATGTATAGAAATTACACAGGCTTTCCCTCCTTCACTAAAGCTTCCCTGGAGATAACTCATTAATTTGCTGCAGCTTCGCAATCAATTAAAATGGAATGAGTGAGAATAATACCTAGTGCCGACCTCCCCCATGATTCAGAGGACCTGATCATGTGTAAAATTTTCACAAGCTTGTTCCTCTTTTATGGGCCTGCTTATTATGAGTCAGAATAGGATCCAATCGTCTGCTGTCATCTAATGTGTGTTCAGGTTGACGTGATGGCCATATTAAAACTAGTATGGCAGAAAATTAAACAAACAAGGTGGCCTTGGCTGGTTCGGCACACAAGATGTAAAAGCAGATGAGATGCTGATTTAAAACAAGTTTTACCTTATCACTTCCAGTAAATAGTTTTGAAGCTTCTGTGGGATACAGTAGAAAGTACAACAGCTTGGCCAGCTGACGGGTCACTGGATGCTCTAATTAGAATGATACACAGCAGATGTCTCCTGTACAGGTCTCTAACCATATAGAATAATCTGTAAACAGTGCCAGAAAAGGGCTCAAGTGTTTGTGTTTGCCTCTTGCAGATGTACATCCAAACCACCACGCTGACCATCTCTGTGAGCCTGAGCGCCTCGGTGTCCCTGGGGTTGCTCTACATGCCGAAGGTCTATGTGGTTCTCTTCCATCCGGAGCAGAACGTGCCCAAACGCACACGCAGCCTGAAGGCTGTGGTTACCGCCGCTACCATGTCCAACAAGTTCAACCCCAAGGCTGGACTCAGACCCAACGGAGAAGCCAAGACCGAGCTGTGTGAGAGCCTTGAAACACAATGTAAGTGCACAAATGCTAATCAGGAAGCTTCCGGCTTGTTTTTTATTCTTCTTGTTTTGTCCTCCAGTGTCTGCAAATCATAACAAAATGGATGCAGAGATATGAAGCAGGGCAAAAAATAATTACTAAATAACAGATGTGCACCGTGTTATTTAACACTTCATTGAATCCAGTAGATGTGCCACTGTTGTTTATTTGGGAAGGGGTTGTGGGGTTTTGTTTGTGAGTCAGAGGAACGGTTTATAATATAATGATAACAATAATAATAATAATGATAATAATAAGAGTGAAGGAACAGTCTTTGTCCAGCGTTTGATTGACAGATGGGTCATCCAGTCACATGCCAAGTGGTTTTTGATTGTGTCTTTTTCTGGATCATCAACATGTTAACACATATTCTGCAGGTCAATCATAGCAAGACATTACATGGTGGAATATAAGCTGCTATGTGGCATTTTAGTTTGAAAAAATGCCAAAACAATGACTCAGCTTTAACTCAGATAACTTGCTAATAGTTTCAGCAGTAGAGTTAAAGTAAATAAAGAGAAAGTTGATATGCTCAGACTTTGAAGCATTTCTAGAAAATGAAATGATTTAAAAATAAAAGGCTGTTCTAACATGGAAATATAATGTGTGTTTGCAGGTCTGATAAATTAGTGAAAGACTAAAACGACTTAAGCATGACCAAACAGCTACCTTCTCAAACGAGAATTTTGACCTTTCCATTATTTTATGTTCAAGTCAATTAAATATCTTTGAATATTGATACAACACTCAGTTTTAAGACCTCTCCTTTGCTCTGGGAAAATCTTATGGGCATTTTTCACTGTTTATAGACGTGTTGCAGATGAAAGTATGCATTGAATTAAGAATCAAGAGATCAATAATTAAAATTTTTAAAAAAGCTTCTTTACTAAAGAGTTTAACGCATTGTAAATGATCTAAAAGTGCTTTCTGATGCAACTGGATCTCATCAGCGTGTGCCCTGTCCTCATCTCAATATCATTAAAACCGCTTGCTGCTACTGTATCAGTAACACACCAGTAAAGTAAATAATGACCTCAGCAATTGAGTCAGCAGAAATTACTCATGTGATGTCCAAAACGCTATTCCTCAGCTCACCTCAGGAAAAAGTTTGAATCATGTCATGTCTGTCAACAGAGATGCATTCCCTCCCTTTGGCCTGTATTAACAGACAAGTCAAGCCTATTGTCACTCGTTTAAAAGCTGTGTTTACTCCTTACTTTCCAACAGTAGTGAGGAATCCTTCCCTTCAGAGGAGAATAAAAGAGCTGACAGCCTATTTACCATTAACATAGAAAACAGAAATCAATATAAACAGTATGTGCTGCAGTAATAATGGCTCAGTGTGGTGAGGCCCATCAGAATAGCCACATACAAACAAACAGTGCAACATTAATTTCTATCTGGCTTGAAGTTTCTCTGGAGGGTTAATGGAGCCTTTTTTTTACAATAAGTCAAAAGGCAAAGGCGCAGAATTGATAGCCAGCAGCAATTTATCCTGATGGACTTACCGTTTACAGGGCCAGCACAGAGCATAGCCATTTGAATAAGCACCATTTGTCATTGTCATCGCCAGTGTGGATATATTGCTTGATGAAATTGAAAAATTCCTGCCTGGGACAGCTCCCACAAGTGCCCAGATCTGATGGGGAAATGTCAGGATTCATCTGCTCCACCTCAGCGAATCAGCTAACACTGTCTGGGGAGACAACTGGAAAGTTGAAGCCTGATAGCTGAAGGAAAAGGAGGTGTGATACAGCCTACATGCTGTAGGTAATACAGGCATGTTGTCAGGGTAAAATATAGTCAGAAAGGTGAAGAATTTGGGGGAATGGTAGGCATTTATGGCACATTATGGCAGCATGGAGACTAAACAGCAACTGAACGTATTTGATATTTCATCTTACATCAGGAAAACAAGGCCAAACACAATGCCCACATGCCTTTCTAAACTTCCTATTTGCATAGATTGCAGCAGTCATCCTTGACTTCTTTTCAGCCTCTGTCTTACTCTTCTCTTTCAGCTTTCTCAACAAAGCAAACCTACATCAGCTACAGCAACCATGCAATCTAAGGAACAAATGCACCTGTGTCATAAGTCAGGATTTCCACCTTGAAGGAGAGAAAACATGCAGTTTCACACAGCCGGCATAAAAAATGGATGTGTCATTGTACGGGTGGAGATCAGAGGAGCGTTGCCCAAAGATGTGACATGGGAAGGAGTGAGAGAGAGAGAGGGCAAGAGACCACAGCGATGGACAAAGCAGGGTACCAGAAGATAAGATAACAGTGCAAATACATGTTTCCATCTTCTGTCTGCCTCACAAGAATACACACAAAAAAAGAAAAATGAAAAATACTTGCATGGCAGAGGCCTGGAAACTGATGGATGGAGCTTTCCTTTTGAGTGTTTACATGCCCTCTTTCAAAGACTTCTGTCATTTTGAGCAGTGCCGACTGAAACTAGAATCAACAATATGTTCAGGTGTTCTCAATGTTGTCTGCCCGTTTTGAAACCTGTAATTTATCTAAAAACCCTCAAGGCATCACGAGGGATTAATCAAGACCAAAAAGGCATGAAAACATGGTCCATGGATTTCTGAAAAGAGGGGAGGAGGGTTGTTTGTCCTTTTTATTTCCAAATGTGTTTTCCAGTCTGATGAGTCAAATGACTGGAAATGACCATCATCTCAGCAATGCAACAAACCCGTACCAGACTGTTTTCCCCTCTTCCAGGTTTCCACTATAAAAAGGACTAAATATAGAAACATAGAAGATGGTCTCTGCCGATTATGAGCATGCCAGTTTCAACATCCTGTGTTGTGTTGTTAAAATAAAAAATAAGAAAAAGAGAAAAATACTATCTTTGGAATGCGTTTAAACTCTGTTGCAGCGTTGTTAAAATTGTTTGGGCCCAAGCCTACTGTACGTTGAAAACTGTTCTCAAATGGTGAAGGTCTAGTGAGTGATTATTTATCTGTGCTTAAGTGAGGCCATGATTTGTATTACCAGCTAGCCCAAGGCTGCCACTGCCCTCCACATACCTGTATGTGCTTTGAAACGAAGGCTCGTGGTTAAAATAAACGGTATTTTATCCAGGAGGTGTTACTGTTCGCTGTCGTCCAGGATGTCCCTCCCATCACTGCCACCAGCTGTTCTCTTGGTCACACATAGTGTGAGGGGTAGCGCTTAACTGTACACATCCATTAGGAGGGGTATTAAGATGAAGTATGCCCTTGAGAGGATTGTGCAATACGACCTGAGGGTGATATCCATAATGGACCAGCTACTGAGAAAAATCATTACGACACATGTCCTCCTAAGGCACTCTCGTGATAAGGAGGAGGTGTCGAGAAGGTGTAAGGCTTTTCAACAAATGAAAATCTAATTGCAAAAGTATAAAATATCCCTATTCAATCACCCTCAGCTCGCTGAACAGATTAATAGTTGGCTTCATGCAGTATAAAAGCCCTCTAATGTCTTGAGGAAAAACATTGTGGGGTCATTTGTGTTGTGAATTCAATGCTGCTCTTCATGCCTCCCTCTGTATTACTTTCAACACCATTTGTGTTGCAGAATAAAATGTGCTGACCAAATTAAATGGCAAGTTAATGTATGTTATTAAATAGATTGATGATGTCTGCTTTATGTCCTGACATATCCTAAAATTGGGGAAAATATACAAAAAGATACAGTGCCTGGCTATCTGAATATGTATTTGTAAAACCTCATGAAAACTAATGAAGTGTGTGACGCATGTTTATTTTTTTTTTTTATACAAAATTTTATTTCTATTAAAAATGTTTTCAAACTTCAACAGCCGTTTTCAGGTTTATGTGAGTCTGGAAAACTCTACTGGTTTCTTTGTACACATTGTGTATTCATTGACACATAGCTTTAAAAATAAATGAAGGAATGCTTTCATTACATCGGTACATGCCATTCATATAGAATTATATACAATAGCATTGTCTCAGTGAAATGATTGGCAGCTCTTTTGTGTGTGTTTTTCATTCCTGCTGCAAACTAATAATACAGTTTAAAAGAGTGTTTTAGCCCTGCAGACAAAATGAGAATGGCTGCCATCCTGTGAATAAAATAATGAACCAAAGGCCCTGAAAATTGCACTGTAAGGCTGGTGAAACATAAAATTATTTTAAATGAATGTTTTGCTGCAACTTGAGACCAAGGCCTCTGCATGCAGCGAGCTCTCAGGATCTATCATTTCCTCCACGCCTCCCTGATGCTGTGAGCCCACTGCACAAAAGGCCCAGTAATAACAGTCTGCATAGCAAGTGGAGTAAATGCATGTACTAGATTACTACAGTTAGCTCCGTTTGTGGCGAAGGAGTTGGCTAGCCTGAATGCTAGTGGCGCATCACATATGTCATGACCAAATGTTAGCGATTGCGTAAAATCCGATCCAATCGTACTTCAACACAGTTCACGCCTCCCGTCTGAAATCAGTCCTCAATGGAGGAATGCCAGACCCTTTGTACAATAGCACGAGGGTCTGGTAAGACCAGGCTACCACAGAGGATACATCATCTTCACATGGCAGAGACAGAGTAAGGTGTCTGCAATGTTTAATGTCCTAAGACAACAAGGCTTTGCATGACACACTTGTTTTTTTTCTTTATTTTAGGCTTTCATAAACAACACATGCTATTAGAAAGCAATGAAGACATTTAAGTACAATTTTGGAGCATTTAGTGTAGAACCACATTGACTAAAAATAAGAAGGCTCAGTATCATATTTAAATTAATTCATTTCATGCTGCAAAAAATTGACAATTCAGTCATACTGTATGCCCACATTAATGCAGCATATGCCACTAATGTCCCAGCACATGTAGCCTAGTTAAGAAAGGGAGAATTAGAACAGCTTTTGGTTGGCTGAGTATGTAAGTAGACAGGACGAGAGATACTGCAGAACCCTGATATGGGATACTAAATAAATTAAATCAATTTTAAGATGACTTAAAAAAAAAAATGGGTACACCAGGAGCAGGAATGAACCAGAGGGATGGAGGGCTATTGGTGAGCGGGGCGGTAATATGGAAAAAAAGGAAAGGTTACATTGGGAATATCACCAGGAATGACCTTAGTGCACCTAAGTGTGAGTGTCTTTCAAGGCATTCATCATAGCCATTACCATTTTCATGAATTTTTAGACATGTTTTTTTTTAATGACAGCTTTTTTTTCATTAAATTTTTCAGCTGACCTAAGGGCTCTGAAGGGTCGAAGCACCTTAACAACATCAGATAAATATTCTGGGGCCAGCCCATTCAGAGACTTCAAAACAAACAAAAAATCTTAAAATCAATCCTGAATCTAACCGGCAGCCAGTGAAGTGCAGAGAGCACCGATGTTATGTGCTCTCGCTTCTTTGTCGCAGTTAATAGGCGAGTTGCTGTAATGTTAATGTACAGGGAGTTACAGTAATCCAAACGGGATGTAATGAAAGCATGGATCACTTTTTCCAGGTCAGCCCTTCTCAGATAGGGTTTGACTTTGGCCAGAAGTTGAAGCTGAAAGAAGCTAGCCTTTACCACTGAGCTGACCTGTTTGTCCAATTTAAAAGCCCCATCAACCAAGACACCAAGACTCCTAGCCTAGCATCTTATATAAGGTGCCCGTGGGCAAGGGAGCTGGCAAGGACCTAGACCAGGTCAGGGCAACCAAACAGGACAACCTCAGATTTATTTTTATTTAGTTTAAGGAAATTTAAATCAAAGGGATTCCTTCGAACGGACCTTCAAAGGCAGGTGTTGTAGGAACAGATGTGAAGTAGGAACGTATGTGGGTACCAAGGGATAGGGGGACACCTATAAGGGGCAGGCTGGAAGTATGTAGGATACGGTGTACGGCATGTTACAGCAGGTACACCTGCACATTGTCAGTGAAACAATAGTAATACCATGTTTCCTAAATATGGACCCCAAGGATAGCATATACAGTGAAAACAGTGGAGGGACAAAAATTGACCCCTGGGGGACCTCGATGGTCAGAGGGGCCACTGAGGAGGAAAACTTAACTGCACACAGAAAGATCTATCTGCAAAGTATGACTTGAACCAGTCTAAAACAGTGCTTTTAATACCGAAAGGCATGACAAGAGGATTGTGTGATATAGTGTGTCAAATGGTTCTGTCAGGTCTAGAAGAAATAAAAAGGCTCAATAACCAGAGTCAAGGTTTAAAAGAAGATTGTGATCTCACTTATTCCATCACTAGAGGAGGAGCTTCTCAGCCTGCATGCCCCAAAATACCACAGGTCGGCCACCACTGGAAGGTCAATGGTTCGATTCCCACCTCCAGCAGTCATGTGTTGTGGTGTTCCAATACTGTGCATTGAATGTGTACTTGATATGTTGGCACAATGTAGGCACAACACACGTACAATCCATTTACCATTTAGTCATCCCATTGATAACTCTAATGAAAGAGCATTACACAAAATTAGGAAAGTAAACGGTGTACATCCATCTCATTACAACCATTTTGTTGTTGTTATGCCACCAAACATGTGGACTATACTATACTGGTTAGTGGCAGGACATGGTGGTATACTTCTGCGCATTGTATCTCATGAAACTCTTAGTAATTGAATCCTGATGGTTTTAACTACTTGATATTCTCACAATTCTCACAGTTTCTATGTTTCAAATTAATGTCTGAACATAATACACATTGTTTTCAATCCGGCCATACATAACTGTTAATTAATTTAGAATTTAGCCACTGATGATTATCATCACATGAAGCAGAATATGATTTAACTGTGTCTGATCGCAATGGACAGTGTTAAAGAGTCAAAGGCGTCTTCAGGAGTAAAGCACCAATGCTAAGGCAAGCCTTGCATAAGTATGAATAGTTAAGTAGAAAAAAGGTATATCTAGCCCTTTCCTTTGTGCACCTGAGGATAATACAGCAGAACTGCCCTCAGGTGACAGAATGAGGACAGGAGCACATTCGTCTAGAATTGAGCACCAATATAGCAGAGTTAAGAGAAGCAAAGCAATGATGTTTCTCTCAAGGGTCCTTTGACTGAGCGCTCTCAGCTGTGCAGCCCTGCTATGGTATAGCATTATAAACAGGCAGAGCACTGTCAGTGTAAAAAATCTGATCTAGAGCAGTGATCTTCCAGCAGGAAAGACAGCAGCAGACGCAAAAAGGCTCACCAATTCACTGTGGACGACAACAGAAGAGAGTTTTAAAAAAAAAAAAATAACAAAATAACATGAACAATGTAAGTATTTGAGAAATAAAGTATCTGTCAGTGTGTTTGTGCCTAAAGAATCATAGCCTCACCATTTCTAAGATATTCAGCTAATCATTCACCTTTTGTCTTTGATAGTGAGGAACGATCGTAGCTTATACACAGAGCATACACTATGTTGCTAGGTAACAGTAGCTCATGAATACCCTGCAGTTATTGCAGAATCAAAGGAGTAATGTCCTGATAATTCAGTGACTGTCTCCACATAAGAAAAATATACATAAATACTTCTGTATGAATATGTATATCGATATACTGTATAACAGTTGCACTTTCCATCACAGCTGTCATATTGTGACATATAAAAATACAGTAATATACTGACATAGATATGCCTTTTTCTACCGTGTATCTACAGAATTCCTTGAGATGTTGGAAACATAACTAGCGAGCTGCTTTTTCATGCATGTGCTACACCATCATTTACACCTAACAGCGCAATATTTGATTTTTCCATTCCAATTATTCTGTTTTACTCCAAAACATTGCTGCTTAGATTTGGGATTTCAGGGCTAAATAGAATACCCAGTAGCACTGCTGATATGTTTAAATTAACAGAGAACGTTTCAATCTTACAGTGTGAAGAGGAAAGTAAAGCCTAACTTTTTACATTATTTAGTTTACATTCCTATAGTAAGTTTTGCAACTAATTTATAGTTGATTGTAATAATAGCCTACTATCAACCAATATAAAATACATAAAATGTTGTCAAGCATTAAATGGACAATTTTAGAGCAGTGGGACACTGGTATCTTATTGTTTTTTTTAAAAGTATAGGTCAATTATCTATTATTATTATTATCATTCTCATTCTTATTCTTATTCTTATTATTATTCTTATTATACAATCAGTCATGGTGTATGTACATTACATAATAACAAACTTCCAACACTTTTGTTGAGATACTTTGTTCCTGATCACAGTTAACTTCACCTCTCACTTCACAAACACAGTAGATTTAGAATTCATCTATTTCATTAGATACTCTAAAGCAGTTGCCTGTTTCGGTCGTTATGTACAATATGTAACTGCCATCCATAGCAGCCAAAGATGTCATTAGTCGTCTTACCTCGGAGGTTGTGGTTTTTAAAGTGAACATAGTTGTCTGCCTGCAACACAGCCAGTGATCATCTCGACTGTTGAATCCACTCAACAAGGCCTCTAATTGAGCCCGAGGGAAGGAAGGAACCAGATGAGTGCAGCATGTCGAGATCCCCAGGTTAAAGACATGTAGCATGTTTCCCTCAGGGAGGGGGAAAAAACAAGTGTGAGGAGGTGGGTAAAGCCTCTACAATGAAACTAGGCCATCCTAACAAGGATTGGGAAGGACTGTGACAGCAGAATACAGAGCCTGGTATTCTGCAGCCAGGGTCTCTCACATTCACTGCCAATATTGCTTTCATTTGCTATGCACCATTTCACTCTCTGCTTTAAGCTCCGCAGACCTCAAATGCATTATGATGGTGCTTGGTAAATATATTTCCTAAGATATTCTGTCAGAGGGCTGTTTCACTTCTGATGTCTGGATCTCAGTTGCTCAAATAACGACAAAGAAATGTTTATAGCTGCACCACATCATTCCTTTAATCGATATTTTATTTATTTATGTTCCATGCTTCAATAAAGTCATAACAATTTAATTTCCATCTTTGAACTGCCACGTCTCTGGGCACCCTTTTCATTTTTCTTAATTTGGGTTGGAGAAACTGTGTTCTGGTACTTAACATGATATTTTTTAAATATGGTTTAAGACGATCTTTATGAACAAACCATGTCTCCGCCCTTCACCCTCCTTTTCTGCTGCCCAAATTTTGATCTGTGCCTTCATCACATCCAGAACTGACTACGACAAAAGCATTAGTTATGTCACATCATCCAAAGTCCTAAACACTAAAGTATCCTAAAGTACTGTTGATTGCACCTTCTCCTCACTCACAAAGCAGCACCCCTCAGGACCAGGCACTGGACCTCCAGAGCTGCCCTCTGAGCCTTGCACCAAGCACCACATTCAAACAAAACCCCCTCCTCAGAACTGTGTTAATGTGTGATTTATGCTGTCAGTTGTTTCATATGATCATTTTAAATAAGCCTGTGTCTTTCAGTACTATGGAACATACTCTAGAAATAATATCAATAATTATTATTAAGACCAAATATGTGACGGGAGAAAAGGGAGTCCCATCAGTCTCAACTGTATTTTGTGTGAAACGTTAATTATGTTTTCACCAAGGTTTGCTGATTTATTTGTTTGTTTGTGTATTTATTTATTTATTCATTTGTTGGTTTCAAAATAACTAAAAAAGTTGTGGACGGATTTGGATGAAATTTTCAGGGTTGGTCAGATGTGACCTAACTTAAAACTGATTAATTTTTGGTGGTAATCGGATCTGACTGAAGGTCACCAAGGTCAAATGAAAGGTCACGCCAAAGTAATGTATGGGAGATTTTGCGTATTTTTGAACACTCCAGGGTGTACAATTTTTATCCAGTTGTATTTGGAAAGTTTTACTGGTATTTTGGTCTTTTTTTAAATTCAAATTCAAATGTGAGAAAATATGAAATAGAGAAAAAAAATAAAAAGTTCATGATATACAATGTTAAATGTGGGTTTTAAGGTGCATTAAAATCAACACATTCACTCTTAGGCATTGTGGGCTTGCAGGAGTATACGCTCTCTCAGAATGCTGCCTTGGCGGAGGTCTGCGCTCTCTGAGTGCTTTTCTAGTTTGTGAATGTTAGCATGTGAACACGGTAAACTAAGGAAAGAACAGCCTGTTAGCATGCTGATGGTAGCATTGAGCTGATGTCTCAAATCCACACAACAGCATGTATTACTTCTGTGAAAAGTGACAATGAATACAGAATACAGACTCAGTGTCTATCAGGTTGATTGTCGAGGATGTTTTAGATTGTCCTCACGCTATTCTCCTATAATACAAATACACAAAGGAAATGGACGACATGTTGCCGTGAAAAGAATCCCGAAACACGAAGACAGGCACACACACACCTGCTGTTTTTTGTCTGCTGTTATATGATGTACTCTATGGATCACTTGACTTAAAGCTATGGTACACTGTCTGCAATAGCACAATAACATATGTGGATAAAACACATACAGGAACTAGAAATTAAATTGCTTTTTAAAGACAGATGTTGCTTTCCCTGATATGAATTTGAGTGTCCATTTCAACTTAAGTCACAAAAAAAATATTTTTGCCATCCTTGGTAACCAGTATTATAGTTGCTACACTGCCATGCAATTGACACAAAAATAAAAATACATTTTTACCATAGACTTCATAAAAAGACATCATTTGAGCTCAAACAGAGGCATTCAGCTTTAGTTCACAGTGTTACCAGGCAGACATTTAACTCTTAGTACAATACTGTTGACTGGCTCGAGACTGGCTTTACAGTTTTTGTCGCTGAAATCTCTCAGGACACCTCTCCTTCTTCTGCTGCACCTCCCTTCTCTGCTGAGCATGTGAAAACAGCAGGAGCTGGTGGCAGGAGGGAGTTTTAAAGCACAAACTGTGAAGAAATGTTGAGATAGAGCTGAAAGTTTTTTTTATAATGTCTAGCAAGTGTATAAGAGGCAAATATATTACAAAATGAATGATAACCATGGAGCCACAATTACAATCCACGTCTACATTAAAAAATAATCCAGAGTGACTGAAACAATTTAACAATGAATCAACCAACCAAACAACAAAAAATGAGTAAAGTCATTTATCAAGAAAAACTGTAGAATGTAGTTCCAGGTTATTTTTTTCTGAATATGTGGCTTCGACAGATAAACTATGAGGCATTTTATGTTAAATCTGTAATGTTATATCCATAAATAATTGAAGAGGCCAACTTGAAGAAACTGTTACAGACCACTTTGAGACAGCATGAGCAATAAATATAAAACATATAGATACTAAAATAATCACTTGTTGCAGCAACTAAAGGGTCACTTACTTGTGTTTCCTGGAGCTTTGTTAAATTAACATTACAGTTTCAATGTAATAATAAATTTGTATGCAAATATGAAATCTCCATACATCAAAAAAATAATCTTTTGACGACTATGTATAACAAAAGGAGATCTATGTATCTTTGCTATGATGAGAATCTACAACAACTTTGTTTGAGTTGTTAAGAAGTAGGTCAAGTCTACATAGAGGTGGACTTAATCCCTGAAGCTGTTAAAAATCATGATTTATTACGAGCCATTCACCCCCCCACCCCACCCCCCACCAGTGACACTGTGGATGACACTGTGGGTAAATGTGATGCACAGGCTAAAAAAGGACGGCACTTTTATCAGCAGAGAGGGTATCTGGTCACAGAGAGGACGGGAGCTCATGCAGTAATATATCTACACAGTGAGCACACAACAAGAACAAGAGGAAATTAGTCCTTAGTTTTAGTCTCCAGGCAGGTCATCAGCATGGCCCTCCTAATATGGCCTGTGGTCAGCACTGTGCAACTCTTGCTTTGATTATGTCCACAACGCGTTGTTCTTCCTGTCTGAAAGAATTAAAGCCCAACAGAGAATATGCTTTTCCACTGAGGTGAGTTGACAACAAACTGTATAGATCATGAGCTACCAGGGACCGTTTATCTCCAACAGACTCACTTTTCCACTGCATAAACTATAATTTCACTAGATTGATTGAGCTATTACACCTGCTATTGAGAATAATATTAAATTCACATATTTTCTGGGCCGGGAGATGTGTGCCCATAAATAGTTTTGCATATTCACCAAGAAGGCTTGATACAGGTTTGCTTGTTGCTCATCTCACAGAGTGAGACAATTATTCTACTCTAACCTAAATGTCACATTTTTTTTCTTTTTCTTTTAACTTGCAATCTTTTATTTATTTATCATTTTGTTGCCTTAGAAGGAGCAGTGATTAAACGTATCAGTATTGACACCCCCTTAAGGATGCAGCTCCATTTCTAAATAAATAAATAAACCTGCTCAAAAACACTCTACTTAAGTGACAGCTTCAGCTTTTCCACATGAATATAATTTCACTGCAGGTGTCAAACTTAAAGTTGATATAGCTGTTGGGATCACAATTTATACAGTTTTCCCCCAAAGCAGCAAGAAAATGACACTTGCTGTTTGCCTAAAGGTATATTTTAAATTCACCGCTGGGTCTGAACAAAGTCTCTGCAAGCAAAACTATACATATATTTGGCAACCTGTGAGAAATGCCATCAGTCACAAAGTCCCTCTGATGTAACGGGTCTGATAGTATAGTCTCATTAAGCCTTATACAACTTAATCCTTTGCGGTTTAAAGTCTAGAAGATGATGTGCATGACCACAAAAAGTGTCTCTTTCCTGCTCCCTTTATTTGTCACCTCAAGGCCTCACACTGTGCTCCCACAATCATTGACAAAATCATGAACAAAATAATATATATATCAGAGCAGAATGCCAATGTTCCTCTTTCTTCTCACATGGGAGGACACATGCTGAACAAAACAACAAGAACACCGGTTAAAGGATAATGGCCAAAGGAACCAGATAGCCTAAGCAACACAAACAGCTGATTAGCCTGTAAACAGAGGTGTTGAGCCAAAATGAGAAATCTGCTGTAGAGTTAATGGGACCTCTCAGGGTAACCACACTGTATCTTTCATCAGGATGTGGATCACAGCAGTCCTCACTGATGTGTCAATTAAGTGTGACAAATACAAGGGTGCAGTCCTTTTCCTGGGTTTCTACAGCAGAGCCAAACACAACACTCATAAAAGTGACATCTTTCAGCCTCCTAATTATAAACCACCATCTGCATAGTGTCTGAGGGATCATGACGATTTGTTTGGAGAGTCCTAAACAATGAGCTCCGACAAACAAACTGTGGCACAAAGAAAAACAATAACATATTTTAGACATGTATTAAGGATTGATGGTCACCGCATTAATAAGATATTAATATGCACATGATCACATCATGTAATGGGCAATGTGAGGCTGGATTAAAACATGTCTACAGTACAGACACTGAGCAACATTATCATTATCATATCAGTGTTATGATAATGTTTCTGGCCACCTGATGAACGCTCTCCATCGACTCCTGAATAAAATATCTGGCTGTGCGCTGAGAGATGCTCTGCAGGTTGCTGGAGGTCTGAGCTGCAAGAGTTTCTGGTGAAACTGCATTTTTTCTTTATTTTGTTTATATTATGACTGCTTTGTGCTGCCCTAAAGTAACTTTTAGTGTTATTTATTTGGCTATAAGCAATATGACATCTAGCATCCCAACAGGAGAAGTGAACAATGTTTCCTGTTGTGAAGATATACAAATACTTAAATCTTTGCTTTTGGCTATATTGCCTGGTGTCAAGAAATTAATCTAATAATAATAATAATGCTCCATATTTGTTTTTGTTGAGCTCATCTAACCTGCCATGTGAACATTAGCATTAATGTGATATTACCTAGTTCAGTGGTGCTGGCAGTATTGAGTGTCGAGGCACATTTCCTTGTGTTAGATGAGTTCTGTGGATTATTTTGGTCGGATCACGCCGTCTGAAAAGAGACAATACTGTTGAGTTTCTCAAATGTAATATTTCATGCTTTTTTTCACCACAAGTCCAATGCCATCTGGTTCCACTGTATCCAAGAGAAGGCAGACATGTATCCAGCCAATATCTCCAACCTTGGCAACTCGCACAGAAAAAGTCCAGATAAATAATAAAGATAAACACCACTACAGTGAAAGTAAAAAATATGCATTTTGGATTTGGGATGAGGCCTTTAAACATACATAAAGTTTTAATGATCTACAGTGTGAAACAATTCTTATAATTATTGAGAAGTGCAAAGAAGTCTGAAGAGGACACAGGAATGATTTAACCCAACTGTTAGGAGCACTCAAGAAAATGAGTCCAGGGAACTGCTCTGCATATGTGTTAAAGTTTAGACAGCATAGAAAATCATTGCAGCTCTCTCTTACATGGTGTGACAACCGACACGTTTCCTGGCACCGTCACTCTGTCTGGTTTCAGGCTGAAAATTGTGCTGCCAATAGACATTACCGACTAAAGACCTGTTAAAGAGATAGTACAGGGAATATCTGTTTGTTCTGAGGCCAGAGAAAATAAATGTTTTCCATTCCTGTTTTGTCCTGAGTTCTTCTCTCGTCTCTTTCCGCCTCTGCAACATACTCTCAGTCTGCAGGGATCTGACACGTACGATGTCCTGATTGATACAGTCATTGAAGGACAGGTGATAAACTGTGTGTCAGCCTACTACTACGACATGTTTGTTTAGTGCTGATAGGAGAACAGATTAAACCAGCTATAGAAACCCTCCAGTGGTCTGAAAACATTGTCAGGTTTGGTACCGACTCTGTCAAAAAGAGTAGCAAATCAATGCTGTTTTCAACATGTCAAAACTGGAAGTGTTTTTCATGCTAATATACAGTACCTCTACTGTACATGTATACACTGTCTTACCAAAATAATAAGAAGTGATATTTTATTTAAGAAAAAGCAAAAAAAAAGAAAAATAATAATTTAAATAATTTTCTTTCAATAATTTGAAAGAAAAGAAAGATAATTTGTCCATTCTCGTACAGCTAAAAAGTAAACTTCACACAACCAAACAACTGTTGTGCACTATGTGTCCATTGGAATAAAATTAAATAAAAATTACATTTTACATTTATAAATTTGAATACAACTTGGAATAACATTAAGTGTAAGACGTTTTCTCCCAAAAAATTAAGCTTCAGTTTAAAAGTTTAACTGCACACAAGATGTTTCCTACTGCACAAGTCCAGTCACACTGGAGGTTTCATGTTTTTATATTACATACAGACAACTACTGACAACTACAATAAGGTCAAAGGTGCTCTATACCAAATTAAGAAATGGGCATTGCCTCCACAGAGCTCTCAACGTGGTGATGGCTGAGCTGGCGCTCACAGTTAACAAACAACAGCAGCAGTGCTGACAGGGTGAACAGTGTTTACCTGAGGGAGAACCAGAGGAGGAGCCATGCTTCTGCGAGGCCTTATCAGGTCATGATCATCACAAAAGATGAGGGCAGCAGCCTCCTGAGTGGAAGACTGCTGATTTGACACGTCCACCCTCTGACTCCCAACCGCTCTAACTAAACTTTCTTGCTTTTTACTTATGTCTAATACGGCCGTAGAGTAAAGGGGTTTGCATTTTAGCTGAAAGCCCTGGTAAAGTGTGTGCAGAGGGGCATTGACCATACACCGCATTTAAGCACCACTTGTGATGTGAACTGCAATTTATATCAGCACTGAAATAAAAGCAGAATAAAGTTATTAGGACACGCAGATCATAAGAGTGGACAGAAGTAGACTAACTTTTAGTAGGTCCCAAGGCTTTAAGGTACTACATTCACTCTTTATTCACTCCCCTGTCGCTAAAACATTGGGAGTATGCCAAAAATTTGGGAGTGATTTTTGGATGCTGATCTTAACATCCAGAAGGACATACGGTACTATTTCCAACACTGCCTTTTATCATCTTACAAACGTATCTAAAGCTGGATGCTTCCTGTTACAGTCAGATTCTAAAAAGCTGGCTTATGTCTTTATTTCCAGTCGACTAGATTACTGTAATGCAGTTCTTTCTGGACTGACAAAGCAGGCATTAAATAAACTCTAGCTTAGTCAGACTGCTCCAGCCAGAGTATTTACAAAAAACAAAAGATTTGAATACATCACTGCACATAAAATATGTAGCTAATATTTTGACACCTCTGAATGGCTCAGATCATATAAGGGTCTCCTCAGTATACCTTGAATAAATTAACGGTGTCCATTCATTATGGTCCTGGAACCCATCCTGGGGTAATGGGTAAAACTTGTATTTCAGAATAAGTAATTTATATTTTAAATATTTGTTATTATTCCCTTTTAATAGTCTTCAATCTTTGCTTGCTTGCTGTATTTTGAGTCTACATCTGTCGTATGAAATGTACCATATGCAGTCAATAAAATTGGACTGATTGATGGCACTGCAGGGCTATTTTGGAGAAATGTCCCCTTTTGACAGCTTCCTCTCAAGTTGAGAGAGTTGAAGTGTTTCAAAGGATGCTGTAGGTTTTGGGTGGAGTATATCACTTTAACAGGCTGCAGGTGTTTGGGTAATCACTGCACTGTCTGTCAGCTCCTTGGAGAGCCCTCCCTGCTGCTTTTGTTTAAGCACAATCACAAGTCCTTGACACTGACAAACTGTTTTTATCCAGCTCTAATGACTGAAGACATGGACAGGGAAACAAACAGCACAAGAGGAAGGTGCACCTTTGTTTTACATGTACACTGAAATGAATGAACCTCAACAGATGGACTCATGATTCATAATCTACAGGCACAGGTGGGTGAAGCAAATGAGTAACACCGTCCCTTCCCCTGAAAATCACTGTCAGACTGCCCTTGATGAAGACACTGAGGATTCAGTGGGACAGACCACGGTACACATTGATAAGATCTCTAGGGTGATTTTATTTGCTCTGTAGTGTAAAATTTAAAAAAAAAACACCAACACCTTGTTGGTAAAATAAAACAAGCATGTCTGATTAGTACCGCTGTTGGCATTTTCAGGCCGACTGAGCACCAGTCAAGTTCCCAGTGCCAGTTCCCGCACCTAATCTCAAACCGACTGACGTGTTCATGCCGAAAATCCCGTTGGGAACCAACTTTTTCTAAGTGAACCGTGACAACAAAGTAGACGTCAGCAGGTTCATCCAGGTCATATGTGGTAAAATAAACAAAGAAAATATGTGTGTGTGGAAAATGGCGTCAGCAGATGTTGTAGCATAGCTTGGCGCAGATAATGATTTTTATGAGTGCAAATGCTCGCTGGTAATAGACGATGCAATCCATCCATCCATTTTCTACCGCTTATCATCATAGGGTCACGGTGGGGCTGGAGCCTATCCCAGCTGTCTTAGGGTGAAAGGCAGGGTACACCCTGGACAAGTCTCCAGTTCATCACAGGACACATAGAGACAGACAACCACTCACACTCACATTCACACCTACGGTCAATTTAAATTAGCCAATTAACCTAATCCCCATGCATGTTTTTGGATGGTGGGAGGAAGCCGGAGTACCCGGAGAGAACCCACACAGACATGAGGAGAACATGCAAACTCCACACAGAAAGGCCCCGGGCTGCGAATCAAACCCGGTTTCCTTGCTGTGACATCCACTTTCGTATGGCCTTGTTTTTATTTGGTGGCAAATCAACACCCTCTGTTGATGATGCATAATGGGTTCACTTAAATGGTATGAATGCAGGTTGCTCACCGGTAAGCACTTTGGTTCCCAGTATAACTGGTGCGGGAACCGGCACCGGCACCATTCTGGCCGGCCTGAAAACAGTACGTGGTGGTAATTAGTGGTGCTGAGTATAGGGAATTGTTATAAAATGGGGAAGCTGAATACTTACTGATGACAAGGATTATAATGAAAAAAATGTTAAAGTTATGTGACATGAATCAGCAACACACAACTGAATTATTGCCTTACTGGTACTAACTGTACTCTTTTGTTGACATTTTCTTCACTTCCTCATTATCTGGGACCTTCCAACCAACTGCTGTACATGTAACAAAAAAAATTAAAACATAATATACAGGAAAGTACTGAAGTGGTGTGCTCGATCAAACTTTTTTTACAAACCAATATTTCTCTGTTAGTAAATTATGATGATGTTTTCTGGACAAAGGTAATCGGTAATATGGAAGATTACACAACTACATAGTATTCACAATGTGATATATTCTTTTTGATGGGAAAGAGTCCAGCTAGCCAGTTTCTTCTATGTATCTTTACAGTGTGTCTTTTGCAGCTAGTCGGTTTAGATGGAGGAAAGAATTTCCTGATGGGTGAAAATTAAGTGCACTGTTGAAACTGACTGGCAACCGAATCAAACAGCCAACATTTACCGCTGTCACACATGAAGAGAAGCCAAAAAATGCTGAATGTGAAGCATAATGAGAGAGTTTGTGAAAATGGTGACAGACCACACAAATCTGGGATTTCATTTTTAGTATTAATATTTAACTAATATTTTAAAGGTTTTAAATTGGGGTAATCTAATATTCAGGTAGATTCATCCTTTGTGTGATTCCTTGATCTAAAATAGACTATTTGACACAAATTGAGAAAAGGTTTTATTTTATAAGCTTGTATACCATATGCAGAATAATGTTTATCAAAAAGGCACAAAAAAGGACAGTGTGTGTCAAGTGTTGTGTTTGGGGCATAAGAAAAAAAGGATGGTAAAATTATTATTTTTTGTTAAAGAGGGTGCAGAGCTTCAATAGCCTACACAGAACATTAGGGTTGATAACATGTATGTTGTAAATCACAGCACCATAAACCTACTAAAAGGTGCCTCTTCATTCATAATTCTCATGTGCTATCTCATATTCTGACATCATGCTTTACAGTAAATGTGTCAGAGCTGGACAGACATAAAAGAGCTGAGAGAACATAAAAGAACACACTTATGCTAAGTGCATGCACTGCAGACAGGAAACATGAAGCCCTAACACTGATAACAAGGTAATGTAGAGGAAATGTGAGTGGTAGTGAAGGTGGTAGGGTCAACACTGAAGGCTTGTGTTTCTGATATGCAGAATTATCCATCTTAGCAGTAGCACTGATGACACAGAAGTCGTATGATATGTCAAAAGTCACTTTCTTGAGGGGGAATAATCCGTCAAGATCCTGGACTTAGGCGAGTTCCTTTATTAATGTTACAATTTTTGGTCTATGCTTTTTCTTTTCAGCTCAAGGAGCTTAAAATGAATGAGGAAACGCCGCTCGCACAGTCTGACAAGTGGAGAGCCTGGAGAGATTACTTTCTCTACAACAGCATAATAGTGTAGCTCCTTACCCTCCGACCTCAGGGCTACACTTGTCACTCACCTTCTCACACTGAATAGACGCAGCTGTAATACATAACATCTAATATATATGAGTACATATTATGAGTATGAGTTTAGCTGATCATATTCCGCACGCCTTTTTGTTCCCCTTACCTCTGACTTGTTATTTTGTTTTTACAGCGAGAGAGGATTGGTTGGCCAGACTAAAGGATGAATGGCTGTTATGATGGAAGGTGATAGACTGCGCAAAGATAGTTGGGTTTTGTTCTTTATTGCCGGTTTTCAAGGTGAGGAAAAAGCACAGACAGCAGAATGCATTTAATGAGCAATTCCATTTCACATATAAAAGCAACATTTTGAGTTTTCCTTCTCAGTCTTCCAAGAAATCATATTTATATTCTTAAACTGGTGATCCATCACACTTCAAAAAAGAAGGAGACTTCCTTTGCAAAGATCAGATTGAGTTTTAGACAGGGAGCAGGTACAGTACAACGTTTTTTTTGAAAAGTAAACATAGAAGCTGAGCTTCTGTACTCCATTATACTGATATTTCAGCTTATTACATCTGCCTGTGCAGAGGTACCAGCTTTGTAATCACCAAAAGAAGACTTGCATGCCTGGATTGCTCGATGGGGTTCACAGGTCAAGTGACAAAAGGGCATCAGATTTCTCATTCAGATTCCAATTGCCCTTTTCTCCACCTGATTCATAAGAAGAAGCAGAGATGGGGAAGTATCTCACAGAGCCATTACGATGAGGGTTATCAGACAGCTCATCAGCTATACAGACAGATGAATGGCATTCAGCTTAAGCAAAGGCCTGAGATGGGGACCTCAAGATATTAGCCTAATGACGACCACTATTTTCCCCACAAAGGACAAGGTTGTTTGGTGCAACTGGTTCAAAATAAAGGGACTCAGCATGTTAGCATACTTTCCTTGTATTTTGAAAATGAGGGGGGTATACTGCTGCATATGCTTAAATATAATCCAGTGTAAATGTGTGTTTAAAATAGCAGACTTATATTGATCTTTAACTCACTGAGTACCAGCCCTTTTTGAAAAACGAAAGTGCCTCGTGCTCTGGCCATTCTGAGTCATCTGTCATGATGCACGGAATGTTTTGTACTATGTCTCTGAAAACACTGAACAGCTCAAATGGATGAAGAGACTCTATTTCATCATGAAAAATGTTTGTTTTTACCTTGTTCCATTCTTGTTTTATCAGAGGTAGTGTAGAGGCCACTTTCACCAAAATCACCATCGTCTCCACTTCCTGCTTTGATCTCTGTGGCGTATACCATCTCTTGATGCTCCGACTACAAATCCCAGAAGCCCCAATGTTACTCACAGGATGTGTGAGAGTGCCCTCTTGTGCCAGCTGCTGAAAAACGACAGACATATACGTCTATGGCGCTCATGATCTATGTGCAAGACTTTTTTCTGCATAGTTACAACCTTGAGAAGATCAGACATTCACAAGAGGGATGTGGGGATGTCAGTCTCCTGAGTTTTATCCCACATGAGACTTTGAGCAAAAAGGATCGTTATTAAAGAAGTGTGTTTTATTAAGAATATATTCCTACGAGGGGGGGCTCGTCGATCATCATGGCTGTGCAGAGGTCCATTATTACACCAGAGTTATCGCTCCTGTTCCTGGTAACACTGCAGTGCAAATGGCTACTATAAGGAAGAGTTATGGTGAACAAGACAGAGAGATATATAACGGTCTACTATCACATGATAAATTACTGCTTTGCCTGGGCTTATTTGCTGGTACTTAGGGTTGGCGGTGAAATATACTGAAAAGCTATGGGAGGATACAGAGGAGGTTTGAGGTCGTCTGTCAGGGTGGCTGGGCATCTGACAGGCCAACAAGCTAAAAGAAAGGGGAAGGTGGAGGTGAGAAAAACAGAACATAACATTCAGATAATTTCTGGTTCTAACATACAAGGTATGCTCTTTATCACCCTGCCATCGATCCCTACACCATGAAGAAAATGTAGATGAAATCATTGGAGGAAATGTATGAATATGGAAGTACTATGAAGCTGCTGAAAAATATATTCAATATGTGTAGATTTTATTGCAGGTATGGACAGAATAGGAACAATAAGGTGAAGGAAAAGGACAGGTGGATATTTTTAGACCTGATTGTCAGCCTTATACAGAATAATGAATTGGAGTGGATGCCTAATTTGGTATTTTCGGATCTTTGCTGTATGTTGTCCCACTCTCATCCATTTCCCTGTCTTTCCTCAGTTGTACTAATGAGGGAGAGAAAATCAATAAAACTGGCACCAAATTTTCAGAAAATGCTGTACTAAACAATTACTACTAACTTGTGAAATGAGAAAGAAAGTGCAAAGTAATGTGTATTTCCACCCTATACCAAATGTCAGGAATTGAGCACATTGACATGAACAGCAGGTGGCAGTAATTTTCTAGTTGGAAGCCAATTAAATCACTGCAGAACAAAAGTCTGCAACACATTTACAGAGTATGAGTCGAACTTTAAGAAAAAGTGCTTCAGGTGCATCATGTGTTATAATATTAGTGTTTTTCTATCGCTTTTTTATCAATACATGAACCCTTCCCTGTCAGTTGAGCATTAACATTCTTTTGTGATACAACAAAATGAAAATGCTCATAAAACAGGTGGATGGAAACCTATTATATATAATATTGTATATAGATCTGATATTCATTTAACTTTTGCAATGTATACATTGCATACATCAACTGACAATGTATAAGGCATTGCTGTCCAGTTATCATATATTCACCAAACAGGAGCATGGCATGTCATGATAACATTGACTACTGGTGGGGTGTTTCAGGATTTTCTGAAAATGAAATACACAGTTAGACTGAGATCATGAGATTGACTTGCAAAACAACATCAGAACATGCCACCAAAATATGGTGTAGCTGGTTCCTTGTAATGATCTTTCATGGCGTTTTAAAGATGCCATTTTATTTCTAATATGTACATTTGGTTGATCGCTGGAGAGACTGTCTCCTGGCTGGCCTGGGAATGCCTTGAGATCTCGCCAAAAGAGCTGGACGAAGTGGCTGGGGAGAGGGAAGTCTGGGCTTCCCTGCTGAAGCTGCTGCCCCTGCGACCCGACCCCGGATAAGCAGAAGATGGATGGATGGATGGATGGATGGATGGATGATGGATGGATGGATGGATGGTACATCATGATGCACATAGACAGTCAGGTATATTTGACACGATTCAAAAGACTGCACATGAGGGTAGAGAAGCATTTTCTTGGGTTTAAAAATGTATTACCAACCAGCAAACAGTTTCAGATTAGAAGGAAAAATACATCCTGAGTTGTAGTAAAAACTAGCTTTTAGGAGAAGGTGATTTTGCAGTTGGATGCATAAAATAGTTTTCTTAGTAATGTGCTAATCTTCTTAAAAGTGTGCAGTAGGGTAATTCATGATGTGGCTATGACTCATCCTATTGTTTGATCACACATTAGGATGGCTGCAAGAGTACATTTGATGAAAGCATTTTTACTTGTCTGTCTATCATGTCTCTGGCTGACACCCTGCTTTGAAGCTTCATGTTTCAAAATGTTGCCTCAAGAAGCAAGAAGTAAAAAAATAAAATCCTTTCATCCAGCGGTGGAGTTCTTACTCTGGTCAGAGCGATCGTAAATGCATAAATCAGAAATAGATCTGTTTGTGAAATTAAAAAAAAAACACATCACTTATTCAGGAATTATAAGGTTTTGTTCGGTCCAGTCAAGTTTATCTTTTTTTTTTAAACAAAGGCTCTGTGATAGATCAAAATGTCCCTATTTTTATGGAGATTCATTCATACAAACTTAATTCATAAATTGTTATTCAGTGCCACCTCCAGTACATTACACATGAGAAACGGTTGACTTGATATAAAGAAAACAAAATCAATAAAGGCTTAGAATAAAAATAAATAATAGTTTTCCCTTTGCAATGCAATCTAATTCTACCTCTGGCTTCAACATACGCTGTATGCCTGCTCAGAAATGGATGGCCATTAAGAAATGGAAGGCTTTCTGTTTATGAATATACATACGGACACCGCTAAGTGAATTTCATAATGCAGTCAATACTTGATGGTCACACCAACTGCATCAACAGAATAGGAGCACAGCCTCAGAACCACACTGTGATTCTGACCAGATGACTCCACAATGACTTTTTTTTTTAATTATTATTTTTAATGTATTAAGCTCATTCCCTGCTTTGAGGGAGGTCTATCCTCAGCAAACCGAGCAACACAATAAAGTGTGGCAATGCCATCTAGTGGCAGCACCAGACACAATGTAAATGCTGAGCGGTGCATCTCGGGGAAACTGGTGAGTCTTTCTGAGTGGTGAGATTCTGCACCAGAAAACACAGAAACACATCGTCTTTCAAAAACATCTTTGACTCAACAGCTAATCCACATTGTAGTTCCTTAATGCTGAAAAGGCCCTGTATGACTTGTCCTCACTCTGCTATGGAGAAGAAAGGTGATCTGTGTGGTTTTCATTGCTGCTCAGCACTGGCGATCAGTTTCCCAGGAACTATTTTAAACCCTGCTGGCCACACACAGACAACAGACACCAGAGCCTCACCGAGCCTCCGGCCTTAGTCTGGTGCTGATAGACTGTAACTCTACAGGTTCAAGCAACTGACTTGTGTCAGAGTTCATAATAAAAAATAAATTTTCTTTGCATCATGTTGATAATATGTGTTTGCTTTGTTGAAAGCAGTCAGTGAAATACTCATGTTAACGTTGAAGTCACAAGAGGTCATCTTCAATTCCTCTGCTGACCCACATCAACAGACGGATCAGTTCCCCTCAAGTTCAAAAACATCTCCCTCGTTAATCAATGCTGTCATGTACGATACATGAAAAGCCAATGGCAGTGCTGCTTCCTAAAGGAATATAAGTCCAGAAGTCCAGTCAATAAGTCAGAGAAGGATTGAGAAGAGCATTGTTCTCTGTGAAAATATAGGATTATTTTTCCTCAGTTTTCTATCCGTCTACCTTTCTGTCAAACTATTTATGCATTTGTCTGAATTTCTTTCTGACAAAAAGAGAAGAGAAGAAAGACTGTGCTATATCCAGCAGTCATGGAGACTGAAGATGAGTAATAATAATAATAATAATAACAACAATAATGTCAGTATGATGTTTGTCAAACACAAGGACAATCTTCTTTTAAGATTTATTTATTTATTTGGACAGCTGAATAAATGAGTAAACAAAGGACATTTAGAATTTTCAACAACACAAATATTCACGGGTAGCACGGTGGTGTAGTGGTTAGCACAGTCGCCTCACAACAAGAAGGTAACGGGGCTCAAATCCTGGGCCCGGGGCCTTTCTGTGTGGAGTTTGCATGTTCTCCCCACGTCTGCATGGGTTCTCTCTGGGTACTCCGGCTTCCTCCCACCATCCATGCTTCCTCCCACCAACCATGCATGGGGATTAGGTTAACTGGCTAATTTAAATTGCCCGTAGGTGTGAATGTGAGTGTGAGTGGTTGATAATTTCAACACTAACTTCAACCAGAAGAGTTTGGCATTAAAGGGACAGTGTGTAAGATGTGGTGGCATCTAGTGGTGTGACTGCAGAATGTAACCACCTGAGCACCCAGCCAGCTCATTCCCAGGCTGTTGAATAAATAGTCACAGCTGGATGCATTCATTATTGTTACGCAAGGCATCCTTTGGTGACAGAGATAAGCTACAATGTAAACTACTTCCTAGTAATAATAGAAAGAGAGTCTGGAGTGTGGTGCCATAAAAAGACACATACAGGCAGGTGATGAAGCAGAGGGATCGAACAGAAACTAGACTTTCATCCAGGAGACAGATATTCACTTTTTTGTTGTTATGTTATGTCACATATTCACAATATTCAGTGTCATTTTCACTGTCCAAACGTAGTCGCTATATGCCCAACTGTGTATTTATTTCCTGAGCCAAACTAAAGTGGCTTTGATGCCGGAAATAACATGACGCCATGGGGTGTGACATAGCCTTGATATTTGACGAGTTGGGTTGACAACGTGTTGGCAAAGGAAGTGAGATAGCAGCTGGTGGTAGTGAGGTTCTGCACTGTTTCACAAGCATGTTACAACTATGACGGTTGTCAGACAACGTGACAACGTGAACGGCTCTCTCTCAAGTGTTGTTTGGTGTTTAGTGTGGTTTGTCCATTCTGGGCTACTGTAGAGACATGGTGGAGCAACACGGCCAGTGATTTCCTGTTGATAATGTTTGGGATTTTGTTGGAGGCGCGCTTTGTCTAACCCACAACACTGGCTACGAATGGCTTGGAAACACATTTAACCTAACATATGTAACCGTCCGGTGTCCTGCTTCTAACAGTAAAGCTTTCGAAAAGCAGGGCATACGTGTATTTGTTAGCCTGTATCTGAAAATAGTTCAACGCACATAGTGGAAACACTATGGCAGCATCTTGAAGAAATGCCAGAGCTACAGAAAAATGGAGGCCGTTCATGTGAGAATGTGCTGCCAGCTCAAATGTTTACTGTCGCAGAGGAGTCAGGTTGAAACGGGTCAGATGCTTTAGATCAGCGCATCATCCATCATCCTCTGGGCAGGGTAGGACAGGAGAAACTGGTGACACTGTGGCCTTTTTATCTGACAAAAAAAATCATCATGATGATTAATAATGCAATAACCAGCTGTTTAAAACCCTCAGGTCAGTGGGGAAAACTAATAATTAAAAGCACAACAGGAATTGTGGAAAGTTGGATAAACTGCGAAGAATCAAATTTGTAGAGTTCACTGTTGTAGATAAATATGACTGTTTTGTGCTGTAAACTAGTCCTGAATTAAAATATTACAGGTGATGTAGATGGTGAAAATGGTGAAGATGGTGAAAACTTAACATAAATTAAGGTTTAAATTAAATTAATAAACTGTTTGATAAGATTAAATTAATGTAAATGTATCAGGCTGGTAGCATGGGAGTAAAAACTGCCTAATCTTTTTGAGGAAGGTCTGTTACACATGACAAAGATGTTGGCTTGTTAAATCGGATTATATTTAATAACAGTAATTCTAAGCTGGTTTATTTTATGTGGAGAGGGCAGTGAATGATTTACAGATTTACAGTTGGCCTTCTAGGTGAGAAGCCGTACATTAATTGGGCAAAAATTGCTCTATTATGCAAATGATGCACTGCAAATGATGCCTAAATACATGCAACTGTAGGACTTAAAATTCCTAGAGGGAGATATTAAGCTAGAAGGAAGGAGAGAGGGATGGAGGTCTAACAGCCCGATCATTTCATTATTGGCTTCTTAACAGCGATGTCATACAACAGTAAACAGTGTTGAATGATATTTTTTAACTTAAGATTCACATTCTATCATTTATAGAGCCTTTAAAATCTTCTCAGCGTCTTCATGAGTGGTTGAACTTCCTCCATCCATTGATAAAGATCCTGTCAGTACCGTCTACGTTTTTTGTTTTTTTTTAATGCTACACTATGCACTTCAGATCTCATTTCATTTGTAAACATGTTTCCTACTTAAGAAATTACCTAAGATAATTATAATTACTCCACAACAGCTGTGCAATGTAAATCCCGAACCCACTGAAAAAAGCACTTGCAAACTAATTTGGCAGAATCTAATCTTGAGTATCCACGTTAAATTCACTGAGCCTGCTGAGCATTTCAACATTACACCACTTAATCACAGCAACATCATCAGCAGAGCCTCTGAGACAGAGATAGTGATAAGTGTTATGAAGACTGAGCTGACTTATTAAGGAGGTCAGACACATCTGGGGACTACATACTGTTTTTAACAATCATATTTTTTAAGCTGTCATACTGTTGATTTCATCTTTGCCCTCAAGATGTGAAGGTGATTGTTTCTGGTGCTGACTGATCATCATTGTCCATTTCATTTTACCCCACTAGCTGTTGCTTTCTTTTGTTTTTCAAATGGGAAAAATAATAATTCAAGTTTCTGTAAGAAAAAAAATACTTTTCCTTGTTACTTTTACAAAACTTGCTCTGACAGTTGAAGATGTATGGCAGGTTAGTAACAAGTACAAGTCCTCCAAACTAAATGACAAAATCCTCTGTTTATCATTGGCACTGGTGGCAATGATGTTACAGAGTAATCCAAAAGCAATGTAACGACTAGTGAGTAATTTAATAAATTAAGGTATTTTTGAGTAACTACCCCAACACTGACCACTTGCCGTTTGATCAGCCAAGAATTAGTGATTATTATGATTATCATGCAGATTTTAACAGAAAAAGTAGAACAGAAAATATGATGATCAACATTAAAACAACTGCTCTATACTGTCTACTAAAACTACAGCAGAATAGGCATATAACAGTCCATGTTAGTAGTGGAACAATGGTGTTAGAGCAAAGTAAAATGATGCAGCTGCCATACATACTGCATAGACTGTACAATATCTAGACACCAATATTAGAACTGCACACTATAAGAGATTCACAAGTAGGACACGTACTGTGCTGATCCTAAACTTTCTAGCAGTGAGCCATCATCCTCCTGCTTTTCTGCATTATATCTACCTTCTGTTAGCAGTGGACTGAGCAGCATTAATTGGACACATGTCACCAGTAAAAGGAGGAGGGGGTGGAGTAAATGACCCAGTAGTGCCAAGTTTGCAGTAGTCCAAGCGTCCCGGCATGCACCAGCAACAGGTGGTGTCGTTATGAGTGCCCTGAGTATTGCATGACAGCGACAGCTTTGGGTTTATCACCATGGTCAAAGGGAGAGACAGGCAAAGGGAGGGGGAAGAGGAGTGAGACTCAGTAAGGTATGAGAAATACAGGGAGGGAAATGGCATTTTGGGGGAAAAAAAGTCCCATTTGTTGATGATGATGAATGAGTGTTTCAGACAATATTTTCTCTTTTTCCTTTCTGGCAGGAAGAAATGAAGCAAATCACCTCTTAGTTAACTAGAACTCACCAAACGCTTCTTCAGCAGCCGCATCACATGATGAACAGAGAATTCCAGGGAGGCCACACTGACCTCGACCTCGCCGACCTCGCCGATTCTCATGCAGCTAAAAGCGTCTCCAATCGTGACACAAGCCAGTCGGGCGACCGTAAAGAATCTCAACCAATCACGACTTTTGCACCCCAAAAATGAAATGACCTAATACTTCACACATGTAACCATCCACCTCCTCAAGCCAACATAATGAAAATGACTGACGCAGACTGGGCTGACTCACATCCATCTCCTCTGCTGAGTGAGTGACTCAAGCTTAAAAAAACTCTAGTAATTTAATGCCATCAAGTACAATACTGCTTAAAGTTTTTCTAACCCTCAATCAAGTTCTAGAAGTGCAAGTTCATCAAGGCGTCTGCTTTTTTAAGGAATATCTAATTACCATAACCTTGCTTACACGCACCAATGCAATTAAAACCTAATTTTATCTACGTTCAAAATCACTTTCCAGCTAATAACCCCATGAAAACCAATTTAGCTCACTGTGCTGCGTTGACAGGATGACTCTTTTGATGGTGACGTGCCAAGATATGACCATTTTCACATTCCTGCTAAATTGTCAATTAACATGTATGAAGGCCGTATCATCTCTCACATCGAGGTACTGCACACGTCTGTTCAACCATCTGTTCACTGTGCCATGCCAGAGCTGTGGACTGTGTGATAATTCAGTTTCTGCTGCACAAACTTGACTCCAGTACGAACCTCCATACCTTCAAGATGTAGACAGATATTTTTTAATTGTTTAACAGAGTTAGTTTCATATTTAGCAACGACAAGAACATATTTGCATTACACTTTTTCTTCTACTTTAGCTCTTGCTATATGTTTTATTTCTAAGCCACTACAATGACAGCTGTAGCTGTTAAGAGCTCACATGCAAAAGCTATGATTGTATATGAATATAAGAATATGATGTTTTATTGATGACACCCTTCTGTAGATGAATGAAAAAAATACAGCCAATGAGCTTTTAGAAAGGTAGACACTTTTTCTGAATATATTTACATATCTTACAAATGTGAATTAATAATTTAAAGATTTTGACAGGTCCAAAATTAATGTTTTCATTTTGAAGTTTCCACTTTTAACACGGCTTCAAATGAGGTTTGACATTTAGTGGCTGAAAGTTATCAATATGTTGTTAATAGTGCCTGTAAAAATAAACCAGCCCAAAAACAGGTAACAGTCTTACTTTTGACACTTTAAGCACATTTTGCTGATAATAATCTGTACTTTTACTTAAATAAGAACTTTGAATGGAGGACGTGTGTTACCACAAAAGAGAAAGACAGAGAGGAACTTATGTTTTGCAGTGTTCAGCATATATTTAGATTTCACAAGACTGGGTCCACTCGTGCTTCACATCTATCCAGGACTGAACAGCATGTTCCTCGCTGCTCTATTAATCACAGTGATAACACACTTTAAGTCTGACTGCTCCAAAGAGTTATGCTAAGATGGCAACCAAAATCAACCACTAACTTTCTGAATGTGTGTCTCACTGACAGTGAGCTGAAGCTAACAACCACATCTATAGCACATTGCACTTGATTCACATCAAACCACAGGTTTCCTGGGTGTGATAAGTATTTTGCTACGATGGCGATGCCATTCAATGTCTCTTGGTACATTTTCAGTAAAGTATTCCTTTGGAAGTATAATTCTGCCAAAATTGAGTTTTCCACGCTGTTGAGTCCATGACGGGGACATGATGAACGCCACTTTAGAGCCAGAGAAGTGTGAAAAGTGAGCATTCAATTACTCTGGAGGCAGAGGAAGAAGTTTAGCTGCCTCTTCTTCATCAGTGGGTGGGTGCTTTAAGGAGGTGGAAAGGTTTTATTTACCTGAACACCCTGGTTCAGAGGTGAGATAGAGGCCGCATCTCAATCTCAACAACACGATGAAGCAAGAGAAAAAAAAACCTATTTGTTCCAGTGTGACTGTTTTGGCAACAACATATGACTTTTTTGACAACATTTGCAATTTGTCATGTGCCGAAAATATGGACAATTACTGAGCAAGGTCTGTGCAAAGCTATGGACACTTTTTCTAAGCTATTTTTACAAGCAAAGGTATCAAATCATCTTTTTTTTTTACATTTATATATGAGCCGATGTGGGCTGAGGTCTGGCCCTGGATGTATCAGCATAGCAAAGCTAGCAGAGCAGTAAATCAGGCACATGGTGTGACCTCATCAGCTCACTCACTTCTTACAAGGATTGGGGGCATTACCTTTCCTGATCGCAGTGCTGCACTCCCTGAAGGTCCAAACATTATCCATGCTTGATAAAAACATCTCTCTGATTCTGACACTACTAAAATTACCCTGATGAAAGTAGAGCAGCCACAGGGACACCTGAGGAGGACTGCTGCCTGGAAAATTTAACCTTTGCTGTTTAGATGCAACAGAATTCTTTAAAAAAAAAACATTTTGAACGCAGCTTAAATGTCAAATCATGCAAACTGATGGATGCTTCACAGACAAATATCAAACCCAGCTAACTATGTCTGGCAATAATGAAGCAGTAAAATGCTGCACTGACCAAGGCGGCTCAAAATGAAAAAGTGAGATAAGACATTGCTTGAGGGAGCAGGCTCAAAGGAGTGACTGGAATATGAAAGAATAGGTAGATCTGGACAGTAAATGAAGTGAAAGAGAGGCAACAGGGAGTCAGAGGAGGTGGAGTGTGAATTATGGTACAGACCATTAGAAACCAATGCAGACACAGTTGTAAGGAGCCAGTAGGCACGTAAGTCGAGGAAAAGGAGAACACTAATCCATAACATTCATTCACCTGAAAGCTTTAATCTGGAAAACTGTAAACAGCAGTAAGAGGAAGTGAGCGACAGCACATCAGGCAGGAACTTGCTGATCAAACACTGTCTGGGGAAACAAAAGCAGGGATATGGTAAAAAATGAAATGCTTGTGCCTTTGAAAGACACACACTGGCTTTGTTGGATTCATATTATTTTCAAAACATCTTCTACAAAATCGAAACTGTGGGACTTTTGCCCCCATTGCTTTCATTTTATGTATGTTAGAAAGAGATCTCTTACTGGCCGGTGTGAAAAAGACCAAGCCAGTTTCAGCACTTTTGATGTGTTGAACAATGTGAGCCCATCCTGTGGCAGATTAAAATACATGCAACCAGTTTGATCCAATCATACCTGGTAACATCATGCTATTCTTTTTGCATTTTTTCAAAACATATTATGAATTGTCAAAAATGAAAAGGTAATTGAGTAAAGTAAAAGTCCAGGAATAAATGCATGAAATAATAACATAATAATAAAATGAATAAAATAATAACAGCACCACGAGATGCAACCTCCAAAATGATCATGGATTTGAAATGAAGTCAGACAACTTTACCACAAACTGAACGTCAGCCTTCATAAAGGCAGATATTGTTCAGGATTTAATTTAGCGAGGTGTCCCCAATACACTGTCAAATGACCACATCTTTACTTTTTTATGTATGTACATGTGGAGACTGCTGATAATAAAGTTGCCTGGAATGAAAATATCAAATAATTTCTAAAGTTTTCTGTCTCATGATGTAATACTATGACACAAATGCCTCAAGTGTTACTCAATAAACCATTTTCCATAAGCATCTTAGTGCTACATCATATTAACGCCATTGTGTATATTTATGTTTTATGATATCACAGTAATCCAAATATAGTTTATGCTATCCGTCAACCCTTTGCCAGACCTCGACCTGTCCAGACATACCGAAACTTAATGGCCTATACATGCCTGTGGTGTCATCTTTCCATGCAAGTGAACCAATAAGCCAGTTAAGTAGCTGGTGAACATGTATGTATATTTAAGTATGAAGCACTTATGATTATATGACATCTAAATACATGTAAGCTACTGGCGTGTCACTGTATTAGATTATGAAACAACCTATTATATATTTATGAGTAGCTTATCATCAACAACAAAGCTGAATATATAAAAAGTTTCTCAGTAAAAAAAATGAAATGTTTCTTAACCATAAAGCAGATCATGCACAGTATTAGCATTTCATTCTATGTATACTGTTAAATAGTTATAGATTCAGCCTGGTAGAAAATGATACCTGGAGGCGTATTTCTTCAAGTGAGACAGATTTATGGTTGTTGTTTGCTGAAGGCAAAGTTCACAGGTTTTACTGTCGGGGCAAGGAAAACATTTCATGGTGGTCTGTCATATATCTGTCTCTTAAAGATAAAAATATTTGTAAATTCACAGCAAATCCATAAAATGTACATCCATTATTTCCAGGAATACTGGAAACACATTTTAAATGCTGTAACAGAGACTATAAGTATACTGATTTACATTATGTTAAGAACTAAGCTATCATGTTTCATACATTCAGAAATCTGGATGTTTCCCAGCAGCATTTACTATTTCTGGTATGGATGTTTTGGCTTTATCGATGCTCTCGATCAGGTTTCAGACATTTATAGGAACATAAACTCATAACAGCTGCTCCGTTTTTTGGCTCAACACCCGATGGGTGTTGTGTTGTGACACACCTACACACCACTTCTTTATTTATTTAAGCTTCTGAGGACAGTGGCGCGCAACGTTCACAGCGTATCTTAAAATAACACAACTATGCCATGACATGCAACTGGAATACCAGAGGCTGTAATAAAAGACAGGAGAGAAAAGCATTCAAGGGCTGCAGCCATGAGTCTTGATTTAGATGGAGCTGTATCATCGTTAGGTTTTATACGAAGCCACAAAAAGAATGACATTTTCTATGACCTGCTGTTAAAAATTATGTGCAAAATAACTCTGAAGTGTCTGTTTTCAAATGCTGTCCTGAATATCAAACTTCATCCAGTGGACATCATAATAATATATTTCCATTTGTCAAATCAATATTGGTCATTTAGACATGTGTTCCTTTGTTAAGTGAAGTTGGCAGGATAGTAATTAAAATGTCTCATTTGTTGTCAAGATGTTTTACTTCCACGAAACATGATAACAGGAAATCAGCCTCACAAGATACACAAATAAACAGGACAGCATTGTGGCATCATCCCTGTGAAAAAAACTGAACATTTTTCGAGTGACTGACAGTTTTGATTTGCTCAATGTTAATGTACTCATATGGGATTAATGCAGTGTTTGCAATATAACAAATGTATGCTAAATAGAGTGAGATAAACAGGTGCTCTCTGTTATTCACAGAGAATCATTTAAGTCCAGACTTTAAGACTTAATTAATATTCACAACACACTTCCACATAGCTAACCTAATCAACATTGATTTATCTACATTTCAGGCTTGTAAACAAACAAACTTCATCTTCATTTGTGTCCCTCCATGTGGTTTATGGGAACAAATTATTCTTTAAGAGGTATTTAACCTGCTTTCTGACCCACCCTTCACTGTGCCCCCTCTGTGATTCACCGCCCACCCAACCTCCAATGTCTTTGGAGTCACCACAAATACAAAAAAGCCTAAACAGCCTTTGGCAGTCACTGAGTTTAGTCAGTAGAGGAGCTCAGACTTGCACACTGCTGGAAGGATCTATTACATTGAAAAAAATTAGGAGAGGAGGAAGGCAACCGCGCTGGGAGCACTGAAGACTGTGAGCAGGTAGGTAGCCCTCAAAACGAAGGCAAGCAGGAGAAGAAACTGTTGTAAGCAGAGAGGAGAAATGACTACAGCTCAACCATTTTTTGAGAGGCAGCCCCTGCAAACATAATCAGGATACATAAGTTGTGCAGGTTTGCATCAGAAAGACGTCAGCATTTTGAGAGCTGGTGCACAAATACAGGTAAATAGGTGCAGATAAATGAAAGTCTGTAATGAATACATGCTTCTATTTTCCTCTACAAAGGGCTGAACTTGAAGGAGCAATAAAGAGAACAATTTTATAGGCTATCTAATTCCGGCTGCTCAAATTACAGAGTACATAACCATGTTAATAATTTTGAAATTCATTAAACACTGTACAAGATTTAGTTACATGAGGACACACAAATTTGTTGCTGGTGCATGAAATCACTTTAGTAGGGCATGCAGGCCTCTCAGTTTGAATTTCACAGTTTTAAATCTGGGAAGCTGGGTCATACCAATGAGGTCAGAGTTGTGAGGCTGTTGGTTGATGACTAACTTTAGATGGAAGTATCAAATCGATATGTAGCTTGAGATTCAGGGAGCTGTGTGATGGGTGTGGGATGTACTTTGGCAGAAAATGGGATTTCATTTCAAGAAAAACACAGAACTGCTGTTTGATACTGTTCCCACTTTAGTCTTTCGCTCTATGCTCACATCTCACATTGTGCACACGCCGAATGTGCTTTTGTGGAAAAGCAATTATCTTCAACGCAGTTACGCTTCATAGATCTGAAAGAACAGGATCAGTTCAAAAGATAAGACTGAAAAGAAAAATGAGAAATAACACAGGCTGATCAAAACATGCCAGCACATGAACAAATTACAGGCATCAGCTTGTCAGCCAGCTTGATGAGCATACCCACTGGGAAGTTCAAATGGCACCATTAGCACTCATTTGACACCAAAAGGCCTTGTCGTCAGGCCTGGATTTGTGTAAGTGACTACTCTCCATCTCTTAGACTTTGCTGCACTCGGTGATGTGGGGTGAAACACAGTGAGGGACATCTGAGAAAGAGTATTTCAAGAGTATGTGGTCAGTGGTGCAGTCATCTGCTGACTGAATCCGAGACATGTCACGTACTACTGAGGCATAATTTGTTTGTCTGCTGTGCAGCCTCTCGAGTGTCTTTTTTTAAAACTTCAAAAAACCCCGCCTGCATCTTCTCAAGACTGTCACTCTACTTCATGTCATTAATTTGAGAAGAGGTCAACTTTAAATAATGTCAAGGGACATAGTGTTTTACACATGCAAATATGAAATTACAGGCAAACATCACAGGGTTTGACCATGCGTGGACAGCTAAGGATCATACCGAAAAAGCCAGCGACAAATCAAACAGAATTAGCTGTCGAAATACCACGGGAGAAAATAATCACCACTGGGATCGTTAATGTAAAGATTCTAACATCATATCAGGTTAACATCTGTTATATTCAGATGCAGAAAACATCATGTGATATGTGTATATAAAAACATGATATCAACAGGAAAGAGTAAAACAAAGACATGGAAAGGCGAGTGCAAACTCTTGAGGGCTGACGGTGAAAAACTGGATATATTTTCTTTCTGCTCCTGTGGTCCAACATTTCAGATCATCCATCTCTTATCTTAAGCTTGGTGACTTGTTATGTTGCCTGCAGTAACAGCCAGTCTGCCTACATACCAGTTAGATTGTTGTTTTGCATTTACTTTATCATCTGTATAATATTAAAGCAACAGAGGTGTTAAAGGGTAATACAGGTTGTAGCACAAATGTTAAAAATCTTTGTGACAGTGACCAGGATGCTAAACATTAAACTGTAAATGCAATGAGCTAAAACAGCAAAACGATTCAGTGGGAGGGAAGATGAGTGTGTTTCCTTTAATGCAAAGGGCATCCTGCCAAAATGTCTCTTGTTGCAGGCTGTTTTGCTTTTACCATATGTGTTGTGTGGTTAATTTTCAAGATCCACCACCAGCCAAGATCGCTGCTGGAGCCCAGAACCTTTCAAAGGATATGCTGGAGCACGAGTGCAACTAAAAATAAAATGCTTACTTTCCAAAGACAGCAGGTTTTATTTTCAGGGGGACTTCAGGACACACTGCAACTATCTCAACAAACGTTTAGGGTTCAGTATGTAATGAAATTATAATTAAGTTAAAAAAAGACATTGCACACTGTAAATCCACAGGACTCACGATTCAAAGATATTACAATTTCTGATTTGTTTAGAGACCATGAAATATGTTTCTCAAACAGATTCTCACTCTCATGTTCAATTTTGAGCTTTATAGGTTTAGATGAGTTCCATATACTATTGGAAAATGTCTGATATAAACCAGGACGCATACTAGGTTACATTAGATAGTAGACAGACATGATAATGTAATTTAATTTTATCAGGCAATCCATAGGCAGAGGGACTTTTTCATGAGTGAGTTGTGCAAAATCACAAACATTAGTTCAAGACACCAGTGGGAACGAATCAGTATTATAACATAAGGTCATCCAAGTAAGAGAAACACTGAGCACTAACAGCAGAATTCACACAGGACTGACCTCTACATGAAAATCTGCAAAGTAATAAGGACAATAATTCTAAACGATTGGATCTGAATTTATCCAGTCGTTAACGTTTGGTATGTAATGCGCCACTAGCATTCAGGCTAACCAACGCCGTCGTCATTAACTGAAAAATCAGACATTTCCCGAACCTTGTGGGGGGTAAATCCACAACATCTTTGCCAACAATGAAACTGGTTAAACAGTCCTCCTGCTCCGACTCCAATTGTTGAATATTTGTGAGCCTAGCCAAAATGGATTGAATGGCTTCCTTCACCTCCTTCTCCGCCAGGTTGCCAAACTACAACCAAATAAACTACAACACAAATGCTGCACATTCATTGTCATCGTTAACACCCGCCTCACCTTCCCCTCATTTATCATTTCCCTGCAGATTACGTCTTGGTTTGCTCCCTTTGGACTTGATTAGCCAGGATGGAAATCATCTTGAGAAATCAAGTCCAAGGGGATCAAACCAAGATGTAATCTGCAGGGAAATGATAATTGAGGGGAAGACTACGGAGGGCAATGTCAGGCTAGTACATAACCACACCTTCTTATGTTCCTGTCCAATGAGAAGGTTGAGACCTCTTAACTTGACAGTCATTTCCTCAAATTTTATGAAAACGAAAAACAGTAATGGCATAAAGTGATGGATGTAACTTCTCATAACAGTTACACGAGTGTCATACGGTGAACTAATACTCTCTCAGACTCTGAAAAATATAAATCCTTAGGTAATAAAGGGTCTCTATCGTGAAAAGCTCACTTTTTCCACTGCTGTGCTTCTACATTTGGGTATCTGGAGTGGCTAACAACTGGGCTACTTGGATCAGGAAACACATGATTCAGCAAACCATTCAGATGTGGATCCCCTTCCTCTGTCACATTCAGGCTCATCAGAATATATCAGCCACAGTTTGAGACCTTTGCAAAGGTGCACCATATATTTAATTGTCTACTTGTCTAATTGTCTCATTGTTTAATTGTCTACACTGACTGTCTTGTTAGACAATCAGAGTAGACCGAGCTTTACTGGAGGGGTCTTAAAGAGACAGGCACTAAAACAGCATTTCAGACAGGCGGTGAACACAGACAGTAATAATAAAAATAAAAGATAATAAAAATAATGTGATTTTTTTTAACATGTTGATGATAATCCTTTAATCAAGAGAAAGTAGAACTGCAGGTAGAGCTGCACCTTTTTTTGCAAAGCCTGTGAAGAATCTAACACATAGTATTTATAGATTAAAAAAAAAAAAAAAAATTAAATTGTGTTTTTAAATACTACGGTAAATAAAGTAATATTAATCAGGACTAGCAGGTGATAGCAGTGACAGCGTGTGAGCATTTAAAAACAAAGCCTAACTCTTCCCCGTTTATTTATGGCTTCAGAAATGTCCCTGCTTAATTAGCACATGACTCCAAATGGATTCCTGGGATAGGCATTCATCCCACGTTGAAGCCAGCAGCTACTGTAAATCCCACTGGTTGCTGCCTCTTGCTGACTGGTTAGAGCAACTACAGTGAACTTCAGTAGATCTCATCTAAGCAGCTAATTTTACTTAAAAAGTTGAAATAAATCTAAGACAACATGTCAATGGTGTCTGCTAAAAAAAGAGAAACTGAGCAACAGAAAACCAACCTACCCCAAAACACGGACAACCTCGAGCTGTTTTCCACTGATATGCATTTGAGCCATGCATGTGTGTTTAAATACTTCTTCATCTTGTATTCCTGTCTCTTTTTTTTTTTACAGAGGCTTCTGAATCAGTGAAGCTCGAGAGCAAAGCCAAGATGTGGAAGAGGTCCAAGGTGACAGATCAAACTGCTGAAGGGCAGGCGGGTAAGTGCAGGGTGATGGACGGCCTCTATGGTTGTGGTTCAGTCAGGATTTTTTTTTTTTTTTTATACAGCTGTTTGCATTTCCTCCTCCAAGTATGGATGATGATCAGGATCTATTTGACTTACACAACTAATCTTTATAGAAAATGCCGCAAGAAAAAAAACTTGAAAGACAAGGAAACACCTGGAAGCTCACCAGCTCACAGATTCCATGAGGCCGGTCTACAAAATACATCTTTTTATGAAGACATGGAGTACCCATGATGTCTGAAAACGGCTGTATCTCGTTTCCACTGAGATAAAATTAAGACAAGCATCTCAAATTTTTCTTTCGTCAAGTGTAAGCAGTCCAAATAGTGGTTTTTCAAGAAAGCTCAACAGCGGAGATTTTTTTTTGTCAGATGCTATATTTCAAAAGAAGCTTTTTGCTATCTGAAAAAAGCAGCAACACATTTGAATGTGGTGCAGGTCATTCATTCATGAGCTCTTCTTTCTAAAGGATGTGATTCTGGATGTGATGTGTGTCAGACACATGAAAACAGCGTAACAGATGCAGATAAGGTGTGTAACACTGAATGAGACCATGCTGTGAAGAGCCTCATCACAAAACAGACAAAGACTCTTCACTCAGAGTGATTTGAAGAACGAAGCAACAGCCGGCAAGCTGCTACCGAAACTGAAGAGAAAACTGAAAATGGTGTCCTTGTTTTGTGGAAGACAAAAATTAAGTATTTACACAACTTCTCTCAAGCACCGCACAGGAATCATCCTGTGATATCGTAAGAGCCGTGACAAAATGCAGAGCGAACTTGAAGATAAGTCTTCAAGTGTATTAACAAGCTGCTGCAACATCATATTGCTAACATACTGTATTATACTTTGTCGACAACTAACCATTTTTTGTAAATGTGATGTGTCTCTTATAATATTTTGTTCTGCCCAAGTTGTGTCTGTGTTTGTGCTTCCCATTCCTGGGTTATACTGTATATTGTGTGTTTTATGTTTACTGTGTCCATAATCCTGTCGAAGTTCCAACCTGCCATGGTACTTTTGTCAGGATTAATATTGACCTGTCCTGTTCCCTCTCCCTGCTGTCACGTTGCGTGTTTAGTCGACGGTTCAGACGGAGTTCAACCAGATGACAAAGGTATGCGAGCAAAAAAAGAAATCACATTACGCAAACGACTCACCGTCTGTAAGTGCATGACTCCACGCTGGGTGAGTTGCATGTATGATGTGTTCTTCATCGCGTCTTGAAAGGTGTCATCCGAAATGGATGATTCAACTTTCAGTGTCACAACAGATGCATTTCATTGTGACCTTTTACACAACCTCCATCTGAATACTAAGGCTGTTGCTAGAGGGCGGATGATTTCTATGCGTCTACTTTATCTTGCAATATAGAGTGAAATGTCACTTTGTGAAATGTACGTCCACATGTTCAGTAGTCCTGGTACAGTTCAGTCTCAATAAGTAAACTCGCTCTACAGGGACAATCTCTGCTAAAACCAAGCCAATCTGACAGGCCTTACACCATAAAATCACAAAAATAATTATGCTTTAACATAATAACTTTTAAATTTACACCAATATTGATCAACTGCAGATAGCTGGACTTTGGTATCAGTAAAAAAAACAACAAGTAAAACATATTTCAGGCTGTATTTCCATGTGATGAACACCAAGTCAAACTGAGCTCACCCTTTAAGTTACCCTTTCTGTATTCCTTTGAGATTCTTGGCCTTTTCATGCCTGACCCTTCATGCTCTCCTGGACTTCACTGTGACGACTGGGACTGTCACAGACACAAAATTGCAATTTCTATGATCCTAGTAGTTCAAAGCAGGACTAAGAGAACCATGTGTTGTCAAGTTAACACAGAACATTGAGGTCTCGAGGTAATCCTCTGGAACGACACCCATGACCTCTGGAAGCCCTCACTCAACTTTCGATATCTTTTGCTTTCTTGTATTTCTTGGAGAACTACACTTTGGGGTAACACATAGGTAATGCTGTGATGTATCAAACCATACATGGCTCTTGTCTTTCTATTTAAAGAGAATTAAAATAAGAAAAATAGAAGCAATTTGTCAACATCTAAAGAACAATACTGGTGATGCATTTGCAGTAAATCTGAAGAGCACTGATTAATGTAGTCCTGGACAAGTTAGACCACTGAGTCTGTCATTACTTACGGCAAAGAACTGCAAAGTCACTGCAGCGCCCTAACAATGGTGACTGGCTAACAGAGAATAAACAAAACATCACACAACAACAGTGGGAACATGTTGGCGAGTCAGCGGCTTTCATTCATTTGTTCATTTATCGATTTGGACACACCAAATATTTATAATGCACCTATCATACACAAAGTGCTTTATGACCTATGAAAGACATGAAGTAAGAAAAAGCACAATTTTATAAAGCTAAAAGAAACTGAAAAGATGACAGCACAGAGCAATAAATAGAGAAAAGTACAGCACTCATGACTCGGATGCAAGTTCTGTAATGTATCCTATAAGTTTGTTCTACTGAAGCTACATTTAGTGCAGGAATAACAGTACGAATAAAAAAAAAAAATATCTGAATGAATAAGAAGAATCATGGAACCCTTTTTAAGGACTGCCTAACCTGGTTAACTACTCATCCTTACGCTACACTTAAGAGAGTCCACTGATGCACAAGTTAACAAAAAATATTCCAATTTAGTGTACAGTGTATTCCCTGAAAATTCTTTTGCAGGCTGACCCATGAAATCAATGCCCGGCTTAAACATGCAGCTTTAATTACTGTTCTACATTAATAGGCTGATCAATATTTTCATGCAAACAAATTGCTTTTAATGATGCCCGCGTCATCCTCGTGATTCCACAGCGTGACCATTCGGCTTGTTAACAGCAGTAAAACTCATGTGATGTGATCAACGCTCTGCAACATACACTATACTGTTCTGTAGCTCCTGCCGCAAGCAATTCACCTCCAATGCGCTTAAGACTGCAAAATGCTGGAGCACCCTGCTCATTTAATAATAATTTGCCTATTGCAGGTCTTTCATGCCAAGAGAAAATAATTAAAGATCCCTGGACCGGCTGAAACCCCGTGATCAGCATTCAGTGATGCCGCCCTCGAGATTGCTATGGGTTAGTCCATCCTGGTGCTCTCAGGTGTTCTGGGACTTCTTAAACCTGCTTCAATGCCTATTTCAAGAGTTTTAAATAGCTATAGGTGTGAACTCATAATTTGCTCCCAGTAGACCGCAAGAGACTGCAGAGGACAGCGCTTTTTTTTTTTTTACCCACACAGAAAAATCCTGGTCAACTTTCCCTGTTGAGTGCTCACAATTTAGATTGAACTGTGTGAGAAATAAGAATACTATGCAGAAATTGTTTTATCATGATGATAAACTGCAAGTTGCCTTGTTTCAATTACATCCTATAGTTGACAAGATTGTGAAGTTCAAATGAAAAAGCTACACGTCTTCACGTTCCCAGTAAACTAAAAATATTTGTCATAAATTCAACCCACTTCCGGTCAACTCTAAAGACATTTATGGCACTCATTCTTTAGTCATAAAAAATACATCAAATGCCTCATCCAGTTATAATATATTATGCAAATGCACTGCTTACATGACAGTAAAATTTAGCACAAGGCTTCCTTAAAACATGCTGTATAATGTGTGTACTGAAACTTCAGACATGTCCTTATTATAGTTAGGTTGATCATACAGTACTATACAGCTGTATGTACTTTAGCAAGTGAGGAATATTGCATCAACAATCTAACCATAAAATAATTTAATAAACATGAATTCCCCCAAGCTCTATTTACTCAAGGTTCCACTCACATTTTAAACTTGACATAAACAATCATGTTTTTGGCAAAAGTCTTGAATTCATTACAAAAAATACATAAAGTCAATATAAATAAATGAAATCATTGGGGATGCATGTTTATATAAAGATTAAAACTCACTACCGATGTCTAGAGGCCAAAGAGCTGGGAGTCTAAATTACACTGTTACAGACAAATTGGGATCTTCTTCCACAAAGTTACTTGCAAACTATGGTTTTACACATTGAAAAGTTGCGTTCATACATAAATTAGACAGTTACATTCCCTTTGGTAAGGTTTGTAGCTGCTGACCATACGGCTGGTCGTACAGCGTGTTCTGCTCTCTGGTTTAAGGGTATCATGTCAAAGAAAAGCCAACAAAGAAGAGATGTTAGAGTAGGATGAAAATGAACAAACTTGCATTCTGTTCTTGGATAAAGATCAGTTAAGTTGTGTTCTACATTTGAGAACTAGTGTGGGTAAAATTTGGCGGGTTCAGACTGAAGGTGGCACCAAGGGTTATGCTGATTTAGTTGAGAACTTTGTATTTAAATGTCTCTCAGTTTATGAGGAAAGTGCGAGATAATCTTTAAATATTTCACAAAATAAATAATGAGGAATTAGCTGATGTAAATTAGCAAAGGAACTACAACAACGATCAGCTTACTTTGTCTTTTCTTACCAATAAGAAGTTTGATGCATTATTGTGGCATTTTAACCTGACAACATGATGCTTTCATCAGATAAACACTTGTTCAAATGCAACTTTATGTACAGTTTAAACCGACAAATGTTAATTGTTTTTATCTGGGCTTTAGACTAGTGTTTATCATCAACTTTTGAAGAGAATCTGTCAATAAACCACTCTTAGAATTATCCTTTCTTCTTCAAACATACCATACTTATTCTCCTAACATCTTCATGCTTTGACAAATGAATTGCATTGATTGTATCACTTGTCTTCTCTCTACATTCAGCCTAATTGTTAATTTTAATTGCTTCACTTGATCAGGCATCAAGAAGAAGTCAAAGGTGCCCGGTGTCATGATAACGCAGTTTAAGGAGGAACTTCCAGAAGGAATGTCAACTCCAGATTTCACCCGCAAACCCATTGCTCTGACTATTCAAGAGGGTATGTCTTCATGTCTGATATCCATCTGAAAATAAAAACAGTCGGCAAAAAGTTTCCATGGTTTATAAATGGTAAAATGATAGTTATTTCAACTAAAGTTATTTTACTGTTAACAAACAAAGAAATTATGATTAAGGATGTTCACTAATTAGTAGTAATTTCTGTTATTTTAACATTCGTTTGTGTCATATGTGAAATAATTACTTTATACACTATATTTTGCTGTATATTGATAAGCGACAATAGCAATTACATTCTGATTACATAAGTAAAATAAAGTTATTGTTGCGTAATTTATCATTTTATGTACTCATGTGAACAACAATAAACTGTTAAAATGATTTTGTTAATTTCTTAGTATTTTTGACTCTCCCATTTAAAATCTTAACCAAACATGCATGTGTGTAAAGTTTAGGAATATACCATTATCTGCATCATACCCACAGAAAATAAAGCAACTCTCACTAACAAGGAAATCTTCATCTTATTTTCGTCTCATTCCAGGTAAACATGCAGTCTTTAAGGCCAAAGTAACGGGAACCCCAACGCCTACTATAACATGGAGCAGAGCAAATGGAGAAATACATTATCACTCAGACATATGCTTTCAAAAGTATGATGAAGCATCTCAAGAACATACCATTGAGGTAAGCTTTACATGAAGCAGGTATAAATTGATACAATCTGGAAGAAAGCCTCAAGGCATGGCCACATTATGTTTCTTCTTAACAAAATTTACATGCACTCGGCATGCACTCAGATGCATTTATGACATAGTTAATAAATAAACACTGATGCTGGCAATCAAAGAATAAACACATTTAGTGTGATAACATATAAAACATAGTGATAAAATGCTACAGTGCAGCTAAACTAGTCCGTAGTTTGGGCTCCAAAAATAATCATAACTTAGCACTTATCTAAAGGTTACAAGTGTTTCACAAAACACATTAGAAAAAAGGCTGGGCATATTGTATACTAACACAATATGAAATACATTGTAATTTATTTTCCTATAATGCTTCAATTGCAATATGGGCTTGACCTATATTTATTTCTTTTTCTCTATAATTTTCTTTTTCTCTATAATTTCACATCAAACCTAACTTTTATTGTGCTGAAGTCCAAAACTGAGAAAATACTCAGTACTTTTCATTTGTCAAGTATTTAATCAACACAGGAACATCCAAAAATAAGTATTATCATGTAGTTATTTCATAATTATTTATTTATTATCAAGTTACAAAAAAAATGCTATATTTATTTTGTTATTGAGACCTGAAATTTATAACGTCAGGATAGATGATTTTGGTCATTTCACCCAGTCCCGATGAAATCTGTAACATGAATTCAAGAAATGAAATGCACAGAAAGGCAAAGCAGAATAAAAGAATACTGATAATTGAAAAGTGCTCTGACGACAAAAGCAGGATTCTGCATAAGCTGAAGCTGAGCCACTGAGGACTGACTCAGGCAGGTAAACAGGCAGGAAAAGACAAAGGCATGAATAAGCTTTCAGGAGAAGACAAAGCTGTAATATTATATATAAGGGAAATAGCAAGATTTAATGAGGATGAGGGTGTGTGATTTGAAGTTCAGCCAAGAATCAGGGCCAAAGAAAATGATGCTTGTCTTGTGCTGAGTTTAACAGAAAGTTAGACACCATCCATTTCTCAGTAGTGGTTAAGCATTCAATTAAACTGCCCAGAAAACTAACATTAATGAATAGAGGACAGTGAGTTTCCATGCACTGGAAATGTAATGTGACAATGCCTTGATACTTAAAAGTACAGAATAAATTATAATACCTATATACTATATATAAATGACATTAACTATTTGGGTGCATTTCATTAGTTTCCTAAGGTTGCTCCAGAGGATGCTGATACCTACAAGTGTTTTGCTACAAATGAATATGGAAGGGCTGTTTGCACTGCTGTCCTGAATGTTATCCAGGGTAGGACCCCACTTATTATCAACTTTGAATCTATGTGTGAAAAGAGTAAAAGACCTATAACTTTTGATAGGTTGGTACATTTCTATTGAGTTGTGTCAAATGAAATGAAGAGTTGACTGTTTTTTTTACAGTTGGATTCTCTAAATCCAAGGAGCTTCAAAAGAAACAAGGAGAAGGTGAGCTTTCAAACACCCTCAAGTTTTATCTGAAGGGGTTTACAAATCTGTCTACTCATATTTTCAAGGTAGGTCCAGGTAGTTTGAGTTTGTTGATTGTAGGTCAACGCTAACCATTTAAAGGTGGAAGTCATGACAATTTCTATAGCTAATATACACCATTCTTGCCCCTGTCAGACATAAATAGCATTCACTGTGAGACAAACTAGCAATGCAATTAAAAACACATTCATCATTTAGAAAAGAAACACTTTTAGGGAAGATGGTAACCAGCTGAGCATAAAGATGAATAGAGGTTGATGGTTTTCATTGAAGCTATCAATACTTGGGATGTTGTAGCAGCTCAGCTTCTCTCTGCTACAACACAGCCCATATATTTTCATAGCAACATGACATTTTATTCTCTAATTGGAATTATTGGGAGAAACATTCCTTTTATGGTGCATCTGTCATATCAGCACAGTGCCACTGTGCACTGTCACTTGCCTCTGAAAAATTGACTGAAAAAAGTGAACATCAGGAACCAGAATTATGTTGAGCATCACAAATTCAATAAAGAGCGCTCAGGTTCAGCTACCTGGATGGCTTATGATCCATCGCCTTTATTTTTCGTAAAGGTTTCTGTTGTCCAGGACTATGAAGGGCACCTTGAGATTAGAAACGTCAGGTCAGTAATTTTTAGTTCAATTCTCTGACCTGAGACAGTGTGGTGAACACTAGGGGGTGGTATTTTCACACCAGAATAGGTGAGGGGGGAGAAGATGAATGGAGGGGAATATATAGGAAGTAGGAAGGCTTTATTGGCTGTTGTTTTGTATGTTGGAAGTCCGGAGTAAAGACCGATAAATTATAAATTAATATATATAAAATTTCGGTCATTCAGATAATGTGTGTGACAGGCTGAATTTTATCTGGACATACTCTGCAGTGCCAAACAGATTATTATTATTTTTTCTGTATTAGTCATTAAGATTAGGGATCCTCGATATTGGCTATTTTGCCGATTTTTCCTCATGTCCAATGGCAAATTTACCATCCATAGGACATATTTGTAAGTAATTCCAAACCAGAGACATAACGTTAGTCAGGCACCAGGCAAGCTTGCTTGTTAACCACAGCCAGCGATCCTCTCGTTGTTTTTGTTGTTGTAATGCGTCATCAAGCGTGCACCAGTAAACATTGCATGCTGTGTTCATGGAGGCTCAGAAATGCTGAAGCCTACAGCAATTTAACATCGGTTATAAAAACCTGATAGTGATATTTCCCAATATTAACTTTTATGTTAATATTGGACGATAATATTGGAGGGCTGATATTCCTAATTAAGATGCAACTTCCAGGTCTGAGCTTTAAGGCCAATTCATACTTGGGCAGACGGTGAGTGGAGCAGAATCCATGCGGAATGTCAGCTCTGCACAGAGCTTTTCTAGTCGAGCGTACTGCCGCTCAGTAGTTTGAAATTTCAGTGATTAGGAAGATCGGTGTCACATTTAATGTGGGTCGATGTGAAAAATACATATGGAGCAGTGTTTTGTGTGACACCAGTCGTAAAATTTGAGCTTTGTACACAAGGACCTTTTGGATGTCTGCTTTGAGTACGCACAGACCACTGCAGAGTCTGTTCCACGTCAGTTGTGAATTGGCTTTTATTCCCCAGCTCCCAAAAAGTCAATTCAGTGATGGACTGTTTTTTTGTTTGTTTTTTTTATTATGGTTCCTCAGATTCAACGGACTTCAGAAAGAAACTTAAAAAACGGTGAGGAAAATGTGATCGCAAACGTGGCTTTTATTAGCAATTATTTCTGTTAAAATGTATTGTTGTGTGGGGCTCACTGAAATTTCTCTCTGGACAGTAATCCTGATGGAACACGTGAGGAAAAGCAGATGGAGCCAGAGGAAAAGGTCTGGGAGATTCTCCTCAGTGCAGACAAAAAAGACTATGAGCGCATCTGTGCTGAGTATGGTATCACAGACTTCCGTTACATGCTGAAGAAACTCAACGAAATGAAGAAAGAGAGAGAAGAGGAGATTGCAGAAGTATGTAGCATTTTGGTTCTCCTTTACCGCTATCTTAAGCATGTCCATCAAACATAGCTTTAAGCCACTTTAGTAGTTTTTTGTGTCTTTCTAATTTAGACTTTTCTTTTCCCTTTATTCCAACTGTAGTTTGTTACACACATCGGTACTCTGAAACATATTGAAGTCAAAGACAGTGATTGTGCAACAATTGAGTTGGACATGGACCTGAAGGACCCTTCTAGCAAAATCTTCCTATACAAGGTGGGAGTGCATTGTTAACTCTAGTGATATCTTGCTGCATTTTATTGTCTATTGTCAACATGATAACATGCCTGGAAATTCTGCAGAATGGTGTCATGGTCCCATTCAGCATAGAAGATGGCGAGTCAAAGAAGCATAACCTGAAACAAGTTGGCAAGAAATACATATTCACCATTAAAAATCTTGGTTCAGAAGATGCTGGACTCTACTCAGTAGATGTTGGAGGCGTTAATGTATTCTCCACAGATTTCAAAGGTATGTATTCAATCAAGTAATTACAATTAAAGCAGGTTGAAGCAAAACTCGCCCAAAGACCACTTAGATTGTTGGTGTCCAGTCATTAAATGTAAAGTAGTTCTGGTAATGGATGGGATAGATTCATCAATTTTTCTATTTTGTGTCTTTCTGTAACCCTGCAGTGCCAAACGTTGACTTTGCTGTCAAAATACAAGAGGTTAAGGCAGAAGAACGGCAGGATGCTCTCTTCCAATGTGTGCTGACAGCACCTATGAATGAGATCAGATGGTTGGGCAAAAACACTCCACTGTCAAACAGTGAAAAATTTGAAATTTCTGTATCTGAAGATAAGCTCATCCACAAGTTGATCGTGCGGGACTGTATGCCTTTGGATGCTGGTATCTATGTTGCCCTGGCAGGAATCAAATCCTGCAATGCCTGGCTTATAGTGGAAGGTCAGAAAAGTATTCTCTTCCTACTTCTTCTTCTTAATTATTGTGGATTCTCATCATGCCTGACACCAAATAAATTTGAGTCCTGAATTTAATATTCATTTAAAATTTATAAATACATTTGCCATTTTATTTTTTATTTTATTTTTTTAGCTGACAAGGATCCTGCCAGCAAGGGCAAGAAGGTAACTCGCAAAACTACTATGGCTGGAGGTGGCAATGATGACGATCTGCTGAAAATAGCCAAGGAACAGCAGGAAAAATACCAGAAAGAAATGGAAGAAAAAATGGAACTGGCAAAGAAGGCTCAAGCAGAGAAAGAAGCTGCAGATGCCATTGCCAGAATCGAGGCTGAAGCAGCTAAAAAGTTAGCGGCTGAAGAAAAGGCTGCAGCAAAGGCAGCAGCTAAGGCTGCAGCAAAGGCAAAGAAGGCTGCAGCCAGCAAAGATGGAGCTGCAAGGAAAACAAAGAAAAAAGCTGGTGCTGCAGATGGTAGTAAAGGTGAAGGCGGTGTTGGTGGTGCAGGGGGTGCAGGGGGTGTCAGAGCTGATGGAACTGGTGGTGGAAAAGGTGCAGGTGCAGGTGCTGGTGGTGCAGGTGCAGGTGCTGGTGGTGCAGGTGCTGGTGCAGGTGGTGCAGGTGCTGGTGCAGGTGGTGCAGGTGCCGGAGGTGCTACCAGTGCAGGGGGCACCAGGGCTGATGGAACAGATGGTGACAAAGGTGCAGATGGTGGTGCAGGAGGTGAAGGTGAAGGAGAAGATGGAACTGGAGCTAATGGCAGAATTAAAAAGGGGGTTAAAAGTGGAGCTGGAGGTATTGAAGGTGAAGGTTCGGGAGACGAGTTTGAGGAAGGAGAGGAAGACGATTCATTTGAAGATTCTGATGAAGACAGTGAGGGAGAGGAGGAAGGAGAAGGATTGGGAGATGGAGGAGGAGGAGAAGGAGAAGAGGGAAGAGAAGGAGGTGGAAAAGGAGGAAAACACAAGAAACGTGTGAGAGATGGTCAACTTGTTCCAGACACAGTGATAGGTAAGAATGTAATTTATACTGCATGTATTTTGACAACATAGTTATAGAAAAACTTGCTAATTTTTTATATTATCAATAGGAGTCATAACGTATTTGTATGTTGTTGTTTTTTGTGTCGCTTGGTCTCCCTTTCTTGTCACCATTTTACAATTCTCTTGATGTCTATTATGTCAGTGTTGATTGTTGTTTCCATTAACTTTCATTTTAAAAGTTTATTAATCTTGAATTAATATCTTTCAAAATAACTTAAATCACATTTTTAAACATTTAAGTTTTTTCTGATAAAAGGAACTGAGAATATCTGTAATATATTATTATGTTAGTCAGAGTCAAGCCATCATTAGGTCAACACTGGTAGTAAATTCTTGTATTTAGATGTGCGTGACATTCTGAACAGTTGCAACTTATCATCACTAATAGGTGATAATAAAGATGAGGAAACTGTAAATCAACAAGGTGAAAAATCTGGGAAAAAAGGAAAACGTCCCAAAAAGAAAAATGTGGAGGCTGAAGAAGCTGTTGTTGGTAAGAGATGTCAAAGGCTGCATGCTATAGAATATTTACTAACTACTGAAGTCATTTGGGAATGACCACTCTTGGAAATGCTGATCTTTTTCTAACAATGATGCAAGTGCTTTAACTGTAAATGTATATAATGATACTGACAAAGTAAACCGCTGACAATTTACAGAGCTCTGCGCTGCTCCGCTTTGCAGACCACACGATTAGCTTCAACGGGGGACCAGGTGAAACATTGAAAACATTGTTCAGACAGGTCTGGTCGAGCCTCAGTGACAGAATGTACTTCATCTAGGATGTGAAAGGCTACAGCATGGGTTCAGAGGATGTTCAAAATTAAAACCCAAAATAAATTGTACCAAATACAATTCAGTTTAGCTAATATGTGTCCCAGGAAAGCTCATTGATCAAATGATTGAAATCTAATAAATTTAGCAATAATACAGGTACATATTTATAAAAATGAATGTTCCATGTCTGTATGTTGATGTGTTTCAGTGTCTTTTCTCAGAAACAGAAGTATAGCATGCTTACGCTATGCTAAATTCTGCCTCCTCCTCTTGTAACCCTTTACTTAAACGAATATAGATACATTCTATATTTGTGTTTTGTGCGTATTACATGTGCTTTCATGTGTGTCTTTTTCTTGTTATAAATGCAGTGTTTAATTCATGGACACATTTGATTATGTTAAATGGGAGGAAATGGAAAAGGTGACTCAACAACAACAGATGTATTCAAGTTGAGAACATAAAAGGAGCCTTTTGATAACAGAACTGTTAAGCATCAATCATATAATATGCTACAGTCCACATTGTTGAATACTAGTAAAATTTAAATTAAGCACTTCTGTCACTGGTATTACTCATTGTGGTGAAATGTTTATTCAGTATTCATGATACCATGTATCGAGTGATACTTCAGATAATTAAGTCACCAGACAATGGTGCCGTTATGGATCCCATCTTGAATATCATCTTTTCCACCCCGCCTGTTCTTCTGCATTGACGTTAATGTTTGTTTCCTCTGTTGATCTTGTTTCATGCTCCATGTTGACATTTTAATTATTTTCATCAATGTTATTTATAAGGCATATCCAACAGCAAATGAGAAACAGTGGATTGATGGTAATTACGATGATATCCCCTAAAACTGAAACACCAAAAAACAGAAGCGAGTGGTGCCAGTGGTGATAATGGCGCTGGGCCAGCAGTGAGCTGTGATGAATTTGCTGAAAATGGTGAAGGTGCAGACAGCAGTGCGCCAGCAGCAGCTGGCAGGCGTTCAGCTCGTGCACGGCAAGGCCCATTGATCGTGGAGACAGTTAGTGGTAAGATTACTGGTGCTGCATTAACTGCTGCATGGGGACCACTGTCACTGAACAAAGTCATTTGATGAGCAGATGACTTTTTCAGTGGTTTGAGAGTTAACATAGCGTGTGTGGCCACTAAGCAAATGCTACGTTTGTTTTTTGTTTTCATACTGGTTAAATGGCCTTTTGGAATGATCAGATTTGAACTCGAGAATATAATGGTTAAATAGTTGCAAATAATTCTATTTCTGTGACCTACAGGTTGGATATCAGCTGGGAATATGTATGTGTCCATCTCCGTCACTTATGTATTGTTTGCAGACGGTGTGTGTGTGTGTGTGTGTGTGTGTGTGTATTTAAATGCCCTGTGCACTGTGTTAACAATCTTGCTTGCCTTTTAAATGTTAATTCAGGATGAGTCGGTGCATTGAGGTTTAGCGTTCTTGATGAAACTGCAACATTTGTCGGCAGACACTCTTGCATAATTTCAAGATAGAAGACAACCAAAGCAGACTTTGGAGGACGGCCATGCTCTAAAAATCAAGTTATGCACATTGAAGACTGAATTCAGATCAACTTGACACCATGCTTGTTTCTTCCACTGACCGAGGAAAAATATTGATCTTGAGCGGGATGTTTCATATTTAAGAGTGTGTACTTATTCAAGAATAACTAACAGAAGCAAAAAAGGAAAGACTCAATGATGATATTCTTGTGAGCGTCAATTCTGCGAATGCCCACGTTAAAGAAGACCACCTTCAAACAAGATGATCAGGTTACACACTAACCAAGAAGACATCTTTGTCAAGTTTCAAACAAATACAAAATGCGCTCTTCTTCTATTTCTTAAAAGCCTGGATTACATAGTCTCTTAAATTCTATCTACATCACACCTGCATTTTAACATGTATTTTATAATCAAATACCATTATAAGATACATGATACACAAACATGCAGAAATAAATTGTGTGATGTTTGATTGTGACATGGATGCTTTACAAAAATTTGAAACAACAAAAAAAAAATACTTGGATGCAGATGCCAAATGTTGGCCGTGTGCATTCACTAACTTGCTGGTTGATCTTCAGACCCAGGAGTTCACTTTCACGCTGGGCTTTCTGACTGCAAAGCCATTGTTGGAGAGGCGGCAGAGCTGGAATGTAAAGTGAGCAGGGAAGACTGTGTGGGAATCTGGTACAAAGATGGAAATGAGGTAAGCCCACGGTCTAAATGTGTAGCATAGCTTTTGATGTTACTGCAATAGCTGCTGTCACATAAGAATAATCATGTATTCACAGATGTGAGAGCTTCTGATGAGACTTAATGTGTTGTGTTTTTTCCAGATTAAATCATCTGAGGGCATCACCATTTCAAAAGAAGGAACTTTCCACAGGCTGAAAATTCACAAAGTTACAGAGGAATTTGCTGGAAAATATAAATTTGAAGCAGATGGACGGAAGACAGAGTCCGTGATTGTTGTTGAAGGTAAAAAAAATAAATACGTAAAATGTTTTTTTTTCCCTTACAGAAATAATTAATTTGCATTTTTGGGGGTCATGATGGAAATTGATTTGTAATAGTACTGGGGATTACTCTATTTTAAGCACAGAACTAAAAAAACAGACTACTTAAAATCACTATCTGTAAAATCCATGATTTTCATTGTAGATCCACCAAGAATTATTGCTGAGGACCTGGAAGCTTTTAAAACCCCTGTAACAGTCAAAAAAGGACACAAAGCTACCTTCAAACTACCTTACATCGGACGGGACCCGATAAAAATTCAATGGTACCTCGATGGTGAAGAGCTTTCGGAAGAAGCAAATATTAAGTTGGATCACTCAGAGGGTTATAGCCGTCTGCTTCTAACCAAGCTGCAGCGTAAGGACAGTGGTGAAGTCAAGATAAAACTCAAAAATGAGTTTGGAACTGTTGAGGCCTTCAGTCAGCTCATTGTAATGGGTATGTATACAAACATTATTTTACAGTATTTTATTTGCATTTATACAGGAAGTGACCTACAAATTACCCATCCAATTTATTTGTTTTGTTATACTTATAACATGTTAAGCACAAATTAATATACATGCTACTTTGCTGACTGGCAGATAAACCCACTCCTCCAATGGGACCTCTGGAGATTGTTGAAGCCACGTCTTCTGCAATTGAATTCAAGTGGAAGCCCCCAAAAGACAGCGGTGGCTGCAAGATAGGCAACTATATCCTTGAACGACAACAAGTTGGCCGCAATACCTGGAAGAAAGTGGGTCCAGTTGGTCCTGAGGCCAAATACAGGGACACTGATGTGGACCACGGCAGGAGGTACTGCTATCGCATCAGAGTGGAAACTGAAATGGGAACCAGCGAGCTGATGGAAACAGAGGACATTCAAGCCGGAACGAAAGGTAAACTCAGACCAATAACATAAAACTGTGCTATCTAAGAAAAGGCCAGTCACAGCACACGTGACTTTACAGCAAAATTCATCTCAATGATTGTCAGATCAACTTGTGAAGAAAATATGCATGAATCTGTTGCATGAAGTATAACTTTGAGAAACTGACAGTTTTGATAGTGACAAGTTGATAGTGTTGACCTTCCTCCAAAATGGAGAGTTACAGTCAATAACACACAATGTAATCTTGAGAACGTAATCGCCACATACTTGTAGTTCACCAGCTAGCCTGCCCTGGTGAGTACATCAACAAGCCTTAACTGTCACTGATTTCATGAAATCACACACATGGATTTTGCTGCACCACTTTCAGGTGTGACCAAGTCTGAACTCTTGAAAACATAAACATTTTTAATTAACATTATTATCTTAACATATCCCAATCCTGTGTGTACACAGCATACCCTGGACCTCCATCAGCACCAAAGATAGTAAGTGCATTCAAGAACTGCATCAACCTCACTTGGTCTCCTCCTGCCGACACTGGAGGAACCAATATTCTCGGATACAACCTTGAGAAACGCAAGAAGGGCAGCAACCTGTGGGGCCCAGTCAACCCACATGATGAGATGATCAGAGGTTACAAGTTATTCATACAATATTTCTGTTAGAATGTGTTACCTAAAACTGAATATCTTATGTAGTTGTGGTAATATGTATATTCTACAGGTAAGACATTTGCAGTTAAAGAAGTGGTCGAGGGCATGGAGTATGAATTCCGTGTGTCAGCAATCAACAACTCCGGAGCGGGTGAATTCAGTGCACCATCTGAGTTTGTGTTTGCCAGAGATCCTCAAAGTAGGTGGATATTTAGAACCGTTATTGTAATCATTGTTTCAGCAACACTTAATACAGCCTACAGATTGCAGCACTGAATATATGAATCATTTGTTACAGAGCCTCCTGGTAAAGTCATTGACTTTAAAGTGACAGACTCCACCTACACAACCCTGTCCCTGTCTTGGACCAAAACCAAGGAAATTGAGGGGGTAGAGGATGAAGCCAAGGGATATTTTGTAGAGATCAGGCCTGCAGAAAGCACAGAATGGATTCGCTGCAATTCAAATGCAATGACCATGACTTTCTACACAGTGAAAGGCATGAAATCAATGGCCATGTACTGGGTGAGAGTCATTGCTACTAATGATGGAGGAGAGGGACAGCCACAGGAGCTGGATAATTACATCCTCGCTATGCCTCCACCTGGTGAGAATATCAATTCAGAGTTTCTAATGCCAAACTGTTATGTTAAATATCTTATATTTTTATACAATGAGTGCATATTAATTGCTCACTATGCAAACTATAGTTGGTACAATCAGTCAGAAAAAATCTGAAATTTTAAACTGATCTGAATAGATTATGGGCAGGCATAGCAAAGTAAGGCTTATTATGAAAAACCCAACTTTAGGTAATTTAATTGCTACTCCACAAACACAAGTAAGAGTTGCCCTGCTTAGTAATCAAGACAAATGCAGCGATGACTTGGGTTTCTGGATAGACACAGCTGCGTTCGACCCTTAGTAATCTAATCAAGAATGCCACTACAAAGGTGGTTTATGTAATCAGGACATCAGGAAAATGTTTTGTATACACAGTTGGTGTGAGTTTGGTTGACTTATGATAGTGGGGCTGTGTTTGGATAAGTAATAAATCCTATTGTAGATGATTGCAGCAGTACTGTATATTGTAACATAAATTAGAAAAGCACTCAGAGAGCGCAGACCTCCGCCAAGGTGATGGCAACTTTTTTTTTATTTATTTAATGTTACCCCTGCCGCCAAGGAGGTTATGTTTTCACTGGGGCTTGTGCGTTGGTTTGTTTGCTTGTTGGTTTGTCAGTTTGCAAAGTAACTCAAAAAGTTATGGACAGTTTTTCACAAAATTGTCAGGATTGGCCAGAAGTGGCCTGACTTAAACTAATTAATTTTTGGTGGTGCCTGAAATTTTTTTCAAAATCAGTCCATAACATTTTGAGTTATTTTGCAGACCAACAAACAAACAAACAAATAAACAAACCCCAGTGAAAACATAACCTCCTTGGCGGAGGTGACTATAAGGTGATTTGCAGTTTCACTTTTTAAAGTTTCTAGTACTGTATGAAAATGACTGACATTTAACAAACAGCTTTCTGTCCACCCAGTGAGACCCAGATTCACTGATTCCAAAATCAAGAGTTTCATGGTGGTAAGAGCAGGAAATTCTGCACGATTCAACATCAACTTTGAGGTAATTTAGTAAGTAATAAAGATGACTTATATCCATTTCAAAGTGTATGTAGTAACTCTGACAAAATCATATGTTTGCATACTTCGTAGGCCTCTCCATGGCCTGAGGTCATCTGGCTGAAAGATGGAGCGCCAGTGTCCAAGAAAGTGACCATCAGCAATGCAGAGGGAACATCACAGCTTCTGATTCCTTCTGCTGAGCGCTCAGATACTGGAATCTATACTATCATTGTCAAGAATATTGTTGGCCAAGAATCATTCAGCATTGAAATTAGAGTCACAGGTGAGAGGCAACTAAATACAACAATATACTATATAAATACTTCCTCCTGTTCCATAAAATATAAATTAAAAAAAAAACTCTAAAACCTTTCTTAACTCCAGATGAGCCAAAGCCACCAGGTCCTGTGGAGATTGATGAGAACGTGCCTGGCACGGTAACCATTTCATGGACAGCATCTCCAGATGAGAAACGTGATGACAGGCTGCACTACATGGTGACAAAGCGTGATTCAAGTAAAACAAAGTGGCACACTATCGCTGATCACATCTTCAACAACAGATTCACAGTCTGCAACATAATGCCGGGCCGAGAATACCAGTTCAGAGTCTTTGCAAAGAATGACATGGGCTCCTCCAAACCCTCTGAGTCACAAAAGTGGCTGATTCCTTGCAAAAAAGGTATGTAAATAAATGACCAATACAGCTCATTGATATTAACAACATATTTGATCCAATTATTACACCAAATTAAATCTGGATTACATTTAATCTAATTTCATCTACTCTAGTCATCGAGCAATGTTATTGCTACAGAAACAAGAAGTGAACATTACTTCCATATTGATCTGCTGTATCATCATGAAGTGCTCTATAGATATGGCTGAATATACCTGAAAATATCCAATAATACTTATCTGGCTAAAAGCTAAGTAGGACTGCATCCATTTTTGCAAATTGTACCATAAATTGTGCAGATGTACTGATTTATGTGTATTGGTATATTATGATTTGAGCATTGTGTGATGTGTACTTTATTTCCATATTTATAGTGTATTGTAGTTTCTAAAATGGAAAGCTGCATGTATATTAATTATACTGTAAGAGTTGAAAATCAGTTGCTATAAACCATCATGTCCTGTTAAATAGCGTCAAAAATAAATAAATAAAAAATACTGCACTTGTCGCACCGCCCTCAGGTCAACGTGTTCTCCTGTGAGATGATTACAATTCTAATTTGATCCTCACAATCTGCTTTTTTTCCAGAAAAGTTCACAGTGAACATACCAGAAGTCAAAGCATGTGATCTACAGTCTCCTCCCAAGTTCCTTGTCCCATTGAAAATGCACACTGCTCCTCAGGGGTATGAATGCTACATGAGCTGTGCTGTAAAAGGAGACCCGACACCTCATGTGACATGGCTCCGCAACAATATCAGTCTGAATACCAACACTAACTACTTCATCTCCAACACCTGTGGAGTCTGCTCTCTGCTCATATTGACGGTTGGACCTAAAGACACCGGCGAGTACAAGATTGTTGCAGAAAACAATTTGGGGAGGGCAGAGTGCTCCACTAAACTGACAGTCAGAGGTAAAGCATTAGTATTTTAAGGATGCTGTCACTACAATCTGCGTGGATAATAATGCTACATAGTGATAATTTTTGAAATCAAAAACTAATAATGCCTTTGTCTTTCTTTACAGAATAAACAAACACTGAAGATGGTAATTGCTCTAAAACGCTTACAAGCTGTTGGTAACTCAAACACTGCAAACCCTGTCAAATGTAGGATGAATGATTATTTCATATTACTTAATATTGCTTGTGATACTTTCCTGATAGGATGGCATTTATTCAAAGTCAAACTAATAAAGTGTTAGTCATAGAAATTTGCGCTGATATAAAAGTTTTGTTTGTTTTGATGTCAGCTGAATCAAATCAAAGCTTGAAATGCTCGCCTGTAATCTGGAATGTTTTATTGAAAGTAATATGCATGTTAAACAGCAAAAGGATTTACGGTACAGGATGCTATGTTGCAGTGATTTATTGATTTTTAAAAGTGCTGTTTCAAAGACTGTCTAAAGCTTACGGTTTGAGACTTTCAGTTATTTATTAGATGTACAGTGGTTGTTTGGTAGCAATTATTAATCTTCCCCTAAACTGAAACAGAGAAGACAAAAAATACTGACATGACAAATGACACCGACTGTTACAGTCTGTAAATTATATGAAAAATAATGTGTGGGAGTACTGTAAATAAATATTTCATACCACTATTTTCATGTGGAATTTTTAATCTTATCTGAATTGGCATTTTGAAACAGTTAACACTTAATAGAGAATGCATGTTTATGTATAAATATTCACATTAAATGTGTTTACAAAAAATGTATGACGATAGACTTGAGCATGGGTCTGGCCTTGACATTGCAAATACCACTTGACCTCCATGAAGGTTTAGGTGAATAATTTATGTGCTGTCTTCTTGTATTACGTCTATGGGCATATTTTTGTCAGACATTTGTCCAAGTTTAGAGTCACTGAAGAAGAGAGGGTCAACAGTTGCTCTCTGGACTGAAACCTGTTTGACCAAAGCAGGATGACACGTCTCAGGTTCAAACTGAAGTGCATATTACAATATTAAGATATATGCTATTAAGCTATAGCATGAGATTGTTTGTTGTTCTTTTTGTCTGATATATACAGATCAAAAAAACATGCAAATTGTTACATTTTGGGAATGGACTTTAAATAAAATTATGGTTCAATAATTAACAAACAAATGCATGGAGATAGGAAAATCTGAATTGAATTGACACTTACCTCTTGTTAAATGTTGGGATGAAGATCAGGCAGCCTACATGTACATTGAGCTAATGGAGAGGCAGCTCAGCCCTGCTATGTCATTTCTCATGAGTCTCCCCGTTTTTAATAACAGCAGCCAAAAGCACCCTGCTGCTGAAATTCCAGTTTTGAGGGAGGGATTAGGAGCTTCACTCCTGCATTTCCTCTGGTGTCCCCTTTTCAAGAACCTATAACACTTAGGGCCAAAGTGCAAGTCAGTAAACCTATCCCCAGGAGCCACAGTGAAAAAGCAGTGGGTTAAGTTGCTCTGGGTGTCTCTGAAAGACTTTATTGCGTTTCAAAACGAAGAGCCCACACTCAAGAATCAGCTGGAACCTGGCCGGTAACACAGCAGAGAACAGCAGTTCACACAAATAAACAGTAAGTACATCTTACCAAGTAGGAAAATTCTTAATACTGGTGGATTTTTCATCAAAGCCAGTGTTCTAAATATGCTGTGTGAAACTATTTTGCATTTTACTGTACATTAACCCTCTATAAATAATGAGTCACTAGTTCAGATTTCTTGAACTGAATGCTGACAGATTTCTAATATTATCCATATTAGACTTATCTAAATCAATGATTATTTATATCTATAATATCTTATATTAAAGTTTAATATGATAAGCTGTAATAATGTTACATATGATATATGTTATTTTAGGCAAACAACTATTTAAGCTGGAAAATGTTGAAGAAAGATCCTGGTTGTACAGATGTTAATAGTCAAACTACTGTATGGAAACATACCAACTTTGTTAATTCAAACTAAAATCAATCCTGCACTTTCCTCCAGCACATTGCCGAGCTTTATTGCGATATTCTTTTGTAGTAGTTTATCACAAGAGATAAATGCAGCTCTGCTGTTTATGATAAAGACCTAAAAGGTTATTCATAAATCAGTTCACACCCAAAGCTATTTTCTCTCTCTGATATATATATAGTTTTACAGCAGTGTCAAGTGTGAAAAACTGCTACATATGCAGACAGCGCATAAACTGACAGCTCTGCATACTTTACTTAATTAAGTTAATTATTAATGGTTTAAGTGACTAAATATAATCTAAAGACAAAAGGCTCCTGTCATTAATCACCTACATTTAACAGAAATATGGAGAACATTAGTTCATAATTGAGCCTTAAAGATACAAGAGATGAGCAGATCACATATAAAAAAGTAATATTTACATGTATGGTATTTAAAGAGTAAAACTAATTATTTACTAGTTATAAACATTTGGAGAAGAGAAAAGAGATTGAGCTGATATTTAATCATCAACATGATCATTTGATAATTTCAGCACAAAAAATGTATTTTGAATGACATAACTAGATAGTGAAAAGGAGTTTTTTTAAATAAACCAAATGTTGACCTCTACCTGTTCTATTTAATCATTTTAATCATTTTACCTTAAGATAAATCATGGCTAAGAAAAGTGCCTAACCTGAGTACAGAGATGGTTATGACTAATGTTACATTTGCAGTCAGCCACTTGCGTCACCTCCTGAGTAATGATGGATGTTTTATGAGGTATGTGACCTACTGCCTGTAAAATCAGGCCAGCCACTTGCAGGAATCTACAGAGGGAATGTTGAGTATTTCGTGATCACAGGAATCCTTTCATTTACAGCACAGATAGAGTTACTCACTCAGGTGTCCTAACACCATTTGCCGTATTGATCTTGCCTTCATGGTTTAACACTGATGTTCCACAATACTGCAGATGCCATACTATAATCTAGCTAATTAGTTTTGTGCATTTACATTACAGGGTAGCCTTTACTTAAAACACACTGAGTTGTAAAAGCAGGGCTACTTCCTGAAGCCACTAGTGAGTGAATGAGTGATTAGCCATTACAGATTCAAACCATCTGGGAGAGATTAACTGCATGTCAGACAGATGATTACCAACTGTGGTCAAGTTATGTTAACAGCTCCACACTACACTGACATTCCAGGATATGTTTAGAATTGACACGAGGAAAATAACCTTATTATAGAATTCAAGCAACTACCAGAGTGAAGATAAATGATGTAGAAGAAAACTAAACAGTGTTGCCTTATTACGTATTAACAGATTAACAAAGTGCACTGTCATTTTTTCATCAACACAGAAGCTGTTGTCTAAAGCAAGATGTTTAAAATACGTAAAGCAAAAGATGAGGAGCCAACCGCTCCAGGGCAGGGTAAGTACCTGCAGTTTGAGCACTAGCCTTCACTTGTAATGAAATGTGATGAACAAATTGGGAACAGAATCGTTTTTTCTGAGACAATGTGAATTAAAGCTGCACTTTATATTTTTGCCAATAATGCAACTATATATTGTTTAATGACAGTGAAAATTAAAAAGAGGTCAAGTGTGCCTGGCGTTATGATCACCCAGTATGTGGAAGAACTACCTGAAGGCATGACCACCCCAGATTTCACTCGGAAACCCATTGCTCTAACTATTCAAGAAGGTAAGGCCAAACACCCAAACATCTAAACACATGCACAACCTAAATTATTTTGGATTTCTTAAGATTATAACACAATGGTACATGGTGTTGCTGTTTCTGTAGGAAAATTGGCTATCTTCAGAGCAGTCGTTACTGGCAAACCAACACCGACTGTGACCTGGGTGAGAAACAATGGTGAAATTGGTGAAGAAAGATGGAAAATCCTGCATGAAAAAAATTCTGGTGAACACCAACTACAGGTGAGATCGCTGACAATACGTCGTAGAAATTCTCATTCAAATAGCATCAAAAAAAAATTGCGCGAAAACATGATAATCATGTATTGATTGACAGATGCCTAATGTATCGGTGGATCAAGCTGACACCTACAAGTGTTACGCCAGAAATGAATATGGAAAAGCAGTTGTAACTGCAGCACTTAATGTTATTGAGGGTCAGTGACTTACCTTTATTCTTTTACACAGAAAATCAAAACTATTTGAAATAAATTACATTCGTCTCACTAAACATTTTCTTCCATTTTAGTTGGTTTTAAAAAGGGCAGAGCCATGCAAGAGTCGAGGACAGGTAAACAACCTGAAATTCATCTTTGATAATGCAATATCAATCATTAAATGAAAGTTGTAAACATGTTGCTAATTTTGTTTTAGCTATCCGGGAGATACCTGAGGACTTTAAAAAGGCCTTAAAAAATAAGTAAGTATGAATGGACAAAACACAGAACATTGTTTTTTTATATATATATGTATATACACACACACACACACACACACACACAATGTATATGTATGTATAATTATTACTTAATAGTATTTCACAATATGTGTTTGATCATTTTGAAGGGTTGACATTGAGCCAAAAGAAGACAAAAAACCTGAAATTGATGAAAAGTTTTGGGAACTGTTGCTGAGTGCAGACAAGAAAGATTATGAGTCCATCTGTGCTCAGTATGGTGTCACTGATTTTCGTGGGATGCTGAAGAAACTGAGTGAGAAGAAGATAGAAAGGGAGCAAGAGCAGGAAAGGGTATGTTTCAGCCTCAGCTAAATATAGTAGCGTGTTTCTAGAGTGTGAATGAATGTTACTGTTGAAGCACAAACATTTCCCCATATTCCATTTATTACAGGTTGTTGAAAGGCTATGCAACCTAAAGCCCATTGAGATGAAGCCTGATGGTGGTGCAGAGTTTGAACTTGAAATGTCACTGAAAGACCCTACCAGCAAAATCTACTTATTTAAGGTGGGATGCTTCATTTAAAATACTGATTTTTCTCTTCAATAATGAATACATTAAACAAAAGTACTGACAGAATCTGCAACATAGACACATTCACATGCACACTACATATCACTCCAATGTTTATGACTGCTTATGTTTAAACAGGATGGTGTTATGATTCCATTTGATGTGGACTCAAATGAAAAACACGGACTGAAGCAAGTGGGAAAGAAGTTTGTGTTTAGCATCAATGGTGTTGACCCAGACGATGCAGGATTATACCAAGTGATGGTTGATGGAGTCAGCATCTTCTCAACTGACTTAAAACGTAAGTTGATTCATCCGCGTGTACACAAGGCCTTATATGATTGTCACATGAGTTGTGCTGCGAAGGGAAATTCGAAACACAATGTTAAGTTAATGATAGTTTTGTATTTTGTCTAGCTCCTCCTGTGGACTTCTTGGTCAAAATTCAAGATGTCAAAGCAGAGGAAAGAGAGGACGCTGTGTTTGAGTGTGTCATCTCACAACCCCTGAAAAAGATAAAGTGGATGGGAAAAAATGTCCCACTGCAGCAAGGGGACAAATATGACATCACTGTGTCAGAGGACATGCTGATTCACACATTGGTGGTGAAGGACTGCATGCCTTTGGACAAAGGAATTTATGCTGCTGTGGCTGGACTTGTGTCCTGCAGTGCCTGGCTAATAGTAGAAGGTACCGTTCACATATTTTAAAATATATTGTAGTATATGAAATATTGAAAATGTTCCATAAAGCAATAACATAGCATAATAACAAGCATAACATTTTTATCAGCTGACAATGATCCAAACTCACACGGAAAGAAGAAAGCTCGCAAAACAACCAGAGCAGGAGGAGGTGGAGCTGAACTTTTGAAGATTGCAGCAGAGCAACAGGCAAAGATACAGCAAGAGAGAGACGAGTTGATTGCAAAGGCAAAGGAAAAGGCAGAGGCAGAGGCAGAAGCTGCAGCCGCTGCAGCAGCTGAGAAAGCAGCAGCTGAAGCTGAAGCTAAAGCTAAAGCTAAAGCAGAAGCAGAAGCTAAAGCTAAAGCTAAACTCAAAGCCAAAACCAAGCCAAAAGAAAAGACAGAGGCAACAACAAAGACAAAGACAAAGACAAAGGCAAAGACAAAAACAAAAGCAAAGGCAAAGGCAAAGGTGGAAGCAGGAGCGGTAGTGGGAGAGGGAGAAGGCACAGATCTTGCAGAAGCAACCACTGTCGAGGAGGAGGAGGAGGAGGAAGAGGAGGGACAGGAGGAAGAAGATGATGTACAGGAGGAAGAAGACATACAGGAAGAAGATGATGTACAGAAGGGGGGAGAGGATGTACAGACAGCTAAAAAGAAGTCTGAAGCTGAGCAAAAAAAGGAGGAAGATACTCCTGCTGACGGTGATGCTGAAGAAGAGCCTACTCAAGAGAAGAGAAAGCGAGTGAAAACTGGCCCACTCGTCCCTGATACAGTCATTGGTATGCATTAGAACAATGGAATTAAATCCCAAGTACTGCTTTGTTTTTCAAATATTCCTGTTCCCAGTTAACGATAAGATTACATCTCCATTTAGACCCAGGAGTATACTTCACCAGCGGACTGTCAGATGTAAGTGCAATCATTGATACTGATGCAGAGCTGGTCTGCAGGCTGAGCAGCGAAGAGTGTGATGGCATCTGGTACAAAGATGGGAAAGAGGTGAGGAAGAGCTGTTAATAGGAATAGCTTTCATATTAGACCTTCTGAAAGTTAAGTGTGTTTACGTGTGTGTGTGTGTGTGTGTATTTCAGATAACAGCTACAGACAATATCTCTATTGTTAAAGATGGGGTTTATCGAAAACTAATTATCAAAAAATGCAACGAAGAAGATGCTGGAAAGTACCGCTGTGAAGCTGATGGCCGTAAAACAGAAGCTGTGCTGACTGTTGAAGGTACTGTAACTAAAATCAATTTGAGGTAACAAAAAAGAACCACTAGAAAAAGGACAAGCTAAGCAATAGCTGTCTCAGTTTGAAAAGAAGTGTACTTTTTGTTTCTGCTAGATCCTCCAAGAATTAACCCTGATGACCTCGCCGAGTTCAGAAAGCCTGTCGTAATCAAAACTGGGAAAGATGCAGCCTTCAAGCTGTCCTTTGTCGGCCGGGAACCCACGAAGATACAGTGGTATAATGAGGGTGAAGAGCTGTTTGAGGACACTCATATCAAAATCGAGAGGTCTTCGTCACACAGCCGCCTGGTGCTAACCAAGTGCCAACGCAAAATCTCAGGAGAAATTAAGATTAAAATTAAAAATGAATGTGGAACAATTGAGGCCATCTCGCAGATTGTTATATTAGGTAAGGTTTTTACCGCTTTGCATATTTAGAACTGCATGTTCTCGATTTGTACAGAGGTCATAAATAATCCTTTGAGACTTAAGACTTTGAAACAAACATGCTTGCTCTATTTTTTTTGTCTTACTACAGATAAACCAACACCACCCCTGGGCCCTGTAGATGTCATCGAAAGTTCTTCAACATGCATTGAGTTCAAATGGAGGACTCCCAAAGATGATGGCGGTTCCCCAATCACAGACTACATCCTGGAGCGCCAGCAAATCGGCCGGAACAGCTGGAAGAAACTAGGCAAGATTGGCCCAAAGCCTCAATACAGGGACACTGATGTGGATCATGGCAGAAAGTACTGCTACCACATCAGGGCGGAAACTGATCAAGGGATCAGTGAAATGATGGAGAGTGATGACATTCAGGCAGGAACAAAGGGTAAGCACCAGCTTTCACAAGCACCCCTACATTTATTGTCAGTGGCTTCAATACAAAGCTATTGTAGGCTGGTTTAAAAGAGTTTTTCTCATCTTTCTTTCAGCATACCCTGGACCTCCCTCTACACCAAAAATTGTTAGTGCTTTCAAAGACTGTATCAATCTTGCTTGGTCTGCACCCACTAATACTGGAGGAACCAATATTTTGGGATACAACGTGGAGAAACGCAAGAATGGCAGTAATCTGTGGGGGCTTGTCAACCCACCCGATGAGCCCATCAGAGGTACAGTAATGTTTACAGTTTGAATACAGATGTATAATAAATAACTATTTTCATGGTCTTAATTGCACTTTTTGACTTGGCAACAGAGAAAAAGTATGCAGTGAAAGATGTCGTTGAAGGCATTGAGTATGAGTTCCGTGTATCAGCTATCAACATCTCTGGTGCTGGAGAGCCAAGTTCTCCTTCTGAATTTGTGTTTGCAAGAGATCCAAAGAGTGAGTAATGAGCTGATGAGACCTATTATTTAATCATCTCATTGCCTGATTGCTCAAATATCAATGCAAAAATGCTTCCACTTACAGAGCCCCCTGGCAAAGTTATTGATCTGAAGGTGACGGACTCAACATACTCAACCTTATCGCTGGGTTGGACGAAACCTACGGAGGAGGAAGGGGTCCAAGATGAGGCCAAAGGATACTTTGTGGAGCTTAGACCAGCAGAAAACCCAGAATGGAGTCGCTGTAACTCCAATGCTATCATTATGACCTCCTATACCATCATGGGTCTGAAGTCTATGGCGATGTACTGGGTGAGAGTTGTAGCCTCCAATGAAGGTGGAGACGGTGAGGCTCAAGAGTTGAACAACTACATCATTGCAATGCCTCCTCCAGGTGAGTCAGGGGAAATGTCTGCAGTCGCTATCTGATACATTTCTACTTTATTGAATCACGTGAATCTCTTCCCACATTGTCACAGTGAGACCTCAATTCACTGACAAAAAAATGAAGAACTTTCTGGTGATGAAAGCCGGGAACTCTGTTCGAGTCAACTTCAACTTTGAGGTTCAGAATAACAATCAGCATCACAAGTTTCTGTTGCTCTACACCCAAGTATAAACCCACATCTTATTCACTGTATGTCCTGTTGTTGGCAGGCCTCTCCAATACCAGTTATCACATGGCTCAAGGACGGTCATCCTGTCAGCAAGAATGTGACAGTGAGCAACACGGACATGTCATCGCAGCTAATGATCCCATCATCAGAGCGCAATGACACTGGGATCTACACAATCATTGTCAAGAACATTGTCGGTCAGGAGACCTCTAGTGTTGAGATAAGAGTCACAGGTACAGCGAAATAAAGAAAATTCCTACTAATCTGTTACAAAGTCAAATGAGTACCAAAGAGTTATAGATGTGCAATGTGATATGTATTCTTTTGTTGAAATTATTCCAAAGTAGGTTTTGAAAGAAGCAAGATGGTTTTCATATTTCTAAAATTAATAATTCAAGCTTTTCAAATATTTCTTCAAAGTGCAAAGATGAAAGTCAGTGCTCAATAAATAGATACCTATCATATATACTCTATATATACCATATTTTGCACTCACTTTGGACTTGGGGATGCACCAATAGAAAGATATCAATAATCATGTCCTACCTTCCAGATGATCCCAAGCCTCCAGGCCCGGTGGAGCTGGAGGAGAATGTGTCGGGAACAGTGACGGTCTCCTGGACTCCGTCTCCGGATGAGAAGAAAGACGACAGGCTGCACTACATGATCACCAAGCTGGACTCCGTTAAGCGCACTTGGCAAACTGTAGCTGACCATCTCTTCAACAACAAGTTCACGGTCATCAACATCATGCCGGGAAGGCAGTATAAGTTCCGGGTCTACACCAAGAACGACATGGGGCTTTCCAAACCTTCCGAGTCCGCTTTCTGGGAAGTAAAGAGAAGAAAAGGCAGGTTACACAAAAGTGATGTCAAGTTATGTACAGAGCCAAAACAATTAGTTTGTTCTTCAAATACTATCTACTGAAATGTCAACAACTGGCAGCAATTTTGATAGCTCGTTAATGTTTCAGCTATTCATAAATAAAGCAAAAATGTTTGCTGGTTTAGCTTCTGAAATATGAGGAATTGCTGTTTTCTATATAGTTTTTTTTTTTTTTTTTTTTAATTTGACGTATTTGAGTTTTGGACTGGCGGGTTGATGAAAGGAGAGGTAAAGGTGTCCCCATGGGATCTCAAAACTACTCTTCATCGACTAAATATTTACTATCAGCAGAAAACATTCACAGATCAACACCAAAGAAAATAATCACAATTGCAACCCTAGTGCCGTTTAAAAGCTATAAAGTGAGTATAGAGCTACAAACATGATAGAAAATTAATCATCGGTTAATCATTTCAGTATTTGTCTATAGTAAAAATGACAAACACTTGCTGGCTCTAGCTTCTAAAATGTGTCATATGGCAAATCAGGCAATTTCAAAAACCTTGATATGTAGACATCTATTGATCAAGTGTAAGGACTTAATGGAGCATAAGAGTGGCAATTTAAACAATGCTCATAAAGATGTCTTCCTCCCAAAAGTCAATTAAAGAATATCAACTATGTTTGAGTTTATGGCATATTTTAAGCACACTGCATGCTAAGGTCAGTTATCAAAGGACTGTTTCTTTCGCCTTATGTTCATGAAACAAACCATTTTCTTGTCTCTTGTATCCTTCCAGAAACATTTTCTTTGAACCTTCCTGCCTCTAAAAACTGCACCTTTGAGGCTCCTCCCTCATTCTCCGTTCCGCTGAAGATGCACAACAGTCCAGAGAGCTACGAGTGCTACATGAGCTGTGCCGTGACAGGAAACCCCAAACCCTCCGTTACCTGGTACAGGAACAACATCAGCCTCAACACCAATACCAACTACTACATCACTAACACGTGTGGCGTCTGCTCCATGGTAATACTCAAAGTTGGGCCCAAGGACAGCGGAGATTACACCGTCATAGCAGAAAACCCTCTGGGAAGAGTGACCTGTTCAACTAAACTAGTTGTTAAAGGTAAGAACACATTCAAATATATTTGTCATGCCTTCAATTCTACTTCTCTGGCTTCATGTTTGAAAAGTTCTCTACTCTCTGCCCTTCAGAATAGGATGATGCAGTGGGCCTGGACTCCAGAAGATGGCATTTAAAATGAAGGCAATTTAAAGGATTTGCCAGTGTTGAAACTTGCTGTTTTGGTGAACGACTGTATTAATGTGTTTGAATAAACTGTGGAGAAGAACATAACAAAATGTGAAAGAATGTAAGAAAGCACCAATAACAAAAGTACCTAGATTTTTCTTTTTTTTCCATTTTGAGTGCAGGTCTTACTTTATTGTCTGGATGCAAAGAGCACTTTGAGAGATTCAACAGTAATTACATGCTAATCTTGAACCCAAACCTGTTCATTCATTGACCTCTTTTCCTCTGCTGTTTCCTAAATAAGACAGAATCTCTACAGCCTCATGAGAAATGGAAGATGTGGCAAAAACTGAGTTTCTGTTTTGTGTCTGAATTAATAATTATACCAAAATGTAAATAAAAAGTCAGATGTGAGATATGCTCTTAGTGGTCATGTTTTATGAGTTGTGCCATTTGATTGTAATTAGCAAGTAAACAGCACACTAGCTCCCATAAAAGGGCATGAGGTGTTCAGTGTTGAAATGTCAGCGTAGTGTTTGTTTACTTAAAAACAAGAAGTGGTATTGACCAAATTATCCATTTTGAGATTAGCTAACAAACAAAACTAACTGACGATGGAGCAAGTTACGACTGTCACTGTCACTGTCTCTTTATCATGTATTCAGTCAACTAAACAGCCAAGTAATGAGTGGCACACAATGTGAAGACACATAGTATGTTTTTCTGTTTATGACTTTTAACTCACTGAGTGCCAGCCCTTTTATCAAATTTAAAGCGCCTTGTGCGATTTTGAGTTATCTGTCATGGCCCTCAGAATATTTTGTACTATGACTCTGAAAACACTGAACAGCTCAAATAAAAGAAGAGACTATGTCACACAAAAACACACCTGGATCCTCGACATCATATGTCAGGGACTGAGCTGGCACACAAAAGGTAACTCAGATGGTTTTTCGAAAAGAGGGTTTTTATTTTACCCAAAAAATGTAAAAATACAAATAAAATATATATATATCTTAAGTCCTTGCACTAAAGACGTTCAAACAAACAAAACTCAACTAAAGTGAACTCAACATCACAAACAAGACCTCCTAAGTGAACACAATAGGAAACATATCAGACTGGCTGATCAGACCAATTAGACACAAAAGGGATGACGGCAAACAAACATTACCAACTAAACTATAAACAACAAAACGGAATAATTCCCCAAAAAGAAGATTAACTTAACTAAGGTAACCTAAGCAAATAGCAAAACGAAATATTTAATGAAGAGAAATAAACAATATAAACTGAAACTAGACAGTTCCTCCCTGTGAGGTAACAATTTGCCACTTCCTGTATTTAACAGCATCACTTCCCTGGGCACATTCTTTGTTCGAGTGTGGCCAGCAGCAGCACTAACTGGTAACTCGAGAAAAATGGAAAATAGAACAAGTTAAAGAAACTAGTGACAGTGCAAAAGTTTACTAAATGTGCGTGCTACAAATAGAAAATAATGTAATGTCAAAACTGTAAATTAAACTGAGTGTTACATATGAAACAAAATCCAGTGTGGTGTCATTTATTTGATCATAATAAGATGCATTTGATATGAGTGATATGATGAGAAATTAACTACAAATGTAAAAGAAACAAAATGTGAATGCAGATAGCGACTTTTAATGTCGTTGTGTGGCTGTAAATGCAGCCATCACACTGGTCCAGCAGCACATGCAAAATTCTCTCCTGCTTGAAAAAAAAAAACACTTTGACCTCGACCAGCAGACAGGCCTTAATGCCAAGTCCTGATTGCAATCAAACCATTCAGAGCCACAGATGTCGACCTCATAGTAGAGGAAAAGTCAAGTGGCCCACAAAGTTATTGGGAGTCATTCTCTGGACCCCATTTCATGGCAATAAATGGAATTGCTGACAAGACATTTCAACAATAAAAAAATGTCAACATCATGGTGGTAATCCATCCAAACATTGTTGGGATATGGATATAATACTGCAACAACGTTCTTGCCATTGTAATTTCTGTGCTCTAAAATGTCAATAAACATTTTTTGTGCCCATATTTCACGTTGCCTTCAGGTACAATCCAACCATCCATCATTCTGTAACACTAAAAAATATATGTTTTTGTCAAGGTCTAAGATATGCTGTTTTTGTTTGATGCAATCACTGATCACAGTTTAACACCTGACACTGCTCTGTGAGGTATTTATTATGCCTTTCCATTTTGTGCACCACTTCCACTTTGTCAACTGCTGCTTGGCTTCAAATTTCTCTTTTACTGTATGTGAGAATGTGTTTGCAATGGTTTCAGAGGAGACTGCAAGTCTATTACAGAAAGTCATACGTTATAAATATTTCGTGAGCATGACTAAGTGCAGCCCTGTGAACAACTGTGCGTCTTCCTGTGTTGAGTCCTAGGACACACTAATATTATCAGTGGCCACATGGCATCCTATTATTAAAACCACTCTTTACTGGGAGTTTAATGTACTAGGTTGTGACATTAACAAGCATCTAACCACATGTCAAAAGTATTTCACAATTCCTTGTGGGGATACACTAAAGCCTGGTTTATGCTTCTGCGTCGCGGCGACAGCGTAGCTACGGCGTAGACCCGACGGCGTCGTTGAGCATTCGAAGTTCTGTGTCGAGGGAACGCGTTGCTCTGCAATTCACCGCCAAGCTGCTAGGGGGGTGTGGCTGTGTCTTTGTGTGGCTTCTGGGGGCTCATATCGGATTCCTTGGTTTTCTTCCGACAGTAAACAATGAAAACTGAGATGAAGCGGGTGTTTCTGGAGATGGAGCTCATAAAATTTAAAAAGAAATGTTGTTGCTACAAATGTTGAAGCACAGAAGACGTTTGTGGAGGTGGTCTGTCCAACTATTCTGTACCGCTCGTGCCGCTCCACAAATAGCGGTGTTGTTGAGCTGTTGACCGGAAAAGCAACCACCGGAAATTACCTTCTGAGCGGCCCAATCACAGTCCTTGCCGTTCACGTCTCAACGCATTGACGCGACGCGTAGTCAGGATTTTTTGGAGGTGCGCGTCAGGCTACGGCGTAGGGTCCGCATAGGGGTCTGCGTCGACGCCGTAGCTACGCCGTCACCGCGACGCAGACGCATAAACCAGGCTTTAGTGTGCATTACCCGATACTACACACAGTGGCTGTTATTAACATGACATACAAAAGAGGTTTGCTTTAATCTGGCAAATTAAAGACTATTTCTCCATTTGACAACATAAATACATGGATGTTGTAGAGGTTTTTTCACCATTTGGCCTGATGGCTTGGTCATTTCAGTAGTTTCAGTATCTTAACTAATCAAATTGATACAATGTACTTTCCTGTGAAAATAAATGGTTAGCATACTGTACGTTATGTGCAGTAACACTCCTATTGGGAGATTGCTGCAACTCTCTCATAAACTATTTGTGAAATATCTTTATTTTTTAATGTGTAATATCAGTTTTTCACTTATCAATGTTATTTCTCTTATTGTTATTACACCAGCTGTTCCATTTTGAAATTTCATGTTGTATATTTGTTGACTAGTTTTATTTTAGACATTCATACAGTGTTTACTCATCTATATAAAATATTAGTCCTTCACAGATAAATTTGTTTATTCTATCTTTGCTCCCTAAGTATTTTGACTTTTCTACACTTATTCTACTTGATACACAGGTTATGTCACTTATATTTCTCATATTTTCATTTCTTTATATCAGCCTTTATTGAAATGTAACACTATCCACTTTGCTGCTGTAATGCTGTCAACTCCCCTGTTTGTATGACAACAAATGATAATCTTATCTTATTGAAAAAGGGGTGACTTTGTCCATGCAGCATGGTGTTGGGTTGTGTCATGTCGGGCTGTTTTGTCATTGTTTTGCAAGGTAGAATTCAGAGCTCCTGACTTCAGTGACCTTGTGTAATAAATGCCTTCAAGAACATCAAACCTCTCATATCAGCTTCCCGCGCCTGACAACAGTCATAGTTCCTGGGCCACACATCCACTTTTATTACACTGCTTGAAATACCCACACACACATAAAAGTCTTCAAACTGGCCATAGCTCTGTTCTCACTAAGGCCACAATAACTGGGTTGTGGTTTAAAGTGCCAGCAGCCCAGACTCCAAGAGGAATCTGAATGACTTCTAGCATGTAAGTTAATATCCTCAAGGTGGTTTGTGTGTAGAACCAAAAAAAAAACCCTCGGGAAAACACTTACTTGGATGGAATTTCCTCTGACTACTGTTACCAAAATAAGAATATTCTGTTTTCCCACAATCACAGCATTACAAAATTATGTTATATTAAAGGACCAATTATCTCACAGGTGGTCGTATCTATCAGCCTGATAAAATTGAGACTGTGGAGGTTAATGAAGCCTAACTAAATATTAGTGGCCCTTCACCCTGCCACCTGTTGTGAGCATGTGATAGCATTTTCTATTCTTTATTCTGAACAATATAATGCCAACAGTGGGTCTTTTATACAGTGCCTTGAGATCCCTTTAAGGGAATTTACACATATTTTCAGATCAACGTTGATCCTTGTGCCTAAGAACACTTACAGAACAACAGCAAGTGGTACTTATCTTTGAGGGGGTTGTACCTGCTTACCTGTTTCCTGCTTAGACTTATTCTTAGTTAGACTTACTGATTAAAACAAACTTGGCAATGAAAATGTATTTAATGACCATTTAGTGGGCTGTTTTTTGTTTAATGATTTCAAGACAGATTGTTCTCTGCCAAAAACAACGCTGGATTTTTGAATGGATTTTTATGTGAAACCCGTAAGAACAAAATGGAGTATACATTAACATACAGCAATACCCATTTTACTGTTAAGTGGTAAAGTGTACATTCTTGAAGGATCCTGGGCTCACACTCTGATCCATGTTTTTGTTTACAGTTTACAAATGCAAGACTTCTTTAACAGCCAATTGTTTTTTTTTTAGTTGGAGTCAAGCTGTAGGAGCTGTTAGTGGATCTACACTTCTTGAATTTCCCTCAGGGTTAATAAAGTATCTACTGTATCTATTTAGCACAAATTTTTAACTCTTGTTCTTAGTTTCAGCTTCACAACCAAAGTGTGACAATTAAATGCCAATACAGCCAAAATAAAGACAAAACAAAAATTGAAACATAATACTCAACTTGCCAAATTTAAGATGCAATCCACAAAAGTTTGCAAATGATCACGTGAAAACTTAAAAAGCAAAGTCTGATGAAAATCTATGTGTTGATATCATGATAATAATTGGCTCAATTCCATTTTTTCAGGCAGAAAATGTACAGGGCTCTCGTGCATTAAGACAGAAGAAGCCAAAAGCCATGGTCATCCCACACGAGGCTTGCAGCCTTGGCTGCCTGCCCTCCTCCCCTCTGCTAGAGGTTGTGATTTATGCCAAAAACAAAAAAGCAATCCCCTTTCTTGGCAGGCACCATGTCATGACAGCGTGGGTGCTTGTCACAGAGTCATTGGCATTCCTGTAAGGATTTAATAGCTTAAAGACCAGGGAGGCAACACTCAAGTATCAGACTGAGAAGCAGTACCACTGAGGAGGATCACAGCAGTTCTGAGGTAAGTTCATCATTCATCTCACATAGAGCGCCAGTTGTAGATGGAAGTATTTAGAGTTGGCTACGGCCTTTAGTACTAAACAAATTCTGTGGATGATTCACTCTTAAGCCCAAAGATAACACAGAGTTAATGTGGTAAACTGTGGAAAGTGTTTGCCTATAAACACAGTTTACAGCTGCTGTGTTTTAGTGCTCTGATATATATTTTAGTTTTCCATCATTTAAATGATTAAAAAGCAATAGAATGGCTCATAGATTTTGCTGCTTGAATGTTTACTCAAATGTGCAAATTCTGCATTAAGGTTAAAGTCAAAAGGTTATCCAAGTCATTCAGTATAGTTTAGAAATGCAAATATATGCTAATATCTGCTTCCAACTGTTGCTTCTTATCTCAGTGTGATTGACTAGTCGTCATTTTTTGGAGGGAATTAAACAAATTCATTCATGTTCATTCATATACATTAAACACCACAAAACAGAAACAGTAAACAAAAAAATCATTAATGACAGGCCTCGGACAGCCTCAAAAAAAAAAAAAAGAAAAGATCTACTTTTAAGGAGCATCCCTCATTTTTCCCCACACTCGTTATTACATTTACCACAAATGCCACAAAAAAATACCACAAAAACGGTCCAAGCTTGACCAGCTCACTAAAAAAGACACATTGCAAACCATAAAATGTCTCTGTAGCTAAGGCAAAAAGAAAGCTTGGTAAGAACCCAAATGAAGCAAACATGCCACTCTCAGTTACTGCACATGCTTAGCATCAACCTCAACTCCATAGATAGCCACATGCTTTCTGAACATGCCGTTAGTAGTGACATTTTTATGACTTGGAGTCTCTGAGTACTGCGCTGTATTTCAGCGCTGGTCACACAAGCAGCTGGTAGCATTAATAACAGAGTGCAACATGAAAGCTATAAAATCCAACTCACGGCCAGGAGGGTGTTTGCTCTGGACCATCTCAGAAGATTTGATCTGTCTTAAAACTGGAAAGAGCAGCTCAAAATGTTTGTTGAACGCAAATGTTTTTTCTTGAAATTTGTCAAAAACTTCTCACAGAATTTTTGAGCGCACTGGAAAAAAATAAGTTCAAGAGTATGCAACGTATAGTCATATTTACACATTTTTTCTAATTAAATATATAATAGACTATACATAATTGAAAACATTTCATATGAAGAGTTGGACTGTAATTAATTGGAGCCTATATATACTGTATATACCAGAATAAGGTGATGGGTTCAAACTTGCTTTACCAAGCAGGTTTCGAAACATTACGACTCATAATGTCAACAGTGATTTACAAGCATATTAAGATGTTGGAAATGAGATGTTTGCAGTTTTATGTGGCATGTGACGTATCGTATGACAATCCAGTTCTCTCGGCTTCCATCGGCATCCCAGAATATCACGCGCCTTTACTGGGTGGTGCTAGATTTGTACAAATACTACACACGAGAGAGGTCAAACAAGTCAGAAATAAAAGGTCAATGTGTCTTCTTTATCAACGCAGTGGCAACAATGTCAGCAGTTTTGTTGAAAATGATTGAATGCTGATGAATCTCATGTGATTCATCCAGATATGAAGAGCACAGCGTGAGTGCAGTTGGAGGATGCTGTACCATGTTTCATCCTCTGCTTGTATACAATATACAGTCCAGTCATGACATCTACAGTGCCACGGTTTGGTCCAGCTGAGCATAAAGAGTAGCCTACCGAGTCCAGACAGCATTAGCAATATTTACTTGTGGGAAACAAATTCTCCCTGTCAATGTTTCACGTTTACTTTCAGCAGAGTTCAGATAGCGACAGAACTGTTTCAATCAATTTTCAATCAAACTGTTACAAATTTACAGTGTGTCTGTCTGTGGTGTTGATGTCGATGAGGTGGGTGCAGATTACGATCAATATTTGAGAACATGAGCATCTCTCCACCCAAGCTATAAAACAAAGAGCTAACAAACGCTACAGTAAATTCTTCCAGCTGTAACATAAACTTTATTCTACCTGCAGACAATGCTCTGATTGTTGTCATGGTCACCTTTATTACAAAACTGATATTTGAGCTTACTGTGATATGTCACGCAATACAGAATGGCTTATAAAAGACAAGCTTTTAAACAATTTACTGCTGCTAAAGTAAGTTTTCCCCCCATGCCCTTCTCTATTACTTTGTTTTGAAAGGTCTATATTACTGATTAATGTCATAATGATTGGGCAGGTTGCTCTAATAGAATAGGAGCATTTGCCATTTAACTGGTAACTAGGCCTTCTCTGAATGCATCAATCAAATCGAGTCAATTTTACAGACTTAACATTCAGTGTTACGCATCAAGATACGATATGTGCATCCTACGAAAAATATGGGATGCATTTCCTTTCTCATGAAACATTTGCAAAGACAAGTTTTCTTAATATGTTGAGCAACACAGAAAAAATATGATAAATTTCATAGCAACAAAACAAATCAGATGCATCATTTTGTTGACTAATGACGCATCATTTTTTTTCCCAGGTTAGCACGATTAAGCACCTCAGGTATGTATTAATAGATATTAACTTCACATGACTATCATAGAGTTGGTTTTCTAAAGAAAAAGTAACATGTCTGTTAAGCCCCTGCAACACTGACTCCAGAACAATTAATATTCCATCAGTCTATTTAAGTGAAGTGACATTTGTCATCCTAATTTTAGCAACCATGTGGGTAATGAAAGATTGCCGTGTACTTGTCGAGATCCCTGCTGCGACTGGATCTGACAGATCATAAAAAATGTTAATTTGATCAGCATGTAATCATTTGAACACTGTGCCAGCGTGCTGTAGCTTAAAGTGACAACAGCAAATCCTTGAATAATGAACGGTAAATCCTGCTAAGAAATGACATCATGAGGTTGATGAAATTCTACACTCCAGTTCAAATTTTAAGAGGATTTTAATTTTAGGGAATGTGATAGTGCTCGAGATGCAGCAAGCAGCTGCATGGTATGCAGCCAGAGATGTTCACGTTTGGAGTCGTTTTCTATGGTTGAATCATGGCAAGTTTTCTTTGAGAACAAAAAGCATTTCTGACAAACATTCACCCCTGTAGTAGGTTCTATATTTATTTAATTTTGTAAAGTACATGCCTGCTTTTGGAGAAAAAAAAATAATAAAAATAATCAGGCCTTTCAGGAAATTGTCATCCTTTAAACGACAGCAATTAACACTAATTTAACTAATTCCAGCTAATGAAGGATAGTAATTCTTCAATTATCAAAGAGCTGCAGGAGCACACTGCCCTTGATCAAATAAAGAATAAGTCAAATCAAATCACACCTCATAAAATCTTCATTGTTGTTCAATACCGAAGGAACTTTCTTGCTGTCTCAGGCAGGGCTTCATCTGCCTAAACCTTAAAAAAAAAACAAAATCTCTTTCAACAGTACTATGGATTTACAGCAAAATAACACCTGGAAGCTAACAGTGAATTATTCATTGTGTTCTGAGAAAAATAAACGAAACATATCCTACTCCTGCTTTTCAATAGATTCCATATACTGCAGCTGAGGAAATAGTGCTGAATCCATCCAGGAATCAAAGGACCCAAGATGTTTAGAAGATCAAAAGTGACGGATGGGACAGCCACTGGTCAAGGTATGCAATAACGTGATATCTCATTATCTACAGAGGGATGTCTAGTGTCAAGTTTAGTATTATTCTTTTCCTCCAAACTTAAGATCAATTATAAACACAGAGGTGACAAGTAAGTTTCAGGAAGTTTGATCTCCCTGATGGGCTAAGATGACAGACTTCCAGATCAGAGTGGAACAGAATTGATAGAATGAGGTTGGGAAGGAGATTACTTGTGAGTAAATCTTAAGGAAATTGTGAATATCCCTATTCTCAGAACTATCTCCCTGGTGCCTCAAATGGTTTTAATTACTTGCTATTATCAAGAGCGCATCTTACTTCAGATGCCTTCCCGTGTGATGCTGTTCCTTCGAGTTCAAGGCTGCAGAGTACATGCACACACAGACTATTAACTCTTTAAGTGCCACTGATGGCTTTTGACGTCATTCAAAATCCAATGCTTGAGTGCCATTGACGGCTTTCGCTGTCAAGGTCTTTTTTCTCCATCGGGTCACTGATCGCAGTCTCCCGCAGCCTGTGAGTAATTTTGAGGCTTCTGGGATTTGTAGTCGGGACATAAAGAGTTAATATGCGCCACAAGAAAGGAACAAGGTAAAAACAAACGTTTTTCATGATGAAATAGAGTTTATTTGAGGTATTCAGTGTTTTCACAGACATTGTACAAAATATTCTGTGGGTCTTGAAATATGACTCAAAATGGGCAAAAACATTGGCAAAAGGCACTTTCTGTTTTAAAAAAATGGCTGGCACTCAAACCGTTAAATGCCAACAAGAGCTCATGAAATGGGTTGCAAACTAATCCTAATGCTGATGAGCAGAAGCAGGGTTAAAGCTTCAGTGCATCTGGAAATAAGAAATTGATATTTTCCATATTCATATGTGCATAGATATGTCACAGCACGCATATCTCATAGTGTACTGCTGCAACCTGACATGGACAAATGAAAATTAAAGCTCAAAACATGACAGTTTTACCTGTGCCGCCAAATGCTGCTCTACAGTAGTCTGAACCATAACCAAATGTTAATACCATGTTGATATGTGCCTTATCAGAGCCCCCTGCAGAGAATGCTAAAGAAGGTAGGCTTATCAGACAATGGAGAAGCCGTCATCAACTATATCTGCTCACAAAGGCATGCCAAACTGATATGAAATTTGTTTTTTAATATCCTGTATGAGTGTACATGTATACATTGTACATAGATATGTGGGTGCATCACTACATATCTGTTCTCGGGGTGAATTTCAGGCATGGATTCCCAAGGAAAAAGGCTATCAGAATAAAGTTATTGAAAAGTAAATATGCTGAACATGTGACAGGAGAGCATCTTGTACACCAGAACCACATACACACAGCTCTGGAAACAGTAATACTTGTAGATCATGTATTAATTAGAATGTGTTTCGGCATGGTTGATGAGGGTGATGATTGGATGACAAAGCAGATTTTGATGGTTTGATATGATCATGCTTTTCATTCTCTTCTCTTTTTAAGTATCAAATGTGTTGTCGCTGACATTTAATTTCCCAACGCCAACAGTGGGGATCAAGAAAAGATCCAGGGTCCCTGGGGTGATGATTACACAGTTTATCGAGACGCTGCCAGAGGGCAAGAGCCACCCAGACTTCACCCGCAAGCCAATTGCTCTGACCATCCAAGAGGGTAGGTCAGATAGCAGAAGAAATATTTGAGACATTAATATCACAAAATACTTCAAGGTGGAATTTCCATGATTCTGATTATGATGATGGATTAGACCCACGATGTCTTGTGCAATGGGCCAGCAGGAGTCCTGCCATTCAACACCCAGACTCTTGTGTCGCTCTGATAAAATTAAACACAAACGGACTTCAATTTAAAACCGAGAAAAGTGATACGATGATCAAAAATCTATATTGATATCATTTTGCATAAGGCAAATTCTCCACTGTGAGGTGACCTTACGTTGTCTTTTTCTTTTTACAGGCAAATTTGCTTTTTTTAAAGCGATCGTTACTGGAGACCCACAGCCGACTGTAACATGGAGCAGGAATAACGGTGATGTGTCTGATACGTCAAGATATCAGACTAAATATGATCCCAACTCCAATGAGCACACATTTGAGGCAAGTGAAGCAGGCTATCAAATCACAGTGATACTATACTGCAACGTGCTGATGTAAAGGAGCGCTAAAAATAGTGTGCAGAAAAATAAATAGCCAGGGAGAGAGAGAAGGCCAAAAAAAATGTGATTACGTCAATGTCATTCAGTCTTCTGACTCATCAGTTTGCTCTGCTCATTATTTTTCATCCTGTGAGACGCAAACGAACAACATCACTTTAATGAAATGGATCAGACACGTCCACCCACACATCCTATCAACTCACTGCTGTTTGAGGTTGTAAATGTGAAAGACAAAAGCTTGCAGCTACACATCAGGAAGCCATCAGGAAGCCATCTACCAATCAAGTAGTTGGCAAAAAAAACCCAGATATTAATCTGAGTACTCAGCAGCCATATACAGCGAATACATTCAGGGAAAAAATCTTGTTTCCTTCAATTTCTTGTTCATTTTAATGTCTGGTACCACTAAAGGTACATTTCTTTGGACAAATATAATGATAACAACAAAAATAGCTCATACGAGTTTAAGAGCTAAGGCATTGTACTGCCAAAAACAGTGCTTTTAGGCATTCCATGTTTTCTTTTCTGTCTGTTTTAGTCACATGATACACACAGGAGTTAGTACTTGATTGCATGACCATTGTTTTTGATGACTGTACCCATGCGTCTTGGTGTCTTGCTCTCCATCAGCTCCTGACATTGTTCTGTGTCACAGCAGCCCATTCCTGTTGCACTAATTTGACCAAATTTGCTTTGATTTTGGGCTTATGGTTCTCTATTTTGAGTTTGATGATTTTCCGCAGGGGCGGCATGGTGGTGTAGTGGTTAGCACTGTCGCCTCACAGCAAGAAGGTACTGGGTTTGAATCCCGGGGCCTTTCTGTGTGGAGTTTGCATGTTCTCTCTGTGTCTGCGTGGGTTCTCTCTGGCTGCTACGGCTTCCTCCCACCATCCAAAAACATGCATGGGAATTAGGTTAATTGGTTAATTTAAATTGACCATAGGTGTGAATGTGAGTGTGAGTGGTTGTCTGTCTATGTGTCCTGTGATGAACTGGAGACTTGTCCAGGCTGTACCCTGCCTTCTGCCCTAAGACAGCTGGGATAGGCTCCGGCCCCCCCGCGACCCTCTGTGAGGATAAGCGGTAGACAATGGATGGATTTTCCACAGGTTTTCAGTTGGATTTAGATCTGGTGATTGAGCAGGCCAAGGCATGGTTCAAGTGTTCTAGATCTCCGTCCAGGCTTGAACTGACCTTGCCGTGTAGCAAGGGGCCATCGTCTTGTTGGAAAATCCAATCATTCGAGTGAGGAAAGATCAGCCTTGATCAGCTTTGGTAATATCATGTTCAGCTTGTTTTTTCTTGATGTAAAGAACAGCTGTCTTGGAGATCTTCAGTTTTTTGGCTACCTGTCTCTCACTCATGCCAATTACCAGCAGTGCCAGGATGGCTGCCATGGTGGCTTTACATTGTTCTTTTGTTTTAAGTATTATGTGAGAGCTGACAACTTCTGAGTTGTGCTACAGTTTGAATGTAAGCAGGAAACCACTCAAGGACTTTGCATGTGCAGTGCTGCTTATGAAATGGCCTCTTATATACCCTAGGAATATAATTAAGCTCAATCATGTCAAATAGCACATAAGTACTATATAATCAGCTGTATTTTTTGACATGTTCATTGTTTTCTTTTGGTAATATACCTTTAGTGGTACCAGGCATTAAAATGAACAAGAAATTAAAGAAAACAACAGTGGTCTAATAGTTTTTCCATGACTGTATACCAATTACTTAGGGCAGACTATACAGGAACGGTAATGTCAGCATCTTACCACCACAATGTGCTACTGTAGAAAGGGCAAACACTAGCTAATAAGGCAGCTGAACGATTTCTAAAAGTAAATTCACCATCTTCATTTTCAAATGAAGTTCAACAACAAAAAAAAGTGCGACTGACAAAACCCGCTCAGCTGATAGGGCTACATACAGTTAGGAGACAAAATAGGATGCAAACCCCTGCTGTATGGTGTAAAACAAAGCCAGCTACTTCACCCACTGAGTCTATCATATTTAGCATGTTGTTTTTTAATCTTCTAGATGCCAAATGTCATGCCAGATCAAGCTGATACCTATAAATGCTTTGCCACAAATGAATATGGACAAGCTACAGTCACAGTTGTTCTGAATGTGATTGCAGGTAAGAGCTGTCTGTTGCTACAGATGTGACAAATAAATCTAATATCATGCAGTTATTTCATCTCAAGCATCCCTGAATCTACTTCTAGTTGAGTACACTTAGATCCCAAATTGACATTTCACTACTTCATACCCTTGACTGTATTGCACTTATTCATGCACTTGTCACAGTGCAGTCCCTCTGTGTATTGTTAAATTACATGACTGTATCAATAATGTGAGTACCATCTTTTGTGTTTTCAGTTGGTTATAAAAAGAACCAAGCCCAGCAAAAAGCAGCTGAAGCCACTGATGGGAACTTTAAGACTGTACTAAAAAGGAGAAGGTGGGTTGTGTTACATGCTGACGGTCTTCTGAGGTCAATAGATTTCTGTGATGCTTCCACTTACTGCCGCTCATTTCAATTTCCAGTAAGGTCCGTCCGAAATCTGAGCAAGCTGAGAAAAAAGAGGGCGAGATCGATCCTAGATTTTGGGAGCTCTTACTTAGCGCTGACAAGAAGGATTATGAGGGCCTCTGTGCAGAGTTCGGAGTGACCGACTTTCGCTGGATGCTCAAGAAACTTAATGAAATGAAGAAAGAAAGGGAGGAAGAACAAGCTGAGGTTCATCATTTGTGATATTTACATTTTGATTTGCCTTTGCATTTTTTTATTATGAGGTTTAAAATTCTGAAACCATATATATTTGTTATTCTATTTTTTGTCCCAGTTTGTCAGAAACCTGACCAACCTGAAGCATATTCAGGTTAATGGAGATGGCACTGCTTCCTTTGAGCTTGACATGGACCTCATAGAAGCAAGCAGCTCCATATTCCTGTACAAGGTTAGTGTACAAAACAAAATGATAACTCCCTAAGATGTTACTGAAATAAATCAACACAAGAGTTTGATGAAATTTTGAAAAAAAGAAAATGACACCTTATTTATTCCCCCCACAGGATGGTGAAATGATTCCATACACAAAGGAGTTAGGAGAAAAGATGAAGCACAGCCTTAGGATAGTGGGGAAAAAGTATGTTTTCAGTTTGAGGGACCTTTTGCCAGATGATGCTGGACTGTACCAGGTGGATGTAGAAGATGTGAATGTGTTTTCCACTGATTTTAAAAGTAAGTCATGACACAAATTGGTATCCTTAATTAAAGGAAGAATGGTCTTGATGCTCAACACAAATTAGCTCTAATTAAAATAGTTTTGCATTCATGCAAATTTGACTAAGTATTTGTTTGTTATCTTTCAGTCCCCATGGTGGAATTCTTGGTGAAAATACAGGAAGTGAAAGCAATGGAGAGAGAAGATGCCATTTTTGAATGTGTCCTGTCAAATCCATTCTCCAAGATTTTGTGGTTTGGCAAGAATTTGCCACTGGAACAAGGCGATAAATATGATATCCAGGTTTCGGAGGACAAGCTTATCCACAGGCTGGTGGTCAAAGACTGCATGGTAGTGGACAAAGGAATTTATTCTGCCTGTGCAGGAATAAAGTCTTGCAATGCATGGCTCATCGTTGAAGGTAAAACACGTACAATACACAATGTAACAGTATGTATTATTATTATTATTGCCTTTTGTTTCATTATGGATTTTTTTGGGTGAATGAATCTTGAATCTTTTGGGTGCCTGCTCACAGTGAATACATTTTCCCCCAATTCAGCTGATAAAGATGCACAAAAGGGCAAAAAGTCAGCAAGGAAAACTACAAGGGCAGGAGGATCAGGGATGGATCTGCAGAAGATTGCCCAAGAGCAGCAAGAAAAGTTAGAGAAGAAGAAAGAGGAAATAAAAGAACAGATCAAAGCTGCAGAAGCTGCACCTCCTCCTGAAAAACCTCCAGCTCCTGCACCCACTAAGGCTGAACCTCAGATTGAACCTAAGGTTGAAACTAAGGCTGAACCCAAGGCTGATTCTAAGGCTGAGTCTAAGGCACTGAAAGACCCTGGGCCAAGTAAGATCGCCAATTACAAGATTTACAAACAAACAAATGAACAAGGAATCAATATCAGAATCCTGAATTTTAGTTGAGGCTTGTACTAACGTGATAAACTGTCATCTTGATGAATTACGACATTTTCACCATACAAAACACATACTATAGACAGTAACAATATTGTTGGATTTCATTAAGTCCAAATATTGAAACAGATAGCAAGATAAAATTTACAACAGTGGGGATATTTGTTGTACCACATCATAATTACTGTGATAATTTGCTAATATGACAACCATAAACTAGTTTCAATGGTTGCTAGGTCCCTTAAGTGAACCAGCAGCAGTGGCAGAGCCACCCGTTGTGGAGGAAGTGAGCACTGGTAAGAGACTTTAATGGTTGAGACAACCTCTGCATGCTTTCTATGAAAGATAATGGGTCCAGTCTTGTTTCTTTATCCTGATCTATTTCACTTTGGTAAAACAAAAACTGTATCAGAAATGCATCATTTTTTTTTGTGTGTGTGTCATCCATGTTTCGGCTTTATTTTATGTTGTACTGTCAGCCCATGATGCCGTGTTGTCTGCCTCTTTAGGCTGCAGTCAAATTTGTCAGTGTTTCAGTTTTGCTGTTCCCATGTTAATGCTGTAATCACATTGCGTTTTTGTATGTGCAGACTGGTTGGAGCAGTTAATAACAGAGACATACTGTTTACATGGATTACCTTTCTAAAGCAATGCCTCTGCCATACATTAAGACACTTAAAAATATTTTGAATAATTGCTTATACGTAGTGCTTTATCAAAAAAAAGTTCAATCTACTAAAACAGCATCTGCACATCTACCCCTTCTCTCTCACTTTGGGAATATGTGTGAATATGATAATATGGAGGCGATACAAATTGTATCCCACCCTCCACCACTGCTGTTCTGAAAAAGATATCTAGCCAACACAACCTCACACACCTCATGTGAAAGAATGAGGGGAGCTGATTCTACTTCATTTTGTTTTATCTCTGTCTGTTCAAAACTGACAATATTATGCAAAGCAGCATGAGTCTGGAAGCAATTAAAGTAACGGTAAAAGGCTGCAACGGTAGCAGTTGGCAGCTAAAACACCCAGGAGGGCATTGAGAACTGTTTTCATTACGAGAAAACTTTCAAATTCAAAGTTACTATGGAGAAAACCTGGACTCCAGCCACTCCACAACCCTGTGGTCTTCTGTATGGCACGCTTTGGAAATGAGAGCAAGTAAATTAAGTATACATCACTGATGGGAATGTACTAAATGATCCTTTATCATGTGTCACCAAACTGAGAAATGCAGATGAACAAAGTCTATAAAGTTTTCATGCTGTCTGTGATCGCTGATAGGTCATACAGTCAAAACGTCAGTCAAATCATCAACAGCACCAGCTGCAGACTCGGGAAGTGGTAAGACTTACAACAGAGAAGCATCTGAAATTAAGGAAGTGATTTACTAAATGAAGTTTAAATGGCTAAAGTCTTGTTGTTGCTGCTAGTTCACTCAGCTGAGGAAGCCGTTGGGGGTGAAAGGCTTGATCCACCACTGGCAGATGCAGGAGTCGGTATGCCAGATACTAAATATTGAAAGTACAATAGTGGCACAGATGTTACAACAGTAACACTAATAAATTAACTATTAAAACTATTTTTTGTAACACAAGAGCTGTAAAATTAACAAACCAATAAAATTATGAAATGAAATTAAAGTATCCTGTGTAACATAGTTGAATGAGGAGGTGTAAAATAAAGACGAGCATGTGGAAAAAACATTTTTAACATGATACTGTACAACGACTCACACCGTTCAAACTTGTTCATGTCTTCTCAGAAAGTCTTGTGAGCTCACTGGTTTTAATGTTTGCTGCTCATCATTGTGCATTCATGTCATTGCTTTGCTCTGCAACTTGTGTTCATCAGAAACTTCATAACCAAATCACACTTATCCACACTAATCCATCTAAGACTTGAAAAATACACTGTATCGGTTATTGGTATCATATGCATTACATTAAAAAAAAACATAGTTTGTAGTTTAATTTGTGATTCTACTTTCTCACATTTCTCACATTCCTCACATTTTACACAGTGGTAGAATTCATAAACCTTTCAAAGCATACAGGAACATCAACCATTATCTTTAAATGAAGCACAATGACATTATTCAGTGGAGAGAATCATTTTTTCTTATGTTGCCCAGAGCCTGGAATTACCTGTGGACTCTCTGATATTTATGCTCTCTGTGGAAAACCGGCTGAATTAATGGTGAAGATGAACATAGCGAGTGAGGGCACCTGGTTTAAAGATGGAGAGCAGGTAATGTCAATGAATAAATGTACTTACAATATGTAGGTTTTACAGTTTGGTAATTTAGAGTAAATTGGGAGAGAAAAGAAAGGTTCAGCTTTTTGTGCATTATCAGCATCAGTACAGAGTATATATGTATTGTGTCTGTAGATGGGAATAATGTAACACAAATACATTTGCTAGTTGAACTCAGGTGCTGGAGTCACCATCACCAAAGATGGAACCTCTCATAAGCTGACAATCGAAAGTTGCAGAGATGACGACTCTGGAGTTTATCGTTTTGTATCAGGGGATCACAACACACAAGGAAAGGTCACTGTCGGAGGTATAATTTACTCCCCTCTGTGGTGAAATGCATTAAATGCCACAATGGTGTCTGTGCCTTACACTAAATTACACTTTGTGTTTCATAGACGTACCTGAATTTGACCCAGACGACCTTCACAAGTTCTCCAAACCTGTGATCATAAGAGTGGGCCAGAATGCTGCTTTCAAGATGCCCTTTCCACCTCAGGAGTCTTTGGTGGTCAGCTGGTTCAAGGACGGCACGGAGATCAAAGACGGTGGAGGTGTTAAGCTTGTGAGGGAGCCCAATCACAGCCGGCTGCTGCTCAGAGACTGCCTGCGGACAGACGCAGGGGAAATAAAGATCCAACTCAAAAACCCATTTGGGGCTGTGGAGGCCACATCTAAGCTTATTGTTCTTGGTAAGAAAAAATAGAGTAATCTAAAAAGAAAAGTGAGAAATACTGAGAGATAACAAGAAAAGATTTCCACTATTTGTCTTCCATTCACAGCAAAACAAACACAGTTTTCACCCACCTAATCATCACATTTATATAATAAAATTTAAAATGTAAAACTGTTTTGTCACAGATCGCCCAGGTCCACCAGAGGGTCCAGTGGGGACTGTTGAGACCACCTCATCTATGATTGAGATTAAATGGAATCCGCCCAAAGACAACGGCGGCTCCGCTGTCACCAACTATATTATTGAACGGCAGCAGGCCGGACAAGGTCTGTGGACGAAACTCGGGGACGTCTCAGCTGACAAGACCTCCTTTAGAGACAGGAATGTGACTCATGGAAAGAAATACAACTACCGCATCTACGCAGAAAACCCTGAAGGCCTTAGCGATGCCCTGGAGACAGCTGATAGCATTATGGCTGGCATAATGAGTGAGTGTACAAAAAAAGAAGTCTCATTTAGCATTCCTCAGCAAATCCCACATTAATCTGCCTCAGGTTGAAAATAATAAATAAATGAAAATGCCTCTGGGTAGTTTTGCGATTGCTTCAAATCGTTTGTCATCAGAACTATTTAGTCACTGTAGAAAGTTGCTCTATCTCCAAGAGGAATAGTTTGCAATAGGCTGCAATGATATCAAGTATAAGTGCTTAATTTATTCTTCTTATGTCTTTAAATAGTTATTGGTTATTAAAAATGAGCATAGTTGATTAATGAGACTACTTGTCATTCCTCAGTACTCTCCGGTCCACCTGGTACACCCAAAGTGGTGAGTGCTTCCAAGACCTGCATCAACTTGACCTGGACACCCCCAGAGGACGACAGAGGCGTACCGATAATTGGTTACCAATTAGAGAAACGAAAGAAGGATACAAATCAGTGGATTGCCCTGAACACACCCAATGAACCTGTTGAAGGTGTCAGAAATGCATACCTTTGCATTTTGGTAAATTTGTTTCATTTTCCTAAATGCTGTACTTTATTTTATGAATTATAAATTTTATTTTCAGACGTTAACTATGCAGTTAAAGACGTCACCGAAGGAGCAGAGTACGAGTTCAGGGTTTCGGCGATCAACGAGTCAGGATCCGGAGACCCGAGTCCTCCTTCAGCAATGGTGTGTGCAAAGAATCCCAACAGTAAGTTGTTAACTTCCTCCGTAGTGCATATTAATTATTCAACTCTGTTATCCAGAGCATTGCTTGTTCCCTGTATGCCTTTCATGTTTTATGCATTTTCTTCCAGTGAGACCGTGTTTTAAAGACCCAGAGGACTTCATCGTTGTCAGAGCAGGAAACTCTGCACGTGTCAAAATTTGCTATGAGGTATGAATTAGCCTAAAAGCTGGCATGCATAGTAAGCCTATCTCTTTCAAGTCAGTGCATTTCATATTTCATTCCTCAATTCCAGCCATGTCATATTCTTGAGTTTACCAGTGTGACATGACTGCATACGCCTCACACTTTATCCCATTTATCCAATACTGACATCTCCAGGCTGAACCTCCTCCTCAGATCACTTGGCTGAAGGATGATGAGCCAATATCCCCGTGGATTAATGTCATCAATACAGAAGGAATGTCTCAGCTTGTTATTCCCTCATCAAAGAGCTCAGATTCAGCAATTTACACCATCACAGCCAAAAACTCTGTGGGTGAGGCTTCATTTGACATTGAGGTCAGAGTCGCAGGTAAGGACACATTCAGATGCACTATGATAAGCTCAGCAGCGAAATTTTTACACTGAAACTACAGGTGCCAATTAGCTTGTGCTAATATTAACTGTATCAGAATCAGAAATTGTTTTATGCCAATTAGATCTACTTATCTGCCTTGGAATTTGGTGCATATGATAAAATGCAGAAAAACTAAAATTACAGGCTAAGTACTGTAAAAGTAAAGAATAGAAATATAGAATTGAAAAAACTAAAGTACAAATATGTAAATATAACTTTAAGAGAACTGTACAGTTTTGTACTATTAGTTTCATAATCCTCAGACCTTTAAATGAGGAATTACTTTGTTGAAAACAAGGAATTAATTTAATTGCTTGCACTGTATTCCTTTGACCAGAGGAGCACATCATTAATATTGGACACTCTACAGCATTAATTGGTTAAAATTTAGCCAATTAAAAGCCAATGACACAGAGATGTACTGGCAACCCAATGTCAAACTCTAATTAAAAGTGAACAAGTTCTAAACGGAAACCTAATTCTTATGTAATGTGCAATAATAGGATATGACTAACTTCTAAGAAACTGAAATGTAAATGAAATCCTGACTAAATCCCACAGAGGAATGAAATGGTTCTTCTTAGTGGGGTAAGATTATATAGTTTCACAGCAGTCACATAAAAATAAACTGATGAAAATGGCTTCCAAAAGAAGCAGGAAAATAGAACAGGACTGATTTTATCCTCTCTTAGTAACAAACTCTGCGTCTTATTGTAATTGCTGCTAGATGAACCTAAGACTCCAGGGCCAGTGGAGCTGGAACAAACAGTCCAGGGCAAAGTGGTGGTATCATGGGCTCCTTCTCCTGACCAGGAGCTCGACGACCGCCTTTACTACATGGTGTCTCAACACGACTCTGACAACAGAGTGTGGAGGACTGTAGCAGACCGCCTCTCCACTAACACATACACAGCCAACAACATCCTACCTGGGACAGAGTACCATTTCCGGATCTATGCCAAGAACGATGTGGGCCTCTCAGATCCATCCCAATCACCTACATGGGGCGTCAACAGCAACAGAGGTGGGTTATTAAAGTTGTTCCAGTTCACTAATGTTTGATTATGCCATTAGAGTAAACCACACCATGCACCAACACAATTTTCATGAGCAATCTGTTGTACTTTACTTGTTCAAACGTTGTGTACTCCGCACTAAAAAGGAATATGGAATCAGTATGTCCAGTTTCATTACTGTATATCGTTGATTAGAGTTTTACTGTTTGACGCAGGCAGCATGACTCCAGCTGGCATCAATGAGAGCTGAATATTCTAGCTTCTGTGTGTTTGGAATATATGTATTTTCATTATACCAGACAAAGACATGTACATTTCCATTATGAGACCACAACAATAACCATAAAACTCACCAGACTCTTGAATAATTACACCATCCCAACATTTCTGAGTTTGTTTCCTTATATACGATTTAGCTATGGATTTTCCTAACTGCCTTGGTACACTAATAAGTCCCCCAAATGTTTGAAGGAAATTGCCTTTCATCTTTCTAAGTTAGTGGATTACATCTGTCAAGACTGAATCATCATTACAAAATATTGGATGGATTGTAATAACTTTTGTACAGCTATTCATGGGACCCATTGTGGGTTTTTTTGAATATCCAGGAAAATATCTCCACATACATGGACTGGCGCAAACTTTGGTACAAAATATTAATGGTTTATATTTATACAATAGTGACTGAATTGCAAACTGCAATCACAATAATTCATCATGAAATCTCTAATTAGTTCATTGTGCTGAGTCCAGTACTTTAGACCAGAGTAATACAAGCTGAAACATTTCTGGATCATTGTTGATATGATTATCTACCATGTGAGCTAAATGATCATTTCAATCCTTGATTATTTTTCCAAATCAAGTTTCAATACCTGCAAATGGAGGTCATTCATCAGAGGTCAGCTTTGAGAGGCCTCCATCCATCTTGGTCCCTCTGAAAGTCCACACACCACCTAAAGGTTACCAACTCTACATGACATGCGCTGTCCGTGGATGTCCTACGCCCACCGTTTCCTGGTACCTGAACGACGTCTGTATCAACTCAGACAACAACTACTACATCACCAACTCGTTTGGCGTGTGCTCCATGTACATTCTCAGAGTCCGCTCAAAAGACAGCGGCGAGTACAAGGTTGTTGCAGTCAACTCTTTTGGAAAGGCGGAGTGTTCTACTAAACTTGTTGTTAGAGGTAAGGCTTTATTTAAGTGCTGGAATAGCTCCAGAATAACCATTTCAGCTCGTAATGATTATTTGTCTCTCTACTTTTTCTCCACAGATTAAAATGGCATGAGGACTTTATACAGCTTTTGCTCTTACTGACATGTGGACAATAACAACGAGGAATTGTTTTGTTTTGCTGCATAGACTGCATTCATTTATTTGAAATATAACTGATGTACAACTGTTACCCCATCACCAGAAATAAAAGCACAAGTGAGGTAACAGAGCAATACAAAGACGTCAGTCAAACTTTCCCTTGGAGCAAATGCAATAAATAAATAAACTGGCAGCTGTGTGTGTTTTGGTCTTGTCGTGTCACTGAATGACTGCCTTTATCAACTTTGCAAATACAGAACAGGAACAAACTGGGTGACCAATGAGTCCACAACATCATACACATCATAGGACCACATTAAGTCTTTGTGATCCCAGTGCACATTTTCATTGCATTAATATAGACAGTTCTTCACAAATTTATCAGCCCACCACCAGGTGTTTGCCATCGCAGCCCTAAATTAATTGCTGGTTACCAAAACATTCTTTTGTGTTTCTGTAATGGTCAGTATGTGCAAGATTGACGCTAAAATATAATTATTGTTGTAACTGTTTGACAGAAAAATGGCAAAGCACATTTTTTTTATTGAAATGCAAAATTACAGTTATTTACTTGCCTGAACATAAATTTGAAATTCCTCTCTTGTTTAAAATGGTGAAGCGTAGGGAACTCATTGAGAAATAAAGGGTCCTAATTCAAGCATATCATGATGATGGATCTTCTTTGAGACAAACAGGGCAGGTGATCTAATAAATCTGTTAAACACTGTATACACCTGAGCTCCCTAGTATTTTTTGTCAGTTCTATAACAATGGCTGCCTTTCCCAGATTCAGTTGAGAGGTTCTTAGTGCTAAGAGCGTGGCAGGAACGCTCTTTGGGCTCCCGTGAAAGAAAAACGTGTTTCCCAGCGGGCACTCAGCTTAAGAAGTTCTTTCACAAAGAAGGAACTCTAAGATCGAGCTGACTAACTCTTAACAGTCTTCGTAATGACTGATCACTCACAGATCCAGGCATGACAGGCAAATTAATATTACACTAAGCAATGAGTTTATATATATATATATATATATATATATATATATATATATATATATGTATGTATATATATATATATATATATAGAAACATATATATACACACATACACATACAATATATTGACAAAAGTATTCGCTCACCTGCCTTGACTCTCATATGAACTTAAGTGACATCCCATTCCTAATCCATAGGGTTCAATATGACGTCGGCCCACCCTTTGCAGCTATAACAGCTTCAACTCTTCTGGGAACGTTTAGGAGTGTGTTTATGGGAATTTTTGACCATTCTTCCAGAAGCGTATTTGTGAGGTCACACACAGATGTTGGACGAGAAGGCCCAAAGGTGTTCTGTCGATCCAAACCTGCCACATTTCACAGATATCAGATAGTGATCAGCTCCTGTTAAGAGCGTCTCAAAGAGCGATCTTAAGAGGGATTCTAATCTTAGCTCACACATTCTTTAGTGAGCAATCTTAACTGGGAAACATGTACATTATTAGTATTGTATCTAGCTTCCAAGGAGACAACATGTTTACCTACTTGTATATGTATCTTAAATAAACACGCTATCTATATCAAGGTCTGTATTGGAAATGTGACTGTGGAAAAAACCATCCGGGTCTTCCCGAATCGGAAACCCTGGTTAACCAGCCAGGTCCACACACTTCTCAGAGTCCGTGATGCTGCCTTGAGATCGGGTGACAGAGACCTTTACAGGACTGCTCGAGCGGATCTGAAAAGAGGAATTAAAAAAGCCAAAGCGGACCATAAGAAGAGCATAGAGTCCCATCTGTCCAGCAACAACACACAGGCGGTGTGGCAGGGCATTCATGACATCACAAACTCCAGGGGCGGCACTACAAAAACAGAAGACCTGAGTGCACCACTGGCTGAGGAGCTAAACTGCTTCTTTGCTCGCTTTGAAACATCACAGCAGCAACACTCAGCAGCCCCTGCCCTTCCCCCACCCAGTTCCTGCACCACTACACTCACTGTCAGCGAGCATGAAGTCAGACGGGTGCTCCTGGCAGTGAACCCCAAGAAGGCTGCTGGCCCAGATGGTGTTCCTGGTAAAGTGCTTAAGGCGTGTGCCCTCCAGCTCACCCTCATCCTCACCAGAATCTTCAACCTCTCCCTGGCCCAGGCAGTCATCCCGCCCTGTCTGAAAACTGCCACAATCATCCCAGTAGCTAAGAAGTCTCCCACCACGAGTCCAAATGATTCCAAATGATACGTCCTGTGGCCCTCACTCCGATCACTTCCGAATCATGAAGTGCTTCGACAGACTGGTCCTCCAGCACATCAAGGACTATCTCCCCCCAGACTTCGACACCTACCAGTTTGCATATTGTGCAAACAGATCCACTGATGATGCCATCGCTGTAGCTCTCCACTCTGCGCTGTCACATCTGGAGCAGCAACAGAGCTATGTCTGAATGCTCTTCGTGGATTTCAGCTCTGCCTTTAATACAATCATTTCAGACATTCTCATTACCAAACTGGACACTCTCGGCCTCCCCCCTCTCACATGTGCCTGGTAAAGGACTTCCTTACCAACCGTTCCCAGACTGTGAGACTCGGCCCCCACCTCTCCTCCACGCGGACACTGAGCATCGGCTCCCCACAGGGCTGTGTGCTGAGCCCCCTCCTGTACTGTCTCTACACCCATGACTGTCGTCCGGCCCACAACAGCAACCTCATCATGAAGTTCGCCGACGACACAACAGACGAGACGAGAGAGCCTACAGAGGGGAGGTCCTGAAGTTGGCAGCTTGGTGTTCAGAAAACAACCTGGCTCTGAACACCAAGAAAACGAAAGAGATCATCGTCAAATTTAGGGGGCTCAGCACCGACCTTGCCCCCCTCTACATCAACGGCGAGTGTGTGGAGAGGGTCCACACATTCCAGTTCCTTGGCGTCCTCATCTCCTCCGACATCTCCTGGACAGACAACACCAAGGCGATCATCAAGAAGGCGCAGCAGCAGCTACACCTCCTGAGGGTCCTCAAGAAACACAACTTGGACCCCACTCTGCTGCTGACCTTCTATCGCTCGTCCATTGAGAGCCTGCTGACCTACTGCATCACAGTGTGGTATGGCAGCTGCACCATAGCAGACAGGAAGGGGCTTCAGAGGGTTGTTAAGACATCACAGAAAATCATTGGCTGTCCCCTCCCCTCCCTGATGGACATTTACACCTCCCGCTGCCTTAAAAGGGCAAAAAACATCATCAAGGACAATTCCCACCCTGGCTCTGACCTGTTTCACCTGTTGCCCTCAGGAAGGCGCCACAGGTGCATCAGAACCAAAACAAACAGACTCAAGAACAGTTTCTTTCCAAAAGCCATCACCACTCTGAACTCAAACATGCACTGACATCCCAAATCTCATTCATCTCATTGTACTTGGGTATAGTGACAATAAAGGCATTCTATTCTATTCTATTCTAAACCATAGAATCACTGCTGAACATTTTGACTAAAAACATACAGTCAAGATGCCGATTTTATCTGATTGACTCATATTCACTGATATGTACAATAATAAGCAAACTGGCTTGGATTTATAGAGCGCCTTTCATGATACCTAAAGCACTTTCTGGAAATCATTATTCATTCACACCAGTCATATCGATGGTGGTAAGCTACATTGTAGACACAGCTGCCCTGGAACAGACTGACAGAAGTATGGCTGTCATTTTACCACCACCTATTTTCACACACATTCATACAAGGTCACACACATACAACGTCAATGACAACAATGATAGAGCTGGTTTCGAACCGCCAACCCTTCGGTTATTGGACACCCACTCTGCCACTGAGCCAGAGCGTCTTGTAAGAAAACAAAAAAACAAAATAAAAAGGATTTTTTTTAAGTCTCATAAAAAAATAATAATATAATTGCACTTAATATTTCGTGCTATTGTTGATGTATTTGAACTTTCCCATTAATTTCGTCTGCCAGGTCAGAGGTCATATCTGTGTTTATTCTCCACTTGTGTCATCAGACTTTTCTCGCAGTTCTTGAAACCACAGTCTTTTTTATGAGGTCAGGGTGACTATTCAAAGTGTCTGGATAAGTCAAGCTTCTTTAACCTCTGAACCCAAAAACCTGCTCAGTGCAACAAGTCCATCACAGCAGCACATGAGCAACCATCTTTTTATAATGCCACAAACAGGTCTAGTGTTCTTCACAGAATACCACAGACATGCCATGAGAATTTCCATAATGCTTTTGGAGGCCAATTGGAACGGCCGATTCTCATTCATACCAACCACAGATTATTTTACCAAATAAAATGTCTTGTGTTAACGTTTATTGGCCAATAAAGTCCATAGTACAGTGATCCTATTACTCAAGATCTTGTGAAGTTGCCAGACTAAAGTGTTTGGTTAGAGGTTTCGACTCTTGCATGGCTATTGTGGATCCATAAATCATAAAGCCTCAACCATCAACCATTAAGTACAATAATATCCATCACAAATTCATCATGGTTCAAATTTGAAAGAATGTGAATCTTGATATAATGCACCTGGTGTTTAAAGTAATGGCGGAAAACTGTTGACTGGATATGTCCAATACAAGATTGAATGAACAGTCATAATGTATTTCCAGTGCAAACTGCAAAGTGATCGCTTTCATAGGGATGGGTAAGATGAACCTTCACCCTTTACCACTGCTGTAATATGGGTTTTTAGCAACTACCTTTCACCCATGGATCGGTTTCTATGTGCTTCAAACTTTTATCACCGAACAAAAAGGGGTGTCACCACTGAAACACTGGACAGAGAGAAGAGTTCAAGCTGAAGACGCGTATCGAAACGAACAACTGAAAGTAAGTCTCATTTGTTTTTTTTTAACGGATAATTTCTAAAAAAAATGTCCATCAAATTAATCTACTGACAGGACTATTTCAGTCAACAAGAGATAGAAGTCAGTCACTTTAAATGGGACAACAAAAAGCATTTGTTGAGAGGCCAACATTAGGACAACAACAATTCTTCAGTTCTATACATTTTTAATTTATGACAGCAGTTTACTTTAAGATAAATAGTGAAATAAGCTACCAAATGGGATTATGATTGTACATAATTTTGTAAAGGCTTTGTTTATCATAGAGCATTAAGATGGGTTTACAGGCTGTGAAAGCATTAGATTCTGCTGCTGCAAAAATCCACAAATCCAGACACAAATAAGCATTTTTCAATATTTGATGGCCAACTGAACGGCATAATGGGCTTATTTCACAGTATAATGCATAATGGGGCTATTTCACAGTATACCTGTTAAAAATGGCATGTCTGGAAAGATAGCATCATCATCATCTCAACACCTCCAAAATATACTGTACTGTGTGTGCTGCCAAAGACACAGGATAGACATAAAAGTAACCCCTAAAATATTACTTTTTGGTGCCACAGTTATAGAATAAATTCAGTGAAATTTGCAGAATTGTGATACCCTGTAAAAGGTGAAAACAAAACATGAATGAGAGATCATCCTGTTATACTGATATTAAAGATCAACTGTGAGTCATATTTAAGTCAAGAATGTGACTGGACCCCATGACTAACAAAGGACTGAGCAGGACACTGATCTGAGTGCACTACATATTTTATTGTGCTGTCCAAGCTCAGATGTCCCTTTTTATTTTTCAGTCTTCCTCTTATGGTTCTTGAGATTAAAGGGCCATGTAATAGGATTTTGGCCATTATCCTGATATACAGCCACATTTAGTTCTAATTAAAATCTTCTCAGCATGGAAGATACAAAACTAATTACCCAGCTTTTAAGATCAAAACAACCATAACCTTTTTTTCTTTGCCATCCACTGGCTCTGACCTAAAAGTCTTGTGGGTGACAGTCAAAGTAGGTCAAATTCATCTTCAGTATCGCTCAGCCTGGTTAAAACTAATTCTGTATCTCATATTAACTCTCTAGAGATGGTCTGTTTATAAATTAGTACATCACGTATGAAAATCAGTGTTTTTTTGTACCATCCAACACAAAACAAATCCACATGATCGCTCAGGACAAGCAGTGCTGAGTTGAAAGTTTACTTTCAGTCTTTTGCTGGTAGTTAACGGCAAGGCACCTTACTGCGCGACATGATTTTTAAGAGTTGGGGGCATAAAAGAGATTTACAGATATGTGCGTTGGCTTAACAGTTTGATTCAAAGACATTCTGCTCCAGTCTAAATTTGGACCGACGCAGTTAAATCGCTGGCACAGCCACTTGACTCCACAGGCAGTTGAGTCAGCCGCATGGTGGGATTTCACATTCCCTATTTACTGTTTGTCCCAGAACGTCTCCAAGTGTCTGCACACATCACGAAGGAGTCAAGAGACATCCTGCTTTGACAGGCTGATGTCATACGGTAACAGAGATCAGTGGTTCCCAAATGTTTTAACATCAAGGACCCCTAAATGGACACAAAGATGACCATGGACCACCATTTGATAATACCAGCTCTATCGTGGTTTCTTACAGAGTGTCTGAAACCCATGAGCAGGATAGGCATCAGAGATAAGATAAGAAAAAACATTTTACCAGAGATCACTCTAGAATTACAACATAACAGCAAAATACACAACAAAGTAAGAGTAAGACACATTAAATAAAATACATGAACTAAAACAGAAAATATTGTAGGGACCCAGTCATTAATAAGGTACTGCACATGATATTCTGTCGTTGTGTTACTTATGGTTGGAAATGTAGTGAAAATAGATCAGTCCTCTTTTTACTAGGGGCCCCTGCGATTCCATCATGGACCCCTGGGTGTCCCCGGGCCCCTCTTTGAAAACCACTGACATAGATGACACATGAGGAGACCCTCCGAGGCAGGGTTTCTCAACCTTTGCCAGCCCATGACACCATTTTTAGTTCTGCAGGGTTCTCATGACTGCAGCAGTTACAGAACGCTCAAGCTGAGTCATGTGACTTTCAGCATATTTGGGACCTGGACTTGGAGCTCAAAGTGAATTAAATAAATATTACCAAATTATTCCTGAAACTATTTAATTAGTCTAACTTTTCACTTTGCTGCTGTAATGATGTAAATTTCCCTGTCTGTAGGACGAGTAAAGGGAAATCTTAATCACATCTTAAATCTTATAATGTTATTGATGGAAATTGCTTCACTAATGAAAGATATAGTAATAACAGTGACAAATTAAATCACTGCAGCTGTTTTACTCAAGGATTGATCAGATCAAAAGTTATTTTGTTCACGTGAAAGTAAGTCTCATTTGTTTTTTTTTAACGGATAATTTCTAAAAAATGTCCATCAAATTAATCTACTGAGAGGACTATTTCAGTCAACAAGAGATAGAAGTCAGTCACTTTAAATGGGACAACAAAAAGCATTTGTTGAGAGGCCAACATTAGGACAACAACAATTCTTCAGTTCTATACATTTTTAATTTATGACAGCAGTTTACTTTAAGATAAATAGTGAAATAAGCTACCAAATGGGATTATGATTGTACATAATTTTGTAAAGGCTTTGTTTATCATAGAGCATTAAGATGGGTTTACAGGCTGTGAAAGCATTAGATTCTGCTGCTGTAAAAATCCACAAATCCAGACACAAATAAGCATTTTTCAATATTTGATGGCCAACTGAATGGCATAAATGGGGCTATTTCACAGTATACCTGTTAAAAATGGCATGTCTGGAAAGATAGCATCATCATCATCTCAACAACTCTGCAGGGTTCTCATGACTGCAGCAGTTACAGAATGCTCAAGCTGAGTCATGTGACTTTCAGCATATTTGGGACCTGGACTTGGAGCTCAAAGTGAATTAAATAAATATTACCAAATTATTCCTGAAACTATTTAATTAGTCTAACTTTTCACTTTGCTGCTGTAATGATGTAAATTTCCCTGTCTGTAGGACGAGTAAAGGGAAATCTTAATCACATCTTAAATCTTATAATGTTATTGATGGAAATTGCTTCACTAATGAAAGATATAGTAATAACAGTGACAAATTAAATCACTGCAGCTGTTTTCCTCAAGGATTGATCAGATCAAAAGTTATTTTGTTCACGTGAAAATAGGTATAACTGCATATTATTTCGACAGTTTTTCTTTGTGTTTCAGACAAAGTGTTGATGAACAACTGACGACGCTGCAATGAGTTCAAAAACAAACCAGGACCCAAAAGCCTTGAGTAAGTTTGGAAGGTGTGAAGGTGAGCCTGTTTTATTTTTTTGGTAAGTGGGAATATGCGTCTGCAGGCGGCACAGGTATGTCAAGAAAGCATGGAATGCTGATTACAACACACACACTCCATTAAACATTCTCCCTCTATATCTTATCTCTACACAGCTGCCGAAAACAATGAGCTGTCCTTTAATTCCCCAAAATGTTAAAAGAAAATATTTAAACTTACTGCAGAAGAAGAAAAAAAAGACTGAAGAAAAGTAATTACACTTGCACTTCAAATTGATTTGGCATCAGAAATACCTCTTCTTCAAACGGAGAGAAGTCTATCACTTCCATTTTATACCTTCAAGAAACACTCTTATAGAGTGTCGGAAAGCTTCACACTCATTCTAGAGGCCCAGTGTTGGTGGCTCAGTGCTTTATGAAAGGGATATCAGCAAATCTGCCGGTGTCCAAACCTGGTTTCCTCCAGGAGTGATCGGTATGCAGAGGCAAACGACTGACTGCTGTCCTGCCAGACTTGGATTATGTGTGAATCAATGCTGGAGGAGCAAGAATCCTGCCTGCATTCAGATGACATACTGTAAGAGTGTAAACCAATCCCCTGAGAGATGACACATAAAGTTTGATGAATATTCAATACATGCCCTCTAACTGGAGAAGTGCTGCTGTGGAAAAGTGATGAAGAATGGGTCACCTAAAAGTAACTCACATTGAAAGGAGTGGAATAATACGCCAACCCCTGAGTTTACTGTCAGTGCAGAGAAAAAGCAAGTTGTGGTTATTCTTTGTTACTGCATTCTTATAGCGTCACACCAATTTAGTTCTTGTCTTGTCTACTTTTTTCTGTTTCTATGCACATTTCTGCAACGACAGTAGATAAACTAGAAAAACACTCGGAGAGCGCAGACATCAGCCACCACTACGACGACTTTTTTATTTAAAGTGGCGCTGAATCGGATCCGATCACCACCAAAAATTAATCAGTTTTAAGTTAGGCCACTTCTGACCAACCCTGAAAATTTCGTCACAATACGTCCACAACTTTTTGAGTTACTTTGCAAACCAACAAACTAACATACATACAGTACGACAAACAAACACACTCTGGTGAAAAAAATAACCTCCTTGGCGGAGGTAATGATGGGGAAATAAATGTATATGTGGCAGCAGAATGTTTGCCAGCAGAATATATTTAAACTATTTGCTGTTCAACCATCTGTATACAAAATAAAACATGAGGTGAATAGATCTATATTAGTAAATGAATAGTGGATAAACAAAGGGGTGTTGAAAGGATTCAAAAGTGGTTAATCTCTTAAATCTGATGAGCTACAAAGACTAATGATCGAAACTTGAGAGACACAAAAAGCAAAATTCCGCCATTGAAATGTGGGTCATAGGCTAAGTGTAGCTAAGTGTGCTAAGTCAGATGGTGACAGTTGACAGTGTGAGTGTTAAAATCCTGCAACAGCATTATAAGCTGGACCTGTAGTAGGGTACGCTCAAAATGCAAAAAAGCAGTTTAGTTTACAACACATACAGAGAGAGAGCAACTCCATCATCTGCCCAGGTTCACATTACTCCTGTATATCTTTACAAATAGTTGCAAATAGTTGTTTGCTGCTATATTAATGATCTTCATATTGTACAAGGCTCCTCTAAGTTAAGTGTAACTGCTGGTGCTTTGTTTTAATACCAAATATGGCTAATTAGTGGCGATTAGCTAATAGTAGCTGGTGCTCGTACCAAATATATCTGAATGTGATTTAAGCTCTGTTACAGTATCTACGTAGTTAACTCACAGTTTAGAAACATATGTGTCCTAATACTACAATAATGCCATGTGACCTGATTTTATGACAATAATCAAGGGACGCATTTGTTTATCTGTTTGATGCAGCAATAAGTCATGCTAAAGGTTTCCAGGGATGATGAAGTCATCTGAGTCATTAGGAGGCACGAAGCTGGTGCAGGGAAAAAAAAAAAAAGGAGTAATAGATGGCAGGTTGGAGTTTGTGATTTCAACAGCTGTTGGATGAACTTACAGTTGTGTGCTGAGTCATCCTACAGCTGAAATTCTAGAGAGGAATAACGTTGACAAAATGTGTCACCCATCTTTCTTTTGCTGTCTCCACCACCACAGGAGGGAAGGGTTCACGGTTTCAAGGCCGATAGGACTGTTGACGTTGAGGCACCTCCACTGTGACATCGTGTCATTTATCATTTATACATAAATATACTTACTTATTTCACAAAATAAAAAATAATAGCTAATAGGATGAAAATAAATGGACGACACATAAGGACATTTTGGTCTTCAGGGTTTTTGTGATGTATATATTTGCCTTTAGACAAAAATGGACAAACCTCATGCATATCAATCAGCATAGTTCAAGACATGATGTGGCCACTGAAATGGTTGACAAAGAGAAAGGATATACTGACCTCTTGTGGAATTATAGCACACCTACAATCAAAAGTGAATGTCTGTTAGGCTCATCTAAAGTGACATGAGTGTTACGGTGCTTTTTCCCCTCACAAATGGAGGTTTTACTACTGAAGGTGACTTCCGCAGGTAAATAAATGTGAAACTGCAACAATTAAATTAATCAACTATGTTGATAATCTATTATTCAATCTGAATAATCTTTACAGAAAAAAGGGGAAAATTCTCTGAATCCAGATTTTGAAATGTGAATATTTTCTGGTTTCTTTGCTCCTTTCTGACAGTAAACTGAATATATTTGAGTTGTGAGCTAAACAAGACATTTAAGGACATCATTATGCACTTTAGGAAACACTGCACACAATTTTTCATTTTATAGGTCAAAGTACTATTCCATTAACTAAAAAAACTAATCAACCAATTAATCAACAGGGAAGGTAACTGTCATAAACTAATGAACAAAGCATTCAGTCTATCTTCATTTTCTTTGTCTGTTTGCTTCACAACCTCAGACATCTGAGGTTTTATTGTCATTTCTGGTTTCAACAGTGGCGATCAAGAGAAGGTCCAGAGTTCCTGGCGTTATGATCACTCAGTATGTTGAACAAATGCCTGCTGGAAAGTCAGCACCTGACTTTGCACGGAAACCAATGCCTACAACAGCTCAAGAGGGTAAAGAACAAAACCATGAAGTCAAACTTTGATTACATCTATCAAACACTATCCACAGATACATCACTCATATTACTTTCTGTATTTTGATTTTTCAGGTAAAAAAGCATTTTTCAAAGCTATGGTTAGTGGTGAGCCGGAACCAGCTGTAACCTGGGGGCGCAATAAAGGTAAAGTTGATGACCCAGGAAAGTACAAGACCAGATACGATGAAAGAACTCAAGAGCACATTCTGGAGGTGAGGAAACAGCACTTACATAAACCACGTCTTGCTCAAGACTAAGTAGTATGTATGATCCTTATACATCACTAGCCGTTCTCCTGTACTCCCACACTTAGTACTCACTCACTTATAAGAGCATATACATGTTAATGTGTGACAGAACTGAATATGCAACACTTAAAGCCCCCCTGTGTGATGTTTCAAGTTGTCTATTAACAGTTTTAGTTTTTATCATTTTAAAGTATTACCTCATTCATGAGTAAGTACCTCCACAAAAAAACTGCAGTGTTCTGACTGACTTTATATTTGCCATTTATATATACATTGCGTTGGCGTAGCCAATGCAGGTTGCCATGTTGTGTCGCCATCTTGAAACTACGGGCCCTGAGAGGGCATTTTTGAGAATGTAGACCTCCACAGAAAAGGTAGGATCGAACTTGCTCTGTATGTCCGACCAAAGGGGGAGTCAAGGCTTATTCCTTGAGCACTCTGCCAGCCTCTGACTTGTGGTTCTCCATTGCTGGAGCTCTGGGCCGGGGGCCGGGGGCCCGCAGTGAGAGTGGCCACCCAGGAGCGCCCCATGCCCAGCCACGGCCAGTGGGGGGGGCCGGGGATCTGCCACTTTGGATCACCAGGGGCACCAAGGTGACCATCGAAAATGCTAGATGACAGGAATATCAATTTACAACACTGACCTCATCATCTGAGAGAATGCTGGTAGAAGTTGTATCTGTGGATGCCATCTCAATGAAATTTCTCCATTCGCAAATGTTCGCCCTCTGCAACCATAGAAGGAAACGAGCAGTGAGAAAAGGGGTGGGCTAAAGAATAATATTCATTGTGTGCAGTACACCACCTCACCGCTAGATGGGAGTAATTCCTACACAGAGGGGCTTTAAGATGTAATCTAACTATGAAAATATTGCTTTTTCAGATACTCAATGTAAAACCAGATCAAGCCGACACCTACAGATGCTTTGCCACCAATGAGTATGGACAGGCTGTCTGTTCTGCTACTCTCAATGTTATTGAAGGTGACATCTCTCAGGATTATTAGTATACCATACTTTCACTGGAAATCAAGTCAAACAACAAGTTCAAGTGTAATATATGGGAGCTTTGACTCTTCCTAAATACATAATGTTGTGTAATTGTGTTTTTTTTGCTGGTTTTTGCTTTTCAGCTGGTTTCAAGAGGAAAGCCCAAGAAGGTAAGAAATTTACCACAGGATGAAGTTTTCTCCTTCTCCTTCTTTTCTCTTCTTTTTTTTTTTAATTACAAGTCTTTCATTTCATTTGCTTTTTTCTTCTTGAGCTTAGAAGCAAAAATAATTTGGGCTTATTAAATGTTCACAAATGAATTTAATACATTGTGTTTTGCTTGTTTTTACAGTTTACTTTTGCCCATATATATACTGATTAGACATAACTTTATGACCACCTACCTGATATTGTGATCTTCCCTCTTTTCCTGCCATAACATCCCCAGACATAATAAACTGAGATGCTCTCTGTATTCTACACCTTTCTATCAGAACCAGCATTACCTTGATGCTCCTACAAATATCAGGTGTTATGATGAAGGGATAATTAGTGTTATTCACTTCATCTGTCAGTGGTCATAATGCTATGCTTGATCGGGGTATATAGTTTCAACATTATAATAGTGGAATTACTTGCCAGTAAAAAAAGCCTGTATCTCATTTTTCATGTATTTTTTTTCCAAATTTCCTCATCTCATTTTCTTTTAGCCCCACAAGATTTCAGAAAAATGCTTAAGAAAACGTAAGTTTAGGTAAGACATCAACATTTGCAGAAAAAGAATACGTATTGATAGAGTTTATTTTCTTCTCTTTTCAGTGTTGTTGTCACCAGAAAAAAACAACTTCCGCCAAAAAAAGAAGGAGAAATTGACCCTAAGCTCTTGGAACTGCTCATCAGTGCACCGAAGAAAGACTATGAAAAAATCTGTTTGGACTTTGGTGTTACTGATTTCCGCTGGTTGCTGAAGAGAATCAACCAGCTGAAAAAGGAAAGAAAGGATGAGCAGGCAAAGGTAATTCTGGATTATGTATTTTGAAAATTCACAAATTTCTGTGAGGTTTTAAACAAAGTAGAAAAACAGAAATTCTGAAAGTGATTTAACGTGGGAAAAGAAAACCTGGTAGCTCAATAACACTAACAGAGGCTCTTCTCAATCTTTTTTTGCAGATTCTAAGGGTGTTTTGACTCAGCATTTTTTGCGCATATGTGAACACAACAACCGTGCTCCTATATAAAATTGTCAAAAAGGGTGTATAATATGTCCCCTTTAAAGTCAGTGGTACGGTTCGCCTAATCTGCGCATTGTGAACCCGGGGTTCACAATGCGCAGATTAGGCTGTAGATTTGTCACGTGACTGTAGCCGGAAAAACTCAGCGGTAGAGAATCCAAAACATGGGTTGTGTCCGAAATTCCATACTATACACTACATACTCAATATGTGTACTATCATTCAACATACTTTTGAGTGAATAAATGTGGTATGCATCTTTTCCGACGCACTGCTTAGTGCGGAAGTGACGCAACTTCTTGCCGGTTGGCTTGAAGACGCGTAACTGTGGTAACCCATGCCAACCTCATCTCTACCTGCAATCTGCGATACTAATACATCTAATAATAATAATCTGATCATACATCATCGATATATTATTATTATTATTATTATTATTATTATTATTACTACATGTTAATAACCACGATTGTCCGTTGTGTTGTCTGCTGCATTGCATTTATGCCAGCGTAATATCCAGTGCTTGCATACTGTAATATTTCATGGAAAGAGCATGCACCTCACCTACTATTGGGTTTGTACTAAGGTTACTGACATACTAAAAAAATCTCACATAGTGTTTTAGCATACTCAATAGCATGTTAATGTGGAATTTCAGACGCAGCCATGGCAGCTTTTTGTGCTCATATGTAATCTGGACAACTCTATTTTCCCAATGAATATGCACAAATCTAACAAGACAACACAGGAGGGCAAGCATGGAAGCAGACGTTTTGTTCCAAGTGAAAACTACCCAGAATTCAGTGCACTGGGGGTCTGAGAGCTCGAGAGGACCAGGTGTGAAGAGAAAGGGGACTGAGACCCCATCAAAGCTGAACTGGACCAGAAAGAGAACCCGGTCCTCTTTGTAATAAACTCATGATGTGAACACCAAAAGAACTGAGTTCTTTTTCTGTTGGTCCAATTTTTGGTCCACTTACAGAGGACTGAGTTCAGTTCAATGAAAGGGGACTATATGTGAAAACACCCTAAGAATTATAGATTTGCTAAATTTGCTAAATTATACTGTAGATTTAAAAATTCAAATATATTTTCTGAGAACTTTTGCCTGGATGCACTTGTAAAGTGCCACAAACCTGTAACCACACATGGTGTAGTGCATCACTGCATCTGGGTGACAAGTTAAACCACTGATTGTCAGATTTTAAGGCGGTGTTGTTGTTTTTTTTGATCCAAGTTTTCATTTAGTTTTGCGTGAGCCTAAACCAGCCTTGTGCTTTTTAAAAAGTAAAAAACCCATGATTTTCAATGCTTTTTAAGTTAAAAAATACCATAGCTTTAACAGTGCAATTCAGAGCTACATTTACAGATGGGATGGACATGTCATCATTCTTTTGCAGGTTGTAGAGCAACTGGACAATGTGAAACAAATAGAAGTAAAGCCTAATGGGAGAGCTGAATTTAGCTTTGACATGACTCTACTGAATCCCAACAGTTCAATCGACTTATTCAAAGTGAGTTTAAATTATTCAATAATTTTAAAACAACAGTTTTCAAATGAGATGGAAATTTAAGAAAAAAAAAACTTATCTAACCACTTTTCTCTACAAAGGATGGGACAATGGTTCCATATGGTGATGATGAAAATGCAAAGCATAGCCTGAAGAAAACAGGGACAAATTATGTTTTCAGCATCAGACACCCTCAGCCAGAGGACGCTGGGTTTTACCAAGTTGATGTTGAAGAAGCAAATGTCCTTGCAACTGACTTCCAAGGTGAGGTGTGACTATTGCAACTGGAATGATGAACTCAGTTACTCCACTACTTCATCCACATGTGCCTTTTCCTCCTCTCTCAGTGCCTGTGGTGGAGTTCATAGCCAAGATTAAGGATGCGAAGGCCTATGAAAGTGAAGATGCCATCTTTCAGTGTGTCCTATCAACACCCCTCAACAGAATTACCTGGTCAAATCATGACTCATCACTTGAACATGGGGACAAATATGAGATCACAGTCTCAGAGGACAAGCTAATTCACACTCTGAGAGTTAAAGACTGTAAAATGGCTGATAATGGAGCGTATTACGCCATTGCTGGGATAAATACCAGCAGCGCCTCTCTCAAAGTGGAAGGTGGGACATCATTTCTATTTTTTCTTACATTAATAAATAAAATCTAATCTATCTAATCTTGATAGTTTGATACTTGGATAAGCACTAAAAAAATCTTAAGTAGTAATCATTTCTTTCTGCGGCTTGAATATGTTCAGCTGATCCAGATGGCAAAAGACGCAAAGGCACCCAAACTGGGGATCGGGGCGACCTGATTAAACTAGCATTGGAACAGCAGGCCAAGCTACAAAAAGAGAAAGACCACTTGGAGGCAGCCAGACAAGCTCAGGCTGAGAGGAACGGTGCAAAGGATGGAAGAAGAGATGGATCTGGAGATGGTTCCAGAGATGGATCTGGAGATGGTTCCAGAGATGGATCTGGAGATGGTTCCAGAGATGGAACCGGAGATGGTTCCAGAGATGGATCCGGAGATGGTTCCAGAGATGGATCCGGAGATGGGTTTGGTAGAAAGACTGATGGAGAAATGGGTGATGGCGGCGTATATGGCACAAATAAGAACCTCCTGACAGATGGAGGTGACGAAAATAAAGGAAACGATACAGACGATAAGAAGAAGCGAGTACAATCTGGTCCGTTGGTTCCTCACACTGTTATAGGTAAAATCCTAATAAGGTGTCACTGCATTGCAGAGATTTATATAACACAATATAGCTCCAGTTGTCATGATGTATCTCTGGGACTCCACACTGTCAGCTCTGCTATCTGGATTTGACACTAAGTGTCTCAGAATTACTAGCAGGTACTGCACTGGAGGTTTGACTGGAAAAAAGGCTGGTCCAAATCCATAGTACAATATGACAGATAGTTACAATAGGAAACATTCTACTCTAAAAAAAAAAAACTAAAAAAAAAAGTGGGTTTTCACCTGTGTGATGTTTAAATAATTTATGCTTTTAGTTTGAAAGAAACTTCTTCAAACGGTTCTTTCTGAAGTCTATGAGTTCAGAAAAAAACAGTGTTCAAAATAAGTCTGGCCATTTGGGGCTGAAATATTGTAAAACAAAGTATAAGGTGTCATTTAAATTTGGGATTATAATCAAGGTAATATAAGAGTAACAGTGTTTGGATTTTCCAATAACATAACTTGCTTTAACAAGAAAATTTCACTGCAACAGGTCATTTGAAATACTGTACTGTTTGAAAAACAGAAAGAGGAAGTGTACTTAAAATTAAATGGACACTTTGGTAAAACACCTTCTGCAGTTCTGTAAGTTAACCAAGAGAGAGCCATAGTTGAAACAAGTAGTGAGTCAATTCTCACACAATAACAATAATTACATATGTATCTGAGGTTACATGTGGCTAAATCATTATGATCATTTCAAAATGTTTTTGTTCTTACTGTTGCAGATCGTCATGTTCAGTTTGTCTGTGGGCTGTCGGATACCGTTGCTAATGTTGGTGAACAAGCAGAGCTGTCGTGCAAAATTAGCAGTGAGTCCTCTGAGGGTCGTTGGTATAAAAATGGGAAGATGGTAAGTCAAATATTTTAGGAAAATTATGAGTCTGCAGTACTGCTGCTTGCATAACCTTAAGGACCCATCTGGTCAAAGAGTTAGTGACGTATAAACCCTAATTTATCTCAATGTCTTTCATGAATATTGCATCTTTTTATGTGACAAGCTAACCAATGAGGATGGGGTAACAGTTGTCAAAGATGGAGCCTGTCACAGGTTGATAATTGACTGTTGTAAAAAAGATGATACAGCGGTGTACTGCTTTGAAGCTGAAGGCAGGAAATCAGAAGCAACACTTAATATTCAAGGTCAGAAAAAATAATAACATGGTTTCACATTGATGGATCATATTAGAAGGTTTCTGACAAAAATGTTTCTCTAACACTGCAGATCCACCAAAGATTGACGCTGATGCACTGGGGAAATTCTCAAAGACAGTTGTTGTAAAGGCGGGCGAAAATGCTGAATGGAAGCTGCCGTTCTCCGGTGGGTCACCAATGAATATACAATGGTACAAGAACGATGACGAGCTTTTGCCCGGTCTCAATGTAAAGATTGAAACGTCGGCTACCGAGGGCAAACTACGCCTCATCAAGTGTCAAAGGAGAGATGGTGGAGAGGTCAAGATCAAAATCAAAAACGAATTTGGTACAACACAGGCAATTTCCAAACTCATCGTACTGGGTGAGCTGATAATAAGAGATTTTTTGTGTTACGTCTTGTGTTGTATGTAAGGAGATACTGTCGATGCTTTTGCTAGTATGACATATTTTCATCAACAGACAAACCCACGCCACCACAAGGACCTGTGGACATTATGGAAAGTGCTGTAACATCTGTCGAGTTCAAATGGAAACCGCCAAAAGACAGCGGTGGATGCCCAGTCACAAACTACATCATAGAACGGCAACAAGTAGGGCGCAACAAATGGTCGGATCTCGGTGAGATCCCCGGCAGCGACCCAAGTTACAGAGATTCAGACGTGAACCCTGGAAGGAGATACTGCTACCGAATCAGAGCCAAGAGCACTGAGGGCATCAGCGATTACCTGCAGACTGAGGACATACCAGCTGGTGTATTACGTATGTCTTTAGCTGAAGCCTAATTTAGGCTTTTTAAGGGTATTTATGTTGATTTATATCTGTCATATTACTTCTACTAAGAGCTGCCAGGAATCAGAAACATTCAAATCATTCACCTCTGGCCTGACAGTAAACTTTTCCACAATGCATCACAGAAATAGCTGCATTAATTAGAATAAAACATAAAAACATCTCATAAAACAACTCTTTGATCGAGGCCATGAAAATTTCAATTTCTACCCCTGAGAACAGACACACAGCCAGATAGAGACCACTGTGTGTCCATCAAAATTATTAAAACACTCTTCTAGTACATCATGCTTTATTCCCAGGACATTTTCACCTCTCTTGTTGGAATATTACAGTTTATTTGGTAAATAAATTATGGTGTATCGATGGCATGTTTTAATTTTGGAGGTAAAGAGTAACACAGCAACATAGCATGGCAACAGAGAAGAGTTAAATGTTTTCCCCCTACAGGTTATCCTGGATCCCCAACAGCACCAAAAGTGGTCAGTGCCTTTAAAGACTGCATCAATCTGATGTGGAGTCCTCCATGTGACACTGGAGGAACAAAAATAGTGGGATACAATTTGGAAAAGAATAAGAAAGGCACTAATTACTGGAGTCTTGTAAACCAGGGAGGCCCTATTACAGGTATCCAAATGGAATAAGCGAGTGTGAAAATGATTGCCTGCTATGTACACCAATATGTAAATTAACATCTCTACTCTGCAATAACCATAATTATTTTCCACAGATACAAAGTATGCAGTGAAAGATGTTTTTGAAGGGGCAGCATATGAATTCAGGGTGTCAGCTATCAACCTATCAGGTGCTGGAGATCCTAGTATTCCATGTGACACAGTCATCGCACGAGATCCAATGAGTATGTCCGTCTCCCTGACTTCTTATATTCTGTTGCAGTTGTCTCCATTGAGAATGATGCAAGTCACGCTTCTCACGCTGTTCACCAAAATCAAATGCTGTCTGTGGCTCTCTGGTTAATATAAAAAGCTTGAGCCAATAAACTCTCACTATTGTGATTTCAGAGCCCCCAGGCAAAGTCTCAGACCTGAAGTTAACATCCTCTAATTACACCACATTTTCCCTGGCTTGGACTAAACCTAAAGAAATGAAAGGGGTGGAGGACGAAGCCCAAGGCTACTATGTGGAGATCAGACCAATAGAAAACCTTGAATGGACCCGCTGTAATGCCATCCCTGTTACTTTAACTTCCTACAACGTGCTTGGCTTGAAGGCAATGGCTAGCTACTGGGTGAGAGTAATTGCCACCAATTATGGAGGTGATGGAGAACCTGAAAGCTTTGACAACTACGTCACAGCTATGCCACCTCCTGGTAAGATCATGACACATTTATATCAAGAGCGCTGCAGTTTCTGCAGTTTGCTAAAATCATTTCCGGATATATGCACCAAGACATGACCAAGTCGAGCTGTGCAATATTACCACATATATAGTAGTGCGATATAAAAATTTCTAACGTAGGATATAAGCGTAGATTGTTTATATCGTAATTTTAACGTGTAGGCTACTTGGTTAGAAAATAACGTTCCAGTAAAGTCCCATAATAGTATATCGTACATATACTGTATATCGTTATCGGGATATAACTTAGCTATATCAAGAAATATCATTTTGTCCATACCGTGCAGATCTATGATCAAGTTATATACATAAATCAGTTGCAAATATTTTGTTTTTCCTTCAGCAGAACATATGCACTGTGCACTCTGCATAATAACACGTCAGCTGTCAGACATGCTACATGGCTCAGCATTGAGAAGATAAAGCCTGGAATACAGATTTCCTTTCCAATAGCTTGTTTCTTTTCTGTAGCTATTAGAATTAAAGGGTGGCAAAATAATAACAAAACACTGCTTGCAATCATAGCACTCTAAAGACATGGAGCAACATCGAAACTCCACTGTAATAGAGGTTTAAAGTATGTCTTTGATACAAGCTGTCTTTGTGGACATCAAAACTGCTGGCTGCTGTTTATTTATTTATATGGCCATGCAACACTGGTATAGAAATAGGTTCTGGTGGGTGTACCCAGCACAATGAAATAACTTAACAACTTATGTCCTGATCCCAAACCTGTACTGTATCCCTCCTCAACACATTCCTATCTCTGTCTACAGGAATATAAAACATTCAAATTCAAACAAAGACTTTGATTTCTTAATAAACATATACAAAAGATAATAGGTGGTATTTAAAAAAAAATCTGAATGAAAATATTATTTGAAGAAGAATCTAACAAGAATCCAAACATTTTATTTCATTTTTTTTCTCCACAGTAAAGCCAAAGTTTACAGATCGCAAAATGAAGACCTTTGTGGTGGTAAAATCTGGAAACACCGTCCGCCTGAACATCAACTTTGAGGTATTGTGCCAGAAGTTTTCCTCCTTAAATGTTCATTTGGAAAATACATTTTCATTTAATAAACAAATTAATGCTTTTTCGTTACTATTGCCTACAGGCCTCTCCGCTGCCACATGTCTCTTGGCTAAAAGATGGTGCTCCAGTTGCCAAACATGTAACTATTACTAACTCTGATAAAGGCTCGCAACTGTTAATCGCCACATCTGAGCGGTCAGACAGTGGCGTCTACACCATCACTGTCAAGAACATCGTCGGCCAGGAGAACTTCAATGTTGAAATCAGAGTTACAGGTGAACTTCAGCATGTATGGCCATGAACTGAGAGACTGAGCTGAATATACAGTAAAAACACTTGTTTGTTCCATAGAAAGATACAATTCTCCTGTTTCTTTGCCTCTAAATCTGGAAACAGATGATCCAAAACCTCCAGGCCCAGTGGAGCTGGATCAGAACATCCCAGGGACAGTGACTCTGACCTGGACTCCCTCTCCTGATGAGAAGAGGGATGACAGACTACACTACATGGTCTCTAAAAGGGACTCCTTCAAACGCACTTGGAGGACAGTGGCAGACAACCTCTTCAACAACAAGTTCACAGTAGTCAATATTTTGCCTGGAAGGGAGTATTACTTCAGAGTATTTGCTAAAAATGACATAGGTCCTTCACCACCTTCTGAATCCCCAGTGTTTGGAATCATAAAGCAAAAAGGTTTGTGCCTCTGGTTCAATCAATCAAGACATCTGAATTAGGAGTGTATACGTATAGTCATTTGGGGGCACCAAGGCAAACCCAGTCATTGGGTGCCCTCCATATGCTTAGACAAAGTTTTCTTCTGATATATTTATACTAATTGAGCAATGTCTCACAATACAACATTTTATCATCCTCAAAGATAGACTGGCTTTCCCCTGGGTCCATTACTGTCTCATTATGAGACTCAATGGATAAGACTGTGAATCTTGTACCCAGTAACATAAAAAAAACTAAATGCATTTCCTCAAATGTTTTATTTAGTTCTGACAAATATAATATGCCCCTCATCCAGTGACTATTAATTATCACCAAACAGTTGCTACAAAGTGTAAATATTGTAGCTTGAAGTTCTTCCTCACATCTTATTGCATCACTGTCATGTCATTTGATGGCACTAGATGCAAGAAGAACAACAGATTTTGTAGATGCAAACTGCAGTTTCCTCAGTCAACACACTGAGGAATTTATTGCTTCACTCGACTACAATTATCATCAATGCTGATTGGATACCAACATAAAAGGTGGTGAATTTTAAGTTCTTTTAGTATTTTAAGTGCTGACATAATTAACAATGTATTAAACACAGCGAAAATTTGAAAATAAGTGTTGCAGTAGCCACTTCATTCTCTTGGTTATTCCTTTTTTCAGATTGAAAACAAGAGATGCATTGAGTTACAGGAGGAACAGCAGTGATCTATGAAGCCCTAAACTTAATGGATTTCTTTGTGTTTCAGGAAAATTCAAAGTAAACATGCCAGAGACAAAATCCTTCGACTTCCAGTCGCCTCCATCATTTATCGTTCCCCTGAAGAGACGCGCAGCTCCACAGGGTTATGAGTGTTACATGAGCTGCGCCATTAAGGGTGATCCAGCTCCTCGTGTGACATGGTACCGCAACAATATCAGCCTGAACACAAACACCAACTACCACATCACCAACACATGTGGAGTCTGCTCCCTGCTCATACTAAGGGTGGGACCCAGAGACGATGGAGAGTACAAAGTCATCATCGAGAACAAACTGGGCACGGCTGAGTCCTCAATGACACTCATTGTCAGAGGTATTAACACTTGGATAAGGGTTTAAAATTGTGCTTTTTCACATAAAGAGCCCAATAAAACATTTGCATTTACAGTACGTACAGAAATCAAACTGATAGTATCCATGTCTTTTTTTACAGAGTGAAGAAGAGCTGCAGCTGCTGGACAGAAAATGAGCCAACAAATGTCTTACTATTTTGAATCACTTACCCTAAACCCCTTGACAACTCATGCTCTTTTTCCACAAAACATAAATTTGCGACTTGAAGAACAATGTACAATGTAATTTTTAATACAATGTACTTGAAAGAGTAGTCTTTGAGAAGGTAACAGGGTTTTACCTGGGTGTGAGTCGGCTGATGGTCTGAATGCTTAGTTTAAATAATGTTATAATACATCAGGGTGTCCACTTAATCATGGTCATATATATGGTGAAATAACAGATAAAGCTTTGGGGCGTGGCTACCATGTGATTGTCAATTTTTTTTTAGATCCACTGTTTACAGGTTTGAAATTACGTATATGAAATAAAGCAACTTCCATCCATCCATCATCCATCCTCTACTGCTTATCCTCACATAGGGTTGCGGGGCCAGTTGAGCTCAAATCACCAAAAGAACTCACTGAAAGCTTTCAAACAATCTCCTAACGAATCACACATGCAAAAACAGGGATTACCGTCTGCCACGTTAATTTATTGTTTGATCTGAAAAATGTGGCTCCATAGTTTCAATAGCCACGAGTGGTAGTAAACAAAACATTTTTTTGTATACAAAGTAGTTGTATCCATTTTTATTTTACATTTTACTTTATTTTACTTTGTTGCGTTTTTAATGCCTCTTAACGTGTGTATATATATATATATATATATATATATATATACACACACACATACATACACATATACATACATATATACATATATATATACACATATATTCATATACATTATATATATATATATATATATATATACATACATATACATATATATACACACACACAGACAAAGATTATTACATTTGCCCTCTGTTACGGTTCTTTTTCTCCTACAGTAGACTGGGTTGTCGCTTTAATGCAACACTGTTGTTGTTGCTGGTGCCTTCCATTAAAATACAGCCCTGGGAACTGTGGTTGCTCTGTATACAACAGTCACATCTATTAAACATGAAGGCAACGAGATATACATTCCTGCCAATGTTTTTGCTCATCAACTGTTTTTTTTAAAAAATGACTGCTAAACATGAGAAAGCAGTTTTGAGGTATTTGGAATTTGCATTTTAATAGGCTAGGCTAGTCTAGTTTTTAAATCCACTGCATTTCAGAGAGAAATTCTGTAGTGTTACAACATTTATCTGTCAGGCCAATGTTATAAACTCATTAAATGTAAATAAAGAACACATTTGGCCACAACAGAACCAGTTTCAATATAATCATGCACACATTTTAACACTCTGAAAGAATGTTTCCTGTCATTGCTAATGCTACCACACTTTTACTTGATTAAAGCTATGAATGCAAAAGCTTATCCAGCTTGTATTTTGACACTGTACTCAGTGTATCTGCTCTTCCTCCACAGTGCAGTTACACAACATGCCGTCACCCCCCCACACCAACAGTTGCTGTGAACGTTATAGGGGTCCAATGAATGACTAGGTCAAATGGCCTGCTGGCAGTGGCAAATTAGACAACGTGATACCTTTGAATATCCAGGCGAGAAGCCACACTTCCATTTCACTAAAGTAAAACCAGTAGCTCCCAAAATCCGTCCAATCCTCCTCTGCTCCTGTTGCCATGGCCAAGCGCAAGTCAAAGAAGCCGCAAGAGGACGCCTCCATTTTGTTGGAGCCCTCAGTATCGCAGTCCAAGAGAAGGATAAACTCCTACACTTCTTCAGCTTTGTTGTTCATCATTATCTTCACACTCGGGGCCTCTGTAATGGGGTGGTTTTGCGTACAACAGCAGTACAGTCTTGACCAACTGTCTGAGTCCTTTACCACAATGCAAAAGAGGATCACGAACCTGCAGCAGGTGATGGAGTTGACAGGCGGACAGGTAAGTTAGCTAGCTCATTTTTGTCATCTGTGTTTATTCTTCATGGCTGGACACGAACATAACTACGCAAGGTACTTATATTTGGTTATTTAATGTTGTTTGATTGTTTAGCGAGGTGAACATTAACATTTATCTGAATGTAACTTCGGCGTTGCACGCAGTTGAACTACTTAGTGCACATCCGTTAGTAAAGTTAGCAAAACAGAATGCAAGACACCGGAATTCGGTCGTGTGCCTTCAAACTAATATAATTACATATTTGTAGGCTTTGAACAAATGATTAAATATCATCCCATAAACAGTAAATACGAATTTAAGAATTTTTATTACAGTTACTCTTTCAGTCAGTTGTAACTTTTTCCATTTAGTTGATAATATTAAAGTAAACTTTGGCTAGTGATTTTATTTTGAAAACATACGGCTCTAACACGCTTTTAAACCGTGATTTTAACACCTGCTGTAATTTTAGCCCACCACCTGACTGAGCAACTGCATGGTCACGTTTCAGTGACATTCACTGCCCCATTATTCAGCAGCGTTTGCCATGAGTTGCTTTTATACCGTTTATATGATAAATAAATGTGCGTTTGCAGCAGATCTATTAAGAAATAGTTTGACATGTATAAAGGTATCAGTGTACCTCATTACACTGATGTAATAATCAGCTAAAATACAACATCCTGTAGATGAGTCCTGTTGAGGGATTTGTAACATTGCCCACAATGGACTAATAATATCCAGATATCTGAAAAGCATAGCAACCACAGTATAAAACAAATTTAGATTTAGATACATTTACATTGTCTCATAGAGGGTTTAACAGTATATTGTGATAATACAGTATATTGTAATGATGCAGAATTTTGCTTGTGATTGATAAATTATTTATCTATCTACAACCCTTCCTGTTGCAATAAAACAGCTCAGTCTGATGTAACTGAATGAGTTAATCAAGAAATATTTTAGCTGATGTGGTTACATCATTTCTCTCCTTCTCCAGACTGATGTAGGTTTGGATGTGGAGGAGAGGATTTTTGCCCTGGAAGCGGCCCAGAAACAGGCTCAGGAGACAGCTGAGGTTGCCCTGGCCACGTCAGAGAAGTTGAAGAACACTGACCACCACTCAAAACTTTGGGTCCTCCAGGCTGAGATGGATGTGCGGTTGACTGAGATAAAGCAAATCGCCCTGTCCATCACAACACTCCAGGCCATGTTCAAGAACCAGAGTGAGGAGTTTGAAGCGGTGAAGAAAAGTGTTGTGGCCGGTTTGAGCTCCAGTTCAGTGCTGGCTGATCAGGTCGCTGGACTTACCGATGCTGTGGCCAACACATGCGCCAGGGTTGACGAGCAGGTTGCATCAGTGGAGGCTCTTAATGCACAGTTACAGGGACAAGCATCAGACCTGAATGAGCTGAAAGAGTCAGTGCACTTTCATAATGCCGCACTTCATACAAACAACAAGGAGATGACAGCAATAAAGTGAGCTCAGTTTGATTTCACAGAGTCTATCTGCATGCCTTAACAATCAATATGTGTTAATTTCTATGTATACTTCAGGGTGCTCATCGAGGCCAAGCAGGCTATGCATGTCCAGGCATTAGAGGAGCTGCTCAGTTCAGTGCAGGTGACCCTGGATGAGCAGTTTATCACTTCACAGACTCTTCGCAGCAGCGTCATGGCTCAGCTGCAGACTCTTCACACCCAGGTAAAACACTGCTACCTCCTCAAAGACTACTCTTTCAGATACCTTACTGAAGTATTTTCATGTGGTGCACATTGTTTTTCAAGTCGTAAATGTTGAATGATGAATGGCATATGTCTTTCAGTTGGCAAACGCCCCTTCAGTGAAACTTAAGCCAAATGAGGAGGATCCAGCAATAAAGGATTTCATCTCTTCTACAACACAGAATGCCACTGAGGTGCAGGAGGAGCTAGAAAATGCTGAGGAAAAGGATGAGCAGAGGGAAGAGGAGGAGGAGGCAATACAGGTAGATCAGCCACTGGAACAGGAAGTAGAGGGTGGGGTTATAGAGGAGCAAGGGGAAGAACAAATTACAGACCAGGCAGAAGAACAAGAAAATAAGGAAAGTATAGAACAGGATGAGGAGCAAGAGGTTGCTGGGGAGGCTGCAGAAGAGGAGGTCACAGAAGAGGAGGCTGCAGCAGAGGAAGAGGAGGCTGCAGCCGAGGTAGAGGAGGTTGCAGCAGAGAAAGAGGAGGCTGCAGCAGAGGAAGAGGAGGCTGCAGCAGAGGAAGAGGAGGCTGCAGCAGAGGAAGAGGATGCAGCAGAAGAGGAAGAGGTCACAGAAGAGGAGGCTGCAGCAGAGGAAGAGGATGCAGCAGAAGAGGAAGAGGTCACAGAAGAGGAGGCTGCAGCAGAGGAAGAGGAGGCTGCAGCAGAGGAAGAAGAGGCTGCAGCAGAAGAGGAAGAGGTCACAGAAGAAGAGGAAGAGGTCACAGAAGAAGAGGTTGTAGCAGAAGAGGAGGTCACAGAGGAGGAGGCTGTAGATGCCGGTAAAATTTTGGACAAGTCTCTGGAAGAGGTATCTGAAGACGTTGTGGAAAGCTGGGAGAGCGCAGAGGAAGAGTCAGCTGAATTAAATAATGAGATCTTCATGGATGAAAATGAGGAGGACGGGTAGTTGTGTGATAGAACTGCTCCAGTAAATCGTTATTTTACAACACTGTGATTTAAGTCTTATTGAGATGAATGGGAACCATTTTTACACAAATTATTTGTAGTATTTGTTTTACTCGATTTGAGTGTGGTTGTCTGACAATCTTTTATGTCTCTTTACTGAAACCATAAATATTTTTTTTTAGAATTTTTAAGTTTTACTTCTCTTTAACACACCTGTGGTTTTGTTAGAAATTGAATTTTATAAGTTTAAGTCTTGACAGTGAGTGTTGATATATGGCTGCTGTTGTTAGTTAAAGAGTTCCTTGGTCAGACCTGAAAATAGCTGTCAATATATGAGTAACAGGCTGAGAATAAAGTGCTGATGCAAATGATGCACAAGATTTGTGTAAATTAATTTAACTTTAAAAATGTCACTTTGTTATAGAATTGGCAAGTGATAGAAAGCAATAGTTCATTATTTAACTGTATTTTATCCATTTACACATGACAAGATTATGTCATGTGAAATGGCATTTGTTTCTTGCAATATGACAGAGAACATGAATGTGACTGTGCT